>CM073778.1:63027727-63627727 GCA_037158775.1 Hetaerina titia | reverse complement strand
AAAATATCTTAAGAAAATAAACAAAGAGAATCAAAGAATTTTACTTTCACTGTCTCTATAAAAATTATTTTTCCAGGCTCCTATAATTGGGTTGACCTATGCACGAACTTAGTGTTCCCAGACATGGATTTTCGATGGCAAATTTTAATGATGATATGACGAGCGAACTAATAAGATTTGTTCTTCCCAGGCTACTTCACCAATATTGTATGAGTTAAAAACTTATTCGTCTCCTAATAGTAATTTTTTTAATTTGGCAACTGAAATAAGAGATGAGAAAACACTTCGTAAACGGGGTTTTAAAGAAACTGCTTAAGATAGCATAAAAGTTTTTGAAAACGTTTTTCACTATGCGTTCGCATTATGCGCTTCCGGGGCCCGAATATTGCATCCACCATATGGTCAAGTTTTCTCAGACTTCACTTTTCTCTTCTGACAATAACGGTAAGGAAGCCAGCAAGATTTTAGAGAAAGAGATGATTGATCTGTAATAAATGAAAACTATGAAAAAAGCGATAACGTACACAAGAGGTGACACATTAGCAATAAATACTTCTTTAGCCTTGGTTATTCAAATATCAAGTTTTTATTTTTTTATCAAAGGGAGCGCTTATCCTTCGTTCACATTTGGATATGTCTTTATGGCTCAATCTAAGATAGAGTATCTACAAGTTGGTTGGGATCTGATATTCATGTTTTAACGGAATTAAGACTTGATGTCTAATAGTTCACTTTGCGTGATGTGAAACCTGTGATATGATATTAGCCATAAAGCTGATATTCATTGCACTAGTTTTGTGTATTCTCGTAACGTGAGGTGAGCAAGAATTTGAACTCGAGCCAACACTAACGAGTGTCTGCTATGGTTATAAATGTATACTTTATTTGAGCAAACTACTTTATCGTAAGTACGATTCACAATGAGCTGAATTTCTTAAATTGTGTCAGTTTATTTTCTAAAGGGGTGCGTATGGAATACGCGGCACTGTTTGGGATCCACAGGATAAAAATTTCATTCAGGTATAGCAATGGTTTTAGAGAAAATCCTTAAGATTTTTTTAAAAATTGCTCCAAGAAGATGGTAAGTATGACCGATGTGTTGGATGAATTAGATTCCCTTACTAGGTTAGAGACTTTTGATTCACGAAGTAGGCAGGTAAGATTTAGGGTTTTAGAAAATGACAGGGCACTCGAGTTCTCTTGCGACACCGAGGGAAATATTATGGACCAAATTAAACCTGTAGATTCGACCACCATGATAAATAAGATAGCTTGAAGTTTTCGTTCCTGCCTTGTAAGATGCGCAATTATAATGTAAACGAACTTGAATATATTAACTCAATGATGACCAACTAATCATTTTGTCAATTATTGCATCATATAAGTATATAGGCATATATACTTATATGATTTGTCCGCTTGTTTGTTTGGTAATGAGCTAATTTTCAAATTCATGGATGAACTAATAGTGGGGTATTTATTAATGGTGCTGTACCAACCCCCGCCACACGCCTTGGAGTTAGCTTGCAGTGTATTTTGTAGATGCAGTTGAATGATATTTTTCATTCTAAATGAAGCATACTCGTCAATTCATCATGAAGCATACCTCAGACAATCCTTAGAATCACACATCGAACACAATTACCTTAAAATAATTTCAATCGTGACATTGATAGGATGGAAATATTTATTACCTTATGGTTGAATTAAAATAAATTTGCAACGTTTTATATATGTAACTCAATATCATAAAATCAGTATAATATGTCAATGCTGATTATTTTACAAACATTTTTGGGAAACCTATAATACTTATTCACGTTCACTCAGTGGTGACGGTAAATGGAAATTGTATTGATGATAAAATATTGATGTTTCTTTTGTGTATAAAATCATATGCAAGAACATACCTTGTGTACATATGAAAAATTTTGCGAATATTTTCATCAGAAAATTTTAATTCAGCAGACACACTTGAAATAAACTACGGAAGTCTACATTAGATAAGATCAAGGTCATGATTAGGCGGCAGAAGCTAGCTCTTCTATCCCCTAAGATTTCATCTAGCCTTACTTTTGAGGAATAGTGAATCAATGATTACTGTTATCGAATGTATTCTATATTAGGCCATTCAAATAAATTTCAAGAAATGCGCCCTTATTCTATGCAGTATTGCCTTCGTTTTTACGACCTCCCTAGTAGCCTATGTATCCACTGGAATCCAGAACTGACTCTCGGGTACCAGTGACCAAATTTCCGAAATTTACGCTGTAATTCCCAGGATAGGAAGCGTCACCCTCCATGCAAACACGATTAGCTACCTAAGTTTCCCGTTAGATTATATTGGTGTATGTCTCTCTATACGGAGTCAGCAATACAAAATAGGGCCTAAATCCATATTGATGGCCCATCCACAACCCAATCCAGGATGAAGGTGCTGGTTAAAAGTGTCATATCTAAAGGTTTTTTTCACATGTGAGCGAGGGTGCAAAGACAAAGTCGGATGTCGAGAAAAGTTACTACTTATGGAGCGCTTTCCTACTTTGGTGCCGCCGTAGTTGAAAACTGTTTTCCTCGTGTAAATCCACGACAAGTTAGTGTCGCATGTTTTTGTTAAGATAATGATGGGGTACTATATGAAAGAAAGCAAAACGGCAAAGGAAGATATCTTCGCTAGATCCCAGTGATCCTATACTCGAAGAAATAATTCGTAGTTCTCTATTTTCATTTTCCTCCTTCAGGTACCACGGACTTGTATATGGTTGGCGTACGTTCACGGTATCGACCTTTGTCTGGGAACCCTCAAGCGTGCAAAATGAGCTATTTGCGCTTATCTCGTGAGCGCGAAATCTAACCAGCCTTTCTGCATAATTATTTTTTAGTAGTAACCTCTAGGTATGGCTGGGTTTTTGAGAGAAACTTCCACTAGCCACCACTGTACTCTTAAACCCAAACTATTATGACACGAAATATCATGGAAATCGGGTTGTTGTGGATCTATTTTCAACCTCAAGGACCCAGGTTCGAATCCGGCCATTGCAGAATTTTTCAAGGCAACCCGAGTACTTTTGGGATGCTACGAGGAGAGTATTTCGAGTAGAGTACGCCGTTCATCGGAAGGTACGCTAAACTGTGTAACCCCTTGGCGCCTTTTCTTCAGAGCAAACTAATGTCTACGCAAAGGTTTTCCTCCATTCCCTTAAAATCCTACCTCCACCAAATCACCCCCACCTACCACGCGCAAATGACCTCAGCTGGTGGTCACCGATACTACTAGGAACTATCCTTATCCCAGTAAACCAAGACTCTATTTTACAGTAACTTGTTCTTTAACTCTGCGTTCAATGCTACCTTCCTTAATTTCAGCCAAAATGCCTCTTCTTATTCTCTCTCTGCATAAGTGAACTGTTATATCTGCGCGTTCTGCTTTAGATCCCCCAATTCTACTCCTTATCTTAGCCTTCTTGTTTCTTGAGAACCTCATTACTTTCGTTTTCATTTGATAAATTCCAATCTATATCCCATCATACTGATTCTTCAGTTCTTTATAATATCTAGTCTTTAACGTGATGGACGCGTAGTCACTTACTAAATGTGAAAGTTCCGCGATGCAAAAATTAATCGCCAAAACAAGTATTCATACTCGTATCCCTTTCTTTCCGTCCGATTGTTTTCGGCAGTTGAGTTACCGTGTAGGCATCTTCCTACGATACGGTGATTTTTGTCTAGGCTAAAGGCACATTGCTGGTATTCCAGGGGTCAAGGCGAAGGATTTATTTCACTGCACAATTTGTTACATATCAGCGGGGTGACTCCGCTTAAGCAGTCGTTGATTTTAGCAGCTTCATTGAATTTGCGTAGGCATATCTATACACTTGACAACGCCATCTATTAAAGCAATACCTTCATGATTTTCTCTGTATTGTCTAATCCAACAGGCTACTAAGATGAGGATGGATCATTTCGGAAGTCTTCCCCTTCTCTTATCATAACGTAATAAGTCGACACTGGCGGGGGCGGGGTAATGTCCGCATCTGCCCATCTAGAGGTCGTGGATTCGATTCCCGCCGTTGTGGTTTTTTCTCCTGTTAAGGCTTGGGTGTATGTAATTGTCTAGTTGTTATATCATTATTCAAAGTCCGATGTTAAGGCCGAAGTGATGTTTTCGGAATAATTCAAAATATATAAATAAGATCAATTTCTTCTTTGAACACAGATGAATTATTATCCAAACAAGCATGGCGGCTATTCAAGTGACATTTTCCCTGAAGTGTTAAGTTGTGGAGTGTTCACTTCTTTTATGCATTCTTCAGCGTCTTCCCTTTCGTTAAACTTTGAACGTCTCTTCACAGTTATCTCAAATGTATGGTTAAACTAAGGGTGAATGAAAATTGACGCCTCATTAACCACTTCAACGCTGCATCTTTTTTTGGATTTTTTAGTTAATATTTAAATCTGGAGAGCTTTTTTAAAATGAATACTCATATGGCACGTAAATGTATTCATAAGAAATTGGCATCGCAAAGAGTGATTGATAGTCGATCTGCCTTGCTTTCTCTTCCCAGTTATTCCCTTCGTTTCCTCCTGACGGATTCTCGCATCTCCCATTATTTACTTGATGGATGAAACTCCCTGCCCACCCATAAAATCTTCCTTCGTTCAAATCAAATTTACATGACTTTTAATCCACTCTATCCAGTTTCACTCAAAATTCAAGTTTAATTTCAATTTCAAGGTAAATCTCACAGAAAAGTACCATTATCCGTACATCTTTGTGTGGTTAATTAAAATTGCCAATTTTAATTAATCATGATATTCCACCATATCACGCCTGAAACGTCTCTTTTTATCTTTGTGTGGGATGTTTCGTCATTTCCTATCTTACGATCATATAAATTTAGGGGAAATATTTTTAGTTGTTACTTAGTGTTCTGTCATCGTTAGCAAGGTGAGTAGTTTTTCAAAATTACATTATCATGGAATGCGTTAAATAAGCCCTGTAGTTGTCGATTGTAAAATTTGAAATTGTGATAGAAAGAGACTAAGAGTTCCTTTTTGAAAATTGGGTCGTGTTTTCTTAGTTTTACTCTCTATTGTGGCTACTTATCCTGTTTGTCACGTTGATATAACTCGTCTCTGGTCCCTTTGCTGGAAAGCCTGGAACTATGGTCAGGAAATTATACCCCTTACGCATGTTGGATGGCGTTGATTACCTTTGGTAATGATTTCACACTATTTTTCGTTTCAAGTGCGATTATAACGCGGCCGTTGAAGAAGCTAACGTCATACCGAAAGGTTAGGTTACGATGGAAATCTAGAAGGAAGGGGTACCTCGCCTTCACCTCAGTCTTCCCACGCAGCCTCTTACCGGAGTGCCACCAAATGTTTTCTTTTTTTAAGGGTCGGAGCCACGATCATTTGCATACACGGAACCGGGCGTGAGATTAGGAGGGGGGAATAAGAGCCGCGGCCTTACGCCAAGCACGGTAATAACACGAGCAGGGCCTCCTCCGGAGCGAGATTGAGCATTCAAACAGCCTGCTCTCCTACTCCGCCCTTCACCCCCCGCACACCCTCCCGCCCAACCCGACACCATTTGAAGGGATGAAACATTATTGCCCCTGGAAGAAAGAGGAGCCCGAAGGGTTCCGCCCCCGTCCGGACTTTATATTGTCCGCGGACCGGAGCCCCCGACCGACGAAGAAATTCTCCCTCCCGTTGTATCATCATCATCATCATCGTGGTCTCTTTTCCCTCTCTATCCTCATTTTAATTATGCAGATGAGCGTAATTAATTCCGGGGGTCGTGAAAAAATAATTTCGAAAGCGGTAATCAACAAGAGAGAAAAAAATGGTGGAGTTCAGGCTGCAATATCATCCGTTCGGTGGACGGGTTTTATTGCACGGAATTGCTCGGGACACTTCGCACCCTTTACACACCCCACCCTTCCTCTCTCTCCATTGCATCTCCATAAACCCCCTCTTCCACCCTCCCCTCACCCTCCACCCCGACAGCGCCGTTCTCTTCTCCGCCCTTCTCCCGAACCCCACCTCTCCACGGGCCTCTCTTCCCACGATAGCACCTCTAGGAGTCCACCTCTCTTCTCCCACCCGACTCCCCCGACCATGCTCCCTTCCTCTTGCCCAACACGTCTCATCCCCTTTCGCCGGTTTTATAACACCTCGGGAACCTCATTGGAGGCGTAATCGGGGGCGAGAGCAGGTGGAAGGGTTGCGAGCATACGGATGAAAAGCTTGGGAGGGGTGTTCGAATGTGGGGCGGGGCCCGCGGTGAGGGTGGAGACTATGGAGGGGGGGGTGGCGTAGGAACGGGGGCTGTGGGAGGTGGGAATGGTGGGGATGTTTCTGATGAAGAAGGAGTAAATGTTGAGAATCCGCACAAAAAAATACAAGTCGGGGTTCAGAGTTGAACAATGCGTACTTATCCATGAATAATTCTCATAGTTTTTTCCTCGTTACATGTTGGCTGCTTCTGAATTTACCAATTTTACTAGCAGTTAAAAGTCTAAGTATCGCAATGGTATAAGTTAGGAAGGATTATGAAGCTGATCACTATTGAAAGACGATTTTGAAGAAGTTCGACCGAGCTAACTCTAGCTAAGCGTAGACATACGTAAGGTATATTCGTAGGTGCATGTGAGCGTTAGTCGATAATACTATATATGCATCTGCATGTGTGTGAGTTGTAAAGGTTTGTGCATGAACATACACGATTTTAAGTGCGTAGGTTGGCATGAATTTGCGGTTTTTTGCATACGGTTTTATTCTTAATTACGTGTGGTGCTGTAACACCCTCCGTTACACGCCCTTGCGGCTGTTTTCGGGGTACTACATTTATGTATATGTAGATAATTAACCAATATTCTACTCCTAATCTTTCCCGCTTCACTTCATTCCGTCTAAAATGCATATTCTTTTGATACCTATATTTCTGGTGTACTAGCAAACGCGACCGACCGAAATCGCCTAACTTAGTTCCGTTACTCATGTAGAAAAATAACATAAAAATTCTCTAATCATATGGTAGCGTAGTAGGTAATGATCTAGTCGCACAGTGCTAAATCACCATGCATCAATTGGAAACCTTCAGTGTGAAAATTGAGCGTTCGAAAACAGAATTGGCTTACACTGAGAAACTAGGTAAATATGACGATAAATTGGGCCAAAGAATACGATGAGAAAGTATCTTTATCAGTATGATAAACAAAATGAATACAAATAAAAACCTAGGTAGCTAATTCAAAAAATGTGCTGAATTATTATTGTTAACGGTTGTCTACAAAGTTTTGGTAGATTTTCGTTAGGCTCTAGCACTACATACTACAGCGCTATAGAACCCTGACTTATACGACCCAAAGAACCTATTCCTATACTATACATCTACATCAATACCCCATGATCCACTAACGGTGTACATGGTGGCTAGATGTGCAAGCACCAGGTGGGATGGGTAAGGGATTAGATAGAGGAGAGGTTTTTAAATGGTTAGGAAAAGGGAAAGAAATGTCAGTAAAATCTCCTAAAAAACGTGCGAATCCATGTACATCCTATCGGAAAACATAGTTCCAATCAAGTGTAAAATCAATCACTTGAAAAGTTCTTTGTTACGCAAAAAAAATAGGGAATAAAAATGAACCACAACAATTAATACGGTAGATCTCCACCATATCAAGCGGGACAGGTCGTGAGGAAATGGAAAGTATGAGGTGGGGAGTCCTATGAATTTATGACCATGAAAATTATATTCCCCAACTCTAAACACGCATATGAGTAACTTGCTCTTTAGCTTTGCATAGTTTCCATCTTCCTTAATTCCGTGCAAAATGTCCATTCTTTTCCTAACTCTATTTCGTTTTCCCGAGAATTCTTCCTTCGGTATCACGAACTTCAGCATCTCGTTGCCTCGCAGTATTTCCTGCTACCACTAGTACTTCCTTCTGCGAATTTCTCCCAACAATCTTCCCTCCGTTACTATGCTTAGAATTGCATTGTTTCATTTCACTCCCCTCTGTTATATTTTCTCCATTCTTTTCCACATTTACGTATGAAAAGCCTCCAATTGACTTAGACTCCAAAAGCTTCATCAGCTTAAAGTAAGCTCCATATTCAAATTTTCCCAAAAATTTTCTTCCCTCCTACTTCAGGTGCCTGTTATCTACTACTTAATATTTTTATCATGTTGTATGGTCCTACTGATTCATGAATATAACATTTTCAATTTCACTTAAAATCCAAAGTTGACAATTAAACGGAAAAGAAACTGAAAGAAAACTGAAAATTTCAATCAAAGGAAATTTTATCTTTTCTTATCAAATCTCTGTTTGTAAAAAAATGTGATTTTAATGAAAATTGCTTCAATAAAATTTCACATTTCGTTTCGTGAAAAACCTAACTTTGTTCTAACAGTGTCATTTTCATAGTTTCATCCTTATTGCTTCTGAAAATATGAAACAATTTATCTTGAAGGGAGGAAACATAGTAATATTCTGGTGATTGTACTAAATGGTTGTACACATCAGGAAACGAACAAATATTTAAGCGATTTTATTTCACTTCATTGGATTATGGCATTTAATAAATTTCAAGTAATGACGCCTGAGGTCATCTGTATGAAAATTTCAAACACTATTCCGCATCTTTTAAAGATTAAAACGAACATTTCAGTAAGTTAAAAATTTTCGAATACAAAATAAAATGTAGTTTTTAAATATGCATGCATCTGCATAATACCCTGCAAGCCGCCGTAAGGGCGTGTGGCGGGGGGTGTTAGGTCACCACTCAAAAAAAGGAATAAAGAAAAACCGCATTTAAAACCAACACATACATGCAAACCCAAATCCACAGTAGTGCATAAATTCATAGAAACATCCTATTATTTTACACGCATGCAAATATAAATCTACCTCCCTTCACTCCACAAGCATGCAGGTACATATGCTTAATTATAACAATTAATTGTGCCTTAGGATTCAGCAAGACATTTATCCGAGAGCGCATATAGGACGTATAGTGTTGACAATGAATTGAATGACAGTTCTGGAGCACGTGGTCTGAATGTGTGGTGGGACATTCATCGTAAAAATTCACACGTGCGTGAAAAAATATTATAATTCAATAACAATATTAAAAAAATGAGGGAGCAGGCGGAACACGTGGGGTAGTGACTTGTCCTTATTTCGTCAGCCTCCCCTCGAGCCAAATGAGAAAAGCGGAAACGTTGAGATCAGTCGGGAAAAAGAGAAAAGGAGAGGAGGGGGGATAGAGCGGCGGGAAGAGTAGAGGGAGAGAGAAAGGGACAGGTTGGCAATCCTACCTGATACACACGCACACGAATGCACATATGTGCTCTTATATACGTGCGCGCGAGAGTGATGGACGTGAGAGACGGTGTGCAAGTGAAGGAGATTGCGAGAGAAAGAGAGAGAAAAGAGAGAGCTTATAAAAAAAAGGAGAGAGAGCCTCAGAATGCAGAGGTCCCATAGTCCATCGGAAGGGACGAAAACAGAAGGCCCCTCTCTCCCTTCGCACACACAATCTCCTCACGCAGGGCCCTTTGTGCCCTGCATTATTCCCTCCCTCCGCCTCTCCCCCCGGCCTCTCCATCTCCTTTACAGCAGCATCGGTCCGCTTCCCAAGTACTCTTGTCTTTCATTGCCAGTCCTTTCCCTCCTCCTCCACAACCCGCCCCTCTCCGCACTCCACCCTAATTCCCTTCGGCCCTTCTCTCTCCCTTAGCTCCCTCCCCACACCACTTCCCTTCACCACTCTACCCTCCCCTCGCTCTCTCTCTCTCACCCTCACTCTCCCGGAGTGAAAAGGACCAAACAATCGGATGGGTTGTTCACGTCACAAAACGTCCAAAGCGATCCTTTTGCACCCTTCTGCCGCAGCAGTCCATGCCAGCAACCGGCCTCCTCTCTTCTCCCTCCCCCGATACTTTTTTTTCTCTCTCTTGCTCCATACTTTGCTGCCCACTCCCACCCCATATCCTTCCCGCGCTCGCCTCCCCTCCATCCCCTTTAGCCATTTCCCAGGGCCGCAATCTCACCCCTCCGATCTATCCCCTCCCCCTCGCCCACAGGAGACCATCCCGCTATCTCCCATCGCCCATCCGTCTCCCGCTTACCTTTCCCACCCTCTTCTCCCCTCCCCCCGGCCCTCAAAACACTACTTCCCCCCACCCACTTCTGTCAGCCTCCACCCTTCTCCCGCTCTTCCCGACCCGACAATCCCCTTTCCTTCTCTCCCGCCCCGTCTCCGACGACACCCTCTCCGTACCCCTTTCCACACCTTTCTCCTCACTTGCCCCCTTAAATGTTCGCATCTGCGTGTGTAAACCGCATGGCTCCACTCATTGAACCCTTCATTTTCATCATTAGCAAGATATCATACGATTGGCATTTATTAGTTCTCTATTCCACCACGCTTCCCTCTTCCAGCTTGTCTCTTCATTTCTTCTAACTTTTCATCTGAGTGGGTATTCCTTTTGATTTTCACTTAAGCATCAGTGAGAATATTCTTCAAAATTTTAATTTAAATGAAAATCAAAACTCAAGAGCAAAGCCTAAGGAGATCAATTTTTTGATGTCACAATTGTGCTGGCATCCAGCGCCGTGTGTCCGGTTTGAATTCTAGAGATAGGAGAATTTTTCAGAGGTATATCCTGAATTGAGTGCCATTTGGAGAGCACTTTATGCAGCGCCCGCTTGCCTCGAATGGGACGTTGATTTGTGAAATCTTGGGGTCTTTAGTTAGGAGTAGGCTAATCTTGACTAAGGTTTCTCTACATTCTTCTCCGATTCCCTCAAAATTCTACCCCTACCAAACTGTCCACCAATTGGTAGTCGCGCAAATAAACTCAGCTGTCGGGCGCTTCTCCTAATAACTATTACAAAAGTTTAGTTATTAAATATTCATTATTACTGTGCTGGATATCATGTATTTTATTTCTTTGCCAAGATTTTGTGATAGTAATGTAGGTTTTCAAGTATTTAATAAGTTTAGTAGGTGATGGCAGAGCTCACCCATGTACCAAGCCCGACGGCGTGTGAATATTCACACATCAGGGTAGGGGGGCCAGTTCCTTTCCCTGTGCCGGTTATGGTTTCCCAGGAATATCTGGTACCCGACAAACTAGCTTGGGTGGAGCTGCGGGTGCCCAAAGTGCCTTACCCGGGAATCGAACCCGGGACCCTCCGGTTAGTAGCCCAACGCTCTACCCACTAGACCACCGCAATCCTATATTAATATATTTTTTTAAACATATATGTATATATATATATATATACACATATATCTTTTTTTTATAGGTTCCCCCCACCTATTTGAAAAAATCTAAACTCCCTCATCCTTTACCATTTCCTCCTGGAGCCACTCCCTGCCACACACCTTTTTGGTAGCTCGCAGTGTATTGATGTAGATGTAGGATGAATTCTATTCTGGTAATGTTAATAAGAGAGAACAAATATTAAAAAATATGCCACTAATGACAACACAAATGCCAAGCAGGCTAAAATAGTACGAGTCTTCGGATACTTTTACACATCTACAATCTAGATCTGCACAATACTCCACAAGTCGCCTCAATGGCGTCCTTTGGTCTTGTATCCGCTCCCCGCATCTGTCCTTTGGGTTAGTTCTGACACCATGCCTTTCATGGGGAGCACATATCAGGACAATATGCGGATCCGCTTTAAAGAAACTGGGCTTCATTAAACGGGTGGTGGGGAAATGTAATGAGAAAGTTAAAGAAAGGTGTTGTATTGCTCTAATTATACCTCATTTGGAATATTCCGCGTGCATTTGGTAGAGGAGAACATCTGGCAATTTGGTTTGGGAGAAAATCTGGCAAAAAGAATTAGATAAAGTCCAGAGAAAATCCGCCAGATTCGTTAAAAATATTTATGATAAGAACACAAGTGTAACAGGTCTCTTAGGGGATTTAGGTTAGGGGGCCCTTAAAATACGAAGAGAACAAGCGAGACTTAAACTTTTAGAAAGATTCAGAACCAGCGAGTTTAGCGATGACACTAAAGGAATTATAATGGCCCCACATTACTTAGGTAGATCATACCACAAAGATAAAATAAGGGAGATAAATTCCAATACAGATAGATTCAAATACTCATTCATTCTCAGAAGAATCAGAAATCATAATAGTAAGAATCCGAAGTTCATTTAGAAATTGAAAAAAATTAATTTTCAAGTCGGAAAAAATTAAACATTGCAAAGATATCAGGTGTACGTATATACCTGTAAATGCATCAGTATGTTAGTTGGTAGTTGTTATCATGTATGTGGATTTTAAGGGTTTTTATCATGAATGTATGCAATGTTTTTTGTGACTTATATAACTTTGTGGCTTTTGCATACTTTTTTTAATGATACGGGTGGTGCCATAACACCCCCGCCACACGCCCTTGCGGCGGCTTGCGAGGTATTTAGTAGATGTAGATGAATAGATTGAGTGGGGGAGTATTCATTGCTGTAAAGTCACGTCTTAGTAGCCAAAGATTCGAATGTGACGAAAATGAAATACAAAGCGTTTGGTGCAACATAAAGGACTACAACGACGTCTCTTAAAATTAGAAACTTAAGGAATTCTAGGAAAAAATATCTATGAACAGAGGCTGAATATCAGATCTCCAGCTCGACATATCACAAATTAAGAAAGCTATTACATTCCTTTTATCTCATCTATTTTAAAGGCACATGTTACCAGATAAGATACAACAAAACACATCGGGAGTTTGACATTCACTTTCATGTGAAAGTATTTGGTAGACTATTTAGTAGTATTATAACACCTACATATACAATACCCCAGATGACGCCGCAAGAGTGTGTGGCGGGGTGTGTTAGGAAATCACCCGTAAAATAGAATTCAACCACATCCAAAACAAATCAAGTTGTCTTTGGGACGAATCTCTTCCTTGTCTATTCCAGAACTATCTGCCATAAGTAATTGCTTCCTCAATAGATATTTCTTGGTTTATTACCTTGGCTGTTAAAGATAATCATATGTTATCCTCACGTTAAGTAGATTCTCTTGAGCGATTAAACGGGAGGAAAGCAAATTTCACAATGGGGCGATGGCTTGGGAAAATAATTGAAATAAAATCTTGGTTCTGACGAATTCACTAAATTGAAGAAGGTAGAACCATCAGTTACACATAAGACGTCTCTCCTTAAAATCGCAGTCCACGTTCACTTAGCCTAGTATTCCTTTCAAAGGTCAGCATATGCTATTGTTAATATTGACATTTTTTCAGACATAAAGAAAATCTTTGATCAGGAAAAACCAACAGATGTGGATCTGTACACTATAAATGTCTACTTGCGCCGTAAATCATAGCTTTATTATTGACATCTTACAAGCCAATAAACAGAAAATCATTTAAATATTCTCTTCGTAACGTCATTCGTTAAAATTACGAGTAGAGGGGTTAGCAAAATTCAACTAATAGAAATATTGATTCAAACCGAAAATGATTATTCTTACTGATTTGAAAAAAATACAAATTTTAGTGATTAATAACATTCTTTGTGACAATTTGTATTCCCTGTTAGATTTTTTAAAATGCGTAATTAAAGATTAAACATGTTAGAATTTATTTTTCCTGACGATGATAACAATATTTAATTTTCCAATATGAAGATATTCTTCCAAAAGTACTTTCAATTTTTAAAGATTTTCCTCCTTCCTTTTCTATCTTTTTTGACATTTTCATTTCATCAAAAAAAAAAGTCTTTTCTCCGGAAAAGGCCTGACTGTGATATCCATGCACTATGTCTTTCATTTTAGAACCTTATATATGCATAGAATTTCAAGGCTAAATAATTGCAAAAATAGAGTTAGCATCAATCTTTGAAGTTTTCAAAAATAATTACAAATTATGTTAGAATATAGGTGAAAGTCTTTTTCTTCATAAAGACAAATTTCTATACGCATGCACCAGGGTTTTGTGAGTGTTTTCAGTTTCCAAATGGGATATTCAAACCTGGTCCATCCGAATTTCGACCGATTACATGCACATCTTGTTCCATTTCCTCCGCAAATTTCCCTCTTTTTAAGCCCAAAAAGATTTTTTTTCTCTCGGGCAACCCTCGAGGGCGCGTCCAAAAATACTCGCTTAACGCGGTGATTTCACGCCCCACATCAGGAGACGTCAAATCGACAGTTGGTGGGCATCAATGGAACGAATCGAGAGGAGTTGCGGTCCAAGTGTTCAGCATTTTGTTCACCATTTTCAAAACTTCCTGCTTTTGCCCTCCGATAATTGGATCCCAAAAGTGCAAGAGATGTTTCGCTGCAAATTGACATAATTATTGAAGAGCGTAAAGCTATTTTTTTTGGACTTGAAATGAACAATTTTTTTTAAAGGTGAAATGTGTTGAGTCATGGGCCTATTTTAATTCCCGTAATTACTAACGTGTCATGTGGCAGTAGGATGCCTTCTTATTAGACGATGAATCGTGAAAACATGTAATTTTGCTAATTTTGCTAAATTGCGCAGTCAATTTGAGTCCTGCTGGAAAGACTTTATTTATGTATACGGTTCAGACACTGAAACTTTTTTACTGAATTTTGCAAATGGACATAATGAGGAATCC
This sequence comes from Hetaerina titia, assembly GCA_037158775.1. Classification (NCBI taxonomy): domain Eukaryota; kingdom Metazoa; phylum Arthropoda; class Insecta; order Odonata; family Calopterygidae; genus Hetaerina; species Hetaerina titia. The sequence goes on along the minus strand of CM073778.1, from coordinate 63,613,093 downwards.
TGGAATATTTAAGTCAGTGCCCATCACCTCATGTACGACTAGACCAGCGAATAAATGTTACTTTGTAAACTATCACCGAAGTGCATGTGTAACAGGATAGAAAAAAATTGAGCTGAAAAGCTATTGTTAGAAATGCTATAGCATATATACCTGTAACAAAAGAGTTTCTTTTACTTAATCTTTTTCTTGAAACCTCTAATATTTTGAATGTTTATTTTTTCGTCTTCTTTTATAAATTATTTTAGCATACAAACGTCTCCTTCATGAATGTAATTTGAATTAATTCCTTTCTAGTCGCAGTTAAAATTTTTCGTAGGCATTTTCTGAAAAAATTACGCATTTTATTTCTTGTTTACTAAACAAAATATGGCTATCAATGACAGCTATGAATTTTGAGATGATGTACTCAATATACGACGTATATAACTCGTACAATATGCCTCAGGACGTACATGTATATGATTCTTGACGTCATGGTGAATGTTCCTCGATGGACTCCCGTTTTTGCTTTAAATCAAAATTACGCTATGTTTATTTAAAGCAGAAAACACTTCGTAAATTTTAGATTTTTTAATAGTCTCCATACTATCAATTCTGTCTAGATACTATCATTATGCAGGGTTCGTCCGGAAAATAAGTGTACTGAGCTCAGGAAAAAAAATTATTACACTTTTACATATCTTAAGCTAATATTCCTCAAAATAGGACCCTTGTGAGTCGATACACTTGTTCCAGCGGCGTTCCCATTCCTGGAACGCTCCCGCGAAGGCATCATCGGGAACCTCTCGAAGACACGTCGTCACGGCCTCTTTGACGGCGTCCAAAGTCCCGCATCGCGTTCCTTTCAAACTCCTCGCGATTTCCAAACGATTGAGTCTTTGATCATCACTGGGTACTTTCGGCACCAACTTTGCACAAATTTTTCGCATCTGTAATTGGTCCCTAATAATCTCGTACACTATTGTTTTTGGCACATTACACTGCTCTGCTATCATCCGAACACTAAGACGACGGTCAGAGTTCAGTACATCGCGAACTTTTCGCACATTTTCGTCGGTGAGTGTCGTTGATGGCCGTCCAGGCCGTGGTTCGTCGTCCACCTCTTCTCTGCCCTCCACGAACAACTTGTGCCACCGAAAGATCATGTTTCTGGACATGGCTGACTCCCCGTAAGACTGGTTAATCATACCGACAGTTTCGGTAGACGATTTTTCAAGCTTTACCGCGAATTTGATGGAATAACGCTACTCCAAAAACTTCGGCATCGCGTTCCGTGACGTGGGTCGAGCGTGGAGGTTCGCGTTAACAGAGCTCCTCACTACACCACAGCTCAGAGCCGACTGCCTTTTTCAGCGTCGCTTGCCAACATACCTCCCTCCAATCGCAACCCGTCAGAGCGGTGCTGGGCGCGCCTGAAGCGGCGGGAAACATCAGTACAATTATTTTCCGGACGAACCATGTATACTGGTTCACAACCTTATTTTTGTCCACCTCGGGGGCTCAGTAATTGCTGATCGTTAAACATAATTCTTATTTCAAGTGGCAAGCGTTTGATGGAACATATCTGCTGATTCTAATATTTAAATGCTTCTCCGCCAACTATCACTCAATTAATGAATTTTTTCGAATATTCCAAGGTCGGTTTTATACGCGAGGGTAGAGCACCCCTCATACTAAGAAGTGTCCCTGAAATATGTGGTGACCGAAAGATCAAACGTACAGTTTGGGTGAATCTGAGGGTCCTGAACCCCTCTGTTCAGTAGCCAAACCATTGGAAAGCCACATCCTCCATTAATCTTTAAGAGATTTAAATTTTCACACACCAAAGTTTTACCTATGTCGATGATGAAAAGAACGATTGTAAACGTCATTTTTTCACAGGAAGTTTTTTAATTCCAGAAAAATAAATTATCCGTCAATTCTATTAAAATCCAACATTTATTAAAAATTTTTATTTGTCATTGCCACTATGGTAAATAAATTGCTATCCATGCCAAATACAAGAATAGTAGGGAGTTACAATTACAGCTATCATTTCAAGTTATTAGAGACACCTCGAAGAAACATAGCAAAAGTAACACGACCTTCAAATTTATGTACGATATGATATTGATTGCCTGACACCACGATATACTATTTTTAACGGCTCAACTTTTGATTTAATCTACATCTACATAATACCCGGCAAGCCGCCGCAAAGGCGTGTAGCGGTGGGTGTTAGGTCACCACCCGTAAAAGGGAACAAAACCACATTCAAAACCAATACACACATGCAAACCCATGCCCGCAGTGGCGCATGCATTAATGTAAAAATCCTTTCATTTTACACGAATACAAATACATATCTACCTCCTTTCATTCTACACGCATGCAATTACATATACTATCATCTAACAAATAATTGCACCTTAGGATGCAATAAGAAATTTATTCAATATCGTGCAAGCTAGAATTGGATAAGTAGAAAGGCGAAATTCACCTACCACATGGAGATGCAACATGTAGTGGTCTCCTCCCCTCATATTTCATATGTAATTTAAACATTTTTCTTTCACCATGTTCCATGACCTTCAATCCCACTGTCGCGGATCTTTAGGATACCCTTATTTCTTGAAATCCAGATTTCTTCCAAAGTTGTGGTATGTAATTCCTGTGCTTTTTCGCATTTATTAAATATGTGCCGTTATTGAGCTGTAGCTTGTTAGCTACACAATTCTTGGTACCGTTCGAAGTCACAGTTAAAAGGATTGATGATTACTCTTCTTATTGGGAGAGGCCCAATGTCTTCGATGGCCCTATGTGTCCTAGGTTCCAGTCCGTGATACTGCTAGAAAAATACGCAATTTCATTTCCTTTTACAGAGTTCTTCCTGCATTGAAAGCAGTTAACATTGTAGTAGCACGACATTGCGATAGGGGTTAAGTCACACACCACACGAACATACAAGTTACCAGAAAATAAAATTTTACGGAATTTCGATGATCACCAAATATTCTAGCCATCAGTGACTTGTTGCCTAATAGCTAATCCTATACTCGTACGTATGTGTACCTATGTGTAGGCACAACGTTTTCTTAATTTCGAATTATAATTCTAATCAAGAGAGACGAACTTTATATTACCTCAGTACGAGGAACATAATACAGGAGCGTACTTATATGGAAGTCATACTCGACAAGTGCAAGTCGTTCGCGGCATCTGAGATTGGGAGAGAAGGGTGGATGGATCTTGGAGAGAAGGAGATCTCTGGAAGTGAGGACGCGAACTGCGAGGAGGGGGAAGGGAAGGCTTGGAGAGAAGGGAGGGGGATGAATCAGTCGAAGGGAAGATTGGGTGTGAGGAGGGTGAGGATGGGGAGGGGGGTTGAGGGCGGGCGGTGCTGTTGGGGACGTGGGGTGTGTGGGCGAGAGAGGGAAGGCAGAAAGGCCCTCATCTATATATCCCTCGGTTCTTTTATTAGAGGAGGAATTTTAATGTCCGCTTTTATGTCCATCAACGGGGCAGTATTCTCAAGGTGCTATCTCATTCCTCAAAAAGCTTCGGGAAGAGAAGGGAAACATGACTGGTAATGGCTGCTGCCGCGGCCTGCTTACTGTGCGAGATTTCTGTGAAAAGGCGGCGTCACACACATCTCCGCACCCCCTCCCCTGTTCTACCCAGGCTTCTTTCTGCTTGATGGCTTTTCGGGTGAAAGGCGAGAGGGAAGTCGACTCGACTGTTATTAGCTCCGGCATTCAATGAAGCCGTTGTGGTTTGGGATTGTGCGGGGGGAGGAGGGGGAGGGAGGCGGCAAGGGGACAGCACAATGTACGCTGGCGAGTGGCGAAGACCAATATCTATTGTTATCAAAACGCAATGTTTATGATGACTCTATTGTCGACGCAAACCTCAAATACGATTACATAAAAGTGGACGTCTGGGATCAAAAGTGCGTCACGCCGGTCGGTGGTGAACTATCTTTTCGTATTTTAAGGACCCATGTCCCTTAACGTTTATCTAATAGGGCGTGGTTTGGTGCTAAATGTATGAAAAAAAGGACAGCAGCGAAGAAAGATGTCGCCGTCTGTTTTAAATGGGCGGCATCGAATTTCATTTCGCGCGTCGTATTCCTATCCCATGTCCATTATGTTAGTTAACCGCATTATGGTAACATTTTAAGGGAAGGATTTGAATAATTCCTCGAAAAGCACGGGTAACATCGATACTCATTTCTGTTTGTGAACAAATTTTCTGTTGATAATTACAGGACAATAGATTTCTTCGTCAGTATTGTTTTAAATCGACGTTCAATACGATATCGCTATGGTTCATGAAATATGGCATAATAATGGAAAAGTCAAAGAGAAATTCTTTCTGTCATTGGTTAGGCCTAATTTAGAATATGCTGTAATTATATAGGATCCTCACGAAGTTGGATTAATTGCCGAATTGGATCGCATGCAGCGTAGATGATCTAGATTTGTAAAACGTTGTTATGATAAACTTAGAAGAGTATCCAAAGTATTAGAGCAGCTAGGTTGGAAATCACTCGCGGAGTGAAAGTTACATTACAGATTGAAGCTCTTGCATACATTAGGAGGAGGTCTCTTAAGTAGTAATGTTGAAAATGTATTATTACCCCCATCGTACTGCGGTAGGAAAACCATGCTAATAAAATTATGGAGATTAAGTGTAGAAGAGATAGATTTAAGACGTCATTTTTCCACAAACGATTGGGGATTATAACAACATTGTGCGACCGCGGTAGGGTCATGCTCGGGTAAAATTATTCTGATGTGTGTTCACCCCTTGTTGCACACCCTGTGATAAATGGCTCAATCTCTAATTAGGTGCAAGTAACACCCGATGTCCCACAGAGTAGCGTCATAGGACCACTACTATTTCTTATATACATTAATGGCATCACCTGTAAAATAAAAAGCAGCATTAGACTCTTTGCCGACGACACTGTAATCTACAGGGAAATAGAGAATGACACAGATCGTGAATCTCAACAAACTGACCTACACAACATTCAAAATTGGTGCGAAAAATGGGGGCTTGAAATAAATATGAAAAAAAGTACCACCATAGATTTCTTAAACAATAGGAAATACACCCAAACTTTAACAACGTACACACTAGGAGGTGTTCGGATGGCGCCGGGAAGGAAGTAAAATATTTGAGGTCGCCATTGCTTCGGATCTTTGTGGGGAGAACATATACGTACGATTTGTGGAGGGGTGCTAAAAAAAGCTGCCATTCGTCAAATGTATAGTCGGAAGGTGTAGAGACGAAAAAGTGAAGGATACGGGCTATTTTTCTTTAGTAAGGCCTCACATTGAGTATGCGGTGGACGTTTGGCATCCTTTCCAAGCAACATTAACTACAGAATTGAATAGGGTACAGAGGAAAGTCACTAGGTTCGTGAAAAACTCGCACCTCAGGACACAAAGTGTCACACATTCAATACGGAATCTGGGGTGGGAACCTTTAGATATGCGAAGACAGGGCTAAATTTAACTTATTACAAAGATATTAAGCGTATGGTTTCACATCTGACATTGGAGATATAATTAAGCCCCTGAATTGCATTGTCAAGACCGACATTGCTCACAAAATTAGAGAGTTAGATTGTCGAACTGATTGATTCAAGTATTCGTTTTTCCCGCGCACTATTCGCAACAACAATAAAAGGGAGAGCACCCAAGAAAATAATAGAAACACGTAATGGGGTTTACAAGATTAAATTCCCACAAAACACTATTTCAGTAAATACACTATATAAATTCAAACCTGCCGTATCACGGTGCGTCCTTGTGCCTGGTGTGGTGTAGATAAAAGTGTGTATAGTATTTCTGAATTGTCTGTCCGGATTGCATAGAATAGTGACCGGTAATGAGCGTCTGAATTACATGTTTGCCTGCCCTCTTTTCACGTATTTTCTTGTCTTTGTGTACGCATAGGAATAGCTGCTAACCATGTGACACCCTTAATATATATATATATATATATATATATATATAGGTAAGTTGTATGATTGGTATTCGGTCGACCCCTTTCCACGCAGTTTTTGGTGGTTCGCTGGGTGCCAGGTGAATGAAGAAATGTACGTAGAATGGCTGGTGACCTACCAAATTGATTGATAATGACTAGATTTCCATATCTTGTGCCCTATTCATCTAACAAGAGGAGACGATGTTAGACGATTTTAGTTGTGATGAAGGCGGAAGGGATGCAAGGATATTGGTTAGTCTGCCGTGGCCCACCTGTGTTGAATTTTGCAAGCAGCTCTCAAGTCATCATAACATATAATCGGCAGGAGAGATCATGTCAATAAAATTACAGAGATTAAGAATAGAACAGAGCGATCTAAGATGTCATTTTTCCCCGAACGATAAGGGATCAGAATAACATTATCCGACCACAGTAGGGGTCATATTCGCGTCAAAATTAGTCTGGTGTGTATACAGCCCATGCCACACACCCTATTAGTGGCTTAAATACTGTACTGAAATATTTACTGTACTGAGTACTGAAATATTTATCTAAATCTGAGCAATACCCACAAGCCACCTCATGGTGGTTTGGTAGGGAATCAGCCAAGGGGTAGGGAATCAGCCAAGCATACATAAATATTAGTTCATTCGTGCATTTTAAGATGCATTAGCTAATATACACATAGACGCATATACATGTCATGCTATAATTTACTAAGTTATTAAATTTTTGCCCTTGCCATAAGTAAATATATTCGGGTGTTTGTGCTTGGTTTACAATGATTGCGTATCGTACCAGGGGTGAGTCTGCCAATTACAGTGTCTTATTGTATCATTGTGGTCCAACCTACCAATACACCACGGGGACATAATAGTACCCTTGGTGTCACAAGAGAACTGAGATGTCGTGTACCTTTCTAAAAATTTAGGTCTTGCCTTCTGTCTTCGTGAATGAAGGGGCTTCCAACGTGCTTACCCGTCACCTTGCTCTCTTTTCGATTTTTGAAAGACATTCATTCTCGACTCTCTTACAATTTTTAACAAATCTACTAAATCCCTAATTAACGTTTTCCCCCATGGATCCAACAAACCGCGTATTCCGGATTATTTTAACTAAAGTGGAGTAATACCTTTTTCTCTCTCTTACTTGTTTGCATCCTAGCAAAAAAAGTATGAATCATAATGCAACCATTTCAGAGAGTAAAAATCATTCGCCTTGACCGGGATACGAACCCGGATCCCTCGATATCCGGCCGAGTGCTTTAACCATTTAAGCTACCGAGACGTCCTCTTACACACTGAAATTTTGGGGCTTTAAAGGAACAAGACGTTATGACGAAATACCGAACATACAATGTCACAGGCATTCGTAGTCGTGCGCGACGCGCCACTGTCCACGATGTTAATAAAGCCAATTTCAAACACTTAGGCTGTTCATACCTTAGACAAATTTCAAGAAACTGTAACAGTAACTTAAACGGAGTCACCCGCTATGTGTGCATTATAATGCAACCATTTCAGAGAGTAAAAATCATTCGCCTTGACCGGGATCCCGGTCAAGGCGAATGATTTTTACTCTCTGAAATGGTTGCATTATAATGCACACATAGCGGGTGACTCCGTTAAAGTTACTGTTACAGTTTCTTGAAGTATGAATCACTTCCGTGCTATTCATTTTATGCATACATAACTAAGTATTCGCATATAATTTAATGCATATAGTACACGTTTGAATATATGAATCTATCTTTCACTACCAAACCAATATTTAATATTCACTTATTTCGGGCGCAATACTTACGGTTTCAATCATCACGTAAACATTCTTATGTTTTAGATTTAATATTATGAACTGTTAATTTTTTTGAAAAAAATACGTCAGGTACTTGGTTGGTAGGAAAAGTATCAGAAAAGGTTTCCGAAAAAAAACGTTACTTCAGATACCTCAATATTCTTCAAAATACATCCCGTCGACATACATATGCCAGCGGCTTTACCACGACTCGAATGCTCCCTGGTAGGGGGATTCCGGGCGGTCCTTAAGGGTACGCGTGCAAGCATCTTTGGCACTTAGGTTCTCTTGGTGGTGTTCTTTGAGGATGGATTTCACTTTTGGGAATAGGGAATAATCTGTTGGTTCCTAGTCGGGACTGTAAGGGGGTTGGATAATCGTCGCGATATCGTTGAAGAAGGTCTTCACAAACAGACGCACAACTCTGCTCTTGGTCGTCCGTCAAGACCTTTTTCAGAAAGAAATTTTCAGTGATAATGGTGTTAACTGTCATCTTATCAAAACCAATTCAATCTGCGACCATGCTCACACTTAACTGACGGTCTGAATTCAGCAATGAATTCTGAGTTTACGCACACGTCAGGAAAAATGTTTACCGATACTTTTTATATGAACCTTATATATTGTAAGAATATTAGGGGAGCAAACATACAGAACTAGAATACATAATAGATTCATCTACATCTACATCTACATAAATACCCTGCGAGCCACCAAAAAAGGTGTGTGGCAGGGCGTGTAACACCATGAGGGAAGGGTAAGGGATGAGGGGGTTGGGGTTATCAAATAGGTGACGAAAGGTGGGGGGAACCTGTAAGAAAAAAAATTAGGATAGTTTAGGTCTAAGTATACTTGATTGCGAGAAAGGCCATTGAAGGAATTGTAATCCCATAGGGCCGAGGGGATAGATAATATTTCCGCGGAACTAGTTAATGGCTTAGGAAAACGTAGAAGGAAGGTTTTTATGGGTTAATTTGAAGCATTTATGAGTGAGGAATTTGACCTGAACATTTCGTCAGATCGATGTTAGCTCCTATTCCAAATAAGGGAAAGGCAGCCATATGTGGGGAGAATAGAACAATAAATTTGGTATCGCGCGCAGCTAAAACGATGTTTAGGATCACCAGTAAGAGGTTGAAGAGTGCAAATGATCACTTAGGTGATGATCAGTTTATGTTCAAGAAAGGGAGAGGCACGCGGGATTACAGTGCAGTAATTAAATTGATGGTATCGCAGTTTTTCAAGTTTTGAATGAATTTATTCGTCTGTGCGAGTGTTAATTAGCATACTTTTGTTTTTTTGCACGTAATTACATTCTAGTTTAGGGGCAGTGTCCTAACATCCCCCGCCACACGCTCTTGCGGTGGCTTGCGGGATACTGTGTAGATGTAGATAGAGATAGATAGAGGAAAATAATAATAATGATGTAATAGAAAGGAAAATAGAGTACAATACGTATTTGTTTGTTCCGTATATTTTGATGTCTATGCCTGAAAACTATTGCAAAAACTATAAAATACTATCAGTCAAAATGAAGTGTGCTGCAACTTGACTACATACAATAGTAAGAAAAAATAATAAACAGTTAGGACGCACCCTGTTCATATATCCAAAACTTATTTAAAAGCATTTGACAAGAGGCTTGCAGGTATAGTGTTTTCCAAATCCGAAAACCCTGTATCTGGTGATTATGATATCAACTGCGAGCTATCTTACGCGTCCCAGAAAGATTCGGTTATCAAAATATAATAAAAAAAGGGTACCGTCTTTGATCTTTTCTACGAAATTGCGATGCTCTCATTATTTTAAACGTACCTTTTGAATCGTGTTGGGTACTTTTCGTGATTCAATCCGATTCTTAAGCTGCTTAATCGATTTTATAGCACTCGGAAATGTGCTTGAACGTGCTCAGTGGCGGCGTGAGCTCAAGAATCTAAATTAATTTCTCCAAGAAGCTAATTTAATCCCTAGTTACAATGTTATCGCATTTATAGAGCAAAAAATTGAATGCCGGAGGCTTTAACTATGCTATCATATCCCATCAGAACTCTTAATGAAGCCAATTTCGTGGATTTTGAAGAATTCATTTCTCTCATTTCGTTAGCAGACCATGGAGGAAGCTATAGGGACCAGCGCACACGGCATGCTTCCATGTACGAACTGTCAGGTGGCCAGAAGGCAGATTAGCTCTTAAAAGTGTGATATGAAATGGGAAAAAACACCAAGCGTGCCGGGGCGGCTCTCTATTAAAGATCTCATAATAGCATTAGGAGAAAAGAAATATAGATCTGGAATAAATTGAATTAGGTTTTAATCGGTGGAAACGTTTCTTCGTGTTACAATGAGCTGTATAAGCTGTATAATTATTTCATCAATTAAACATCATTTTTAACCTTGTTGCTGTCAAATACAAGATATTTGTTTTATTAAAGCTATCCCATTGCTTTGAATTCGGCATTTTAAATTCTTGAGGAGTAATCTGATGAGCAAATACCATGACCTTTTTCAAGACAAATAAAAATTCGAACTCAGCAAATGAATGTCTAATTTCGCCCCTTTAGACCAGATCTTTTCACTTGTTAAAGGCTTTGGCAAAATTTATAATGAAAACTTCTACTTTGAATCACTATTCTGTAACCATGTTGAAGGCACATCAAATCCTAATTCATAATTTTCTGAGGTGTTTCAGAGTTTACTCCAGAAATAAGGTCCCAGTTTTCTGCATTTTAACTGCCGCTTTCAATAATTCTACATCTACATTTATCCAACACCCCGCAAGCCGCCACAAGGGCGTGTGGCGGGGGGTGTTAGGGCACCACCCGTAATTTACAAAGAAAAAAAACTGCATGCAGAAGCCACAAATGTATAGTCCACAAACAAGTCCTGTCAGGAGCGTATTTTTGACGTTAATTTCTATTAGCAGCAATTTCCCGAGTTAGTGCTAGATTTCGACTGACTGGTACTCATTATAAAGTGCTTGACTTTAAAGTCAACATGTCAATAATGTTCTCCCACACAAAACCAATTGTTACAATAACTCGTTCTTTAGCTATATATCCTGTCTACCTGCTATAAAATTATCCAATACGTCTGTATTTTTTTGCTTCCACTACATTGCTTGCTTAACATTCTCTCCTCTATTACGGTTCTCAGGATCCAATTTACTCTCGTTATTTCATGCATCCATTCGTCCTTCCTCAAATTACAACCAGAAATATTCTCCTTTTCCCTACCATGCTCTGCGTTTGTTTTTTGTCGGTAAACTTAAGATGATAAGAATTATCATGTCACAGTATAATTTTCTTCAAGTGATTTGTTAAAAGCTCTCGACTTATAAGCAGGGTAGTTCAATTTTTACTTCATACCTTTCGAACCATCACGGTGGCATTTGAGTTCTCTGAAACCGTGTTCTTTTAGCGGTTAGGTATATCCTTTCATGGACATTTGAGAATTCCAACGGTGCCTCTGTTTGAGTTCATACTCCATACTGACATGATGAGAATAATCCATCGCATCCATCAAGCATAACCCATAAGCATGTCCCATAAAGCACATCGTCCATGCTATAGATGGGAATCGAATTCGCGACCTTCAGTATGGCCGACAGTCGCACTGTAACACATCGAGTGAACCTGGCCGGCCATCCACCGCACCAATGCCGTTCTCGAGATGAGCTGAGAGAGTAGATACGAGGGTGTGAAGAGAAAAGGCGCCCTTATAAACAGATAGAGGAGAACGTGGTCCAGCAACAGATGGGATGACGAACGGTAGAAGGGAACCCGGCGTTAAAAAATAACAAAAGAAAGGGTAAAAGCGTGAATGGGCATCGTTTCCTCTTCTCCTCATTCCGTCCCTCATATTCTCTCCCACTTCTCCTCCCCCATTTCGCCCGCTCCCCCGCCTTTTTTTACCCTGTGTGGTGGATGGGGAGGAGGGGCGGCGGAGAGGATGGGGTAATAAACATTGTGTCCGGAATAGCTCCAACATAATTCACAGGTATTATATTTCCATTTTATTAACGCCCTTTTGCGAAGTCCGATCTGTGGAGAGTCGGCGGCGGGGTGTGGAGTGAGGGTCGGAAGAGTTGTTTCACCTTGCACACACTCACACACGCTTACGCCCTCCACAAAGGGAAGGGTGGTAGCCACAGCCAAGAGAGGACCGGAGTTGCTCTCTCTCCCCCCGAGGAGTTGGGTTGCTCGGTTGGCTGGCTGGTCGCCTCGGTGCGAGAGGGGGGAGGAAGGATGGTTTTTTTTGAAGGGGAGAGGGAAAAGTGTGTGCTAAGGGGAAGGGATATAAAACGTTGTGGGGGGGGGAGGGAGGTGGGAGGAGTTGGTCGGGTGGTGGTGGGAGGGGGGGGTGGCACGGGGGACTTGAGGGGCAATGGGGGAGCTGGGATACGTTCCCGCCGAGGTCTCTGATTGGCTGATCAAGACGGATGGCTAAGGAGTCCAAGAAAGCAATCGCGGGGCGATCTCATTTTTACGACCATTATATCTCTCTGCCCTTTTGAGCGCCAAGAGAACCGGTAGGGCCGGGGAGGATGGGGATGGGGGAGGGTTAGAAACCATTGCGCTATCCATCCCCCGGATTCCGCCTTCCCTCCCTCCTATTCCCTCCGAATCGCCCCACCCCTTTCTCTCCCTCCCTCGCTAGATTACCCTTCCCCCTCGTCCTTTCCTTTTCACGGGTTGCTTACTCCCCCCCTCACCATCCACCTTTCTCTCCACCTTCCCTTCATCTTCTTTCTTCGTCACTCCTTGTTCATACCTTTTCCATCCCTTGAAAATGTTCGTTTGCACCGAGTGGACGAATCGCACTTACGTTAGGAAGGCAGACCGCTACCGCTCATTGCGTACCTGGGAGGTGTTCCCAGAGCAATAACGAGGTAACCCTGTGTTTTCCTCTCGTATTGCATCGTTTTGAGATGTAAATTTTCCTTTTCGTTAATCCAAACTCAAGCGGCGTAGATACACCATCTGAATATTTGGAATCGTGTATTTGACTCGCAAATTGAATCTCGCACTTTATTTTCGCAACGCTCCATGTCAGGTGAGACAATACTCCCTCTTGAATGCCTTTTGAAATCTCCTTTCGACAATGACTTTCACTTTTTTTGTTGTCAGCTTATTAGACAGCGATATATGTGTGGTCTTATTGCTAAGGGATACAAAAAGTCGTTAATGTGTGGAGGTTTGGATACAAAACTTAATGGTCGTTTAAATAAATTTACTTTTTTCAGTCTTTTGCCATTCCTATTTATCGATTTTTAGTCTTTATCGAAATTGTATTTAGTTTCTTCATATTCAAACAAAATACTGTGACTGATCGGTGGTGCCCTAACACCCTCCGCCACACGCCCTTGCGGCGGCTTGCGGGGTATTGAGTAGATGTAGATGAAGAAGAAAATGTCTGACACTTATATTAGATGCTCGTACACAGTTGAATGATGTATCAAATTGCATTAAATACGTTGATACATTGATGTAACCTAAGCTACGTATCTAAGCCGAAATACATGACGGCTGGTATAATTATACATGCCTTTATTCTGAATTATTCATCAGTAGTTGCAAATATTCATCTTATTTGTAAATAAGTTTGGTAATCTTCGTTATTTTATGATTATTCTTGTTTAAATGTCCAAGTGTGAATTTTTTTTGGTTGGTATTTGTTAGTTCATGATAAATGGTTATTGTAAGAAAAATAAACGGGGAGAAGGATTGTGAAAAGCAAAAAATTGATTTGGTGTAAGAATCCTATTCCTGGAAAACATATGTTAAAGTAGAATTTTGTGGTGGACAGTAGGATGTAATCACTAATAATCGGTGACCTTCGTCATTGTATTTATTACATTCAATAATACCAATAATGGTTCAGATTTAATATTAAGAAAATTCTACCTTTTAAGGGAGATGTTTGGCTGATCAAATACTTAGGTTTTTCTACATTTCTAAGACCCAACTAACAAAACTAAAAAAAAACTCGGAAAACGGAATTACAATAAGCTAATCTTGAACAAACTTACTAATTCGTTCCATTCCATTCCGGCATGGAATACATTCCATTATTGCTTCCTCAATATTCAAGATTTGAACAAACATTAACAATCCATTGCCACTCAAAATACTCTATCTTTCTTTCCTGCCTTAATTAAATTTCTCCCCACGACCTTTTATTCTTCCCCACCATGCTTCATCTACATAATACACAGCAAACCGCCGCTAGGGCGTGTGGCGGGGGGAGTGTTAGGCCACCACCATGCTTAAAACTTCTTTTGTTTTCCTTTGCGTCCATTTCACTTTTTTTATCATCCTCCACCTCCACATCCCTAAAGTCTCCAACATACACTTACTCCAGCAATTACCTCCATCACGTCGGCAAATCATGTGAATTCCATACTTCAACGATTGAGAAAAAATACTATTCGATTTTTTAATGAGTCAAAGAAATTACATGTGCAAATATTCCCCCAATAAATTGTGTCTCACAGTAAACAAAATGAATACTTACTAACATGACTTTTAATTAAGCGTGCCTTTTGAATATCAGAAAAATAACCATCTGGAATCATTTTCCTTTCTGTTTCACCAAGGTTCCAGGTGCTAGTCAAGCTTTTTTCATTAAAGAGTAATGAATCCCATTGATACATATTTGAATGGGAGTAGTTGGAATTTATTTCCGGTTAAACACACAGATCGAAAAAAAGGAATCTAAGTCTACATAGTACCCCGCAAACCACGGCAAGGGCGTGTGGCGGGGAGTGTTAGGCCACCACCATGCTTAAAATTTCTTTTGTTTTCCTTTCCGTCCATTTCACTTTTTTTATCATCCTCCATCTCCACATCCCTAAAGTCTCCAACATACACTGACCCTCACCTGAAAGACCAAGTTTTCGTATCATATAATTCTACGCTTCATACTAAGATTTTTACTAAGCTTTTCTTTAAAAATCTACTTATCGTCCATATCATCTTCTCACTCCTCACTATAATACGTATTTACCTTAAGGAATTGTTCTTGTAATATTCTTAATACTTTGGTCCCATTCTTCTCTAAGTTCTAAGAAACTTCTGCTTGTATAAATTTGTGGCTTTTTCATGCGGTTTTTTTCTTGATTACGGGTGGTGCCCTAAAACACGCCCTTGCGGCAGCTTGCGGGATATTAAGTAGATGTAGATTTAAAGCACTTCCTAAATAGGTAAACTGTTCAGACTGTTCTAGTTTATCCCTCAACGAACTGTCTTATTCTAGAGTAGCACTTTACCTCCAGTTTTCTTATGATTTTTATCCCATACGAATGGCACAGTTTCCGTAATTATGAACTTTTTATTTGATGGACACGTCAATGCACAATTGAAAGAATTTCAAATTGAAAAAAATCATCCCTCGTTACTGGTAATCGAATATAATCCCTAGCACACATCAGGACAATATGCGGATCCGCTTGAAAGAAACTCGGCTTCATTAAACGGATGGTGGGGAAATTTACCGAGAAAGTAAAAGAGAGGTGTTATTTTACTTTAGTTAGGTCTCATTTGGAATATGCCGCAAGTATTTGGGATCCTTGGAAGAAAATTTGTCAGATTCGTAAAAATTTGTTATAATAAGAAGACGAATGTGGCAGGCTGTGTTATAATAAGAAGGTGAGTGTGATGGGAATTAGACTGGGAGCTTCTTGAAATGCGAAGAGAACAAGCCAGACTGAGACTTTCAGAAAGGATCAGAACAAAAGAGTTTAAAATCACTAAAGGAATTAAAATAGCCCCACACTATTAGATGGATTAAACCGTAAAGATAAGATAAGGGAGATAGATTTCAGCTCAGATGGATACAAATACTCGTTCTTTCCTCGGACAATCAGGAATCATAATCACAGGAAACCAAATTCACTATAGAAATATGAAATACATTTAACTTCCAAGTTAGGGTAAGATTAAACGCTGCATGGATATAAAGTATATTCATAGATGCATGTGTATGTTATTTGATAGTATATTTATTCGCATGTATGTAAGTTATAGGAGGTTTTTGCGTAAATATATACGACTTGTTGGGTTTAGAGTGGCATGAATTTGTGGGTTTTGAATGCGGTTTTATTCTCTTTAATGGGTGGTGACCTAACACTCCCCGCCACACGCCCTTGCCGTGGTTTACGGGGTACTATGTAGATTTAGATTTTTTTTTCGATCTGTGTGTTTAACCGGAAATAAATTCCAACTACTCCCATTCCAATATGTATCAATGGCATTCATTACTCTTTAATGAAAAACGCTTGACTAGCACCTGGAACCTTGGTGAAACAGAAAGGAAAGTGATTCCAGATGGTTATTTTTCTGAAATTCAAAAGGCACGCTTAATTAAAAGTCATGTTAGTAAGTATTCATTTTGTTTACTGTGAGACACAATTTATTGGGGGAATATTTGTACATGTAAGTTCTTTGACTCATTAAAAAATCGAATAGTATTTTTTCTCAATCGTGGAAGTATGGAATTCACATGATTTGCCGACGTGATGGAGGTAATTGCTGGAGTAACCATGAGCAGACGTGTTTTACGCCTACTCGTATAATGTGGACGATCCCTGCAGAAAAATGTTTCATCATTTAAAATTTCATGAAAATATTCTTCTACACTGCTGTTATATTTATTTAGAGATGCTATATTTCCGTAAAGCGATGTAAAATTGGTTGTAATTGACAGTATCAACATAATTTTCTCTTTGATTTCAGATGTACTGATCGATCGTTTCACGAGTTGATGAAGTCCATTATGATTTTGAGACCATCGTCTTTGGGTTCCTACCGCCTCTCTCCATTTTGTTGGACGGTGTCGATGGAGTAAGCATCTTCAGATCCGAAGAGAAAGCCTGCGCGGTAAGTTATATCCGATTTGGCATTTTTTCTTAATTTTCATTATAGGATAACAAAGAAGAGCATAAGCGACACGTTTACCGAAACTGCCACCTATACTGTAATGAACAGCAAAGTGAAACCATGGAGACTAATTAGCACCTCCTAAAGACCGATTAACACGATAAATAAGAAATGCATTATTTCTTTTTCCTCGACTAATAGATTCCTTTTGTTGATAGCTAATCGCAGCATGATGGGAATTGTTCGTTAATTTCCCTTCGCAGCCCGCCGTAGAGGGACATCAGTCTTTTGTCTGAATTCAGGTCTCCATTAAGATGTGGTGTTAATATATATAAACTTCCAGTGATTATCTTGCCCGCTGTTTTCTTTTCAAGCGATTGATGTCCTACCTTCCTCGAAGCCATTCATATTTTAGCGTCCCATCTAGAACCTAATTTGGTTGTTAACCCTTTTCCTGTAAGAATTTCGTACAGTTTCATTAATGGATGAACGTATTTATTCCGTACGTATGCCTTTGTTAAAAATTTTTGCGGATCACAAATTTGACGCGACAAAATAATACGTAAAATTTGATTTTGTTGGAGTTCATGAACTGCAGAGCAGATAATGAATTGGAAACGAAATTAAAAATTGGTCTTTTTGATAGATTTAAAACATTTTTGATATTGTAGAGTCATTAAGCACAAACTCTTTGCCTTCAAATGCACAGATTGAATATAGGTAACACATTTTTTTATGATTTTGGTATTTAGGCTGATATGATCTCCTTCCGTCGAGGGCGTATCATGAGATGTGTTTTCAATACCGACGTTGAATAAACGTGAAGTACGTTGCCACAATACCTCAAAACTAAGCTTCGTATGAAAGTACATTGCATAACCGATCATTCGGTTTAACACTTGTCTAATAACCGTTTTATCCTATGCGTGTACACTTAGCCAGCCCTTTGAATTAGCGGGTTTGGGATAAAAATTATTTTAAGTTTTGCTAATTCAGTTTTCAAACTTGACTCATCAGATTCGACAATTGAATGATTTTGTTTCTAGGGAGTATAATATCATATATAGATGGTAAAACGAATGGGGTCTTACTTCTGGTTAGGACGTACGAGGCTCGTATAGGCTCGCTAAATCGCTTTTGTTAAAATAAGTTTGATTATGGCCCGCTTTGATCTTGAGTTCTCTCAATGTCGTACCTTTGCCTAAAATTGGTGTTGTTCTTTGGATGTTTCTACCATGATTTTATCATTGGATTTTTAGTTTATTTTGATTAGGAGCTATTGGTTATTAGTGACCTTATATGCACCGTCGGTTAGAGGGCCAATCGGAAACAGTTATCGTATTTCAGGCGTTCCTGGTAGAAATGTTCGTTTTTGGCCAAAATATATTGCAATTTGTACTGTATTAATTGAATAAAAACTACATCCCTGCAGTTTCCATGAATAGATAAACCTTACTTACTTGCTCGATATTTCTCGGTCATGCTAAATAATACTCGGAACGAGCGTGGGGTCCATTTTTTCATAAAATTATTCGCCTTATGGAGTTTGAATTAGCGTGTGAGCGATCGAGAAAATGTTTAGAAATGACCATTAAAAGGTGGATTCGGTATTATAATGTCCTTTATTGGATCAAGGGTAACATGGAGATAATATGTGCTCGAGTTCCGTGAGAATGAAATAACGATTAGAATATCCTTTATTTTTGCCTTCACGGTCGCCCTTGGTTTCACATGACTGCTTGCAATGAGGCATTGCGGCACCCGTCGCTATATTATCGCACGCGATGACTGACGCATTTCCTGTGTCAGCGCCCCTTTCTTGAAGCGGGACAGATCGGCTCCCAGACTTGCACGCCGGGACGACCGGAGAGAAAATGGCGGAATTTGAAGCCCTGTTGTTCCTTTGTGTGGACAGAGGAGTCCACTTTCTTCCTTTCTCGCGCCGACCGATTCAATTAAAACTGGAGGTAGTCTCCCACCCATCCCCCTACCACCCCCTCCACTACCCTCATTCTTCTTCTCGGGGCCCTGCGCGTCACATTTCCCGCCGCAGGGGGTCTAGGCACCCCCCGGGTACACTCCCGTGGGGGCTACCACGCAAACCGGTGTCCGAATCAGACCACCCCGTGACGGCAGTCCCGGTGGGGATGGATGACTTGCAGGGCACGCTGCCGGTGCTGCGGATGCGGGAGAGGGCGGGCGTTTGAGGAGGAGAGGAGAAGGGGGGAGGAATCTGGATCGGATCGAGGACCCACGTGAACGGCAAAGCTGGAGATAGAAGTGGAAATGACGAACAAAAGTGAGGGCACCCTTCGAAATTGCTCCATCCATCGCTTCCTTCGACTTTCGTCACCAACTACACCCTTAGTTGGATATGTGTTGATCAGCCACTGGATCCTGTTATTATTCACTATTGCTATAAAATATTCACCTATACAAACATTCAACCTGCTACTGTATCACGTGCTATATCCGATATGGTTTCATTACGAATCCATAATGGTGGCATTATTTTGACTTGAAAAGTTTTATGATTATTATTTTACTTGAGTTTAAGGGTACTTGGGTATGGCCTTATGCACCACTTATTAGTGTAATATTGATTATTCTCTGGAACCGTTAAGGGACCGAGTAGGGCTAAAATTCTGAGGCTTCCTGGATACCTAATAATATGAAATTTTTCATTAAAATAACCGCGTCTATACACTTCCTTTTCCTTCATATTATACTAGTTCTCGAAGCAGGATTGCGAACATACCCTTTTATTTCATACTAAAAAGAAAGACTTGTACTCTTCCACAGATTTTTATTATCTGGTAAAACGTGTTTCGCCGACTTGCGGCATCATCAGGAAAAGTACAAGTCTTTCTTTATTGGTATGGATATTAAATACTTCCACGAAATGAAGCCTGAAACAATAGAATATAACCTTTTATTTTATTTTTTAAATGTCTTCCGCTTTAATTTGAAAGTCCTGCAATAATTTATTTCTTCTTTCCGTCGGAATTATTTTTTTGGCATCACAGACCATAGCAATGTGTTAGTGTTAATCCGTGCTATTGCGTGGATCTACATTCCAATAATAACTCACAAACCATCGAATGGGTGTGTGGCAAGAGGTAAAAGGGCAGCATAGCGCATGACAGCCATATATTAACAGCTGTAAGACCATGCATGAATTTGAATATATAATTTTATGTAAACGCATACGCATACATATGTGTATTTGTATATATAAAATTATATATACGAGATTAAAGGGGACTTTGTTGGAAAGTAAAATGTTGGGTTTTTTACTGAGAGAGATATGAGAAATATTTTACTGGGGTAGTTGCTTACTCCCAAAACCTACCTTGATCGGTAGATTACTTATAACAATAAATAAATAAATATATATATATATATATATATACATATACATATAAGCCACGTACTTATATGGGTAGGTTGGATCATCGAGATAAAATAATAGAAATAGAGGCAGCCACCGACAGATTCATGTAGGTACTTGTTCTTTCCTCGCACGCAATTGGAACCTAATCGAATCCAAGCAGCCTAATATTTTAACTTTTACGTATTTATAGACACACACACACATATATATATATATATATATATAAGTAAAATGCCATCACATAATAATTCCCTTTGTGTCGCAAGAAAATTCATGCTCTCTCCTTCCTCTAAAATTAAGTCTTTCCTGCTCTCATCATGAATCCTAAAATACCCGTCACGCGTTTTCGCTTCTCGTAGCAATGCTGAACAAATCTAGCGGATTTCATCGGGTCCCTTTTCAATTCCTTAGTCAATGTTTCCTCTCATAAACCCAAATACTTGCCGCATATTCCCAATGTGACCGAACTAAAGCGGTATAGCTCCTTTTTTTTAAACTTTTCATTGCATTTTCCTGCAACCCCGTCCATTGAAACCTATTTTTTTCAAAGGCTGATCCGGATGGGCGTTTTCTAGTGAGGGAAATCTGAATGCCAATATAAAAAAACTTTCCTGTTATGCTAAGAGCTCTCCTGGCCCGTGATTTAGCGTATGAGATTGTGCCGGTACTGGTTGGATGCAAAGAGATTGCATCGTATGATGATATGGTTAGTATTCCTGAGAGTGTAATGATCGTGTTCGATCATGAACGTTGTCAGGTACGTAAGCTTCTATCTGTAATATGCGACATGAATTTCGTGCATGCATTTTTCATTTAGTACACTGCCTAATTTTATATCAATTGCGGGAAGGAAATAAACATGTATTGAAATTTTAAAACATTTTAAGTAAAAAGTTAAATGTTTACCTTGTCAAGTATATTTCAGTTATACGTAATTATCATTTTGACTGAATTGAGTATAAAATAATACATCCTATCAAGTAAGTTATTGATTTTGAGGTGCTAAGAAATTTTTGTCCAATTTAAATATGGTGTTCAGAGGGTTTTTTCTAAATTTTGTTCAACATTTAATATATCCGAGTGAGTAGGTGGTATTGACCTATGGGTAAAGGTTTTCGCGAATATCTATTGTTATTCCATAACATTTCCCAATATTTAGATAATGTATTATTTCAAACATTATTCTCGTTTTTTCACCATTAATCTCAGTTAAATATCTGGAATAAATAACAAAGAGTTCTTATCCCAAGATTTCCTCCTGCTGATATTTGTATAGCAATTGCACAGGCAAATTTTTCGGCCAATCTCAAAAGATAAAGAGGTTTACGAAGCATTCCGCTGGGCGATGCCAGAACATTAATTTAGACCTTCTTCGTATGTGTTGCGGTTAACACAAAATTTCCGTGATCGGTAATAATTTTTCGCACCGTGGAAAATTCTCGCTCCTATATTGTAATATAAAAATAACAAAAAACTCGGAAATGAAATCTATTGAATATTCTTTGAATACTCCAAGGTTTCCGTACTTATAAAGTTTTAAGTAAAATCGATTGATTCAATACCACATACACTTAGGAGTCCATTATTCTCTAGCGGTCTCAAATTAATGAATTCAGTTGGTTTTTATTGCCTTCGTGTTTTCTACATTCCTCGTCGATCAATGTTCCCTAATAGCCATGGGGAATCTTCTCCATGGCCATCCATTAATTGAACAGTTCCATAAATGAAGATAGTTATCTCTCAAGCTCTAGTCGCCAACGGGACTTCAGTCCTAATCGATTCCTGAGAGAGATATTGCTCATTAGTTCTGGGGCATATTCATGAAGTTTGTCTCAACATCTCGCAGGTGCTTGAAAATTACCACTTTTTTGCTGTTAACACTGTATGTACGTGTTGACTTGTAGCGGTAATTGGCGTGCGTCCTCGAACACTTTTTGTCTTGATGCCATCAGGTATGAGACCGATGACGTGATCATAAAACCGTCTTACTTATTTCCTGTTTCATTTCCGAGTGTTTTCTAAACTCTTCCATGAATTTTTTTTAACGAGTTCGGAAGATTCCGTTTTAATTAGGTTTGAATTCTATAGGAACGCGTTAATATTCCTCATACGGCAGCGTCATTCCGCTCTGGCTGTGCGTGAGTGCTGCACAACCTAACTACATTACAGCTGACGTTTTTGTAGAAGTCACCATCAAAGTGATATTTTAGGATTTTTCCATGATAATAAAACAATGGTTTCTCGGACCAAATCAATCTAAAAGAGTTTCTCTAAGGAGTTTTATGCATTTTATAATGGGTTAAACTTGCATAATTGAGGACACTCACTACTTACTACTTCGATTAGTATCGCACGGTGAGAAGGATGGGCGATAAGCCGGGTATCTCGTTTTATAAGTTATGCGTCCAAGAATTTTGAAATATGCATTGAATATTTTTGCATTTGATTAAGACGCGAATCGGAATCGAAGAATCGAAAAAAAGTATTTTGCTTATTTTAAGAACTTTTAAATATCACACACGACTGAATTCCCTCACGCAGAGTTTGTCTAAAGCGTTTTCTTTTATAGGCTGCAGTGCAGTGCAGCATTCCTTTTACGAAGATTCTAACAGATGACTGAATTTTATTTTCAAGCTCCGAAGATGAACATAAGAATTCGTAATTTATAAAGTCGTCAACCTGACACTGATAATAGCACTCAACGGAAAAATGTTTTTCGCCTTTGTCGCTTGCCTTTTATTGGGTGTGGTCCCGTCTCCCATTGGAGAAAAAATTAAATAAGGAATGAGAAAAGCACAGGGAAAATCTGCAATACATTAAAATATTACCATGAGGAAATGATATGCACGACGGATATGCTGAAGAAAATAGGTGGAGATCCCCTCGATTCACGAAGAGGGTAGGCAATATTTTTATGAATAGGTACAGGTCATTCGATTTTCCTTGCGACACCGTGTGAATTATAATGACCCCGAACTATATTGGTAGATTCGACCACCTAGATAAAATAAGGCATATAAATAGATGAATGTCTTTATTAGGGCGATATTGAGACCATATAGTTCCCACCAATCGCAGATTAAGGTAATCGTTCTTCCATAGCAAGAGACATGATTGTCAAAGAAATAAACATTACCCTCTTCACATATTTTATTGAAAGAGCATGATTCATAGCTTTAATCGAGCACACTCATTTTTAAAATTTCAGGCACGTTTTCGTGTGAATTTAGTCTTGTTTTTATGTCTGCACAAATATACACGTAACTACACTCATGTAGAAATTTGTATTTTGCGTAATGTGCCGATATCCTGACATCTCCCGCCATTCGTCCTCGAGGTGGCCTGAGTGGTACTGTGTTGCCATTTTTATTGAGTGATGGTACTGTGCAAGTCAGAAAAATTGTTTTTTTGAAAATATTATTCAAGTATATTGTGGTAAGCCATACTTTTAGGATCCGTTTAATGTTACACTATACTCTAATTATAGCCGATATTGTAATAAACTAATTATGTGCTCCACATTAGCTCTATCTCCCATAATGACTCATTTTTCTCCCTCTGCCTCGTATACCCAGCACTCTCCCCTACGGTCTTAGCATGTCATTGTCTCTCAGTGAGATGATTCATATCTATTGAATCCACTTTTCTTGTCTTCTTTGAATTTATGTCTGAACGTTATCGTCCGTGACAAGGAGCAAATTCATTTTTTTCGGATTTCGTATTTATTGCTCTTTTCCTTGAGAATGTTTCATTCTGATTGAATTTTCCTTTTTTTCCACACAGTCCGAGTGGATTTCAGTACACCAACCACTTGGGCAAACCCTTTCAAAATCCCATTCGGGTCCGCAAACCTTCTGTCCTACACCCACGGCCTTTTTGCCTTATTACCCTTCATACCAGTTCCTAGCCTCCCTTTGACTCTTCCCATTCCACTCAACTCTTCCCATTCCAAACCATGTTGTCCAAGCAACCTCCTTCCTCTTGGTTAGTGTCTAGGGTACCTTTTACGACACCTCCCCATAAAAGAATTGTATTGGACTTCTAACGCTAAGCCCTTTTCTTTTCCTGCATTTATCCTAAAAAAAATTGTAAAAATTTTATTTTGTGGTTCGAAAGCCGCTTTTCATATACCTGGCGATATTACCATTACTACCGACTGTGGATATAAGTAACTTTAGGTGTGTGTGTGTATATATATTTATATGTACATAAATATATATATATATATATATAAAATTCACTAAATAGTCATAGCAAACACAGAAACTAAAACATATTAAAGAGGGACTCACTAGTTCTCGAATTTTCGGTGGTGCAACCACCTTTCTCAAGAGAAATTAGGAACAGAACTCTGTTCCTAATTCCTCTTGAGAAGTTCTGTTCCTAATTCCTCTTGAGAAAGGTGGTTGCACCACCGAAAATTCGAGAACTAGTGAGTCCCTCTTTAATATGTTTTAGTTTCTGTGTTTGCTATGACTATTTAGTGAATTTTATTGTGCACGTTCGTGGCTTTTCCAAGAAAGTGAATATATATATATATATATATATATATATATATATATATATATATATATATATATATATATATATTCATTCAAACATAGAAATAGGTATAAGGAAAGGGGATAGGAAAACACATAAAAAGCGAACACAGGACATTTGGGGAAGGCGATTTTTGAGCAGATCACGAAAGTAAAAATATTTCCTTAGCCGGGATTTGAATACCGGACCTTCCACTTGCCGGGCGGACGTGCTACCAACTACACCACCAAGGAACCCTAATTTACTCTGAGATCTGCGATGTTTTAAGACGCCCAAGTGCTCCGAATCATTTGCCAAAGGAAGGCTTTAGGGAGCTGTTCCACCCACCAAAGGAGAAATAGACAATACACTCAAGAAGAGGGGACAGTTGGTTAGAAAGCATATAGTATCATATAGAATAGGAACAGTACGTTTCGTGGCACGCATAGCCAGAAGAAGAGATGAGCCACATTGGCCAGATTCAAATATGAAGTCCGGCCATACGGTGCACAAATATTCATTCAAACATAGAAATAGGTATAAGGAAAATATATATCCCTAATTACAGGTCAGAATTAATATGGTCTATTGTTAAACTCTCTATGCCATAGAATTTCCTGAGTCATCTTCTCACTTTGCTGTTGGTGGCACGTAAGCATCGCGGTTGTTATGATTCCACACAAGTTTTCAAGCGTTTACCATTTTTAATGGAAAAAAGATCGTTGTTGTTGTAATGTTGTAAAAAGGTTATTGAAATGCTCTATTAATGTACGGGTAGTTCATGCCAGAAGAACTATTTTTCGTTTCCGTGTCCAACTCTATATTACATGCCATCATTGTTGTAGACTTAGTATGTTCTCATCAAACTACGTAGTATGTTTTCATTTTTATAAATATGACACAATGATATAAAGGGATCATTGCGAATCACTTTATTTTATTTTCATTATTGCTATTAGCATTGACTCACATGCGTAGTGAAGTATTTCGGAATCGGATACCGAATTGAGTGTACATGAAATTACCATCCCAATTGTTGGAAATATTAAATATACATTTTTTTATTCGTAATTAAAAATTGGTTAGAGAAACTTATTTTCAGATTTTGCATTCCTAGAGTTGAATTTCTCCCTGCCACACACCCTAGCGGTGGCTTCTAGGGTCCAATGTATGAAAAGTATACTAACTTAACTGCATGATTTTTTCAATTAAGAGGGAAAGGTTTAATATGTCTTTAATACAATTTGATATGATTCAAGAGATACTGAGGACAAGGATGATTCCCGGCGTTAAGATGGCCTAGGTACAATAATAAGTATGTTATAAAGTTAAAAATATATGAGCTTGTATTTTAAAATCCTTTAATTGAACTTATATCGTACTCTGAAATTTGCCTGAAGGTCATCAGGAAACGAGTGTTTAGCAAACAGTCACTTCATGAATTGCAGACTGTAAGAATCCTCTGTAACTGTAATTTCGACATACTCGAACTGTCGCTCTCAATGTTTTTTACTGTCTACGTCTATATATTCTCCACCGCTTCAGACAGGAGGTTTTATTTCACTAGCCATTAGAGTAATTTTTGAACGATTTGCCGTAGTCAATAACATTTACTACTATTGTAGTCTAAAACGTGCGTTGGGAAAATGGTTCGATCAGCTTGCGGTCAATTTTGCTTAAATTATTACTCTGGTCATACCTAATAATGCAATTCGAAGCTAGTATTATGCCTTCTTTGAAAGTGTTCAACTGGAATGATTTTTACTTCAGTAAAAATATTTTTTCCGTAATCTTACCTGTGTATATCAACCGTGGCCTTCCAGTAACAATGTGAAGCATTCTGTTGGCTCAAAATTATCCTTCAAGAAGTTCCTCAATTAGTTTTTATTTTTACTCTTGAAATCCGTAATTGAGTATTTCTAAGGGTCCAAAACTCGCGACGCGATTCATGGTGATCTCTGACCAACGTAAATAGCACATTTACTAAACGTTTTCATTCGAATATTTCCGCTGATCTCATTTCTAAATCAGTTGATGTAAGATTTATTGATTATTATTATTAGGTAATCTACCGGTTAAGGTAGGTTTTTGGATGGACACAACTATCAAATAAACATTTTGTAACTCCAAACAAAACCCAATTCAGCAACCTAATCTACATCAGGTCCCTCTTCATCTCTGTGTACTTCTTTCCTCCCTTCATCCCGTCCAACATCCCTATCCTGTTCCTGCCCTTTCCTCGCTTGCCCAACATTCTCATTCTTCATTGGAAAAATGTAAACACAGAGTTAGGCAAAATGAAGTACAAAGAGTTAAACAATAAATTGAGAAGGGCCACAAATAAAGCAAAGGAAGAATGGTGGAAAATGCAATGCGAGGATATGGAAAGTTTACAGAAGAAGGGTGAAATTTGTGCTCTATACAGAAAGGTTAAGTTATTATCGGGAAGTAAGAAGGCAAGATCTGTGCTAACAGTCAAAGATAAGTGGGGTAAGATAATAGTTGAAACAGGAAAAATCCAAGAGAGATAGAAGGAATATATAGAAACACTGTATGGTAAAGAACTTAGGCCGATTTATTGATAAGGAAGCATATTTCGCCCATAATTCCACTGGTGCAATTTTTTCAGGCTAAACTTTGATAGTTCACTCCTGTAACCAAGAGCAGATATTGTTCAGATCCCTTGAATGAGTGTCGCAGTAATATATGCCAGTTATGTTGTAGTAGATGACCGTATCATCGGAAAATAATGTCTTCGTTGGATCAATGTCTGGTTTTACAATGAATCAATTGTTGTAAATGAGAAAAAAAGACGAGACAGATCCCAAGCTTCCATATGCTATGCCAGAGGCACTATTCATAAGAACGGAAACATCCCAGCAATTATAACTTTTTGTTAACTCTCAAAAAGAAAATCGCGAAGCATTGGAAAGTATTAGTCCGAGGGAGTCCGCCAGCCGTTAAGTGACGGGGTAAAATGAACTGGTACTACCGAGGGATGGAACTTCCGGGGTTAAAATGAGTTCAATAGAATGTGAAACGCAACCTATCGATGATGGTGTGCTCTCTTCCCATCATCGCTGTCATTGTGACTAAAAGGTTAAAAGATAGCGACGGCTGGAAGGCGAATATCCTAGCTGGGCCCCTGATGAGGGCCCAGCTATGAGCTGAATGGCGTGCACACATCGCAATGAGAGATCTATCCTGGACCTCTGTAAGGTGCCAAGGGATCCATCCCTTTAGTCATCGAAAGGTTTTAGAATGCTTCTTGCATGGATGGCGTGCGGCGTGCAGCTGCTGGAGTTGCCCCGCGATGATGCTGATGTCTGCCGTGAAAGAACTGAAGTAAACAATTACATTCAGCTACTCGGAAAATTTTATTTTCCATTAAACGTTTCTTAAGAGCTCATCATTGAAGTAACAACTGATTTTTTATCTCGATCGCCTATTGATGCAGTGAAGTTGCTCACTGAAAGGATCGTTCGATTTCTGAGCAGATTATGCCGGTGTTCAAATACAAATGATCACTCTAGGCATCCAAACTTAATTTTTTGGACATTAAATCTGAAAAGGGGAATGACTTGGCTTCCTTAGACTGTTATGGGTATCTCACTCGCTATTGCTTCCCTACATTTACATCTACTCAATAACCCACAAGCCGCCGCAAGGGCGTATGTGGTAGGATGCCACCCGTAATATTAAAAAAAATGGAATGCAAAAGCCACAAATTTATACAGTCCACAAACAAAACATGGTATATATTCACGCAAAAACCCTTACACCCCACCCACATGCAAACACACAAACTAACAACTAACATACACATGCATCTTTAGATACACCTAACATATTTCCAATGTTTAATTTTGTTCCAACTTGTAAATCAAATGTTTTTAATATTTCTAAAGTGACTTCGGTTTCTTACTATTATGATTTCTGATTGTTCTGGGAAAGAATGGGTACTTGTACTGGAATCTATCTCCCTTATTTTATCTTTGTGGTCTGATCTACATAAATAGTGTGGGGCCATTATAATTCCTTCAGTGTCATCGTTAAACTCGTTAGTTCTGAACCTTTCTAAAAGTTTAAGTCTTGCTTGTGCTCTTCGTATTTCAAGTGGCTCCCAGCCTAAATCCCCTAAGAGACCTGTCACACTTGTGTTCTTTTTTCAACAGTTTTCAATGAATCTGGCGGATTTTTTCTGGACTTAATCTAATTCTTTTTGCCAAATTTTCTCCCATGGATCCCAGGTATTTGCGGCATATTCCAAATGAGGTCTAATTAAAGCAAAATTGCACCTTTCTTTAACTTTCTCATTATATTTCTCCGCCACCCGTTTGATGAAGTTGCGTTCTAGAACTCCCCTATCAAAGTGTGAAATGAATCAGACTGTTTAATTACGGTATTGTTTATTTCTGTGCTTGTAAATGTATCCATAGAGTTAGCTTCACAAATGTTATTCTCTCCAACCATTTAATACTAAATAACCAGCATCTGCTCCATTGCTAATCATTGAAAAGTAGGAACGAGTATCAAATAATGGGTTACCTTCTCGAAGAAGTGACGAAACCGCTCGTGTCTTCTGAAAGCTTTTTTTCGAGATGCTTAGGGTTGGGCTGGCGAATTGAGGCGGGGTATTTTCACATGGCAAGGGGCTGGAGACCGGTCATACTGTTTGTCGCACTCAGTGTGCCCTGGAAGGAGGGACGCAGAATAGGTGGTGGAAAAGTGAGGGTTCTGTGGGGTGAAAGGAGATAATGGCTTGCGGGTAAAGCGAGGAGAGTTAGATCACCGATTAGATACCACTTCCTCTCTCCCCCCTTGACCCACCCTTACTACTTGCGGCCTCGCCGCCTCCCAGTTGTGGGACGTGTGTGTACAGTCTGCTGAGCGGATCGGGGCATACGACCCTAGGCCTCCATCATTGGGGCCTCCACACAACTCCCCCTTCAAGAGGGTGCGACGGGGCGAGAGAGGCTTTCGGAAAGGGGAAAATAGAAACCTTTTTTTCCGCGCCGTTTGACCCCATTTAAAAGGGGCAATAATGCCATCAAGTGCTGCCACCCAGCGACCGTGTTTCATACCAGAAAACAAACCACTTCTCGGATGAAAAGAGTAGGGGTACATACACACATGATGGCCGAAAGTGAAAGGAGAGATAAAGGGGGCCCAGCTCTCTCTCTCTCTGTCTCTTTCATGAGTTCCGTCGTAGAAGTACGATCAGTACAGCACGACCCCATGTCCAATGTGGTAGGACAGTCAAAACGAAGGGGCAAATATACCAGTCAAAATTTACGGAAAATGATAAAGGAGGGAGGTTTGCGTAAGCCGAAGAAAGAAGGAAAAAGAATTAATGGTGGGTTATTTTTGCCTTCAAGAGCTCTGTGGTCGGCGAAATGATGAAAACCAAGTAATAAGAGCTCCTGACTAGATTTTCAGGCATCGAGAAATTGTTGATTCTTTTTGTAGACTAATTTTGACAAGTTTTAAGCACTATTATAAGGCGAGGAGAATGTTGCTCTAAAATTTCTGTTATTTAGATACTATTTAATTTAATGCATACGTTTTTTTATTGTGTTACATAGCATTACTATTAGCTCAACAGCTGCTCATGTTAATGACCGCAAAATATTCGTATTGGTATATTGACCGATCTTTTTCACGTTTGACGATGCGTAATTGTCGTGTCAAAAGTTTGTGGTCATTGTCCTTTAACTTCTTTTCTTCCGAACAATAAAAGCAAATTTATTTTTCCCAGGGGAAACCAACTATTCTAAAATTTGAGAACATTTTAAGATTAAATTTACAACTAGTGAGTCGAAACAAATGAAATAATACGGTTTATGAATTTTTATCCATATCAATCCTAACTCTAGGTGCCATCATTTGTATATAAACGCTCCACGGAACAAGGAAATATACCAGTTATAAAACTTTCCTTGGATAATTTATGATATATTATTGAACGGTGACAATAAAAGCTTCATCAGTGGCACAACCACATAGTTAAAACATTCGCAAAAATGTTGCCAACTCCAAGAAAAATTATAATCCTACGCATTCACTTCTATGTTTTTATCTAGTTATATTACGACCACGCTCGTTTTTTGCAATGGAAATGATGCTACGATTTCCAAGGAATAGAGACAAAGAAAACTCAAAAGTTTTCCCTATTATCATTGGTGAAAATTCTTGGGGCAGGTGTGGATGGTAAGATTTTTGTGTCGCAAAAAGAGCAATAATCAGCTTCTCTCCAGGAGTTCGTCGAAACCCTAAATGGAAAAATGACAATGGAATATTGCTTTCCTTTCGTGACGTTCGGCTGACTGTTCCACTAAATCGAGAGACCATTAGGAAACTTGCCCGCTCGTGCCAATTGTTCTCCCCTTCCAAAAAAAGGCTTTCAAAGGGGAGGAAGTTACAACTTAGAATGCCACCCGATTCGTAACTTTCCGGGGAACGAGTCAATTGGGGAAATATACCTTATTATGAGCACCAGAAAAACAAATAAGAACTTTTTTGATGAATTTCTCGGACGTGGCGAGACCGTAAACACAGCAAACTGTGAGGAAAGGTGAAACCGGCACGTGACCATAATGGTAAAAAGGAATAAATCCTGCTTCTTTTTAAGGATACAGACTCCACTTGTTCCTATCACATTGACATTCACAAAAAGTGAAATTCTCAAGAAGCGGTGACTTCTGCTGGGGTGACTCCATATTTTTATGAGGACGATTCCTCGAGGCTTCATTAAAAACTTTGCCAATTCTTTTCTTATTCGTACCATTTTTTTTAATCTTGAAAGAAAGGTTTACAAGTTTCCAGAGAACAAAATATTATCAGCTAGCCCAGTCGTGTTATTTGTTGATTTCAAAATCATAAAAGATAACTACATTTTTCTTCTCAATTTAATCCGTGTTGCAATGGTTGCAGGCATGTCCCGCATGCGTTAAATCTGTCTCCGAGATGTACAGCGTAAATTTGCATCATGTAAATAAAAAGATCGAACTTAGTTCACTTAAACATTACTTATTTAACATGTACCTCAGAAACTGTCTTGTTAGAACCAGCCCTTTTATCTCCCCCTCTTCCGATATGTATCTCTTTTACGAGTGATGGCCTAATACCCCCCGTCATACTCCCTTTCGGCGGTTTGCGGGGTATTATGTAGATGTATGTGTTGGCCTTTGAGTCCTCTTTCCCTACTAAAACCTCATTTTTCCTCCCAGCATTGTTTTTCTTCCTCTGCTCCTTAGTACGCAGTTCCCTTTCT
Organism: Hetaerina titia; assembly: GCA_037158775.1. Lineage (NCBI taxonomy): Eukaryota > Metazoa > Arthropoda > Insecta > Odonata > Calopterygidae > Hetaerina > Hetaerina titia. The sequence continues at coordinate 63,581,259 of CM073778.1, read as the reverse complement.
CTTCGTATATCCTTACCCATCATCCTACTCATTTTTTTCTAATTATGAAATTTTAAAAATCTCCCTGAGTTTTTCACCTCTTTAACTTGTGCCATCATGCTTGAATTAGCTATTGCCAACCTATACTGAATGCATATCCCGGAGTGAATGGCTCCATAACCCGTTAAGTAGATCCCAACTCGATATCAGTTCACAAAATATCCAGCCCGACTTCATCTGATGGTGGTCGTAAGCAGAAAAAATACTTAGTTTTCAGTTGAAAAGTTCAGTTTAAGACATTCGTTTTATACTTGGACACTGGTATAGTCAAAAAGGAACAAGTTTGGGTTTCTTATTTATTCTTGGCCTATTTCTAGGCAGAGACTTCCTTTCTAGACCTTCCTGACTAGAGCTATCGAATGCATATGCGTATTTTGTATTAGATGTTCGGGTTTGAAGATTTTGGGCCCAAGTAGAAAAGATGTCCAGGGATAGTAGAGGGAATTCGTGAAATCGCACGATATCTGAGATCGAAAGGTAGGAGTTATTGAAACCTCTGGGGGTCCAGAAATTGAACTTTATATCTTGAAATACAATATTAATCTATGGTAATTAGAATAGTTTAAAAAAAATCTGATGAAGCTTAGAAGAAAAAGGAACTTGATCTCGACAAGGGAAAATCACCCGATGAACTTGACTGTTTTCTTACTTTGTTAATAATTTTACCACTTGTTGGCGTGGTTGATCTCAAACCCGAAGTCATTTTTAGTTGGACAGCGTACACAGATGATGATACAAGGCGTGGCGTATAAGTTAACAATTCATATAAATTTTGCAGGTATATTTTTCGGATATTCCCATAATGATCGTGATTGCTACAATTTTAATAATTGATTTTCTTATACATTTTTGTTTCTCTATACCTTATTCATGTACACTATTGTGATAACTGGAACTAATTGTAATACCAACAGGGTAATCGCAATAAATTATTGCATTAGATGAGAAATTAAAACAGTAGTGGTATATATTCTTCTAATGGTGGTATAATTATCTCGTACTGCTAATTTCTTTTCGTCTCACGCGAACTACAACTTCGCCAGATTGGGCAGAACTCTTCGTCATTTTTAAATGCTCGGCTGTCGGTTGCTACGTCATATCCAAATTTGCTACTTCCGAAAAAGTCTCAGTCGATTTATGTATGCACACTGCAATATCCTCACGCTCTTTAAGTTTCAATCTATTTATCGAACATTCAATTTCAGAAATTTGTTTGGAAAAGAAAGCTGGGGTATAACACGAACAATTCATTGGAGAATGGCGTGGCTATGAAATTGAATTTTTTGGGGGAAATTCAATAAAGTCGAGGACACAAATGGATCAAATTTTGAGTGGCAGCAAGTAGTTGAAAAATTACAGCAAGGAGAATGCTACATAAAAGGATAGGAGATGGAGTGAAAATACAGATCAAAAACGTGATTAATATGTTGGATATCTATTCTATAGTCTTAAGCGCTAAAGAAGTATACTCGTATGCGACAAATATATTTTTTTGCATTTCAGGAATAAAAAGTTTAATAATTGGCACCGACATGACCCACATGCACGTTAGCATAGCACGCAAAGCAAAGGACCCAGCTTTCTACAAGAAAACCTCGTATAATGATAATTAAGCATCGTTTTCCTTTCTCGTTCACAGTATAAACAAACTGGCAACTTTCCTTTCCTGTGGAAATAAATAAAGTTCCCACAAAAATAAAAACTCGAAGAAAATCAGAACAATGGCCTATAACGAGTGTCTAAAAATGGCGAATATTCATATGATAAGGTCATTGATGTATTAGAACATTTTTAAGGGCATGAAGATATTTTGAACTATCTATCATTCTAATTTCATTGTTTTAGTATACTTTAGAAAGTGTTGTGGAAAACCTGAAAGATGACTGCTAGTGATAAACCGTCAAAAACTTAATTGGTAATGATAAAGCACTGAGAAAAGGGAAATTAAATGGTTTTATTATCGTGAACCTCTCAGGAGAGGTTGTAGTTTCAAATTTTTCATTGTTTCTAAAACAATGGTTCACAGCTGTTGGTCCAGGGCCACTGAGGCCCCGTGCTTTGCTCATAAGAGGGGTGTGAAATATAACCTATCGGCCATTGCAACTGTTAGTAGGCAGGGCTATGTTCCGACTTGGGCGCAGTGGAAAATCGTAATGAACCGGAACGTTTGGGAACCACTATTCTAATGCATTTCGTCTTCGGAAACCAGCAACTGCTTTATACCTACTCATTAGAAATTTTAGAATTGAGTTGAAAATCATAGTGATCACCTCAAACATTTGTTTGATAGGTGATCATTGAGCTCACCTTCTTACTCGAGTCCAACAGCGCGTGTAATTCACACAACTACCCATTTCCTCTCCCTGCGCTACCTGCGGTTTCCCAGGAAGATCTGGTACCTGAAAAATATCACGGTTTGAGTGAAACTGAGGGTGCTCAGAGACGTCACGTGGCATCAAATCAACCACTGGTCATTAGGCGAGCACTCTACCCACACAACTTCCAAGCCACCAAATCAAGCGAAGACAACGAAAAACATCGCATTGTTTTCGGGTCACGATCATTTGCCAAAAAAAGCAATCCCTGCATTGCAATAGAGGAAGTACTTGAAGCCTGAAGAATATTTTTTTCTTTTTCGAAGTTCGATGGGAACCTTAGCGATAACCGGTCTGGAAGTTATTCGATTCGTTGCGCTTTTGCCGAGGGGACTCCCCCCGCCGCGCCGTCTTTGCTCCGACCAGTTGCGGGGATGACCGCCACCCTTCTTCCCCTCGGCTTAAAGGAGGAAACCATTGGGTGATGGACCCTCATTGAAGAGGGCGGAACGGAGAAAAGGGGGGTCGGGGCAGGGGTGCCCCCTCGCATTGTTGCTCGGTGTCGGGGAGAAGAGTCCCCGGGGTCCGGGCGGCACGATTGTGGCGGACGAAGCGGGAGACAGGCCCGAGGCCAACAATGCAGCTGCCGTTGTCCGTTGCAAAGAGAAAAGGAAATCGACTGAAATGTTTATGCCCACTTGTAAACATAAATTAAAGAGGCAGAAAAAAAGTGTACACAATGCCACTCTTCTTGGTTTCTTGTTTTTGCAATTGTCCGAGGCGAGTTTTACAGCCGTTGTTTCGGCATAAGTGCTTTATGGCACCAAACCCCCAACTCCTTCGTGGTGGATTATGATACCGAAATTCCGGGCACTGAATGGCAGTAACACACTAAAAAGATTTGAAAGCCGTTAAGCAAGTATTGGGAATTGACTGCTTAAAAACCTATGACTTATGGCCTAAGCGGAGGGGTTGACTTTTTGGCACGTCCAGGGACATCTGTGCACTCGCTCCAAGTCGGGTCGGCGATCGTAAAATCCGTTTCCCGCCAGAGCCGCTGAGATTCGTTCCCTATTGATTTAGTCAACTCTTTTCCACCTGGTTACATGCCGCGAGAAATGGCACGAAACAACACGGCCAAACAAGGTAAGCTTCATTAGGGCAGGTGTTATTCAGCTTGGGTTCAGCCTCATTTTGATTTCCATCGTCCCGAGTATTTCGTACTGAATAGAATATGATCTGAATAACACCTGAATGACCAAAACTACCACGATATTCAACCGAAATTTGGTTTGATGGTTTGTAAAATTTAATTTCGAGGTTATAGAACACTTTATATTAAGCCCATCATTGTGTGTTGTGCCAAGATGTGCGAAACTCACATATTTACGTCTACGCAGTACTTCAGAAGACGCTGAAAGAGCGTATGGCGGGAGTGTTAGGATACCTTCCGTAAAATAGAATGCATGTAAACACAAAAGAAACAAAAACATGCAATTGCACACTCACACATTATATTCATGCATAACTTGTTAAATTTACACATGCAAATACATACACTAGCCACTGTTATACAAAACCACATCCATCTATGAATGCATTAGATCTTTACGCGGCGTTTGATATTTTTATCGTTTTTAATAACATTGACTTCGATTTATTCCTATTATGACTCCTGATTTTCAGAGAGAAGAACGAATTTTTGTAACCATCTGTGCTAGAGTTATCTCCCTTATCCTATGATTGTTTGCTAACCTGACCAAATAGTGTGGGGTTAAACTCCTGTGTTTTCCATTTGTTTACCTCATTATTTACTTGCACTAATTTACCTGTCCATATTCTCTTCGTAATATTTTTTGACATTCTATTGGATCTCAGCATCTCCTGGACCCGCTTACCCCACCTTCTTTGAATATATATCAACTACCCTCCCGTGAAATTTTTCGCAGTGATTTGTTTGTTTTCCCTTGCAGTCCCCTGTCAATCACTCTCCATTCTGCTTGCCTGTATCAGCACAATACCACGAAAGACGAAGAAAGAACGTGGGGTGGTAGGTCACCGGCCATACATGCACATCTATTAGTTCACCCGTGCATTTTAATACGTCAGCAACATGCAACAATATTCGTGCACTTTCACACACGCATTAATGCATGCATAATTTAATAATCGACTAAATGGTTTTCTTAGAGTAAACATATTTGAGATTGCATGAATTCAATGTTGCTACGATTGCGTTTCGTGAAAGGGTAGGTCTAATACTTAAATTTGTTGGTGACGGTGTAGCTATATCACTTATTTTATACCGACGGTCGAATCTACCGATATAATCTGGTGCCATTAAACTTCACTCGGCATCGCAAGAAAACAGAGGCACCTTATATCTCGTCCTAAATGTCTAAGTGTTTCTCCATCAGATGCATGCACTTAAGCAGCGGATGACTCCGTTAAAACTTACTGTTGCGGAATCTCCCGCAGTTTCTTGAAATTCATAGAACGTGTTCGTAAAGTTCGAATACTTTGCTTTATCCCTCCAGTTCAGTCTCATCTTCCCACAAAATTTTCAGTAATTGAGCCATTTTAATCTCTTTTTGTCTAAATCCCCGAAACAAATAAATGCATCCTGGTAATATGTTACATTAAATTTTCGCTGCGACATAATCACAAAGGACTTCAAGATACTTCAAGGAAATGCAGGTCTTCCAACCTCGACAGGTTAAAATATTGGATTTGGATATTCCGGCGGATATTAAAAACGTAATGATTAAGAATTAAGTTCACTTCCATTGAGTCATTTCTCATGTAAGCTAGTCCAGAGAAAAGTCGTAACGTTGAAGCTCTAAGACCAACGGAGATGTTTTACGCTCCGAAAATTTCAAATTCGCCCAAAAATAATTTTTCAGGACTCGGTCAGAAATTTTATTACCGCCTCTCCAAGGTTCGAAAAGAATATATTCATGCGAGAAATAGAGCAGAAACTGCTTTACATTCGTGTCCCATAGATCCCGTATTCCAGAGGGAGTTATTTTGAGAAGAGGGGGGTCATTTTGCATTAATACGAACATTTCCGATTATGGTTTTCGTCTTACAAATATTCCGCTTTAGACAGGTTTTACTTTTTATACCTTTCTATCAGCAATATGGTTAATTTTATGGCATCGCTTTACCCTCTTTTGAAGTTAGTTTGTTGCTGTCAGGATCAATGACCGGAGTCTTATCAGATAACATTTGGTGTTCATTTGACATTTTCATTTTTATTATTGCTAATATTATTCAGGAATGAATTTAATGAATTTCGTGTTTTTAATCTTCTATATTTTCGCTCTTAGTTGTCATTTATTGATCAGAGGAGCTGATTGTTTGGTTATGCATTAAGAGCTCAGAGTCACTGTAGGTCCTTGGTTCACCTGGGATAGAATGTTCTAATTTTCTTTAAAAGGGTCCATTTAACTCTTAGTAATAGATATATATTTAATTTGCTTTGCAATAGTGATAAATTAAATATATTGAGTTTCTTTTACTATTTTCCCGTTACATATAGTTGATAGCCATCATGATGCTGGGAACAGTAACATTATTACTGCGTTCATAGGGGTTCTTGTCTTTCGAGCGTATATTCCATTATACACAATTTAGCTAGTGTTTGGCTCCTATATTGGCCTATTGAGTCACCCGCCAACCCCACAGATTGATTTGTTCATTGGCTCCTCGTAGTTCTCGAGGAAAATATGAATGCACCATGTGATGTAATTATAAAAGCATTATTTGACTTGGGTTCATATTCATCTGCATTCGGCAAATAATGACATATTTTGATGGCTGGCTTTGGAAAGCTTCATTTTAATCCTGTCTTGAATTCTGTACGAGCATGACTTGTAAATGTAGGAATTTTTTAGAGAGGATGTCTTTAATCTCTAACCACAACGTACTGATAATTACGCTTTTGCATATTGATTTCTAAGGCATTGTAAATACGTAGGCCCAGCATTCCCAATTTGTTTTCCACTGACGTCTTAATGTGTGATTTTATATTTAATTCCGGTAACACGGAACAGTATTTAAGCGTGAATTTTGCAAGTAACGTATATTTTATATTTCCTGTTTATTGGTGTTAATATTGTCAATGTTCACACGAATATTATGTTGCAGTTATGAAGTATTTCCTTTGATTAGATATTAAGAACCATTCATGATTCTAGCAAAGAAATACTCTTTTTGCCAGCCTCTTTTTTAGGACAGTTTTCAGGGCCCGTTTATAAGAACTTAACCAACTGCACCAGACCTATAACCCACAGGTTCGGAGAAATTGATTGAGAACAATACCAGAGTTGATAGAAACAAACCTCGTTACTAGAAACGTCCGCTGATTTAGGGTCATTCGACCTTAGTTCCTGCTCTGAAGCGTACCGCTTTCCATATTGTAGGATCTGTCCAAACTGAATCGTGAATACTTCCAAACAATTGTCATGCTTTAATGTAAAAACTTAAGTCCAGTTTTGTCTCCTTCGTTCAACTTTATGGGCAGTGACGCGTGGGAGGAAAAACTATGACCCTGGCATAAACATTTATAAAAGAGGCGTTAAACGAATGTTTTCTCGTGTCCTCCTCCTCCACCAAAGAATCCTCCATGACCGCGACCAATTGGTGGGCTGTTCCGGTCCCTTCCCTTGAGACGTTCTTCCACCTTGGGCGAGTGGTCGTGGTAGTGTGGAGGGCACAGTTCGTGTTTGGGAGAGAGAACAATACCTGCTTCGCCATCCCCCTTGTGGCATCCGATGTTCTTTCACTCACGGGGTAATGGAGCTGTATTTTTGCCCGGAAGAGTCTGTTCGTATCATAAATGTGCGAGTATAAGTCCTTCCCCAACAGTTTCCTCGATCCCGTAGGATACGGAGGAGGGTGAGAAAAGGGAGAAGGGAGGAAGGGTCTTCTTCCCTGCCGAAAGAGGAGAAGTTTTTCGGGTTTATTACACAGTGGGCCTTCGACAGATTCACGTGGGCTTCGACAATGGATGGGACAAAGAGGTTGTTTTGGGGTCTTGGAGCGGAGAGAAAAAAGGTTTTTGCATTGTAAAAGGAAGGAGGAGGTGAGGAAGGGTCCATCTGGGTGTTGTGGGGTCAGCAAAGGATGGTCCGAGGAAAAGAGGGCCAGGGAAGGGACGGTGAAAATGGTGCTCAAATGCACAAATAGACCCAGGATTCGGCCAGAACCAAACGAAATTGTACGCTCTGAGGAAAATTAAGACTTTACGAGTGGAGTACTTTTCTTTTGCCCAATCACCTTCTTCAACGAAGCGTTCTCTTTATAATTTTTAAGGTGAGAAACTGTTTTACATGGTTTCGCCTGGTAATAAACCTGATTTGCTTAATTTTCCATGTTCATAAGCCAATGAAAAATCTAGGAGCACTGTTATTTTATGGTTTCAGTAAAGACGAAAGTTTGCTATGTAACACGAAGGCAATCCAATTCGTATATAAAGTTAGTTGATCAACGATGGTAGTTATTTTAAATTATATTATGCAAGTAAATGTATCCCAGTAGGCAGCATTAGGCAGGTCAGTCGTTAAGCAAATTTGCATTATTTTTAAAAATTATTTTAGTGATCAGAATTGAATAGTGTGTAAATTTGCATTGGTCAGGATTGATGGAAGAGCAGAGTTCGAAATCATTCGCAAGGCTGAAGTAGTGATTACACGTAAATATCTTGCCTAAATTTGAGCCTGATTATTTCTTCGAATGTGTTAAAACATAGTGGATATTTAATTATGGCATGGTATTTTGGACCCTAAATATAAAATTCAAATGGTAAGCTGTATAACAGACGCTTTTCAATTTCCAAGCGTAATTTCATCGTTTTTTTTATAATTTTAATCTTCGTTAACATTTTATAAATATAGTTTATTCTCAGGTTATTAATTCGGAAAATGGTTTTTATCCGTTGTGAACTACCAGTTGTGTAGGTATTGTTCTGACGATAGTCTTTGCATCTTTTTTTCGCTCATTTTAATCTATTTAAAATCCCCTTCTATTTATACTATATAAATACTTCATTACCAGATCATATGGAGAAAAACGCTATCGAAAATTTGGGAATACTTCAATACACTCGACCAAGAGAAACAATTCATAATTATTGATTATTTGAGTAAAAACTAGAAAGTTTTTTGAATATCGAATATGATGTCTTCGCAATTGCGCACATTTTACCACCACAAAAAAGTAGCATAAAAAATTCCCTTTATGTGTTGAAACATATTCTTCGTACATTTGCTACTTCGTACTTCACACGTACGTGCATTTGAGTCTGAACATTGAAATATTTTTCTTTCGGATTACATATTTAGGACCCAGTTGAGAAAAAAATTAAATTAGAAAGCCCTCAATGCTTTCAATGACCCTCTCCGTGACTTTTAAAAATCCAAACAGTATTTGGAAATTTCTCTCGAGATCATGATATTTATGCGCGGAGTCTGAAAATGAGGGAAGCTGATGTATTTTATCTGACCATCAATATTATTCGTGGGAACGTTGTTAGGTCATTCATTTCGCAAGATTAGCTTTTAAAAGGTCAAATCAATGTGTCAAAGCATTAAAACCATATGGTATTTCAATTCAGGTACCTATTTTCTGGCAGAATCGCTTCGTATGTTCCTTTCTCCAACCTTAATGGATCAAGAATTAAATAAAAAGTTAAAAACTGAATTGACATTGGCAATCATTCCTTGTAATTTGATGGGCATTTAATTTGAGCAAAATATTAAGCACTATTTTTTTTATTCTTTCCCTTTCATTGCCTCTCATATATTCAATTCCATGGCGCACTACGTTCACCATTGCTAATGCATCACTTTTCATTATTCAACATTCTTGGGTTTATTATCAATATATCTTTTGATCCTAAACTATTCAAAATGTGCTTATTATCCGCTTGGTTTTCGTACAAAACCAGTTTTATTGGTGGTATAATGATTCTTTGTCTTGGTCTTGCTTTTCGTCTGCCAGCTAAAGGTTACCATTCTCTCATTTCCTAATCTTGTGATAGGGATCCAAAGGTGTGATATGTAGTGTTGTAGCCGGTGTCTGGTTTTCTTTACTTTTCTTAAAGACCTATCATCTTAGTGAATCAGCTTTCTAGTAGGCCTAATGCTTCCAGCATACCAATCACGCTCAAGTGCTTTTAATTGCATTCTTTGACCAATAGAGCGGATTTTCTCTGAACTTTTCAACTCCCTGATTAAATTTTCTCCCATGATTTCTCGATATATTTGATTGTTAAAAAAAATTTAATTAAGGTACGAGGTGATGTGTGTTCCTCAATTGTCTTCAGTATTCTAGCTGGGATTTCTACCTAACCAGGAGCTTTGTTTGGTTTTCGAATATTTTTCCATGTGACGATGATGTCGCTAATTATCTCATCAAGTCTTTGGAGGTCTTCGTTTTGAGCACTAATATGTTGCTGCATTCCTGAAAAAACTGTTTTGTGTGTGGACCTATTGTTACAATTTTGAAATAACCATTTTATTCTACTTTTGAAGAACATACAATTTAGTACAACCTTCACACATTTCATTTAAGAATTGTTGTTTTTATGTTGTATAAATTCGATAAATCAGAATATCCATCATAAAGTCGAACTCCTTATATAATTTTCCAGGTTTCTTAATTATCTTTCGAATGCACTCCTAAATATTCTTCTTTTTACCTTCTTTCCAATTTATTTGACGAGATTTTAGGGTGCTAATTGTTTCTTTCTCACTCCCTATTAAGAGATTGCGGTGGGCTCGACCATCATTCTTGTGCCTTTGATATTTTATCGCATCTCAGCTTTTGGTCAAATAACTTGACTAAATTACACATAATAAAGATATGAGAGTAATATAGACTCTTCCTAGAAGGCCAGGAGGATGTATATTTTCGTCCAAACGTGTAACACCACCCGGACGAACCAGAATTCCGAAATGGTTCGCCGAAACAAAACTTTGCATCGTAATGCCCAATGGAATGTGATAGGCGGTTCGCCTCTCATTGACATTCTTTTTCCTTTTTTCTCAGAATGAAAGGATTTCATCAAGATCACACCTACATCCCATAGCTTATTCTTTCCGTTCCTTCATATTCTCATATCCGGATTGGTGTCATAAAGGTTAAGTTACCCATCTTACCGCGTTTCTGAGTAATTCAGAAAAATTTATCGGGGGCGTTTGGTGCCCATGGAGGTTTTCCTGGAAGGATTCAAACATGGAACGTGATCAGAAGAATGCCTAGAGTTTACGGACTCCCGCTGTTCCACTAAAGACAACAGGCAAAGATGTTTACCGCCCTAGCGGAGGGGGAACTCGGTGCCATTTGGTTTTGGGGGAGTGCGTACCTCCTTCTAAGCGCCATCCCGTTCGGAAAGTTGGAATTTCCGGTCCCCGAACGATCCCTGCCGTTTTGCAGTTTGTCCGAAGACTTCCATGGAAGTAAAACAATGGGATATTCCCGGAAATGGTAGAAACACCTCGTGCCACCCCTGAAAAGTCCCAGGGAAAAACCGCGTTTCTCCATTTCCGAGCGCGTCCAGTCCAGCCCACCTCTTTGGGTCTCCCGTTTTCGAGTGGTGTTTTGAGCTGGTTCGGCTCCACCGTTTGAGTTGTCAGGTGGAGAAAACGCGGGAAAGGAACGGGTTTTCATTGTGAGACGTGTGGCTAACGTGCAGCGGAAGCATTCGGTGTCGCATGGAAGTAGTATTGAGTGGCGAAATTTCTTAGGGTTTCTTGACTAGACGGCTAGTGCTATGCGCGGAGTGTCAAGATATGAAACACTGAACAAGAATAGTTGAAAATAGATATTTTATCTTCCAACTGTATGTTTTATTGATAACCTGCAGCCTTTGGCAGAAGGTAGAATGTTAGGTAAACGAATATTTAGGGAATAACCAAAAGTCATTATGTTCTTACTTCAGAGAAATACAAGGGAAACATATGATTGTTCATTCTTTATTGGCAGAAAGTAGCGAAATTGTGCAAACAGCGTAAAGGGAACAATATTCTAAATAACCATCTTCATATTGTCTCCGCCAAAAATATTATTGCCCAAAACAGAGTCCCCGAAACACCTGAATATCTCTTGAGCGACTTATTATTTTCCCATGATGGCCTAAAAACTTGGAAAGATGGCTAAAAATATAGGAAGAACTAGCCCTGAATGAAAGTTTCGCTAGAATAATGAAGGAAATGACGGAAGATATTTATTCTCAAATTAATTTATTATTTACCCCTTATTCAAAAATAGTTTTTTTAAGTCGATAGAAAAGGTTCAATACGTCGTGCTTAAACTCACATGCATCTCTGTAAAGGCGGGAATAAGGCCCAAAGTGATTACGGATTGATTTATTTTATATCGACATCCTGCATACATTTTTGAGAATAGAATTACTTTAAATATAATGACCTTTCTTGGCAGCAGAAAAATACCCTAACGTAACCAGTATGGGTTCATCTACATCAACATAATATCCCGCAAACCGCCCCAAGGGCGTGTGGCGAGGGGTGTTGTGCCACCAGCAATGCATGCACAATCATTACATCCACACAGTGATTGGGTTCGATGATTCATTTGAGCACCACGAAGGAAGCTACTGGCATTCAAAAAAATCTGCCATATGGCAATATTCAAATCATACGGCAACACTGCTTTTAAAATGGGTGTATTTAATAAGTATGCATGATATCGACAAAATATTTACAGTACCAATCATAAGTATTTTCTTAGCGCCTGCGATCATATCTATTTTGATCTCTAATCGTGCGAGGAAAAACGACATTTTAAATCTATTTGTTCTACTATCTATCTCCCTGATTTTACGTACGTGATCTGATCTGCCAAGCAAATCAGGGCCTGTAATATGTCTTTAACATCCTCAAATAAGTAAAATGCCTCGAATTAATGCAGTTTATTTAATCTGTATTTCAACTTAAGGTCAACTAGTGGTTCCCGTACTAACTCTTCCAACAATATCGTGACGCTGCTGCGTTATTCATAATAACTTTTCATAAATCTAGTTTCTCTACGTTGTACTCGATCTAGTTCCCATGTGAGGCTACCTAGTGAGGACCCTGCAGCGTACTCTAAGTTGAACCTAACTAACGTTAAATAACAAAGTTCCTGTACCCTCTCATTACATTTCCCAAATATCATTTTTATGAATCCTTACTTTTAATTTCCTATTCTCAAAATTTCACGAAGGTGTTTTCCCCGGGACATGTCCTAGGTTATCGTAACACACGAGTATCTTACCAACTCTACGTTTGTTATACAGGTTTCGTGTATGCTGTAAATGCTTTGGGTAAAATAATCATCGTCCAAATTTCTCCAAAAATTCATGGACCCACATTTTTTCAAATTTAATTCTAGCTCACATGCCTCATGCCACTTTTGGATCACATTTAAGTTAGGTCTTTAGATAATGGTTCCCTATCTTCCTGACCGATGCGAATGCGAGTGGGTATTTTAATTCATCATATCCTGGAATTGGGGAAGTAATGAAGAAGTGGTTCGGTATTTATAGGTTTTAGAAAGTCTTCAGCAAGCCCCGTCACGAGAAATTTGTGCGCAAAGATATTTTGGCATTCTTGACAAAGTGGTCAAATGTATCGGCGTCAGCTGAGTTCGTTTGAATCATTTGTAATTAGAGTAAGATGTGATGCCTACTTAGCATAAAATAAAATTTTCACTTTGCCCAGTCATCCACGGCGAGCCAAAACCGATATGTACTCGGGGTGTTAGAACACCCAACATTTCCTCATATAAACCCAGGTGGATGTGATGTACTAATAATAAGGTCTTCATACTTACTATAAATAGGTCCTAGCACAATTAGTTCATTGAAGTTTGGAGTTTTAACCATGTTGCTGTTGTGATTGTGAATTGCAGTAGAGGGCAGAAAACACATACATGTATGCATATGAATAAGTACCACGGTCTATTCCTCACATTACATTTGGAGTTGTCTGATCCACCCTAGCCGTCACAATTCCCGCGGTTCCATAAGTAAACGCAAGTCCTTAGCACTTTCTTGAAGTCTTGTTCTATTCTGATATCCGCGTATTCAGTGGGACCACCATTTTATTTTCTCTAATATTAATCTCAAAAGAGTGATTGACGACCCTTTCAATACTCGGTCATGAAGGGCACTACGATGTGACGATAAATAAACAGGGTCTCTCCTTCTGCCCTTTTATCAAGTAGCGGTTGCTACTTGATTCTGCCGCGAACAATGGTCATATTTTTGCCGAGTTAATGCGCATCAAAATGGATGCATTCGAGGCGTTTTCATCAATAGCCCAAACCGACAGTCTCCTAAACGATTATTCCTTAGGTGTCTACTGCCCTTAATAAGTTAGATAGGAATATAGTTAATTGAGGAAAATTGAGCATGTTTTCTCATTGGCTGCTGGATTCCGGCTGACTCAGTCGAATGGCATCCTATTCAAAATATACACTGGCTAAGTGCTATAATTTTTACCCTGGTGTGATATTTTGAGTGCAAAATACAAATAAAATGATTAAATGAACCCGGAGAAATGAATTATATTGCATGCTAATAAGCGAGTGATTGGAAAGATGGTTAAAAGAAGTGAGAGAGATATATATATATATATTACTTTCGACTATTGAGCCATCGTTGAAAAAAATCAAGTTTATTGAACCGCTATAAATCAGGTCGCCGGGCGAATTTGAAGGGAATCCTTTTACGCAATCGGGAGGTGATGCCGTAAAACAAGAAGACATTTGCTGTACGTATATTTCCCCACGGCTCCTTTTAATTTTTTTCTGCGAAATCAAGGGCTCCTACCAACATCATCCAACCGGTCCGGATCGGTGATATGATTCGCCTATGTCATTTGATTTTTTTTGTTAATTTTTGACTGGGGCTGTGGAAACATCTCACCATTCTTGCTCCTTATGCGGCAGCCTTTTGTCCGGCCGTTCTTGAATTTTGATCGTGAATAGCGAACTGCCCTCCCCGATCTCTAAAAATATAATAAAATGTATACATATGTATATACATACACATGCATACATATATATACATGGATTTATATATGCATACACACTCGTCAATCCGTCCGCATCCATTCTGCATGAAGAATAATGCATGGACGTGTACGTAAATCCTTCCTCCACTTACACCTATAAATCTATTGCGGGATTCAATCATTAAGGGGGCAGCCCGTGGAGTAAAAGGCTCAGCGCATTACTTAAATACAGTATGACATTATCTATCAGTTATTCCTTTGCGGCTTTCGATATCCCTTTCTTGATACATTCCCATTTTTCTTCGATAGTACTCAGCTCTTAACCGTCATCCATGATTTTCTCTCCAGCCTTCTGATACCCCTTACTTGTCAATCCATTTGATGCTTCTACATTCTATTTCCTAACCCGCCGCCCCTGCTTTATTTTTTTGAAACGGACGCTACACTTCATAACAACTAAATTTTGGTGAGAGACCGAATCTAACTGATACCTTTCTGAGTCACCTGGCATTTTCCATGTATATCTACGTCTTTTGTGGTCTCTAAGCCAGAGACTTCTCCTCGCGGTCATTCCTCGTGCCAAAACCGTAGTCCACCATCTCATCACCATCTCTTCCTTGACCTACAGTCTTATTCCAATCCCCCATCACCATCAAATGTTTCTCTACAGGAGCACACGCGATTATTTCCTCTAAATAGTAAGTACTATATCCTATCGACTTCTTCCTCCTTATGATTGCAGGCGGGCATACTAGTATATACCTGAACAATGAACAAGATCGTCGGTTCTGATTTTATCTCTACTAGTAATATTCTCTCCGTTGCTTGTTCTATGCTTACTATACCCCTTCCTAGCTCTTTATTCAATATTACGGCAACCCCTTGTTAGCTTTCGTCCTCGCCGCTGTATATTATTCTATAACTACGTATCACTCCAGTAATCTTCGCTATCCTTCCATCTCACCTCGCATAAATATAAAATATTTACGTATATTTCCTCTTTCCATCTCTCGCTAAATATTCCCTAATTTTCCTGTCCTCAACATTATCCTAATATTCCAAGTTCATAATCTAACTAAATTGGTCTTCTTCTTCTGCGTCTTCTGTCCTGTTGCTGTAGGTTTTCTTTTGCAAGGGTCTCGTGAGATGACGACCGCGGAAGCCTTGCCTCCCCCGCTGCCGGGCACGACACACGGCCGATTGGGCCGAGTTCCGTAGTTTCTAGAACTCATTTTATAAATTATCCATCATTTTATTTTTGGGAATAATAACTGAAGTAGTTTCCCGTTGCCTTCCTCAATAGTGTTTTTAACGTGACACTATCACTTTATGACCGCCCCACTGGGCTCAGACGTCTTTGCAGCCGCCTCACTAAGGAATGGACGTTGCGTGGACTACCTTTCGTCTGGCTCTTAACCTTCGATCTATCTGGCATGGGTGACCCTACCAGGAGCTATTGTCATTACTCCCGCCAGCACAGCTCTAGGGGTCATTGGAGCGCACAAGCACTTCCACTACGTCTACGTCCATGGGAGGGGTATGTATATATATATATGTGTGTGTATATATATATATATATATATATATATATATATATATGCGATAGATGTATGTATACACATATGTATGTATATTTGTACATTTAAAATGGGCTAAAATCAGGGGTACTCAATGTTTTTTAATGTGAACGTACAGTAAATCTGTTTTTAGCTCCACTGTCATCTTGGTAACTTTGACTATTTGTTATAATTGTATAATTTATTTGAAAATCCAAACACACTCTTTTTAAGAAAGGAAAGGCTATTAGTATTTTTATTTTGAAGTGTGTTAAATATTATCATGGAAACATCTAAATTTAATAGAAACATGGCGCGTTCTGACAAATCCAATGAATTCTGACAAGACAACAGGATCAGAACGTTTGTATGTTCACTTGCTAGTGGAGGAGACAATATATAATATAAACAAGTTAGTCTCATAAGATTTATACTTCCTGACAAATATTATGCATATTTCACGAACATCAAGTGGGATTTTACTTTCATTCAGGGTTGCTTTCTGAACCACCAGTTGAAAATTGTCGTTCATTTGGATGCCCGATGAAAGGCCCTAGTGTTTTAAGTCCAGCTATTGATTTTTAGTAACTTTCAGAAACACGCCTTTTACGTCAGGTCACCGAATTATCACGTTAATTTCACTTTAATTCGGTCGTATTTTTTTTCTAAAACTGACCCTAACGCTTGAGGAAGGCCACTCTTTCGTCCCACTCATAGCTGGGCCCTTCGATTCCGTGCGACTAGTGGGTTTTTACTGCCGACCCCGGAGCATGGCCACGCTGCCGTTCAGTGTGGGGAGTCAAGAGTGCGTGGATCGAAGGGAGCTGTAAGCGTAAGAGTCCCCTTCTTAAGGGGTCATTGTGTCCTTCACAGCCTTTTTCCCTCATAGAACTACCC
Organism: Hetaerina titia; assembly: GCA_037158775.1. Taxonomy (NCBI): domain Eukaryota; kingdom Metazoa; phylum Arthropoda; class Insecta; order Odonata; family Calopterygidae; genus Hetaerina; species Hetaerina titia. The sequence continues at coordinate 63,564,432 of CM073778.1, read as the reverse complement.
CTGCCTTACTCCTCCTCTCCTCCACCCCTTCTCCCTCAATCTTCCCTCCCCTCAAACGTCCAACTCTCACACATCCCTCTCTCTCTTTCCATTCCCCGACAACCCCTCTTATGCACAAAAGTCAGTGCCTACAACGGAATTTATTGTAGGGTCTGAAAAAAAAGGAGTTAGCTCTTCTCAGTGCCTCATCCCGTGGCACCCCGGTGTTAATGACGGGCTGAGAAAGGGTAAAAAGAGTAGAGAAACATTTCTTATTCTCCTTCTCTATTGCTTTCCTCAAGACACTGGACTGCTTGAGGTACGCCGAACCGTGGAAGTACGCCCCACGGCGAATGGGATGCTAAACGAGCCACCTGTCTGGGTAGCGACTGTCTGTTAAGCGCGTTCTCACACCGGCAACGTTCGCCGTATTAGTTAAGAAGCTCTAGTGGCGTGGTAGTGTTTATACTTGGTTGCACGAACCATTTAATTTATAACTTTGATCATATTGAAAAAATATCAAATGGTTTTTAAAAGGGTTTTCATGCCTACATCTTCTGTTCGCTTGCCCGGAAAATAGTAATTTCAGGTATGGTATAGCCGCCTTTCCTTCGCGTACTTCGCAAGGATAAGTTACGTATTATCATTTTTCGGATGAAACGTTTAACTTTGGCTCCTTTTGATAGTGGCAAACGTGGTTTCTTTCGAACATCCGGCATCATTTTTATTCCTCTCCTCAACTGGCTTCAACCTCGCTGGTTTTGATAGGGGAAATAATCACACGCTACATTTGGCAAGAAGAAATAATCATAAAAATATTATTTTTTTGCGCAAAGTATACATATAATTCACATACTCTTAAATATTTGAAAAAAAAACAATACGATAACAGTTGATGCACAAAACATTCTGGTAATAAAAGGTTGTGGTGTTGAATAAAAACGTTCCAGATGCGGCTACCTCAAGATTCCGTTTATCTTTTGAGAGGAATTTCCAGTACTAAGTAAATATTTGGAATGGTTTTGGTAATCTTGTATTTTCCTATTGTTTTGAGCTGGATATTTAGGGTAAGATATTTTCCACAGTGTTGACCGACGGCAACCACCCTTGAAAACAAAGTATTAGATCTCTGAATAGTTATGAACCGCTTTTCACGCATTTACGAGACAATACTGGCGGATCCATCACCTCAGCCTTTCCGAATGTTTTGGCTTCACGAGAAGCCCCCTCTCGATATCGCAGTGCAGTCCCAATTCTCATTCCAATCAAAAGCTCTAATGGCTCTGCTATATAATAATATATACCGGGTTGAGATACCTGCTTGTGTGTGAGTAAAGGGATTTCGCCGCTCGGTTGTAAACTTTAACGCGTTTTCGCGTCCTCTCACGGGTTTTACGGCTCTTATCAGTGAGCGCACCGTATTGCTTCTCATTCCACTCTCCATTTTCCGCCACCGTACTCTCCACTACCATCTGTCTGTAGATGCGATCCTCTCCGATCTTCTTTCGTCCGCCCCCTCCATATTATATCACTTAAGTCTCCTTCTTGAGAAGGAATACAAAGGTTTGCCGACGATCCTCATTTGAATCAAGCGCTTAGCAAAGCAGTCAGTCATCGGACGTCGGTTGAAAAAAATCTGCGTCAAATGCATGTTTACGGGTGATTCAGTCGGAAGGAAAAAGATGGAGAGAAATAGTTGGCATATTCTGTCTGTTCCCCTTAATAATTAACGTGCTTGACGACGCTATGAATGTAACCGATACACCGATACTTTCAGTTGGTATCAAAGTTTTAAGAATGAACGCTAGAAATCTTTGCACATATTTAACTCGGCTAAATGATCGATCATATGTCACTCTTAATTCTTAGTGTTATACGACCGAATGTGCTTACTTTTCAGTACAACTTATTTTAGTGATATAAAAGTTTATTCCCCTGATTAATAAACATTTCGCAATTCATTTAAGAAGCAGGCATACATTTTATCAAATTGCATTTTGTTCCAGAGTCTCAAATCTCGGCTTTTCTGTCGCTCAAAACTTTTAAATTGAGATCAGATTGGTTTTGTGGCTCTCAAAATAACCGCCATGTTATCTACTCTGCATTCAGACCTCAAATCTGAAGTATTAACCGATATTCCTGCTTATGCTTGGATATTACTGAAAAACTTCAAAATTCTGTATTTTCATTTGGCTCAATGAGTGCACGTTAGGTTCAGACCTAGCAGAGTTTGAAGTCGAGACTCGGAAAAATTTCTTTCGCAGCACACCTCTAACACCCCGCTCATGTAAACGCAAAAAGAATTAGGCAAACGATTCAGGCTGTCTATCACAGGAGGGTGTCTATAGTATCAATGTGGGGTATTTCCGGGTATGGAATGAGGGTCTTTTTGCTTTATGTGGACTAAATCAAGTGTGTTGGAATATTTGCTTACAATAGTGGTTTTCCGTTGTTGGACATTGTTAGCTAAATTTTTCACAGCTTTTTTATTGGGAATCTCCCGGTTAAGGTAGGTTTTGGATGTACATAGCCTATGCTACGGTGCGACGATACAATACAAATATTACCCAGAAAATCACAAACTGGCATCCAACATTACTTGTACAATTAGCCACTCCTCAATTCCACATACTTCGTTCCGCCAAACATGCCTATTCTAACGAATTGAGTGGTTTCAGGCGTGAAGTGGTGGAATCCGAACATAATAAAGAAAAGATAGTAACAATTTTCCACTAGATAATTTTTATCGTACGACCGGGTTTCTATATATTATATCATCTTCAGGTTATTATTCACAGCATACCCATCTATTCCTACCCCTTCCTCGCTCGCATAACGTTCTCTTTACTATCACAGTTTTCGTAAATACAATTTGAAATTTCGTATGGGAGTAGATAACACGCAGGACATTATCATCGCTGTGTGATTTAGCAGTAGCGACTGGAATAAACAGTTTAAAATTTGTATCTGAAACAGTCAAAGATTCGTCGATTGTTACGTTAGTCTTCGCGTAGGGAGAGTGTTTAAAAGGTTGAGCAATTTCAGCTCTCCCTTCCAATTCAGTATAGAAGTAAATTTACTATTAACCTTTTAATTCCTGAACTCTTAATATCTTTCTGTAAATTTTATGAGTGCATTGGTTCCATTTTGCTTGTAATGAATTTTACGAATATATATTTTTTTCGGTAATTACCATATTCTTGGTATGGCTTCATCTAAATTACGCCAATAACTCTAAACAAATGGTATTAATTCATTCCATCACTTGGAATCTCGTAATTCTTCCTGAACACAGTGAAATTTGTTATTTTCTTGTTTTCTTATCTCCTTTTTATGCCTCAATACGCCCACACCTATGGAAAATTGTACCCAACATTGCCCATACTCTGTCTTTCCTCACTGATGCGTCCAATACTTTCTCGCTCGAATAAAGCCGTATTATTATTATTAATACTTTAGCTCTTGGTACTTACAAGTAGCTCTACTCGTAATTGTTTTGCAAACGAAAGCTATATCTTCTCTAAGGCCACCTTACCCATTTCTGTCTACTTAAGTTTCACCTCATGTTTAACAAAGTTTAATTTTACGTTATCGGTAGAATTTATAGGATCTTAAAACGTGCGGAATTGGAGTTCACGAAAAATATCAATGTAATTTATATGCTTAGCGAAATTTGAAAATAGGAGGGGGGTAACACTGAGACAGTTGAGGGGCCCAAGGACCTTGTATGCATTTATCAATGGGTGATTACTATATTAATATTTGTGCAGACAGTAATATTAGTTTCAGGGAGTATTGGCCTGTGTGTGATGACTAAATAATTGAATATAGATCATTTGAATTCAATCTCTTCATGGCTTTGCTTTATGAAGAAAAGTATTTTTTCAGTTCTGTTCTTGAAAGATTGGATGTTTTACGAATATAAAACACATTCTCACAATGTATTAGTTATGTCGCATGTTTTTTGCATACTTCCGAAGCTATATTTTTTCAATAAATGAGTACAGCCTTTTCCAATATATTCAACTCCATTGACCTGTTCTGGCAAAATGCAGGCTTTCGTTTTTCCATATGATTTGTTTTTTTATGTACCCTGATAATTCCTTATGCTCACATCTATCTTACTCTCCTTCATGAATTATCTATGGTCCACCCCTTACATTCTTCCCTTTCATTTTTAATTCCAACCATTTTCCCGAACTTATTGTTTTAATGGTTTGTTTGAATGACTTGTTGCTCTTCCTCCGTCAGGTGTTTTATGATGTGCTATATTGCTTTAGTTTTCTGTTTATCGGTGAATGTTTTCTCAGTTTGCTAATCTACCTTATTTTTAGCCATCGTATTCAGCATTATCTTTATTTAAATTGTTGTCCTTTTAACGGCCTGTCCTTTTTTTATCGGATATACATTAAAAAACATCTACGAAGCTTCATATTCAAGTCTCTATATGACCATTTGACTATTATTCTCGGTTTTCTGCAGAACTTTCCTTCATCATGGTATGTTTCCCTTAATAACAATTATGTTTTCCCTTAGAATATTTTTTTTATTTGAACGTCTGTCGATCTTCTTTCAAACCTAATGACTATACGGGAATACGGAGGTAGTAGGCGACGCATCTTCCCCACGCTTCACGGATCAATGGATATATCCTTCACTTGCAACTCATAGTTTAATGGTTTTAATGTTTTGCACAGGTACTCATACCTAGTGTCTTTTCAATATTCAATCAATGGTAATTTCGATCAAAGAGGATTTATTCTACTCGAGAGTTGCAAAAATGGGAAGTTTATAAACGCGGCAGATGTACGTACGTGTATGTTTATTCTCTATAGACGTTGAATCAAGGGGCTCATTTATAAACTCTTTCAAAGGGTTGAAGCTCATCCAGACACCCACTATTTTGAAAGATTTTCGTAATTTTCCCATATAAATTTCAAAAATTTACTATTTAACATGATTTTCAACACAATTAACCATAGGTATTTCTGGAGAAATATTCGAATGAGAAAGTTTAGGATAGCTGTGATTTTACGTTGGTCAGGTTTCACACTGAGTACAAGTTGAGGATTTTGGACTCTACAAAGGAAGATCTAATTTAAAAATTAAACGGAATACCGAGAAAAGATCCAAGTTTCGGATAGATTCTTTATGATAGAACAGAAAGCCTCAGATTATTATTCAATAGCCGGAATAGGGAAACAGTGATAGCACGAAATGTATATGTTTGTCTGACAATAGGTATGTTGTTACGGTAGAAATGTTACGCTATCGTCATACTGGTATAGTATAGCACTTATACCAGATTGGTACCATGAAAGTATGTTCATCTAACATATTTGCTTGAACCAAAATGTATTACGGTAGCTATCCTTCCCCCCTCTTAGATCTACCTACGACTCAACTCCTTAACCACAATTAGAATGATCTTATTTCATAGTACGAATACTCGTGTGTATATATATATATATATATGTGTGTGTGTGTGTGTGTGTGTGTGTGTGTATATATATAATTGAAAGACCGTTTTATACTTGCTTTACTCCATTCTAAAAGCAAGGCTGTTGTCGTATATACATTCTTCTTTTATATGGAGCGTAGTGTTTTATGGAAGTGAGACCCGGTGTTTGAGGCAAGAGGATGACCGTAGATTTGTGGATTTGGAGATGTATGTATGGCGGAGAATAGAATAAATATGTTGGACAAAGAGGAAGACAAACGGTAATGTTGCAAGTAGAGTGAAAGAGAGGAAGGTGCTGCTGGGGAATCCGAAAAATAAAGAAGATGTGGATGGAGAAAATACTTAAAGGCAGTGAGATGTCAAAGGCCTTGATAGAAGGTACATTGTTGGCAAAGCATTGTAGAGGAAAAAAGTGTTTTTTCACAGCATGAAGGCAGCCAGAAGTTACAAATAAATGAAGAAAGACGTGGTAAGTTCCCATGATACTCAGTTCTCGTATAAATAGTGAGTAGGAGCTGTCCAAAAATTGCCTTTAAAATAGGTAGAAACCCTGATTAATGATTCCGTCTTCATTCAGGCTCTGGAGGAGGCTTATATTTTTTATCTGAACAAACGATCACGCCGATAGGCATTTTTTCTGTAACTTCGGCTCAATGTATGGAAATATAATAATATTGTATTTCACATTCATTACTTCAAACAGTTATTCGTCCCGGATGTAATTCAACACATCTCGTTCCATTTCTGAATATTCTTGAAGTGCTCAGAACTCTTCGGCTAAGGATTCTGTCCGTTTAATCATCGAGGCTTTCATCAATAAATATGAATATAATTCCAGTTACCTCACAAATCTCATTTTCGGATAAGTGGACGTAATTGGGACGGTTCACAAGATGCGACGTAGTAAAGAGAACGTAATTGACCGCGAGTATGAACGGAGAAAATGGGGAAATTGCCGGCACGGAATACCGACGGCTACTTGTACGGGAAGGGTAAAACGTTTGCAATTGGACGGAGGTAAATGAAATGGCGGGTATTATACGGGGTGAGTTGGGAGAATGTGGTAGAGGGGTGGTGGTGGTGGCTGAACCTCCCGGGTGACTAAGGGAATGGGGGAAACCAACAAGAAAGGAGAGGTGGGGGAATTGAGTGGGGAATGGGAGGAGGGAAGGAAGGGAGGGGAGACAGAGGTGATAATAGGGGTTTATTGAATTGTGAGAATTGTGGTCTGGAGGGCATTAAAGGGTCGGTCTTTCGTGCAAAACGCATTCAGGTTCGATCGGTTGTAGGGCTGTAAAAGGCGTACAACTGGGAGGGAGGAGAGGGGAAGGATTTAAAAGGGCTACCAACTTCTGAGTCTCCCCTGGTAGTGGGCCAAAGATAATGCTTTGCTGTACTCGTATGCCAACCTTTTAACTCGCACAATCCAATTGTCTCACATTTGTTTTCCAATGCGAGAGGCCGTCCACCGATGCATCGTTTTCCTCTCCGTTTCTTAATAAACTTGCTTTCTTAAAAATACTGCTTCTGCTTTCAAATGCTTTTTCAAGTATCATTATTTAATTGTCTCTCTAAATGACGCAGACATTCGGAAAATTGGTTACCAATCGTTCTGAAGATTCGTTGATCCCCCGTCACTTTATTTATCACTTTACTCCTTTCGAAATATGGAAAATAATTATCGTTTTTTTGTTTCACTCATCCAAGAAGTATAAACATTAAAAATATGGTGCTACGCGAAGTGTGCGCTCCACAACTGCAAAAATATAATATGATCGTCTAAAATTAAGAAAAGGTAAAGGGGTTATTATTAACAGGACAAATTATTGAATCTATCTTTTCCATGATCATCAGTCGGAACTCTGCTCCTTGATCCTTATGTTAGTACTTTTGCCATACAAATTTAATAATACTAATATTATATGTGTGGTTTCTGAAAAACCTTCAGCATGCGTTAGATACCTCACATATTTGTGTACTTTTATTATGTAGCTATTAAGATCAATATGATTTAGTTCTTATTCTTTGTAATGAACACTGTAACGTTTTATTTGCTAGCAGATATTATATAATACTATTTTAATCTGACTGTGAGCACATGTAATTTTATTTATTTGAACGTGTCAATTTTTGCAAAACTAAATGGTCCTGAATCTTTATTTAATTATAATGCCATTACTTCATATGCAAATTGCAAATTTGATGACTTCCAATTCGGAAAATACATACCAATTTTGGTGCTAGCTTTATGCATTCATGCCCGATATAGCCGGTCACACACAATGTGAGAATACTTACATCTCGTTTGGAAGGAATAGGAATAAAATTTCTTCCAGCGGCAAACATCAAATTTCATTTTCAATTGCTAATTCTATAAGAATTGCTGCTTTCTGTTGACTCTTGTATCGTGCTGCAATCACGCCATCAAATTGTCGCTGCGAATAATAATTCGGTTCGAAGGTGCATGCTGTAGTTCTTCCACATCCGCTTTATTAATTATTTGGTATTCTACAATTTAAGGTAGGCTTTAAATGGACACAAACTTAATACTCCATTTCTTAGCCTTGCCAAAAACACAATCTGGTCCTATACTACAACACATATTTCTTCAATCCGCATACTTCCGTCCTCCCTTAATTCAGTTCGGCATGCCTATCCTATTCTTTCCTCGCTCGCTTAACGTCCTTCCCTCTATACGTCACAGTATTCCTCAAAATTCCATCTCCATAATTTAAAGTGTAAATATTATTTGCCTTAACCGGTATGACTAGGCGAATGATTTTTACTCTATAAAATGGTTGCATTGTAATACAAATCAGCGGATGACTCCGTTATATGTTATTGTCGTGGTATTTCCCGCAGTTTATTTGAATTCCGTCGCCAAACAAAATGCTCTTCATCCACTTTTTCGGCCTTCTTTGGATTTCTGATAACGATATTCCCTTCTCTATTACCCTTTTCTATCCCTTCTTTCGTTTTCCTGTTCATCAAATTTACTTTTTCCACCCTACTTAACCCCAATTTCTCAAAAGCCTGACAGCATCCAACCCAAAATTTTGAGATCCTGTTCCAGAACCAGAGAACTGTTTTTTCATGATGAATCTCCTTTAATTTGAATACACGTTCGTTGTCTGTGGCTCATCTGTGTGAATCAGTGCTGTTAAGGGGTATCTTTTCTGAAGGACAGGGTATTTTTTGTTGCGGTTAATTGTCTTCACGTTGAGTAATTGAAAACAGTTTGGCATTCTGTTTGTATCGGTAATCCTTGTTGATATCCACACTGGAGGAGAAAGAATCTCTCTATCTCGTTGCTGTAGCTGCTACCTAATACCATTGTCAGAAATAGGAGTGGAATCATTGAATCCCTGTCGAATCCCACTCAAGTTGAGCAATTTCTTTATACGGACTTAAATAAGTTTATAATAAATCACCCCTGCTGTCAATAACGGCGATTTTTCGCGCTTCCTCTAGTGTGTTTGTTTAGATGGAGATTGAAAGTGGCGGAGAGAGCTAAACTCATTCTTCTTATTCGTTCTTCAGCATCCTTTAAGTAATCTTAATATCGCCATCGATTATAGAAAATAGGGCGCTGTTTCCGAATGTAACATGCGCAGTGGCATTCGTAAGGACAAACAGATGTACAGCGGTGTTCTTCTGTAGATTAGATTAGGGGTTGGGTTCCGTTTTCGAAAGTGCCGGGTGTGTAGTAGGTTTTTGTGATGGGAGGTGAGAAAAGGATCCCTGTGGAAACTACTCCAGTTTGTGTGGATTTTTTTATGCTATCCGTCGTTCTCATGGCTGTCTCTGGAAAAAGTTAGATGTTATTTTATTGGCCCGAGGAAAGCTTAAGCTTCTCTTTCCTTCGGTTCGATTTTTTTTTATTTTATAGAGCACCCTCGAACACAAAACAGCAATCGAATTCCCATCCGATCTCCCCTCCCCTCCCTCTCTCTCTCTCTCTCTATTGCTCAAAATGAAGTTTCTAACGATGTTGAATGCAGGACAATAGTGGAAAAAGCCAGGAAAGGAAAGAACAAAAAATATATGAAAAATAAGGGAAAACTCGAGCACTAGGCATGCCCTTGAGGTTGATCAGATGAGGCGCGATACAGTCTCTCTCTCTTACTCTCTCTTTCTCTCTCCCTCTCGTTAATTTAGTCATACAAAAACGAAGGCGCATGTTATGGCGGGGCGTTTATGGTTTTATTTCATTTCGTTGAGTCGTTTTTCATCTTTTTTTCGCTTCTTTCTTCGCTTGTCGTAAACGTAGGTATGCAAGGGTATATCTATCTCGTGCGAGGCCGTGTCGTGCGCGTGAAAAAAAAAATGAACGAGCAGAACTCGAATGAATAATTCGCATACGAAATTAGATGACGTGAAATTAAAACGTAAGGACGAGGGAGCTGCTTCCACAGAAGGGAGCGAACTACTGGAATGAAGTTTATTTATTTTCTTTCCATCTCTCTCTCTTTATCCAAAAAGCCGAGCATGTTTTGATTATGAGCCAGAATTTAGCACGTCTAGATGATTTCGAAAGTGATCGCTGGGGTGTGTACGAAAGACATAAATATGCATAGGGGAGGGGGAGGTACTAATTTGAATAGAATTTTGGAATTCAGCCTCATGGTCGCCCTACCTTCCGTAATGTTCACATCAAACAAGTCGGTGCCTATGAGGTCGCGAAGGAGACCCTGTTCAGTTGCGATACTGAAGAAACGACTTTATCGAACGAATGGCTGATGAGTATAATATCATAAATTTAAGAATGTATCATAAAATTTTAATAAATAAATACACACACAAGATGACGAAATACTAAAAAGATACCGTGGTAACTGTATCTTAAAAAATTAACAACTTCACTTATTTCGATTACGTTGGAAGGTATAATGTATCAATGAAGTCCACTGCGCCAAACGATGATAACGTTGGCTTATCAATTTCAAATTATGTCGCATTAAAATATATTAAATATCAATGGAATAACGGGTGGTCATCGGGTGGCGACCTACCACTCTCCGCCACTCGCCCTTGCGATGGCTTATGGGGTATTATGTAGATTTAGAGGAAAATCCTCGTATAAAATTAACTTTTTAATTTTTATTCATCTATTATTCAGTGATTGTGAGGACGGTGAGCATTACGATCCACTGCGATTAGCTATGAAAGGATTAAAAATTTGATTCCTCTTTATTCGGAGGGAGTACAATCTAGTGGTAAGTGCCCTTAAGGCGTGAAGGTGAAAATAGATGTACGGGCCATTAACTCTTTATTTAAAATCTATATTTCACTCATACCCGATCGTTCGATGACGTAGACGTTGTATCTCACCCGGCAACTCTCTGTTTTGACCCTACTAAAATACTATTTATATACTGATATAATCATAATATACTGATTCTTATAATACTGATTATAACCTTAATCTGCACCTCCAGGGTACAAGTGATGGTCACTGCTACAGTAGCAGAGAGTATGCTAAATCAGAAATTATTACATTACATTATTATTACCAGGATTACGTTCAATTGATTCATTATTGTACTTTAATACAAGATAAGAATTAAAGCTTCTGATAAATAAAGAAATAAACTGGATCATGTATAACAGTTCACCTTTTTATTAGGTGTTCTGATAGCCATAGGTATTGGTCTAAGGCGTATTTGCCTTAAAAACGGAACTTGAATCCAGCAAGGCCGCCAGCAAAACTCAGCAAATTGCAAGGAGACGACTAATTGCAAGACTCTACCGACAATCTAGGAAGCGATGATATTGACTAACAAATAAGCGAGCCAAGTTGTTAGTCTTTATGTTAGCCATGCAGTGTATGTTTAATAAAAAAACCAATACTTCGCATAAATTAATATCTTATTCTAAAAGTTAAAAAACCAAACGAAAATGGCTAGGAAAAACTACAGAAATAATGTAAATAATCTCTATATGTGTCCAAATTTAATTATAGGTTTTATGCTTTCTCTTATTTTTTTATGTAAATTAAATATGCATTATTGTTTAATATTTGGCGACCATTTAACTAGAGTGAATTCTATAACTAGTTCATATATGTTTAACAGAGTAAAAGTGAATTTGAAAACCTTATTCCGCGTAGTTCTTTTTAATTCAAAAGACCTGTTCTTCAGTATCAAGAAATGCCATTCTTGACAACCACTCCACGAATGTAGAATTTATTTGGGGTTACCCCAAGTTCTTGAGTTTGATAAATTGATAAAAAGTTCAAAAGCAGAATTTGGAAAATCTAGCACAGTACATTCCACACTGGAATCATTTTCAAAATCAAGTCAAGTGGTAAAAGATATTTGGGTCAAAGAATCCAAAAATTAAAGTTTTAATGTGATATTTAAGTGTACTACACCAGTGTATAGTACACTTAAATAGGTGAAGCTTACCGACTCAATTTTTTCTATGGAATACATTATAGCCTTTCTCATTTGTCATATAGAGATAACCTTAATGACCATAGTTGGCCAAGGCATAAAAATGAATTGATACTTTGGATTTTTTGAGATTCTTAGTCGCTCATATAATTTAACACTCAGCTAAGCCATTTTTGCGTTTAGTGAGGGATTTTGTAAAGGTCTTCCAATCATTCCACCAATAGTCGTCCGTCTTCTCAATGTATGAGTTGGAGGCCCTCAGTGATCTGAGAATACAGTTCGCGTTATTTATGTCCACGTTTCAGGCATGTCTCTCTTTTTCATTAGCCAAACCTTTATATATATCCAGCTATCCAGATAAAGACTGAGTTCGAGGAATCCGTAAAAATTGCTATGAAATTCTCATGCAGATTTATTTTAAGGGATAAAATGATGTGTGAATGAATAACAACTGATAATGTGTGATTGAGTACCCATAAGTAATAACAGAAACTTAAGTGACACATTCAGGGCCTGTTAAAAACAGGACCCATAGATTTTCATTTCCATTTCTAATGGTAAGGTGCCACAAGTATCATAATCCTAAAAAAACCTCCATAAAAGTTATTTCATACATGTAAGTCCTGATATGGATCAGTATTTCAATAAAAAATCATCAGTTCTTTGTTTATACTGCGGGAAGGAAGTATGATAGTCTTTCCTACAAATTGACGTATTTAGACATGAGTCTTCGTGAAATTTCCCTACCTTGCAGATCGAGGAAAGAAAATATATCTTGGCAAGGCTAGTTCATTTCCACTGGCTTCCAGAGGACCAGAAGAAATTATATTAATGGTCTTGTCCGTAAGAAATCCCCTCATCACATTAGCTAAATGCTACCTTTAAAGTATAGCGATCTTAATAAAACAATGCAATAAAATTTTACAGTTGAAGATCGAACCCAAAGGGACGATTTCTGGGAAGAAACAGAGTAATATATTAATTAGCGCATTATTTGTATTTTTCTTCACATGATGTCGCAAATTAGTACAGGAATCTTTTTTTTTCTTCCGAGTTCTTCCAGGGTAGAGGTGAAAATGGGAGCTCAACTCCCACAATGATCCGCAAACAGACACACTGAAATACACCCCACTCTGAGGAAACAAAACTCGTGCTCGCGCGCATCTATCATTTTGGTCAGAAAGGTTTATAGTTTCACCGTAAAAATATTTGCTCCCCGCTTGACTCTGGGCATTCGTCAGCGGGACGTGAATTACCTTTCCATAAATCGCTATCTGTGACCCTCTCTTTCTCTCTCCTACTCCTCACACACGCTCACACTCGCAAGCTCTCCCGCTCTGTCTCACACATTATTTTTATGCGTTCGGTTTTAATGTTTTTTATTGTTATATATTATTTTTCTCTACTTCGCCACAAACTCATGGTCTTATTTTTTTACGGTCGCCGCAATATAATGCCATTATCCCCTTACCCCATCCCCATTCCCCAATACCCCACCACCTTATCGGGCGCTAATTACTCGACTCCCTTTTTCCTTTTTCTCCCACCCCACACTCCTTTCCTTCACTCCATACCCCTTACCCTCCCACCATCCTTTCGATACGCTTCCGTTTGAAATCCGCCGCCCTTTTTCGGAGGGGAGGTCTGAGCTTTTCCGACATCCACCTCCCCTCACCTCCGTTAACACTCTTTATTGCCGTATAGAGTCTCGTGTAAGTGGTCGTGGAAGGCTGTATCGTATCTTCTCCTAAGGTTTCTTTTGCTTTTCTCGTCGCTTTTATTTATCACTATTTTTAGGAGCCGCGGGGGCGCATTGTAACGCCAGCGTTGGTGCTGCCACCTCAGAGAAAGCACTCTTGATGAGTTAAGTTGTCTTCTTCGTCTCAACAGCTGATTTTTTTTTTAAGTTTCCTTCATTCGCTGTCATTACCTACCCGTGTTGTGTGGTTTTCTAGTTGGCGTCCGAAAAAAAAGGAGTTCGCTCTTCTTTACTCTCTTTTTATGGTCTTTCTCTCGGAGCGGAGACAAATGCAACTCGCTCGCGTACACGCGTGGAATGAGAGTTTTTATCATTTTATGGCCTCTCTAATGGATGCGTCACTGGTGGAAGTCAACGTATGCAGGGACCATCTCACGGTTGGATGCATACCTTCGTATTGTGTCGCTATATGAGCTTAGAAGTGCTACGGGAGATCAGGGGATTGGCATCTATTCACCGCGGGGATAACAAAATCAGGTTGCTCGTGATTTGCACATTATGCCCGCTGTTGACTCGGAAATTGCAGTCTGAGATGCGATTTAGAAGATTGGATAAGAAAAAAAAACTTCACCGATCGAAGAAAGTCATATGGCGAAACGAAGGAATATAATACGTTGAGAAAAAAACTAGTTTTTTTCCGAAAAACAACCTTTATAAATCACTCATTGCTCCATGAAGAGATTGATTCTATATAAAATGAATCATTATATTTGTAAACGTGTAACCAAAGTGTAGACCTGGCGAACGTCACTCTTTATACAGTTTAAAGAAAATTATAAGAATTTTTGGGGAAAGTTATAAAATTTCTCCGTCTGAAACGTCAATTATGACTACTATATTTCTTGGTGTTGCATGTTACTATTATTATTATTCTAAGATAATCTACCGATTAGGATAAGTTTATGGATGGACACAACTATTATTATTATTAGGTAATCTACCGTTTAAGGTAGGTTTTTGGATGGACACAACTATCAAATAAATATTTTGTGACTCCCCACCTATCAAACTAATCTATATCAGGTCCCTCTTCATCTCGGTGTACTTCTTTCCTTCCTTCATCCCGTCCAACATCCCTATCCTGTTCCTGCCCTTACCTCGCTTGCCCAACATTCTGCCCTCTATTACCTTCTTCAACATTCCACTACCGCTCAATACGCCTTTCATCCATTTTTCCTGCCTCCATAGCATTTCTCTCAACAAACCCCTCTCCTCACCCACCATCTCTAGTACTTCCTCCTTTGTTTTCCTTTCGGTCCATTTCACCTTATCCATTCTTCTCCACACCCACATTTCAAAAGCCTCCAATCTACGTCTATCCTCCTGCTTCAGCGACCACGTTTCCGCGCCGTACAGAGCTACGCTCCATATCAGAGTTTTTACGAGTCTTGTCTTAACATCCCTACTCAACGTCCCCGTCATCAACTCCCTCATCCTTGAGAAAGCCTCCTTGCCTAGCGCAATTCTTCTCCTTACGTCCCTACCACTTTGACCGTATTGGTCCAAAACACTTCCGAGATATGTAAACTGTTCTACCTGCTCTACTTTTTCCCCGCCTATTTTAATATTTAGCTTAGCCTTTTTCTTTCTGGAAAATCGCATAACCTTTGTTTTATTAATATTGATTCTCATCCCATATTTATCGCACTGAACCTCCAATTCACTCAACAATGCTTGCAACCCCTTGGCTGACTGAGCAACTAATGCTTGGTCATCAGCAAACCTAACCGATTTTACGAATTCCCCTCCGACTTTCATTCCTACCTCCAGTTCTTCCCATGCCTCTTTAATCATTTCCTCCACATATACGTTGAACAGCACCGGACACCTACCAAATGAATATTTTGTGAGTCGTAACAAAACACAATCCAGCAACCTAATCTACATCAGGTCCCTCTTCATCTTAGTGTACTTCCTTCAACCCGTCCAACATACCTATCCTGCTCCTGCCCTTCCCTCGTTTGCCTAACATTCTCCCCTCTATTACCTTCTTCAGCATCCCACTGCCGCTCAATACGCCTTTCATCCATTTTTCCTGCCTCCGTAGGATTTCTCCCAACAAACCCCTCTCCTCACCCGCCATCTCCAGTACTTCGCCATTTGTTTTCCTTTCGGTCCATTTCACCTTCTCCATTCTTGTCCACACCAACATTTCAAAAGCCTCCAATCTACGTCCATCCTCTTGCTTCAGTGACCACGTTTCCGCGCCGTACGCTCCAGATCAAAATGTTAGATTATGATCCCTATTTATTTTTTCATATTTCTTCCACGTTCTCATTTTCATGAAAAATGTTGAAATATTGATGCATTTTTGTGAGACGCTGTTTTAAAATTTAGATTAAAATATTACGATTATATTACTGTCACGCTCATTATATTCCCAATTTATGTAAAACTAATATGTTCGCGGAACATATTAGTGGTTGTCGCAGAGAAACGCGAATCAGAGCTGGTTTTGAGTCATTTAGAATACTCTGAATAGTGATGGTATTTTAATACGGTGGTCTCCACACTCTCTTGTGCCATTTAACCTAGTTTGAATTTGCTCCGAATAGATACAATTTCAACGATCAAAATATCTCGTTTAGAAGGATTTAGCAATACATGAATATTTAATCGGTTGCTGACCTTATTACTCCCAACGTTTTAGCCAACAATATTGTTGCTATCATAAACATATCCATGGAAGTAACCGACACAGGCTAGGGAACCAGTTCAGCGCCAGCTGAAAAAATGAAAGTATATTTGAAATAGCAAGCGATTAACAATTGATAATGAGCGGATGCATTTAATGGCCCCAACATTTTAATCAGTGGTACTCAATGATCTGATGATACAAATAATAACACCGACGAAACATTTTGTAATCTATGGTACAACTTGCTTCAAATCTGAAATATGGTAAGACCATGGTGGCATTCTCAAATATCGGTGATGGTGTTTTTCGTAAGCTACGCGTTGTCAAGTTTAGTCAGAACAAAAATACTTAAAATTTTCAGATATCATCCAAGGTGCTAGCGAGACAATAATAGAGCCATTGGCGGTTAAATATTTGTAGGGGAGTGCAACATTTAATTTTAACCTTTTTTGACTTTAACCATGATTTTTCTTTGCATCGGAAATTGTGGAAAAAATGCACCACCAATGTTTGCTGGCGACTTGCACGCACGTCGGTTCTAATATAATTTCCTTTTGATGCGTAATGTTTTGGAGATACCTCCTCTCGTTTCCCCGTTCGCTTGAGGAGAAGGCGATATAAAAGTGCTCAGCCGCCCTCTGTGGCTTCAGAAAGTGAGGAAATAAAAATGAGAAAGGGTAGGGTAAGGCTATCATGTGGAAACTGGGAGGTAGGTATAAACTTATAGCTCCGTCGCCCTGTTGATTAAGTTATTAACGAGATATTTCGGATGATAAGAGGCAGAAAACCATTATTGGGCATAGCCCAAGTTTTCTTGTTATCTCAGCCTTATAGTGGGGGTATGAAGTAGGGTTGATAAAAGGAACGCTTATGTTAAAATCCCTTTTGAGTATTGTTAAATTGGATTTATCTGGTTTCTGCCGGATAATAATTTGCACATTCAATAAACAATATATTTCAATATCAATCTTTTCTTGGTAACAGTGATAAACGGTTTTTTATTTGCTAGGCCTGATATTTTTGCATATTTTCAGCCTATGCGAAATTAGGTCAACCCATGTCCTTTTCCGTAAATTTTCCCTTGTATGATGTCTAGCATTAATTTTTCCACTGTTAAAATCTGTTCTTATACATTTATTCCTAAATAGTAATGCGAATATTTTTTAATATTTCAGCCATCTTTAAATCTATAATATCGTAAATTATGTAGTACTATATCGTGAAAGCTGCAGAAATCATACAATTACTAGAGGATTCCTGAAGCCGACTGTCCATTTTTTTGCGCACATACCGTACAAGTCTTTCAAATTTCGACCTGATCGGTTTACTTTGAAAATGTCTTATAAAAATAGCATTTAATCCAGAATTTTATCTTTCTTGGAGTTTGGAGATATCCTCTGGGTCACCACTTATTTTCCATTTTTTCTATAACCTCTATTATTGGCTTCTATTGTATATTTCATATAGAATAGTAGGTAGTTTTCAGTGATCCCTTATGTGATTGTGTGAGAACATTGCTACCAACATATTACAATGGCAGTTTCGTTAATTTTACTAGAGATGCCTAACATGGCAGAATAAAACTTCTTTCACACTTGACTCTAAGAAGCAGAACACAAAAAAAACATTGTTGCAATTTTTTGTACTGCGGTTAATATTTTGGAAATATGTTTCGTAACTTGTATTCGTGAAAAAAAAGACGTTAAAAAAATCAAAATGTGGTCAGATAACATATAACGATCGCGACAATTTCATTTAGTGTCTGAAACAACTGATTTCCAGTCTTGGCGAGCAAAAATCGTGAAGGTGTTTTCAGTTGAAGGAATCTTCAGCTATTCTACCAACTAAAATATTTCGTTAGCCATGCAATTATAATAATTTTTAAGCAATCACTATAGGGGTATTTGCTTTTATTAAAAAGTTCAACAAATCCATTTTGATATCTGTCAATTCTAGTTTTTGCATGCCTTGAATTCGGTGCAGCGACAAAGTGTACACGTTTAAATTTTAAAGAAATCTGAAGCAATACTACATTTGAAATACTAGTGTTATGTATTTGCAAAGTTTGACTGAATTTTTTGCTGTCATCCAAGAAGGGTATATTAGTCCTTGGAGCAGAATTTAATGCTATTTTATATGATCACCTGCAAGTTTGATTAAAGGCGTCTTAATTTTACTCATAATGTTGGCGAGGAAAGGTATTAAATATTATAGACCTAATCCCATGCTAGAAGACATTTCTCGGAACAATAAAGTGATGATTAAACATATAGATATACTTATATCTAGCTTTAAATACGTACTATTGCAATATATGCTAGAATAAATCATGGAGAAAATCCAGCAAATTTATTCCGGAATTAAGAAAGACAGCGTTGTTAAATTCATTGATTTATATTGGCAATCAATATTTTTCTTTTTAGTGCATCTTTAGCATAAAATCGAGTTTTCATTATACTATTCATAAATTTATAGAAATAAAATTTTCATTGCCACAATAATTGGTCCTGGTCAAGCAAAACTTTTGATAATCCTACTTTTACTTCTGCCTCACTACTTTCAATAGAGTTAAGTTTAATTTGAGAGTGATTACTTCGTAATCACAGAAGCCAGGTAAACCCTGCGCTAACTTCTCTTCCCCCAATTTCTCGTCGATATTTATAAGCAATCCGGGGACGGAGTGTGGTGAATTTGTCAATTTCTCCTTCTAAACTCGTGCTTTTCAAGTTAACTTCCCTTACGGCAGTAAATATCAACACCACTTTTGCCGTTATGAGAGAAGGTCGTCGTATAACCTTAAAAGCACTGCCATAAATATTTGTAAACACGTCGGTGACGAAAAATGAGACATGAGACGTGTTTATGCGCGGTAGGTCTTGCATGATCGCCATTTTCCCGGAAAAATACTTGTAAAATGCTTTCCTCATCCACCTTATAGCCCAGGCAGTTCCATGTGACTTTTCGTTCCTTAAACATTCGCGGTAAGCGTTTTGCAATGGGTGCCGATGACGCTAAACTAAAGTCAAATTAATTAAACTTTTATCACATACACCATAAACATTAAACTAACAATATAACATTAATTCAATGTTCTTCTCAATTAAATTTATTAATAAAAAAGTATGTTTTCTTTTACTGAACACTTCTCGTAATTTTTTAATCCGACCAGAGGTCTATGGGTGGGGGGGTGTGAATCGACCATTTCTTCACCCCGGATTACAATTCACCCAAAGAACAATTTAGTAAATGCATTCTTATGTTCAAGACAACATTACGGCTTCTGACAGTCCTACTCATGCTCTCAAAAAAGGTCAGCGTAATGTCTTTCAAATGTAAAGCGAGCAGAAAATTCCCCAAAATTGAAAAATCACAGTATTTTCACGCGTGGTTTAGAAGGTTTTAAGGTGTCGCATCCGCAGCAAATAGCGTTTCAGGGGAAGAACAAGGGCCCGATTAGAATAGAACTGAATCGGACTGCACCCTCCAAGTTTTCTTACTGCTCGCTCCTGCTAATGCGATGGAGAGATAAAGAGTATCGTCTGGGCTTAAAAAAGGAATTTGTGACCCAAGAGTGTGATGAGTGGATTGGATGGAAAAGGTTGAGGAAAGAGGAAGAGGAAGAATGAAGGTGGTAGACTCAGGGCCTAAGGGTTAACTTGGACGGAGACCGACCGTCGGGTACACAGATAGTAGGGAATATCTGAAGTGATGTGGCTCGCACTATGGTGATTAGGGGGAGAATATTTCGGGGATCACCCATTATCTCCATACGCATATGATGCACGGGGTGTGCAATTTAGAGAATCCTTTTGCCTCACAAGCTGCAGCATTCACGTTTTTTATCTCGTTATTGACGTAATGGAAACATCCATTACAGGTTTTTATCGGAAATGTACGTTTTGCGATTATATCTGTACGCGTGCGTCATCATATATGCAATTTATTTAAACGTTTCGTTATGCATGGATCCTCTTGCCAATTGATTCAATAATTGTATCCCGTAATTTAAGTATCGCTCGATGGCGTAATGCAGAGGTTTTTGCGGGAACGTATCTTCATTTGATACAAGTTAATAATTATTTTATATTCAACCATATAAAATGAAGTTCACTGGAGGGTGTTTAAAATGTTTTGTCGACGTGATAGCAACGACAGTAATCTTTAATGTATGATGACAACGCAGCATAGTATTTCTCATTCTCTTCATCAATTTAAAAAAATGAAGTAACTTTATTTTTAAGTATGAATAAAAGGTCCTGGATTTTCGTCGGAGTAGTAAATAGATGGTCATCTTTATTTTGGGGCGTGATTGAGACTATGGAGACTCTTCTACCACCTATCCCCTGAAATAGTAGTCATTAAGGGAGGCGAGTAACAGCTAAGGTCATTTGCACAATTAGGGGCTAGGTGGTTGACGCAGTAGGTGCACGATAGTCAGAGGGTGGAGAAAGGGTGGGGAGAAACCCGGCGTCGGCGTTAGCCTACTCTTTAAGAAGGTCCCCAGGAGGGCCACAATATAACGTCCAATTCAAATTTTTAACATAACGTTCCTATTGAAATGCTCTTCATATGGTATCTCGATTAGGGATCAGGATGCCATTGAGAAATCCCTGCACTATTATTTTTCGAACCCAGACCCTGTAGGTGGGAAGCAATCGGAAAATTTCCGCCAGATGTAACAATGGCTACATCATATTGAGGGTTCGAAAACATTTTTTGAGTGTGACACAACAAAATATTGATATTTAATGACACTGCATCAGCAGTTCATTATTTCTCGTATTTATTTTTAAAAAATCATGTGACTAAAATTAAGATTCAATGTGAGTTTTAATGTCTACTTAATATCCGAGTAACAAACTAATATTATTATGATTTATTTCTTATTTTACGAATATGAATTCAGAAAAAAGGCCTCAGAGCAATTTACACCGAATGCTGTTCGATCACAGTTACACGAGTCGACTAGTACGTAGCTACTTACATTTTTATACGCTTGCATACAATTAGAGCGTTTTGAACATGATGGTTCAACAATATATAGTCTGAGAAAACGGATTAGATTTTGGCAAAAGTCCACTTGAAGAAGAGGAGTTATTTTTGAACCGATTTTCTCAATCAGGACATTTAAACCTGTAAAATTCAAAATTGATTTTAACAAAAGAATCGTAGAATTCAGTTCTACACATTTGACACTGAATGTATCCCTAAATTTCACATTTGAAAGAATGAATAACGTCAAATTAAAACTGTAATTCCACAATAAATTATATTTTAATTAAACCTAAGTTTTACTGTGGTGCAGCATCATTATATCTACCGCCATCGGCAGTTTTGAGCAAAAGAAAGGCTACATTGCTTATTAAGATAAGAGTTCATGAACTGGAGCAAGTGGAACAAATTACTGATCTCGTGAGTGATTTGGCTCAAAATCATTGAACTTGTAGGGACATAAGAAGAAGCATAGCGTCAGGAAGAAGCTTTTAAAAGGTAGTAGTAATTGATGTTAGAGAAGTTGGGTTAGGATGTAAATAATAGACTGGAGAAAACCTTGATGGAACTTGTTGTTTATACGGCGTGAAAAATGGTCGTTGAAGCGAGACAATGGATGCAGTAGATTGGAGGATTTTGAAATATTGAGAAGTATGGAAAACTTGAAATGTATGGAAAGGAAAGCAAACGAGGTATTGCTAATTGGAATGAAGGGAGGAAGAAAGTATGAAGAATTGAAGAAGGGTTTATTATTGTGCCGGATATCAGGTTTTGGTTTATCTAGTGAGGCAAGGAATACATCACAATGTCATGGTACAGGCTGTATCCTTCTAAATCCTACCATAACCGATTTTAGTAGTAGTTTTATGGGAGGGGACCGACATCTAAGGTCATTTGAGCTATTAGGAATGGATGGGAAAGGAGAAAGGCTGGAGAGAAACCCGGCGTCGGCATTAGCCTTCTACGAAAGACTCCTAGGGGTCCGCAGTTTAACGTCTCAACCTACGGACGGTGTACTCGCTCAAAAGTGCTCTCCACAAAGTACCTCAAATAGACATCAGAATGCCACTGAAAAATATCTATCTTCTCCAGGAATCGAAACGGGGCCCTCTTAGTGGGAAGCCTGTACGTTAGCCACCACACTTTCCCGTTCCCCACCTTAACCGATAGAATACTAATAATAATAATAAAAATAACAATAACATTAATAATAATAAAAGAAAAGTGTGAGTCAAGGAACTTTTAAGCAAAAGTGACCATTGTGGAAAATTACACACTATTCTGCTCACATATTATGCCCTGCCGAAAAGATTCCACGAAATTAGAAAATTCTTGCGCAACGGTTAATCCACAATACATTCACAAAAGCTGAATTGATTAAATTTACGTGATAATAGGTGCGTAAGTTATCAATTAATCTCTAGATCACAAGTAAGCCAAGAACCTTCACGTGCAACAACAATCTGACTCTCCATCATAATCCACTTACTGCAGCGATCAGTGGCAGGAAAAATGAATTAGGAACGGGTATATTTTTCCAGTTGGGAAAAGAAGTCAGCTTAACGAACAGACACGTGAATGAGAAAAGCGGAATATAATCGTGCATAAAGAAACCATTCCTTTATAAAGCAGTACAAGGGATTAATGATGATTCTTCCTAAATTATTCGCCTCTCTCACCACGGTTGGCTGTGCGAGACCGCTTAGTATGCAGCATGCATAGTCCACCACCATCTTTCATGATTCTTATCGGGTTGAATCGGTTTAGTGCACACAACAAAAGAACGCCTCCGTTTTTTTCGGCCGCCCGAATGAAATAAAACGGTCTGAACGTCGAAAAAATTACCGGCTATCGTCTCCACCAAAAGGTCCCTAAATAAAACGTTCATTCGCCGGGAAATTCTGAATCTTTGTAGGTCTCCCTCTCTCTAATGAATGCAGCAGCGGGTTTTCGTCGAGGAGCAATAAACCCACAAGTCCCCCCCTCCCAACCGCTGCTTCTTAATGTCCTCCAACCCTTTTCCCCCCTCTGAAAATCCTTCGTCCCCACGGAGCCCACCTTACTACACAAACAAACTCCCCCTCGTATTCTGTTCAATTGTTATTACAAGAAGTCTACAATACGTAAAGGTAGGTTTTGGACAGCACTAGGGAACTTGTACAATGCCTTGAGGACTTCTGAGATACTCTTGTACAATAAAATAACTCAGTCATCAATCAGCGCGAGTGTTGGTGTGATAGGTCTAGGTTAGCTCGTACTATTTTCTTAGGCGTGTGAATTTCACACTTTCAGGTTAGCAGTAATAGCTACCTTCTTAAGCCTGAAGTGTAACAGAAAGTTCTGGTACCAGGAGACATCACTAGGGTTTCGCTTGGGTGTCCGTCCTTTCGTTCGTCATGCACAGCTATATCTATGCCTGTTGCCCGAGCTTCCACCGCCACATCCCCTCGCGAAGGCTTGTAGTGTCGGATGTCGTGACTAAATAGTCCAAGCTTTTTCTTAATACCTACAGCATATTTACGAAGGCTTATTTGGTGCTTATTTTTAGGATTTTTAATTTCCACTCTTCATACTTTGCTCAGTTATACGCTGAAGCTTTTTGGTTGAGAAGGACATTGTGCACATGACGATATCGGCCCGTTATTTCCAGCATATACGAGTATTTATTGTAGTTTATTTACTATTTTAAATTAATTCGTAAAATAATTAATAAGTTTGAACACTGCTAAGCTTCCCCTGTACCCCACCTAAGTAGCACAAGTAGGCCATCGTTTACGTTAAATACGAGTATAGTATAAAAATACATTTTTTCTCCAAAATTGTGAAATGGAGAGAATTAATAGAAACTAATTGAAAGAAATATTTTTCGTACATGTTTGAGCTTAATCAAAGCCCATGGAATCCGCTTAGATTCTTAATCGTTTTTTTCATTAAATACTCGTACATACCGGTTTATATGAAAAAACATGTTCCCTCAAAGCTTGTGAAAAGACCTTTGAGAGAGGCTTTACTTACTGGGAAATATTGAGCCTTTCAAGTGTAACAGGGAATCACACAGAAAGGGATATTAAAAATAATTTTTATTAAAGAGTCGATAAAATATTATATTAACTGATTCATAATTACTATTTTATTAATAAAATGAGATCGGAAAATGTTTTTTCGAAGCTTCCTACTCTGATACAAACAATTTAAAACCTCCTCCATCTCGTAATGTTGCTTCATAATTTGTCTCTGATTCCATTTACATTAACCGAGAGGACTTCATATGACACTCTTCTGATGTAATATAGAGCGTAGCGCACGTATCAATTGTGGTCGCTGAAACATTGTGTTTTGAAAAATTTTCTAGGGTTAATTTATGAAAATTAATTAAAAACACTTGGCAAATTTCCACACTTACATGCTGAAATAATTAAATCAATACATAAAGTGGATATTAACGAAGTGGTTTTCAATTAACATAGAGCGTAGTGTTTGTGCGACTCAGAAATTTGGCATTTGAGACAGAGAAGTTTGGGAAATATTTGACATGCATTGTCTTGTACAACCTATATTTCAAACATAATAACCCACTGCTTGTATCGGTTATTACTTATCGCGGTAAAACCGGTCATTCGACAAAATAAAACTTGTTAGGAGGGAAGGGTATAACTACCTTGCTGTCTGAATGAATAAGTGATTAGGCACTACTCAAAAAAAATGTGGTAAAGATTATACTTGAACTGTAATTGGGTCGTTAATCTTAAACACACTCAGGTGTTTTTGTGCCAGCCCCTGTGTTGATGACACCATTGAAAAGCGTAACACATCGCAAATACACATTTTAGATATTTTGCAATGGTCATTGGATTTCACTGAACAGAGTCATGAAAAAACAATCAATGATTCTCGTATCGTTTGAAGTAAATTGTAACGTTTTCACGTAAGAAATACAAAAATATTATGCAAATTAGGAGCACGGAAACGGCATGAACATAATTACTTTTACATCGAATCACACACTTTTTTCAATCCCATAATTGTAAAACGACTTTTGTTTTTCCTTTAATTATATTATTGATACCAAATATCCTGATTTTATGATCTGTTTTTATTCTTTTTGTTGTAACTCTACCGATTAAGGTAGGTTTTGGATGGACACAGCCCCTACAAATAGTACAACGACACATTCCCTTGCCTCTCCTAACAAAACACGACCTGAAACACAGCGCCACAGTAAGCCGCTTCTTCTTTACTACCGCATACTTCCTTCCTTCCTTAATTCTGATTTATGACGTATGTGATTTATATTTTCATAGTGGAAAATCTTGAGCATTTGGCTTGACAGTGTGACTAAACTTTCCAATCGAATGTTTTCCAAATAGAATACTTATTCCACGATGATCAACTTTTGTTAAGGTAAAAATTAAATTCGATGCTGTTGCGCTAGTAGTATACCGGCTTGATTAAGTGTAATCTAAAATGAATCTTATTAAGCATTGTCAAGTTTAGTTAACCTTAAGAATGCGAGTTTCTCATAACTTATTTCTCATCGGCAGTGATTTCAACAGCGTCGTATGACATTTTAATATACGTAATATGAATTCTAGGATAGGCTATCACGAATTAATTGAAATAATAGTTAGATAAACTATCCGATGGACGACCTCATAGTAAAAACAAATTTCCAACCGGAAGGAGCCAAAATGTTTTTTCCTCGCGAAAATGAGGCGCGTTATCGACATTCGCGGTAAAATTCATGCTACCCAGGACATGCGCAAAAGATCTGCGTTCGTCGCGCATATTATAACATGGCAGTAGGCTCTTTCACGAAGGGGTTGAGGGGGTATTATTTTTTTACGACTAATGAGGAAAGGGGAATGTAAAGTGTATGAGGGTTTCCCCCCCCCCTCTATCGCTTTAACGATGAATAATCCAATCCCGTTTTTACGAGCAGCGGGAAAAGAGATTGAGGAGGATGAGGAGAGAGAGAGAGAGAGAGAATGCTGCCCGTAGTTTGTATGCCGCAGATTGGTTGAACCCAGGAGGGTTGCACGCGGTTTCGCGCGTAAGGCGATATATAAAAGGGCAGGCGACGGAGGAAGGGGGTCGGGAGGGAGTTTTACGATCGGCCGTTGGATAGGGACTGGGCGGGGGAGGAGGAATTGGGGCGAGGGCGTGTGGTGTGGTGTGGTCCGCCCCTGCGCTCCGTGGGCAGAACGAAGATTCTGAACTTAAGGCTCGGATAGTGCTAAATAAATACATATCTATCCCTCTCTACTAGAGAGAGATGTATTTATTAAGCTTCGTCGACATTGAGGTCATATTTCATTACACACGTAATCCATATATTATCTATTTCAGCTGATTCGCAAGGATAAAACACGCATTTACAAAAATCCTACGTTCTAAAAAGAAAAGAGTATGTCGACACAAATAAAAGACGCAATATATATATGTTAGTCATCAACCAGAACTTGATTCAATATCTCCTCCACATGTACACCATACTCCGCGAGCCTCCACCAGAACTTATGGAGGGGTACAGTAGGGTGCAAATCCATACATGCAAAAATATGTGTTAATTCATACATTTGATATATATTTACTCATATGCACGAAAGTTAGTGAACATACAGTAATACATGCCTCTCTATCGTTTGTAATTGTTGGTATTTATGACTAGCTTATTAAATTTTGGTCTTTTAAAAAGTAGCCGGGTAGACAGGTGCATGGGTTCGATTTTGCTATGGTCGCGGTGTTATGGTGCGAGGTCAGGACGAGTACTGGAATCTGTCGGTGGCGGCGTCTATCTCTTTAATTTTATCAGGGTGGTCGAACCCACCGATATAATTTATGGCCATAATAATTCCTGTAATGACGTAAGAAAACTCAGGTGTCCGGTATCGGTCTCAAGTCTTTCAAGTCTTGTCTGCTTTCTTTTTGAATCAAGGGACTCCCTACCTAATTCCTCCAACGTACTTGAAACGTTTCCTCTCTTCTCGTGGCAGTTTTTACATTTTTGACGGATTTTTCCGAAAATTTTTCCGGTTCTTGAATGAACGTCCTCCATTATTCCAAATACTTGCCATCTATTCAAAATCTAGACTAAGTATAGGGAAGTAACACCTCTCTCTTACCGATCATTACGTTTTCCTACACCCCGTCCAATGAAACCTAGATTCTTTGAGGCCGATCGGCATAATCTTCCAGTCTCAGACGCCTGCCTCGGCATTCCTCAGATCCAGCTGGATTTAGGAAGGATTGTATTAAAAGGATTTAAAAATCGGTTGAATATCGACCTTCGGGTTGATTACTGTGTTTATGGTTTATCCATGACAAGGATAAAATTCAATGGGCTCCAAGTAGCTGATTGCTGATTGATGGTTACTTGAAAATTATTTCAAGGATATTTAGCAGCTGACATCGATAGTGGGAGGCATAATGCCGCCACGGAAGAGAGAAAGATAAGCAGGGTAAAAGGAAGGAATATAATAACACTTCTTTGGCCTGTATGAAGGCAGGTGGGGAGTATGAAGAACGGAAGAATGGAAAAATACAGAGAAAAATGGAATATCTCAAATCAGTTTCAATAAGCAGATGTTTAATAGCGTATTTATAAGTAATACCTTTATTTAGGAATTACAATGGACGTAGGTAAACACGGAATTCAGTGAGGTATCACTTAAATCACATTATTTTTAGACAGATTTAGTATTTTCGTCATCAATCCGTACAGTTCTCCGGGAGAGGATCAGATCATAATTTAATGCTCGTAATGGGTAATTCCCAATTCAAATGGGGATAAAAAGCATAGGAAAATATAATTTCGCATCCGTATACGGAGGGAAAAGAAAAATAACGAGGATGGAATTTGTAAAATACTGAATAGGATAATGATTCGTGGAGCAGGAAAAGTTATTAATATCTTAGAAGTTAAATAATGAATGCCGCAAACGCAGCAATGGAAACGGTAAATAGAGCAAGAATGAAGACGATATTATAGAAGAGATGGACTGTATACGAGCTAATATAATGGAGGAGTGTGTTAGCACTGAAAGAAAGAAGAAAATACAACGAGATTAATGATAAACGTAGACAATACTCAAAAAAGATAAAAGAAAAGTGGTGGAAAGAAGAGTACGAGCTTACGGAGAATTTTCGGGCACTTGAAAACATTGGTGCGCTGCGCAGTTAGGTGAAAGTACTCAAATGAAGGAAGAAAGGAAAATCTCTGCGTACTATAACCATGATATCTTTCTTTTACGGCGAAATAAATTTTATAAAACCCTATTACAGAACACCACTTTAAATTTAATTATAAACGATGAAGAAAATCACAATCACGAAAACAATAGAGAACGTACACTGCAAGATAAACGTCAGGAAAAGTATAAATTAAAACAGAAGATATGCAAGGAATATGAAAATTGTGGGAGAATAGACGGCCTATAGGCATGACAAAAGTAGGACTTGGATAGTATGTTAACACTTAAAAAAGAATTATGTTGTTGATGAAATACTTTAGGCCCTGGCATACTTGATAGCTAGACAGAAAATATGTTAAAGGAATTTAATCTGAGCAGGCTATGGCGATGTATATGCACACGAATGTAGTACACGGAAATAGTTCAGGGTTTAGGAAAATGCGGGAGGAAGAGTTGTTATGGGATGATTCGCTGCATATATGAGGGAGAGAATTGGCCGAAAGACTTCGTAAAATCATTATTACCCCCAATTTCACCCTCAAGTGTATTTTACCAATGATGAGACCTAAATCATCGAGTCTCTCATGCCCAAAACTTATTGTTACGAACTTTCGTGAAAATCCCTTGAGGTTTTTCCCGAAAATGTTTGCCTACTTATTTACATCCATTGTTCGTATTTAATAAAATTCCTTTCATTTTTATCCCAATCTATATTATCAAAGCATTTTTATAGGTAAGATTTTTTTTCATTTATGTGGATGTTTCTACCATTTTCATCTAATTAAATGTTAGCTTCGCATTGGTAAAATCGAGGATTAAGGGGGGGGGTTGTTTTCTTTAGAAATAGGGAGATGCGAATGCATTGCTCCCAGCCCTCTTTCCAGTTTAATTTTTGTCACTTAAGTTTTTGGTTTAGAGGTACGACTGTGTGGGATTCGGGGAAGCATAAGAATAAAAATTATTCCTAGTGCTTCATTTCTTCGTGGAGCGGCTTAATACGCGTAAATATTCATTTGTGCCGCATGGCAACGCCGTATTCGGAGGGAGAGAGAGAGGAGAAAAAGGTAGAGAAGGGAGGAAGATGGAGGGAGGGGAGAATGGGGTGAAGAGTCGAGAATGTCTTTTTGGGGGATCATTTTTCAAAATGTTCTGCTATCCATTTTGATTGGCCGCTGGTGCGGAAGGAAGGAGGTGGATCTGGAGGGGAGGGGATAGATGGAAGGGGGTGGAGAGCATGAGGGGGGGTGTCGCTCTCCGGACAATGCGTAGAGGAGAAAAAGGGCCATGTGGGGGAGGATAACACGAATGGGCAGGAGGAGGGGAAGGTTCGAGGAACGAGGGAAACAGGGTGCAGAGTGGAAAGAAGGAGGGTGTGGGAGGGCTTTTGAGAGCGGTAAACAAGGGGAGGTGTGCATGAGGGAATGAGGAGGAAGAGGAAGATTGATCACCTGTGGTGCTTTTTTGGTGTTTCCCCTTTTGGTGACGATCCCTGACGTGTCCCTTACATGGCGAAAAGACGCTGTCCCTTCCTTCCCCAACCCTTCGCCAGACCCTCCGCGACAAACTCTCTCCTCGCACGCATGCAGATGGAAGGGTCGGTCCCACGAGCTTAAAATGCCTTTCCTCTTCTTCTTCGGCCCCGCTCCTCGTCACCACTTTCTCCATCCTTCTCTCTTCACTCTCTCCCCGTTTCCATTAGCAAGATCTCTGACACCATCCAACGGGGATTCGCAGCCGCACAATTTGGCAACTAGCCCACAGCGTTGCGAAAGTAGTTTAGAAGCACGGTCCTGTTAGCAATGTTCTGACATATGCTCTAAATATTAAAGTATCTTGGTACTCACTGGACGTTCAGTTATTTTGACATTACCAACGAGACGGTATTTCAACAAACGAGGGTTTGGAAAATATTTGGGCGATGCAAACAATAGAGTGGTTTAAATCCGAATGGATTAGTTACACTACTTAGAAAGATACAGGGTGTGTTCCGAAACTAATGCAATTAAGTATTTCGTACCGCTCCTATTAGTCGAAGTGGAATCAAACTGCTTGGAGTAAATACAGGGGAGGCTAATATTCGCAGCAAAGGGGTCTCAGTGCTTTTCAAGCTGTGGAAGCGGCAGAACGTCAGCTATTGTAAACCTCTACGCACCGACCGTGACACGGAAAAAATGGAATCGACGATCGAGCAACGTTACGCGATTAAGTTTTGCGCTAAACTGAAAAAATTTCATGAGAACACAAACAAAATGATTCACCAGGCTTACGGATATAATCTGTATATTGGTTAAAGCAAAAAAATAAAAATTTCCCCAATAACACTATTATTATATTCATCCTACCGTTTAAGATTGAACTGGAATACATTTATAACTCTTCTAAGAAAACACATCCCGACGTAGGACACAAAAAACTTACTTCCTCCTTTCATTCTGTCCAACAAGCCCTTTCCTTTCTACCCATTCCTCGCTTGCCTACCGTTCTTTCCTGTATTATAGTCTAAAAAATCTCTTTGTCAATCCATCCATCCCATCTCTGCATCCATCTTTCCTGCCTCCTTTGGATTTCTCCCAACAATCCTCTTCTCCCACCACGCCTAGCACTTCCTCGGTTGTTTTTCTTCTTGTATATTTCATCTGTTCTATTCTCCTTCGCGACCACATATCAAAAGGTTCCAATCTACCACGCCTATCGTCTTGCTTCAACGAATATGTTTCCGTACGGTACAAAACCACGCTCCATATCTGTTTTGACGAGCCTTTTCTTAACATCATTGCTCAACGTCCCTGTTATCAATTACCTGCTTCTTTGGAAAGCTTCTTTGTATTATGCAATTCTTCTTCTTGTTTCTCTACTACATTGATCATCCTGGTCTACAGCACTGTCAAGGTAGAGCGACACTGCTGCAACTGTTCTAGTTTTAGCCTTCCTATTTTGCCCTTGGCTAACCAGCTGATTGGCGCTCGATAATCTACAAACCAAACTGGTTTTATAAATTCCCCACCGCCTTTTATTTCATCTCATTTACCATTTCCTCCACACGCTATTAACAAAAAAGTGCGATACACAATATTTATACACGTGATACATGATATGTATGGGCAATATTTAGCGTAGCAACCTTTTGACTTATGTAGTTATATGCCTATTGTAAATGAAAGTTACCTAGGATTAATAAACTTGAAATGACTCGTCTTAGAACCTTTACAGAAGATATGGTAAGAATTAAAGTTACCGTTTACACCCTATTTCAAAGATTGCATAAATTAGCAAGCAGTGTGTACAAGTTTTGGTATCAGTAGTGGAATTATATATGTATAAGGACGTCAATTCGGTACGTAGTGCCTTATGGAACTCAAAGTTGGTCCAAGTCGCTTAGTTACTCAATCACGGGCGAGAACGAGTTCATGTGTCCAATTACGTGTGATCATGGCTGGTACCCCGAGTGACCAAAACATTAAATACTGAAATGATCACTCGATACATCCAACAAGAATTGGGTATCAAATGAGTCACGGTAAATAGAGAAAAAATCAACGTTTTCCGGTTTGCAGATGACATTGCAGTAGTGGCGGAAACGCGAGAGTATCTCCAAGAAACTCTAGGTGGTATGGACCGAGTACTGGGGGAATATAATATGAACATCAACAAAAAGAAAGCTAAAATCCTTGTTTGTGGAAGGGAGAAGCTGAATGCAGATATCACCATTGGAGGGGTGAAACTAGAGCAATTGTAATCCTTC
Organism: Hetaerina titia; assembly: GCA_037158775.1. Classification (NCBI taxonomy): domain Eukaryota; kingdom Metazoa; phylum Arthropoda; class Insecta; order Odonata; family Calopterygidae; genus Hetaerina; species Hetaerina titia. Next base: position 63,532,276 of record CM073778.1, on the reverse strand, counting down.
ATCTACTTGGGCAGCAGCGTAACATGAGATGGAAGAACTTCGACCAACATCAAGCAAAGAATAGCCCAAGCTAAGAACGTATTCATGAAGAAGAGGCAATTACTGCGTTCAAAGAAAACGACGCTGGAAACAGGGAAGCTATTCGTCAAGACTTGCGTGTGGAGTATGGCAGTCTATGGTTCCGAGACTTATAATATTGGAAAAGTGGACCAGCGAAGAATAGAAACCTTAGAAATGTGGTGCTGGAGGGGAATGATGAAGATTAAATTGACAGATAAAGTAAGGAACGAGGAAGTATATAGAAGAACAGAAAAGGATAGGATCATATGGAGAACTCCACGGTACAGAGTAAATAGATGTATTGGACACACATTGAGGCGCAATGGATTCATTAGGAATATAATAGAAGGAAAGATTCCACGAGGAAGACCAAGAGACATGTAAATAGGACAAATTAAGGACGTAAAACAAAGAACGTATCAAGGATTGAGGGAATTGACATTGGATATAGTAGAATGGAGAGCTGTAGTAAACCAATCCTAGTGTTGAAATACTGATGATGATATCCAACATTAAGAGAGAGAAAGTTACATGGAATCGTGTGAGAGAAACCGTCTATTCACAATAGTTGAATTTTCATCCTAATACCACTCCTTACGAATTCAGTTGTTTCTGCCGCTGAACTCAATGAGTAGGTATAGACGGTTTTTCCTATTGGTAAAGTAAAAAAAGACGAACAGATGCCTTGACTGAGTGTAGTTCTTACGTTTGTGGAAATGTACGCACCTTTTTCTGCGTACACGATCTGCCCCAAAAATAAGTAAAAAAAAAGATCATCGTCTTTAACCAACAGAAGATACGCACAAAGAACTTGTGCCTCAGGGACAGATAGTGGACTGTAGATTATGCTTTGTAACCCTCAAAAGGCTGCAGAAAAGAGTGCATCGTGTCAGGAAGGAGTTATTCGCCAACTGGAGGCTCTACTACGGCTACGCGCTGTCCAACACTGCCTTCTTCGTGAACGAGTACCTGGCCAATCACAAGTGGCCCGCTTTTCATGGGTGACCCGCATTTTCTTTCACAGTGAATCTGATAGTATGCTATATCTATGTCATCTTAAATTTCATTCAAAATAGGATTGAATTTCTCATTGTTATACTCCGTTCATTTCCACTCTTCCCGTGCTCCGAAAAGATCGTTCATTAATCACTCCATCTTTCCACCACGCGTACATAATTTCTTTAGTACCAAATTTCCATCGCTACCGTTATATAATTTGTCTGCATAGTGAGCTCATATTGAAATATATTTGGGGATATAATCGTCTCCTAGAACGTAGGAATTTTGAATAACTTCATTGCATTCTCCGGAGAAGTCTGCCACGGTACCGCGAGCCGTGGCGACCTCTATGAATTTGCTTGGAAGTATATGTAAAAGTTCTTGCGGATCTCGTTCTCCCACATTCTGTCTCTCTCACTCTGCCCTCAGAATCCATCCATTTTCTCCCTCATTCCTTGTCCCGTCTTTGTCTTCCTTTCCTCTTTCAAGGCGGCCATTTTCCACCATTGTCCCCGTCCGCCAGCCTCTCCTCGCTCCTGCCACCCCCCTTCACCCCTCCGCCCAAACCCCCATCCACTCCAACCCCCTCCGATCCAATCTCCCCACCACCCAGGTCTTTTCCCTCAATGCACTTTTGTTCTCCTCCCAACATGGTTCTCCCCGAATAAAAATCCTCTTTCCTAATTCACGACGAGCTACGGCGACTTATATCTGTTCTCCCCGTACAAATCCTTCCTCCCTCCGCCCCTGCCACCAACTCTCCCCACTCACGTCCCTAATTCCAGTCCCACTCCTCCTCCTCCCCCACCCTCTCGCATTCGGAACTCAATCTTCTATTTCCCTCCAATATCCTCGTTCCTCACAGACCTCCATACCATTATTTACACTCCAGTTCTTCCTCTCAAGCACATAAAAACAGCAGAATGTGCGACTCTTCTTTTTTTCCATTCTCCACCGTCTCTCTCTCTCTCTCTCTCCCACCCGAATGCTCCTCCCTCCGTTCCATCATTGTAAAGGATGTATACACAAACACGTACAAACGAAGGGAATGGTTAGTTTTCGTCTTCCACCTCCACCTCCTTCTCTTCGTTGGTCTTCGCTCTCCCTCCACCGGTTCGTTGTGCCCCCTCTCTGTAATTGCCCTCACGTTCCGAAGAACGGTCTTCTTTTTCATCATGGATCGCCCGCAACAGGACTGGGGAACTACGCTGCGTTGTCCTACGTTGGGACCCCTCTCCCGATGCCACTGTTTGGCTCTCTTCGTCCTACACGTGGAGGGCTCTTTTTTTTCTAAAAGTCATATAATTAATTTTCCTTGGCTCCATGACCGTACATTGGGAACCTGTTTCGTCGCTGCGCCACAGCATCATTCCCTTCGCCATGAACCTCACCGAGTCTCCCCGCTCGTGAGGCGCTCTTTGTCCCGAGACGATTCAGGCGCTCATAAACAAACACCGGTGGAGATATCGACCCGAGGCAACGATATAGTAATCGATAATATGAGAAATTCAACGATTATTTTTCAAAACCTCGCTTCTGCTTCATTATCATTTCACTAATATTCGCTATGCAAACTATGAAATATTTTTAAAGTCCACTTTTTTCCAAAATGAGGAGTGGCAATGCAGTGGGAATTGAGCATTCTGACTGAGAGGCCTGAATTCGATTCCGCGTTATGCCTCTGGATACAAACTTCACCGAAGCTGGGTGATATTTCGAGTGTCACATAGTGAAACGTCAAGGAACTACAGATGTTATGGGGAAAGAAACTGGCCCTCCAACATCACTGCGTGAATTTGACACGCCGTATAAATACTTGGTATCAAGCGAGCTCCACATTTTAGACTAACGTTTGCGTTGATTGCACTGGTTTTTGGTTTCTCCCAGGGTAACAAGACATATCTAATGAGGTACAAAACAACCTTTCGGACACCGTATGTGTACACCCGTTTTCCCAAAAAATGTACTGTGACACGAGACACTTTAAATTGATCGGTAACATTTCACAAAGGTTCCAGAAATAATCCAGAGACTGAAGCAATCTCGTGTGCAGAAATAATCAGTGAGCACAAATTGGTGATGGTTGAGTGTAAACTTGAAGTCAAAAAGCTAAGGAAAACTATAAGGAACATTTTAAGTTTAAAAAATTCGATGAGACCTTAGTAAAGATGGCTTTCCTACTGGCACTGGAAAGGACTTGCATAACTCTCCGTACCGAATCATCATGCAAATTTACCTGCGATTGGACGTAAAGTAAACCTTGGAAGGAATAAATGGAAGACGGTAGTAGAATGAAGCTATAAATAGAAGATCACATTGTGGAAGAAGTTTTAGAGATAAATTAAAGCAATACATTAGAATAGCCCGAGAACTGGAAGACATTAACAATTGATAGAAAAGGATAAGATGTTAGTGAAGGGATAAAAATAATGCATGTAAATAAAGGAATAAAGGGAAACAGTTCATGTCGGGTTTAAACTATCTGTAAGAGAATTAGAAGTCGTCTAAGTTACGAAACGTCCAGTGTAATGTAAATAGGGATGGAAAAGATCAATTTAAAAATTAAGATGAAGTTAAGGGAAAGAGATGGAAAGAGAATGTATAGAAAGCACCCAAACAACAATAGAATGCTTTATTCACTATGTATCAAATTGGAAAATGGTATCAAAAATAGGGGGTTAGGGAAAGTGGTGTTAAAGACAGTCCTCGGTACTATTTTAGTGGCAGAAGTCAAGTATGAAGTTAATAATCTGCACATACGCACTGCGTACAAATAAATAAATTTCTATGGTTGATAATTTAGGAAAGTATCGTGTAGCTAACATGATAACAAAAATTATCGATTCTCAAGAAGAGGATATAAAACTCTGAAAAATATTCGGACCATGAGAAACTTGGAACTTTATTAATATTTGATAAAGAAAAATTGAGATTCATGAAAGGAGGCAGAAAAAGAGATATTGGAGGTACCTTCTAAAAGTACAGAGAGCAGGCGTCAGCTTTGGAAAATTCATTTGATTTCGACTATTGCAGAGTTCCTTCAATTCCGAAGGATTGATAAGAATAACAGAAGAGTGCTTCGCAGGCTAATGAAATGCCAGATCGCTGTAATTTAACCTCAACTCTGTAAATAAAGGAACGATGTCCAAAGATGTAAAGGAAAGGTATGGATTGTCACGTGTAATCTTCAGCATCTACGTATATAAGAACATCAATGGAAGCTTAGTTGATACTTGCGGAAATGTTGGAATATAATCTGTACTTATGAACATATGAGAGTAACGAGTTGGAAAATTTTTAAATAAATAATGAGAGACGCGAGATCTATGAAGTAGGTGAATAAGTACGGACTAGCTCATAGATCTGATTGGGAGGGTATTTTAAACAAATTTCACAATTAATGAACACAGTCAGAGCTTTTTCGTATTGGTCTCAGGATTAATGCCAAATTTATTGGTGTTAGAAGAAAGGAAGAGGGAAGACTGTTAGCCGAATAGGGTTAATCCAGAGAGACAGCTACCTAGGTGAAGATCAGTTTGGATTTAGAAAAAGGAGAGGAACTATGACGCCATTACTTTCATGAGAAGAAAAGTGGAAAGGAATGAGTAGATTGGAGGCTTTTGAGACGTGGATGTGGTGGAGAATTGTGAAAATAACTTGAATACAGGGGAAGACAAACGCTGGAACTGAACAGCTGTTTTAAATGGGGCGAGCGAAGAGAAGAAGTTACCGGGGGAAATTCGAAAAAAGGAGAGAAAATGGATAATGGAAATATTGAAAGGTAGTGTCATGTTGAAGTCCGCGATAGAAGGGAGAACATAATGTGAGCGGGGCATAAGAAGGGATATTGTAGGCTCTTTAGACAGCATGCATGCAGGCAGACAGAAGTTATGAAGAAATTAAGAAATATATAATTTATGGCAAAGGAAAACAAAGTTTTCACGATATTTAACGTCCAACTTCGTTAGGTAACGTCCTACACCTACCGTTAAATAAGTAGAACACCTTGAATGAATAGAAATCATTTCACGCGGAGAATCCCCTTCTTTCAATATTATGGCGTTGAATTATATTAAAGACAATAATTAAATGGTTACATACAGTGCCAAGACGTAGTGACAATCGTTTGAAATACCTGCTCAAGTAATCACCTTGGCGCGCTCTTTTCTTTTACATGATTTCACGGTAATCCCTTTGGTGACATTTAGCTTCCTTGTAATACTTCCCCGGTAAAACAACTCCACGTGTTGTATTATCCATACCACCACTTCTCCCCCCCCGCCCCCTCCTCGCATCTCTCGCTTTTTATCCTACCATTTCATTATGCCCCCCTTCCCCCATTATCTAACGTCTCCTGTATTATGCGCCTCAATTCCCAACCCCCACGCACCGCCCCCACCCTCCCTCTTCCTCAGCACCTCAATCCGCCATCATTCTCCCCGCCTCTATTCTCTTCCCATAATCCCTTGCGAGGCCCAAAAAGCCTCTCCCATATCCTTCCTCTTCCCTTCCTTTCAAGCCTTATTCCCTTTAGGAATTTTCCAGTCCACTGTGTCCCGAATTGTCCCATTCCGTTTCCTTCGAAAATCTCACGTCAAACAACCGCACAGAGCGCTCACGCGCGCGGCCGGGCAATCTAAGTGGATGAAATAATTAAAGACGAGAAAGCGTAAATAAAAAATAAAGATTTCTGCCTATTAAAATGAGCACAAACCTCCGTTTGCAATGGAACACTTTGCCGCAGAACTATCCACTGCATACATGTCCCCCTTTTTCGCACCGCACTTGCTCGACTCCCTTCTATGGACGAGTGGAGGGGAACGTCTACGGTCCATGAATTCGGGACCAAAGACAAATCAATTTACGATTAGGGTTATAAGAATAAATCCAAGTCCAAAGATACATGTGAGAGACCATTAAACATATTTAGGGCGTGAATCATTCCTATTTCAATCATATATGCGTCTCAAAATAGTATAATACTTAAGATCTCATTCATTTCATCAAAAAATATTAGATCTAGATCGATTTTCTCCTTAATCATATTCTCGTATGATTCCACGGTAAAACCATGGGCTATCGCGAGTAGACAATAGAGAAAAAATCGTCGTTTCAACCAAAAGCTTTTCTGCGGACAGGACCAGCACGTGTCAGGCGATTCTTTGCAGTTGATTAATTCTAAAAGCAAAAACGTTGAAGATAGAGGTTCGGAAATTATTATTGCTTTAATTTTGTACTTCTGATATGGATTGTTTTTGTGCTCGTTATGAATGTATTTCATAACCAGTTTCTTTGTTTATGTACAAGATTATTCATTAATCACCATATTCGAAAAAAGTTAATTGATTTCCAATAATCAGTATGATTTATAAATGTTTCAAACCTCAGTGGAATATATTTTATAGCAGCCTATGAAGGGTGGGTATAAGTTTTTACCGTTTTCCGCCAACAGAATTGCGAATGAAAGATAAGTTTGCAATCACGTACACGTATAGCGTGTGATGAGGTATTCATCCTTTCTAGTTTTGAAATCGGAAGATAAATATGCAAAATGTTTCTTCCGTTTAATACGGCGCAATAATACACACTGTTTATTGTACCTCACCACTTTGATAATGAACAAACTGCGATAGCGGTTTTATAATTGATCACGACAGCACAGATACAAATCTGGTTGGACAAGAGATTGGTGTTGGTCATTGCCCTATGCTGATGAGGGGATATGCTTGAACATATCTTTGAAATTACACCGTTCACTTGAGGGGTGAATCATCTTTCCTTCAGTCTAAACTTATTTTAAGCTAAAAGAAATTGAACCAATGACAAAAATAAATCCCGAGAAATGCCACTGCTGTTGCGGAAGTAAGAATATCAGCGACTAAAAATGAAAATGTAAACTAAAGATGTCGGGTGTTACATGTTGCTAGATGTTGTTCAACTCGCAGCATTGTAATTTTTACCATCAGTAATGAAATTGGAAAAATGATAAGGAATCTATGTAATGATATATGATCTCTTTCACATATCTCTACTCATGTAAGAATGAGAGATATAGGCTTTGGCATTTTAGATGATTGGTGAAGACGGGAAAGGAAGAATAGATGAGGTAATTAATATGGTTCGTCATTGGTGTAGGAAAAAAGAATGGCTAAGCTCATATTAAATATTCAAGTGAAAAGAAAAGCCAATAGATAAACTCCGATTGATGGCCCTTGGATAAAATAATGCAAAAATCATACAAAGGTAGACGATAAACAGAATACATTATGTTGCTTAAGTTGTAGATATTGTGCTAATTTTCTACCATCATCGTCAGTATTTTAATCCTTGGGGCTACTGCATGCAGTTCTCTATTCTTCTCCATTTAATGTAGATTCCGTCACCCACAGATAACTTCTTTGTTTGCGTTCTTTTTAATTCATATTATTCACTTGTCTTTTTAGTCTTCCTTCGCGGAATCTTCCCTTCTGTTATGTTTCTAACTAATCCGTTGTGCCTCAAGGTGTGTGCAATTCACCTAGTTCCTGTCTTTACCGCAGAGCATCTATTTAACATTTAGCATTCTCCTCCAGCACCACATTTCAAAAGCGTCTATTCTTCGCTAGTCTACTTTCCAATATTGAGATTTTATCTACAGACTTATTTCAATGAAGTCGAAACTGGCTGACCTGGTCCAAACATTGCTACTCGCCAACCCTGAAGTTCTAAATATTCAGTTTAAAATTCCTGTTTTGTTATGTTATGTCATTACAGTTGACTCGCTAAAGAAGTTATGAGACGAATTTGCCCCCGGAACCTGGCGAAATGTTATGAACCACCGCGCTTCACTGCCCTCGTTCACGGACAGTTGGGCGTGTTAAACTTGTGAATGATTCAATGTAAGCACGTTCCACCTGGCAATGGTTCATTACGTCTGTGCTCTCTACTTGCTGATTCATTCCACGGAGACCCCGAAATCGGTTCCGTTTTTGCACCACTCTCGAGTGATTCGCGTCCCCTGCGGTGATCTAGAGGCATTCAGTTTTCGGGAAACTCGACTTTGTTTGCTAACTTGACGTGAACGGTATTACGGAGCATTCATCCGCGAAAAAAATCGAGTCAAAGGAACCATTTCCCTTGAACACTTAGGCAGTTTTTTTTCCTCTTCGTTGTCGGCTAAAACGCGGAGTGATGGTGACGTCAATTTGGGAGAGCGAAACATTTTTAGAAGTCCATCAGAGGTATACGTATGTTTTGCGCTGATATTTTTATCATTGATCCTCTCGAACTTACGAATCTGGCGCGGTTATGCCCGATTCAATCCGGATTCGTACACTTGCCATTTCGACACCTATGCCCTAACACCGCGCCAGCAATCCCATTACGCAAATAGCAGGGTATATATGCAGATATAATAGGCCTTAAGGTGCAAAAACGGCTCACAATGCCGGGAAAGCTGTCAATCCTGCCTTTCGCGCCACCAGTCGCCGTTGAAGTGTCTTCGTCGTCATTATGCGGGCCCTGAAGGGCAAATGAGTCTCCCCGCATCCTTCTACCCTCTGGATCTCTCTTTCTAGATCCCCCCCCACCTACTATCCCTTCCCTTCCTTCTCAATCGTGCGATTTTGCCATTGAACTGTTATTTTTTTTGATTTTGTGCCTGTATATGTGTGTGTGTCCAAGTCGATTCCGCCCCGCCCGACTCATTCTCCCATTCTCCTCCCCGTTCCCCTTTCAAACTTCCCACACCCCCGTAACAATTCCAGCCAAAAATTTCGTTGAGAATTAATCCGTTGGAGTGCACCCATTTTCGTTTTCGCAGACGAATAAAAGACTTTCCTCATTTTCTTGTTGTATTTTTCCTAACTCTCATTCCCTTCCTCCTCTCCATCTAGGTATTTTTTTTCATGTAATTACTTAGGGCATTCTGTTGGGACACGAGATAATGGCAATGGACTCTCTCCGTCCCTTGTGTTTTAATTTTATTTCTCCATTTATTCTCCGTCCGCTCTTCCTCCCTCTCCTCTTCCTCATCCTCCACCTCTTTCCTCCACGTTTTTATCGAGGAAAAGTGTTTTCCGCTCCGCCTGTTTCATTTCCAATGTTCTTTCCCTCAAACCACTCGCTCACTCCTCACAAGCTCCCTCCGCCATCGTCTCCTCCCCCCGACAATACCCCCAACCCCTTCCGAATCCTCGGCCCTCGTCGTCCCTCTCCCAACTCCCTCACGCGTCCTCGTCCTACCACTCCCCCCCTCCCGCCCACCCACCGCCTGTTCTTATTCTCAGGTGTCATTTCGTGGAGTGTGGGTGGGGGTTAGTTGCGTAGGCTCGGGTGGAAGGGGGATTGGGGGAGGTAAGAGACAAAAGGCACCGGGGGCGGACGCTTTTCAACGCAATCATTTTCGAAGTAAAGAGTCATTCTCCCTCCCTCTCTCTCTCTCTTTGCCTGTCTCATTCTATCTCTCGCTTCTTCTTACGCTTTCTTTCCATCTTTCTCTGTATTCATCTTTCATTCCCCCACCATTCCCATCCCCTATCGCTTTCTTTTTCTCCATCCTTCGTCCCACGCCCCTCTTCACTGTATTTTTTTTCCGTTTCCTATATTTTTCACCTCAAGACCACGCCCTTGATTCCTTTCCCCAAGGGACATAGTCAAGATTTCCTCGCCGCTATGTTCTATGGCCCCCCAATACGCTCCCTTGAGTCGGGTGGTGGGTTACCGTGCCATGAAGTTGTAGATCTAATGGAATTGCGAATTATCCATCATGCACGAGCAGAATACTACCTGGTAATTGGGGACTGCATTACTTGTGGGTTCGCTCTTTATCTTCAATTATTAGCTTCCATTTTTTATACTCTCAGTGTATTCAATGCAGTAATTCCTTCCACGATTGACTTGAAGAAGCTGTCAACCCCCAAGAGTAATATCTTCCATAAGGTTGTCTTTTGCGACGTTTCGAATATTCTTTATTCACGGTCATTGCTTAGGATTTAAATGGTTATTCAAACCCTCCACGCTCACTTATTAATTCCATCCGGAACAACGACTCAAAATGCTTACAATGAGGGTAAACAAATAAGGAAAATTTTACACTTACACACACTTTTAATAAGCATTGCATTAAAAGGGTGTGGAAGTAAGGAATTCTGCAAAGTTAAGCCTGAAACTGTTAACTTCAAAATGCTTACGTTTCGTGTTACTTATTATTGTCCATATCACGCTAGTCATAGAATATATTTTTCACATGATTAAGTTCAGAGTAACAACATACATTCGCAGAAAAAGTTGTATCAAGGTCTGGGATGTTCCGTAATTTTGCTTACTTCTATTAGGCCTCATGTACCAACTCTCGTACGGAAAGTATTGCGCGAGGCTTTTTTTGAATATGTGGATTGACATAATGCTGGAATAGTACATTTTCTATTGCCTTGTCTTCATTTATTCCTTCCTCTACACCCACACGCGTGCGGGAGTTCATACCACGGCACACAAACCTCACGCCATCCATGCGTGTCGCCCTCACATGCACGCGTTTAGTTTCGCTTCCGGTAACGGTTGGGGAGTCCGCGGCGAGGAATGAAAAAGCCTTCGTCTTCCGTCCTTCCAGAATGAAAGGACTAAACCTCACCCACGGAAATCAAGTGCGAACGCCCGAACAAATCTACATTAATGAAAATAAATCATAAGTGCCCATTCTCACGGGCACAGAACGGAGGCGGTTTCAGATTAGAGTCTGGCAATTTATAAAAAGCCGAAGTCGACGACGCCCTCTCCTGGGAACCTAAAATAGCGAAAGCACAATGTGAAGTCTATGAGCGGCATACTTACGAAATATTTCATACCTCAGGTGAATGATATTTATGATGTTTTAAAATAGACGTGTAATTTCAAATTTCACATCGGTTACAGCCCATACATAATAGCTATTATTCGTTCCGAGTCAGAAAAATATTTTCTTTGACAGGTCATCTTAAACCGAACAAAAAAATAAGTTTCCCACACAAATAGGTTATAGAAATAATTAGAGAGACGACATATATGAAATCATGAAAATAAATTATTCCACTTAGATTCATTGGCTAAAAACATTCACCACGAAAATTACCATTTTAGTTGAATCTACAGTTAAAAATGAGCGAATATCCAAAAAGATTTGCATATTTACCATGCTCCTGATTTGTTGAGAACAATATTTTAATCGAATTGAAAAGGGTTTTGATTAAAATTTTATTTACTATACATCTAATGTAAAATAATGGCGTTTTTATATATCAAACCACTTTGCTTTTCCACATAAACTTTTTATTTTTCACGACCCAGGTTTCGTTATAGCATAACATCATCAGGTACGAATAACGAAATAATAACGAAACCTGGGTCGTGAAAAATAAAAAGGTTAGATGGAAAAGCAAAGTGGTTTGATTTATAAAAACGTCGGTATGAAGATTTTCCACCAAGTTACGCCAGAAACTATTTTATTTATAAAATAATGATTTTAATGCAACACAAAAGCTACTAATATGAAAGGCGAGTTGCAGTGCATGCCAAATATTGAGTGGGAAAGATAAACTTTTGTGCATCAGAATTACAGATACGGAAGAAGATAAAAATAAATTTATTGTATTAGTATATAGTACACAAATCTACTAACGTAACCAGTCTTCGACCTCATTTTTCGTCTCACATATTTACTTTACTTTAAAATCAATATTTAAAAAATTAGTAATTTTTGCATGATACATAGACATGTATGTTTACGAGTGTTTTTGCATTTGAGTTAGCATAGGTGGAAATATATGTATGAACTAATAATTGTGCTTACGTGGCTGGTGCTCTACATTCCCCTGCCACTACCCTTGCAGCGGTTTACGGGATATTGTATAAATGCAAAGGTACCCACGATTATGGTGAACAATGCCATACATATAATTAAGGCATAAAAAGCGATTAGGCTTAACTGATAAGTATAAAAATATGTTACAACATTATCAGGCACATTCTAATTTTCACGTTCATCTGTGTTTCCACAGATCCTCATGATTGTTTTTATTTCTTATACCGTTCCATATGTTTATTCCATTATTATGAGTGCTCTTACTCCACATCTTTTCGATTGTGGTTGCCATTCCCAAACCGTCCTTGACTTACGTTCTTGTCCCGGTCTCCTCATATAGCCACAATGTGTCATTTATGCTATTAGCACATAGTTCTATCTCTCACTGAACCCATGATTCTTTTTATTTATTCTCTTGTACATATTTTCTGAAATATTTGTCGTTATAGTTTTGATACCCTGCAGGATGAATTTCTTTTATCTCTCCTGTTTCTCCATCATTGCTAGTTCTCGTTCTCTTAGCATCAACGTCCAAGATTCTGCCCCTTAATATGCTTTGAAAACCTACCATATAGGTTTTTTTTGTACCATAGAGCTTTTCTTAAGTTTTCGTTCGACTAAAGAAGAATGTCCTTGTTTGTAGCGTGTCTATCTTATGGAGTTCTTTTAAAAGTTTCTCTTATATTTCTTTATCTGTTCTAACGGGACACATCCTGACATACGAATGTCCAATAAACCGTTTTTCAATACCGTCTATTCCAAAATCCTTCGCATCCACCTTTCCTGCCTCCTTTGGATTTCTGCCAAAATCCCCTCCGCAGCTATGCCTAGTACTTACTCTTTTATCATTTCTATTCGCATCATCTTTTTGTTAATATCTGTTCATATCGTGTTTTTAATTATTTTTGTCCATTTCATCTTTTACGTCCATCTCAATGCCCACATTTCAAAATCCTCCGATCTGCTTTACATATCCTCGCCTTGAGTCTTCCACCGCATTTCTTTCCCTTTATGGTTTCCCGCCTCAGTTTGTTATTTATCTCTTTATACTTTCTTCTACTTAAATTTGTGTTTAGGTTCTTACATTTCCTTACCCCGTCCATCTATCCCCCAACTTCTTGTCCTTTACCTATTTCTTGTTTCTATAGTTTCGTTTTTAGTTTCATTATATATTTCCACACGTATATGATTCAGAACCAGATTGATGTGTATAAGATCCTAAAATCCTTTCGACAACTGCTTATAATAATGATGTACATGGAAAAGTATGGGGTAATATTCATCATGAAGTCTCGAATCATGAGAGTGAAAAATTTTCTTTGTTAATTCTTTGTGCTTCGCATTATCCTAAGGATAAAGAGGCCATAAAGGCGACGATACTTGAAACTATCCTAAACACAATTCCTCTTGCGTCTTTTTCTTTGTTTAGGGAAAAATCTTCGAAACATCCGAATCAATTATATACGTTGACGTTCCGTCAGAAATGACGAGCGGGATTTATGAGTCGTAAACTCAACGGGAGAATGGGGGCGACGCTATTGGCACATGACGAGAAAAAGACATCTCACCTTGCCACCATCTTCCCCACTACTTCTCTCCCCTCGTGATTGCTTTCATGCCCAATGTGTCATTGAGACGGGCGGCGTACTTATTGGCGATAATTCCGGCACCAAAGAGAAAGGGAGACAGACGTAGAAAGAGGGAGAGATGAGGAGAGAAGTTTTTGCATGTGTATATGAATGCTTAAAGCTTTAGCCTTATTATTGGCCCTCAAACGCGTTCGAGCCGCAATAAAATTGCCATTGTCCGTGGGTTATTTCTCCTCAATTCGACACGGGACGTCATTTTCGGATCCTCCCCTCCTCCAACTTCCTCCCACCTCCACCTCTCGCGGCCCAAAATTTGAGAGAGGGTGGCGAGAGGACGACAATCGATAGTCATTTCGCAGGGGAACGGGATACCCAGAGGTTCCATCGACGACACGGGGAGGGACGCGGGGGCGACAATGCGAGGGGCGATAGAAAAGAGGAGTCCAGGAAGTGAAAGAGAGGGATGGATGGAGATAGAACGGAGCCGAACAATGGGACAAATGGGACGTACGGAGAGTTTGGAATGAATAGGGAACGGAAGGGGGAGGAAATGGTGAAACGAAAAAAAAATTGAAGCAAAACAGGTTCAGCGACGATTTCATCACACTTAAAACTCCCTCCCCTCACAAAGCCAACCCCCTCTCCCGATGAGTATTTACATCGGGGATTAGAGCGAGTAATCTAAATGTACCCCATTCATTATGGAAGAACAACTCCTTCCGTCTCTCTCTATCTTATGGTCTTCCCTCCCTTTTTTCCACCCTTCTTCACTTTATAACCTACGTGTATATATATAGAGATATGTCCATTCACCCTTTGCGCCACTCCTCCGCCTCTATTCATGAATGCGATTTCTCTCCCGGCGTCCCCTCAACCCTCCTCCCGGGAAGCAATCCCGCCACCCCTTTGTAGTCCCCGAACTTCAGACAATGGGTTTTTGAGGCCTCCAACCCGCTCTCCACCCACTACCTCTCACGAGACGAGCGCCATCTGTCCAAGGAACGCGGTCTTAAGCGATTGACCCCGAGTCAATTCCGCTTCCAAAAAAACTGAGTCCAATCCACAATACTACTCACGCTATAGCGCCACCGGCCATCTCCACCCCCTCCTCCTCGCACTTCCCCCTCATAACACTACTTTAGTTCCAGTCTTCGATCCACCCCCAAGGCGAACTTCCCTCTCGCGGTCGATTCATACTGCCAAATCCACCCCTTTCACCTCATTTCTGAGGCGGTGGTTGGTAATTGGTATAATTAATATTTTTGCCAAGTTCACTTTTGGTCATCAATAGACTTTACTTAGGAAATATTTCATGAAATGATTGCATTATGAGTGTTACCGATCTTCCCCATCCGCAGCGCGGCTATGTTTCTTTTCCATGATTATCCGTTTCGAGTTTCCGCGCCAGGCCTTCTTTTATATTAAGATGGTGACAAACTAGCGTGTTATCTTTTTAAGACACGGTGTCCGTAGTCTAGAAAAACTATGCTCGCCGAAACAGGATCAACGCTCAGTTATACAAGCATTAAAAAGGGGTGAAAAAATTTCAAAATAAAAATATTTTTTGTAATGCTATTACGAAGAGGTCGATTGGATTAGTTTTTGGAATGGTGCCTGCCCGGACCTATTACTTTGGCCGGACAAGAGAAAGAGCCGAATATTATTGTTAGTTTTATATTGCCTTAAAATTTATTTCGAGATACGCCTGAGACCATTTTATGATAATGCATCAGTTCTATTTTATTATAAATAATTAATGGCGAGTGCAGCTGATTCTCTCATTTTTTTGGCAAATAACATGGTAAAATAATTAATTAATCAGCACTCAAAAATGGAATATATTATATAATGTTGATGAAATCGGGTAATTTTATTCATTTTTAGTTTTTTTGCCACTTAATTACGTTCATCGTCTGCAATTTTCAAGCAAAATGTATTAATAATCCATTTATAAAAACAAACAAAATAATTAAGTCATTATAAGTAATTGATAATTGTTCTTCAGTTTAAGAGGGCCTTACAGTCTCAGATTTGGAATAAAGGGAAGGTTAAAATGATTATGGAATGTCTTCATATGTCCTTCGTTTTTAATCAAGAAACTTTTAAACGAACCTATATTAAGCCAATTAGGATAAAAACAGCTGGCGGTATTATGAAAAGCCTCACTAGTTTTATTACATAACGATTCTTGAGGTTCTTACCCCAAGCTCTCTCGAAATTTTCAGACGAGTCGCAAGTGCACGTACATGTATATAGTACTCGTATGCGAGTCGAAATTTTACGTTTAATTGTTCAATATATCCAGCTACCAAATTTGCCTTGAAAATTGCGGTAAGTACAAGAGGGAAGGTTTCGAATGAGATGCATAATATATAGAGTTGTAAGTTCAAAATATTACTTACATTATGCAATAACAAAAAGTCGAATACGTGTACTTCTCGGTTCTAGAAGATGTGATAACATCCGATTATGCTGCGTGTTTTTTTTAATGGGATACAGTAATAAACTTCGTAGTTTCAGGCTTGACTCAGTATAAATTAACCATTACGGAAAACAGCTAGGTGAAATTAAATTAGTCGAGTCTTTCTTTTCGGGACACAGTGAGCCCGTGCGCATGTTCGCGCTAATAAACCCATTCCATTAAAGGAGTCCAGTGTCCAAGCAAAAGGCTTGTCATTTCTATAATAAACCTCAATAAGATTTACCATTATATTCTATAAATCGTTGCATTTTTTTGAAAGAATTAAAAACTTGTTTCTGTCTTCATTTACGCTAAACAATGACAAAATTACTAGAAACGAGAGTCAAGGTTCACACACATACACAAAGAATATTTCGAATACTAGAAAATTCACTCTTTGGCGACGAGAGCGAGGAGATAGCCATTCTCAGTTATGAAATTAATAGGTCTCACCAGCAGACATGACAAAAACATGATTCAATATGTCCATTTTATGCAACCACCAAGGAAAGAGACTCTCAATGCCTAATGCAGACACATTGGCACAGGCTTTATAATATATATGTACATAAGGGGTTTATGTAAACATATAGATATGTAAAACACCCTCTATTCGCTTCTCACAAAGAACCTCACCGCTCCGTTCTTCTCCCTCCTCCCTCGACCAATATCTTTACCCCCTCTGCCACCTTCAAATCCACCCTCCCCGAGACCCCTCTTCCCTCTAATACTCCAGTTTTGCGATTGCTGTGGGACCTTGGAGCCGGGGAACGCGGGGGTCCTTTGGGAGGGAGGAGATAAGGGGGAGGGAGAACTTCGTTGTGAGGAAAAGGAGTGTTTGCATGGAGTTGTCACGTTTTGTTCGATTCCAAAAGCAGCAGCGGCCCTCTCTTCTCTGAAGGGGAGGAGGGGCTCGTGTAGTCGCGTTGGTAGTTGTGCGGAGGTAGGACGGAGTGTGTGGGTGTGTGTGTGTGCCGAGGGATGCTAGTGATGGGGACAGGAGTGCTTATAGAAATTAGGGAAGAGCTTTTATGCCGAGAGTGGTGTGCGTGGGAGGGGCCCGGGTTGATCGTGCGGGGGGTCGGTCGTCGCGAGAATGGCGGAGACGACTCCGTCGTTCTAGGGGTTAGGGGGAGGGCGGGGGTGAATGAGGAACCCAGTAGAAAAGGCTGAAGATGGAATGGGGATTCAATCCCGGGGCGGGTGGGGGGGGAGGTGTTCGTCCCCCTCCCCGCCTGAATGCCTCCTCCAATCGGTCTCATCACCCTTAGATTCCGGATTGCTCCAGATTTCTGAGGGGACCGTATCGTCACGAGGGGTGAGTGAACAAGGAGAAAAGATTTCAAAACCGAGTTTCGCAAAAAACGCCCTCCTAAATTTGGGTTTTTTTCTAGGGTTCGGATCGTGAGATTACTGTAGTTTAGTCTCACCCTGAAGAAGGCAATTACATCTTAATCCGTACCTTTGGGGCAGTATTATTAGCGGCATTCTGCGATAAGAGTATGGTATGATTGGCACAGAGAAATACGTATCTACACAGTGTCGGTATCTACTAAGTGACCATTTCCTATATCCGCGTACTTAAAATATTTATATGGTGACAGAAGATTCAAAAAAGTCGCTTTTTCGTAAAGGGAGAGGTGTATTTGCAAACGCTGAAAGTGTAAACGAAACCATTTAAACATAAAAATCTCAATTTTAATCACATTTTGCGCTATCGCTGTCTGGATTTTCTCAATTTTGTGCGTTGGAATTACCAAAGGAGAATATTTAAATTCACCTTTTAGGCTAGCTAAAGGACGAAAATAGATTTTCGAGTTCAGGTCTGTATTTTCAGTAAGTTTCCGCAATACTAGCGGAGTGATGAACAATATTTTAAATCTTTAATTATTAAATTTATTGTTTTAATTATAAAATTAAATAAATCCAAAGAAAAAGACTATTTTTAAGTATAAATTTATCTCTTGAAGAGAACTAATCGCAATCCTATCCCTTATTATTAGTTCAAACGCATACGTTACACATCAGAAAATTTGCCTCGAAAATGCACATAATTTTCTTTTTCAGCGATTGACAGGGATTTAGTTACTGCCAACCTTAAACAAGTCAGGCCATTTTACCATTTCACCATTTATAGTAGCTGGTCTCGGCGCTAATCTGAGACATTTCGCCCACCAAGATGGATTCACTTAGTTTTATAGCCGGCGATTTCCTTCGTATTCTCCGAGTTCGGTCTCCTCGGGTTGGGTTTGACCGTTGTGGTGGCGTCTTCCTTCCTTCATTTTTCGTCCCTTTTCGCATCACCGTAACGCTGGGAATTTATCATCGCTGGAACCCCATTACCCTCTCTCTCCCTTTCGTCCAAATTTTTGCCGAGGATAATCGAAGGCATTCATCCTAAGGGGGTGGCCGGCTCGCCGGGCCAGTCGCGAGGGGCAATCGGGGTTGAACGGGCGATGAGGTCGCCGGTATGGGACGGCGTTCGTGGACGGGGGAGAAAGAGGGTTCCCCTCGAACGAGGCAAATGAAGGAGGTGGTGTGGGGTGTCCGTTGAAGGAGGATTGGATGTATTGTGTGCGTTTGGCGTTTCGCAATGACAGGCTGGAGGGGTGGGCATTATTCGTGGGTAGGAAAGGGGAAGTGGGAACAAGGGTTTTTGAAAAAGGGCGGCAGGAATGGAAGTGCCCTCGACAGTGATTAGGAAGAGGAGAGATCTCTACTTAGAACGAGTATGTTTTTGCTCCCGTACCCTCTATAAGTTTTATACTTCTTTCGCGCTCTCAGACAATCTCTCCCGGTATCCCTATAGTCAGCGATAAGGTTCTGCTTTTCAAATCTGAAAAATCATTGTTCTCAAAATTATTACTGTTTTATTGTTATCAAAAAGATTCTCTAAAACAGTCTGTCATGTGACATTTAATCTGCAAACCAAATATTGCACATAAAATAATCTTAACAAATATCGGGACAATTGTAATATCACTGGAAAATTCCTAAGAGGAGATAATTAAATTTGGACAGTAATAGGAACCAAATTATAAGGACTTGTAATCTGGCCCGTATCTATGATAAATTGGCTCCAATAAGCCTTTGTTACATGCTCTCTGCTATATTTCCAATTTCAATGAAGATCTTCATCAATCGTATCGTATAGCTTTAATCATTGTAGGTTTTCCTCCTATGGGACTTAAATCTTTAATACTGTTCCGGCAATCCTTTGACTGATATTTTAATAATATTTTATCACTTCTTTAGATACAGGATGATACATTTAACAAATAACTAATTCATAACTATAAACAAAAACAGATATACTCCCAAGTGATAGATTTGCTCTAACTTTGCTGTAGCATTTGGGTCCACCATATTGTTTAATAACCCTAATGGCCCATCAGGACTTAGCGTTTGGCTAGTAGAATACTACTAGGAGGGAACTTTCTCTTTAGGTTTTATTAAGAATTCCAGAGCGTGTACGCTGTATTGTACTCGTCTGTGCGAATCGTGAGAGCACGTTACAAATTAGAAGAAAGAGTTAAGCGTTTCAAATTAGTGTATTAAGTTATGTCCGATATCGGCATAGGCCTGCTCAATTGATTATTCGAAATTATTCTCTGTCCAGAAGAAACCTTTCCACGCACCGTTGTTCACTCTCCTCACTTAGCCATCTGGGGTTAGAGTAGAAGCCCAACCCGGGAGATACTTTATTAATAAAAATGAGACATAAAGGCATTCCCTAGAACAAATATTTCTATTGTTTTGAAAGGAAATTTCAACCGTAGTAATAACCCGAAGGCTGGTTAATAAAGCTAAAGCAAGGCTCAAATAAACCTTGGGCCCTCTTATCGTTAGCCTGTGACTGACAAATGCAGCTCAAATTCTGGACGTTTTAAATTTAAAGGGGGTTTTCAGGATAATTGTGGGAAGTATAGTATTATGCAGTCGGTGTAAATTGCTCTTGGTTATCAATATTTCTCTGTAGATTTAATATCCAGAATTGATATTGGTTCAAATAATAGGAAGACACTCATTATTTAAGGTTGACATTTTAAGGATAGGAGTGGGATAATGATCGTAGCATTTTAATTGAAACTAATAATTGATCGAGATAAAAACTTTATTTTTATTTGTACTTCCTCAGACTTCTCTACATAATCACATCCAGAGTTTAAATTTCTCCCATCTTATCTTGATCATTTGGAGGCTGTCGTTGCAGAACTCGGCAGATTGCGTCGAAAACCGTTGTTCAACAAGTTAAGGTACGTCATTGGAGTTGTCAAATCTTCCACTCCGCAGTGGTTTTTAGGGTTCTGAGATTTAGAAAAAGTATTTTGGGGTGAGATTGGAGGATCAGGGCGGATTTGGCAAAATTTTAAAGCCACATCGCATTGATTCCTCAACCTTTCCTCGAGATGAGTGAGCAGATGATAAGAAGACGGATACCGTTGATTTTGGTTATTTAGTTAGTTATTTTAGTACCATGCAAGCCACCGCTAGGGTGTGTGGCAGGGGGTAAATACACAGCAGACTAATTTTGACCCATGCCGGCGTCGGAACATGTTACTCTGATCACTTATCAATTGTGGAAAAAATTATATCTTAAATCTATCTGCTTTACACTTACTCACTCTCTAATTTTATTCACATGATCTCGCTTACCGATATGATTTCTTGATACGGTGCAATTATCGACGCTAGCCCCTTAAATATACGAGACGGTATTTGAGTGGGCCCGGAGGATCTATTAGGTGTAATATTTTTCTGCAAACGTTCTATTCCATTAAATGAGATTTCAATTTTGGGCATCGCTTGGCCGGCATGATTGCGTAAGCTTTCGGAGACATTCGGTGAGACTTCCACTTCTTGGATCGTATGCGAGGGACCTGTGGTCAGTTTGAAAAAAAATATCCATAAACAATTATTATTTCATCGGGGAATTTTCTTGTGCCGTAACCTTTCAAAAGAAGGGACACAATACGAATCTAAATCTTCCCCAAAGTGAGAGTTGCTACGGCTTCCTCAAACATAACGAATCAACATTAACAGCTGTAACATACAACATAATGTGGATTTGGATCAATTAATATGCAGAATACATTTTATCCAGATATATTGGTTATCTCTTAGAAATAAATACCTAAAAATGATTCCCCTACCGATATGATGGCTCCTGAGACAATATTTTTGAGTAAGTAGGTGTTTTATGTGATGCATATTAGTTTACATTCATTATTTCTTATCATTCTCCACACCTCTTTAATCACTATAATATTATTTTTCGGACTTTCCGTTAGTTTCTGCTTAATATTTCACATACACGCCATATTTTACTTAAAATCTTAATCTCTTCCTAATGTACCACATTAGGAAATTGCATACTTGTATCTAAATGCTAACTGTTGAAAACAGTATGCATACATATAACATTTTCTTTGTAACTAGCTAATATTTTTATAGAAGCATTGTGGTTATTCTTAAAGAATTTGCCCATCGAGGTGCAATTCTCCCGCGGTACAAATAAATTCTGCCACTTTTAATGCTATTGGAAGAGTATACTAATTAGGAGTTTTTAGCCAGGAAGAATGGAAAGAAAACACTTTGTTACATTCATTTTTTCTTAAAAAAGAGGAATCCACAGTTTTTCCATTCATTCGACTCAACTACGAAAAATAACCATGAAGTTCAACCCGAAATTAGGCGTTTTTTTTTAAGAAAATGTTCAACTTGCTCCTTTCCGGTACACTTTACAAAAATAATTTTGGCGCCTCTGCAGACGTCACTCTACGTCTCCATAACGATCCGCGGCGCACTGTTCCGGTACCGCAGACGTGTGAGGCAAATGTTGGAATGGGAAGAAAATGTAGATGCCGGGTGGCGGGGATATGCATGCGCGAGGGACTGCAAAGTTAAGGAAGTCGGTGGGAAGAGAGACGGTAGACGGTGGCGGAGGAAGGGATATAAGGAAAGAAAACTGTAAAAGGTTTTCTGTGAGGGTCGGGTAATGACGCATTGCCGCCTCACGAAAGAGGCGGGGAATGGAGAATGGAGGAAGGGGAGATAGCCTCCAAAAAAAACAAAAGCGTTCGAGCCGAGTCACGTCGGTATTGAGTGTGGCCAGAGGTCCGCCTGGATGTTTGGGGGGGTTGGAGAGGGTAGCGGGGGCCGCGTGATGGGCTGGTGTGCTGTGAATACGGTGGGGGGGTGGGATGGAAGAAGAAAACTATACATGGAGGGAGAGCTAGTGGGGGTTTTGTGGGGGAGGAGGTGGAAATGAGTGGCGATGGATTGAAAGAGATTTCGTGTGTGTGCGCGTACGGGAGAGGAGGGAGGGCGGGTTGGTCGGTTTGCCGGGTTGAGAGCAGGCAAGGGGCGGGCGGGAAGGAAGGAAGAGGGAGCGTGTGTAGTATGATGAGGCGAGGCGGAGAAGAGAAAAGAACCCAATGTGGATGGCGTGTTGGTTAGCGGGGGGTGGGCATTGTGATCTTTTCAGGAGGGGACGGGGTGAACCGACTTGATTTCTACGGGGAGGGGGCGGTTTTGTCGGAAGAGGGGAAGAGGTAGAAAGAGAGAGAGATGCTGAGTTTCCCTCTCTTGTCTACTCGGATGGCCTACCCGCTCTAATCAAGGGAAACAAACGTCCGTACCCGCCCTTCCCGCCTAAACATTTTCCATCCACCCCACACGAAGACCGCCACTCTTCGTCGCCTTTATCTCGGAATTCCCCCGAGGAACCCGCTTGGTCCCCGAGGAGGCTCCCCTCCGTTTCCGGAGGGGTTTTCCGGCCTTCGTCCCGGAGTCCAATGTCGTGCTGGTATGGCAAGGGGAGCGGGCGGTCCCTATTGAAACCGAACAAGATCCACCTCGGTCTCTCTCTTCCACTGGAGCGGGAGATTTCGAATGGGGATAAGATTAACCTTACCTCCTCCCTTCGCCGTCGAACAGCTGTTTGATGGTGACATCAGACCATCGAACTTTGACGATTGTTTGCCAGCGGAGCAATTTTCGAGCTGATCGTTTTAATCGAGCGTTCAAACCTTCAAAAACATCGCTATGAATGAAGTAGTTGAATGATAATTATTTTGTCAATCCAGAAGGGCTTACAGAAGAATTCTAATGCCGTCTCTTCAGGTGAGACCGAGACACTTAATCGAAAATCCACCTAAGGGAACAATCGCCTGAAAGCTGCAGGAAAAAAATACATGTTTGAGAATTTAGCTCCAGCGAAGGTGGGTAAGAATGTAGAATTATTAACAAACTTATCTTTGGCATTTTCTGTAGATTTCATTCTTCATGACTATCGGAAATTCATTTCGAAGAAATACTCATATTTGAACTTATTAATTAAAATTTTCCTCCAAGGAAAATTTATGCTTATAAAATTTTTAAAGGTAAGGAATAATATTTATAATGGTTTTCTACTTGAGTGTCCTATAAAGGGAACTTCAAGTGCGTAGACATTCAAACGGGGGGTTAACCTTTGTACCCCATGGAATTTTTCAATAGGATTTTGGGAATGCTGGTGTCGGGTTCATCTCCGTCATTCCTCCGCTTCTGGAAACTCTAACTTTATATACATTTTTCCACCAAGCGAAAATAGTTTGCTTTCTGTCACATCATCTAATAACAATTATTATCTCTTTTGCATGGATTTTTTATTGGATTGTTTCAAGGAGAGAAGGAATTCGGAGTAGAAAGCGTGAGAATCCCATCTGTAGAACCAAGCTGACCCTCCTTCCCAACATTTGTCCGGATGCGCTCGAGGAAATAAAAAAAAAGACAGGCACACGAGCGGAGTTCCCTTTACAATCGCCCGCAAACGAAAGATTAGATCGAAGGATCTCATTTATTTCATTTGAAGCGACCACACATTGCGAGCGTATATTAGTCAAAGGCCCCAAGCGAATGGAAAAAATCAACTATGCAACCGGCCGAGTTTGGACAAAATAAGGGATATGGGAGGGAGGGGGGGGTTGACATAGGGTGAAAGGTTGAAATTGATTGGAGCGTATGGGGCGGCACTTCGGATCTCGCCTCGCGGGCGTGAGAGTCGAGATTACGCGATAATGTCCGACCAGGCGTCAGCCCCTGCCAATCCAGGAGGGCCTCCCCTCTGAAGAGAAGGAGATAAGTGCATTCACATCCGGGCGGGTGTCACTTTCAATTCCACCGCGTCAAAACAATCACAAATCCCCGTTATCTACTGTACGTGTCCAACTATCTTCCTCTTGCATGAGCGACCCGGCCCACAAACCACGTTTTCATGAATGCGCCGCGTTCACAGGAATGATAAATTAGCAACATAACTATTTTTCAAAAGAGATGCGTGTCATCTTTCTGGAACTAAAGGAGGACGTTCATCCATTGCGTATTCATTTATGTCCTTAAATTTAGGATTTATAGGAAGTCTAGTGACCTCTCTGGTAAAATTTACTCTTTATCATTGTTGGATTCGGAGCGAGAATTCGGGTAGGAAAAATGGAACCTTCCTTGGCGGCAGGATCTCTAAATAAGTTTAAGAAAATAGACAGACTCTAAACAATATAATTTCTGTCAAGCTTGGTATATAATTACTGATAGCATATTTCATCAGGCCACAATTGAGATCAGTGTACTATTGAAATATTAAACCTTTATTCGAGAATCAAACCCAAAACCTATTTATGTGCAGTCTGTACCCTGACCGCTGACTGAATTCGGAAATTATTTATCCCATTTATATTTTAACCTTAATTATCATACTTTTGATTTACATACTCTATGTAAAATCGATTTGATTTTTCCAACGGATACCTGGCATAATGTCAACATTACATTACTTAATGTAGTTTTACTTGTTGACACTTTGTTACCCGTGTGTCCTTTGGTCATCGATAAATTTTTGCATTCTTGAAAATCTTCCAGGCCCACAATACAGGGTTTTAGGCTTTCCGATGTCAGGGCATGAACCCATGACTTCTTGACTAACATCAAAATAAGTCAGCATGCGTAATATAACACAATTTCCCATCCATTAACCATTATCCAGTACCCATATCAAATAGCTCGCTGGTGATTGAATTGTGATGGTAATGATTTTACTCTTAGACTCAATAATTAAAAAATGATATTATTTTTAACAAGGCAAGATTTGTATTGCATCCGAAAATCATTATCCACAAAAAAACACCAGGAAATCCAATTAACGGGAATCTAGTAGATAACGAAGGTGATGATGATTTAATACCTGAAGATGTAATGCATATAAACTCAGTCGTACCATTAAGCGTAGCTAATGGAAACTTTTGACTGTCTTTTTTTATTCTTTATTAACACATGGCAGTTAAAGGTTGAATAAAATTTATGAACTTGAATAAATTGGAATGTATTTTAGTTGAATTCAAACACTAAAATCTCCGTTTTCCTGTGGAATGTGTTTTCCAATTAAAAGACTTCAACACACCATCAACTCATGCGCATGACTGCGTAAAAGGCAATTTAGAGGCGTTTCTCTTAGTTCTATTCTTTGCAACAGTCGCCACTATCTGAAGGACATAGTGGAGATTACTCACCATGAATAGGCTCTGTCATTGATTGTCGCTAAATGTTAACAAAAATGTGTCTTAAGACCTTTACGTTCACGTTCAACCAATTAATCAACTTTACACCCTTCACTTGCGAGTGATTCATGAAGAGATTCTCGGCGAGAATATCTAGCTTACGTTGACTCCCTGAATTACCACGCAATAACATGAATTTGTAACTAACTAGGAAGTCTATCTTTTGTAAGTTTGACTGACCTTTATAAATTCGGCTTC
Source organism: Hetaerina titia (assembly GCA_037158775.1). Lineage (NCBI taxonomy): Eukaryota > Metazoa > Arthropoda > Insecta > Odonata > Calopterygidae > Hetaerina > Hetaerina titia. The sequence continues at coordinate 63,506,560 of CM073778.1, read as the reverse complement.
AAATTTAGGTCGAGAAAAATGATTTCCCATGGGTTCCAGTAATTATATTTTATCTCTTCAAGATACATGCTGTCATTGTTATCGCAGTGAACTTCGTGTCTTGTGTATTTAATGTGCCTTCAATGTAGTATATGTACTATGGTATTTCATGTAATTTAGGTGCGCCTGAAGTTATGATTTTTTGATAGCGTTTGAGTGTGTAGTCATTTCTCTTGAAATTACTTTTGCTTAGTTCTTCTCTGCGAAAATATCTCCTATTTAATCCAATGTTGAATTGTGATCGGATTAAATCACGCTAACATCTTTTACTCACGCAGTCTTTTAAATGTAAAACACATTCTTTTATCTTGTGATGATAATCTTTCATTGTTTAAGCACGTATTTAAATGATATAATCATTTCACATTATTTTTTCCTGCTAATATTTATGAAGAGGTTGAAAGTAAGGGAAAATGGTACGCCATTAGAGCGTGTTTTAATAAAACTTTTTAAGAATACAAACCGAACCTTATAAAAGAGATGATTTTTCCTGTTAAATGTATATAGTAGTCATGGCATTCAGGTGCAGTAATATAGCAGTTTTCAGCAAGTTACATCCATACGTGTTACAAAGATCTTCTAAACACAGTAGAATTTTGGGACGCAGTCTTGATGCCCGAAACTGTTACTTAATTTTCAGGATGAACATTAACCCTCTTAAGCATTGTCCGGGAGCGCATAATGAATTATATGATGTTAAAGATCGCATACGTAAATTGGGCCACGAAGTACTAGAGCTAAGTGTATAAAAACAAAGTTGTTACCGAGGTGATCTGTCTAACTCTCCCTTTCTCTCTCCAATTCCTGCAACCGTTAACCCACATCCCTCGCCTGCGGATGAACAAAGGGAATGAATGGCTGTCAAAATTTCCCGAAAGATAGGTTGGGACCGTCCCGCCCTCCCCCGTCCTCGATAAAGAGATCAAGGCTTCCCTGGCTCGTCAAGGACCTCGGGATTTATACTGCACGGTCCTCAAACCCACCCGTCATCGGGAGGGAGAAGTGGGGAAGTTGATGGTCCACCCCACCCCCATTACGTCCACCCATCTCCCTCCCCACCACACATCTGATGCGCCCACCTTCCCTCTCCCTTTCACCTACCGCCACCCTCTCACCCTTCCCCCCTTAAAGCCTTCGGTGGCCATTACTAGGCCCTTTTCACGCCTCTCAATCTTCATTCTCACCCTCTCCCTTCCTTTCTCTCCCTCTGTTCCTATTCCGTCTCCTCTCCCCCCTCTTTCCACCCACTCTTCTCTCTATGGGGACGCACATACTCACAGGTGCGGAGGCGCGATTCGCTTCGTACCTCTCCCGACCCAAACCACTGCCTCCCCATCCCCCCCTCCCGCCCCAATCCTCTCCTGCCTCTACTCTCCCGCCTAATCCTGCCCCCCTTCCATGCGCCTTCTCCTTGTACTCATCTGCGCTCCTTCTCTCACCGTGTTGATGTATTCGCATGTACCGAGTTCCCGTCATTTTAAGCGTTCCTCGAAAAGGATTTTGGTAACGCGGAAAAAACCGAAAATGAGAGTTTAAAGTCTTTCCGCATAAACGCGGTCGATAAATTAGCAGTAGTAGTTTTAGGGGAGGCAAACTACAACTGAGGTAATTTGCGCAATTAGGGATGGATGGGAAAGGAGAAAGGGTGGAGAGAAACCCGGCGTTGGCATTAGCCAACTCATAACGAAAGGCGCCAAAGGGTCCACAGTTTAACGTCCCATCCGACGGACGTGTGTACTCACTCTAAGTGCTCTCTACAATCGATGAAATCGATGGCAGAGCTTGGCGAACGTGAGAAAAGTTAATTTTTATGTCACTTGAAATGTGTGAAACTCTTGATTGATGTTTCTGCCAAATTGGGGTCTGCGGTGAGCAAAATATTGAGAATGAAACTAATCCATAATATTAATGTTCGCCTCAAACTCTGATTACGGTGAAATAAACACAAAAAGGTCAACTCAAGGGCAAAACTATGAAGAACTTAGTGAAATAATTACTATAGTGATTTTATAGCAACATTATAACTCATCAATCCAAGGATTGGCTCGTAATAAATCTCAAACCTACCCAGTTCCAAGACAATCCCTTCATTCCCTCATAGATCCTTGCTACAACAGTTTCTATAGCCTGCTTCTCGTAAGACTAGACCTTCCTCTGTAATTCTTCCCTTCAAGAATATTCAATTACGATCTTATGCCTAAGTAATTTTCTTAAATTTCTTTTAGGTGCCCTCCATAGGGCACTAAACTCTTCACCCTTTCTTGAAAGTACTTATTTAGTTTTTACCCTGCCTATCCCTTATTTTTTCAGTGTACTTTTGTAGTACCACATTTTCTTTGTCTCCAAACTTCTGTTCTCTACCGCTCTTATCGTCCACCTCTCCCATCTGCTGAAAAGGAGACTCAATAAATGTATAAACTGAATTGATTAAATTTTTTTGAATCGCCTCCTGTGCTGGCACTGATGCCTATGCTTGTACTGTTTGCCGTCAGTGTTTGTTACTTCTTGTAGAAAGCTTTCTTTACAACCCCCAATTCAATTACAATGTACTTTTTCATCCCCTTCTCCAAATTGGCTGGAATCGTCGTCAGGTCTTCTTTCTTCTGCGCAAGAAAAGCTGTGTCGATTTCATTTCATAAATGATTATTTGGCAAAATTATATCTATCAACTGAAAACATTCATAATATATATGACGGGCAGAGATGCATGCTGTCTAGATGAGGCTAAGTATAATGTTTCCCCATATTAAAAAAAAAATTCGTCTACTTCGCTACATAAATTAAACGAACCGCTACTAGTTTTTTATATAGAGAAACAAATTGGAATAATGGCGACAAACTCTACCGCCTCCTCTTAGAAATATTTCCTATGTGACTCTGATGACAATCAATCTGGCCTCTTATTGTTCGTGGGTATAATTAATTATTATTTTTGATCCTTAACACGTTATCGCATGGTCGGGTTAAATTACCATTTTCCTCTAAAACAGCAGTTCTAAATACGGTGGCGAAAAATATTACCCTCCAATTGAAAGAAGAACAATTTAGCTTCTTGTATTTGCCACGCCTCTTGACAATGAGTTTGCATTATAAAAAAGTTTCTGTGACTACTAAAGCCCATTGAATAAATAAATGGCTCAGCTAGGTTATTCATTTCTTCTTGTTTAAAGTCAGCGCAACTTGTTCCTGTCCGTTTACTCTTACTCCTTTCCCTTTCTCCACTCAATTCCTTCAGGTTTAATCTCTTCAACACCCATTTTTTCCAAAAGATTCCCCATTTTCTTCCCCTCTTTGATTCCCTCTCCTTACCTCCGCTCCATTTCCAGCTCCCAGTCCTCAGTCTCCCCTCCCATTTCTCATTCCTATTATTTCATTCTTTCCCTCGTCTCCTCTCTCACTCCCGTGCGCCCCATTCTCATTCTCGCTTTAATTCTTCCAATCCCTTTCTCTCCGTTCTTTTCCCATTAACTCCAGCCTCCCTCCTCACAATACGAAATCGTTCCCTCCAGCCCCACTCCCCCTTATATCCTCCTGCCTTCACTTCACTCCCCGCCCATGGCCCCCATCCACTTTTGCTCAACCCTCCTCCACCTTCCTTCCACCGTCGCCACGATCGGAATTCCATCCCGAAGACCCCTTAATCCACAAACCACGTATCCATCGACAATCTCTCCCTTTGTCCTCTCTTACCCTCCCCCATTCTTCCTTTATCTACCTTCCTGCAACTATTCTTCCTCTCTATCATTCTCTCCATCTCTCTCTCTCTCACTCATTTTTTCCTTGGTCTCTCTCTCTCCACTGTGCAACTCGATCCATTCGATCTGGCAGCTCTCCATGAAAAGGTTAGCTCGTGATATTCAGTGTGTGTCTAATTTTCTGGGTCTGTGTTTCATTCCAGCGTTTGCATATGTGTCATTCATTTTGTTGCTGCTCAGAGTATGTTCACATGCTTCTGCGCTCACTTCTATTGCCCCAGTTTCTATAGTTATGCGCACGTTGTGCTTGAAACTGATGAGGCCACATCAGCCACTCACAACACATGTACAAAGATTGAACGTTGATTAAAATAGAGTGCATGCGATTTCGTGTCCGAAAGCTTAACCACCGAGCCCAAATATTAAGTAAAGATATAAAGAAAAGATGAGCAATAACTCAAACGTGGGGTATCGTTTTTCTTAGGGCTCCGAATCTCGGTATTTGGAGCGAGGTATGAGCCTAATTGGAACCATTTATGGTGCGGGAATAAAGATGAATGGAAAAAGTGAAAAGGGCATGTAACCAAGCGACAAAAAAACATAGATACGGCAAGGGAAGAAGGAAGGTTACTGGAAGAAATTCCAAGGAGATTGAAAGCGAGTTTAGAGGATTTTCAGAGGAAATGGAATGTTTAAAATTGTGCTTGGCGGGAGAATATTTGGTAAACGAGATAGAGTGAGGAAAAGATAACGCGTGTTGGATGGAATGAAGGGAAGTAGAATATATTTCGAGTCAAGATTAAGGCATGTGCAAGTTAAGGTGCTAGAATATTTAGTATCGTGCTAGGGGAAAGTTAGAATTTCGCCATTTCTCTATCTCTGCATACCTTAGAAACCTAGCTGGTCCCAAGATTACTGTTTATAAAATGTAGTGTAACAAAATCATTTAATTGCAATAAGAATAGACTCGGAGGGAATCACTAGTGTAAAATATGTCCCAGAATATGATTCATATTTTCTTCTTTTTTCATCTCCAATTTCTCAAGGGAAAATAATTCCTTGAGTGGGCATACAAACTAAATTTTGCTGCTCACTCTGTAAATATTTGCGAGAAATTAGAAATTCGAAACTATATGAGTGGCGATGTGATGTTTCATCATGTTCGGGTGCTATTGTTTACTAAAATATCCTCCTTAAACATATGAACTCCTGGATTATCTTCTTGAAGATTACTTATCAAACTCGGCTCCATCAATTTTTTTCAAATTTTTTGCCAGTAAATGTCAATATCTAATACCTATAAATGCCCTGGAATCAAAGAAAAATGTTTAGACGTAAAATAATGTAGTAGGCAGAGACCGGTTTCTCCTTATCAGAATTCTAGCCTGCTCTTGTCAATTACCGTATCGCTTGAACAATCACTATTTATATTTTTTCACAAATATATCCCAGAATATCGGATATTTCACCATCTTGTTTCACTTTTTTGTTCGGCAAATTCCATAAGATTGTTTGTTACCTTCATCCCAGAACCTCCCAACTTTCTCCTTCGCACTTCCCCAAACCCTCCATCTCCGCCCATCAGACCACCTCCTCCCCCTCAGGCGAGTCAACCTCCTCCATCTCCATCACCGTCCGCATGAGTCAACCTTCCTCAGCATCGCGGCAAGGGAGAGGAAGGGAAGGGAGGGGAAAAGGGGACCAGAGGAAAGGAATCCAAGATTCGCAATGCATTTCCGAGACGTCAATCAGTCTCGCTAACACCTCGATCCTCAAAGAGGACGGAGGAAGGGGAAGAGGAAGGATGAGGTGGATATAAGGACGTAGGGGCCACGGGGTGAGGTATATAGCTAAAAAACAAGGATCTTTAAGGCGTAGAAGGCGTTTCTGAAGCGGCGGAGAATTGAATTTAGTCGGGGACGCGAAGGAATTGTTGTTGTGGGAGGAGAAAGGAATGCTCAATTTTGCGATGGAAGGGAGAGTGTAAGGGAGAGATGAGAAGGTATCGTTCGGCGATCCAAGGTGTAGGAGGTGGATGGAGCCCTTTACTTTCTAACACATCGTCAAAGAAGTCCCCCCTATCCATTGGGTATTCGAAGACATGAATCGTCGCTAACGTGGTGTATATTGATTGCCATATATCTCCGAAGGAAAGAAACCAAAAGAGAATTCCGCTGTCAAGTACCACTAATATGTGTATAATAAAGACAGTCCGTAAAGCTTAAACATTCTTAAGTAAATGTAATATCATAATGTACTGATTCAAGAAACTGTAATAGTAACTTTAACGGAGTCACCCGTTATGTGTGCATTATAATGCAACCATTTCAGAGAGTAAAAATCATTCGCCGGTCAAGGCGAATGATTTTTACTCTCTGAAATGGTTGCATTATAATGTACTGATTCGTTTGAAATTTTTATGCAATGAAACTGAGGAGGAAATCTCTGAAAACCTTTGTTTGTTAGCCGCTCAAAATACGAAGTACACCATTGCAAAATAAAGCTATGACGATGAATATTAAATTAAAAATGTAATTTTGGAAATATGCATAAAAATCATACGAGTTTAATTCTGACACCAAGATCATAATTCTAACCCTGTACCTCATAACTTGATGTGATCACAATGGGAATCTGTATAGTATTTCATTTTGTGGAAGCAATTATCCTGTACACAGTTTACGCTTACAACCAATGGAAGTCGTATTTTTTTCCTTTTATCAAAGCCAATTAAAAATTAAGGAATACATAATTGATTTAAAAATGTAATGATCAAATAATATTTCCCTATAGGCTGCTGGGCTATAACACCACGATTAACTCTCATTTGTCGCTAATATGGCCACATGTAAATGCGGATGTTATATGCAACCACGCGACAATACCCAGGTCTATAGGCCTTAGGGATCGACTAAAATACGTTGAAATAAAGCAGTAAATTCGGAAACACTTTATGTTAGTTTCTCATTTGGAGTCAATGAGAATATAACGCTTGATAATTTATGTTAAATTGGAAGCAGTTTCAAAGGGAAATGAAAAATAGGGATACTTTCATTCAAAAGAAGTAACTGCCGATAGCCAATAGCACCCATATGGAAATCAAACAACTCTTCAAAACAAAGAGTTGATTTCACTTTCAAGATTCGGTGATACGTGGATTATAACATCCGAAATGTAAGGAAGGGAATAACGAAAAGAAAATGAATAGGTTGAGTGGCTAATGGATCAGTCCTTTAAAGAATTAGTTAAGAGAAATTTATGAAAGAGGCTAGCGAGACGAATAAGACTAACTGGTCACATTTTGATGCAGAGTGGTTGACTTAATGCTGTATTAGGAGTCATGTAATGGAAGAATTACTGTTGAAGCCAAAAAGTGGCTTACGAACAAAAGTGATGGAGTCATCCCCAGTAAACATGTAGAGATCAAGAAACTTGTAGGGTGAATAATAGATTTATAGGTGTACCTTAAATCAGTATGGAAAGCTTGGAAAGATGAATTTGATAGGAAGGAGATTCATTAGTTTTTAACAATGTTCCGTTTTTCTTAATGAGTCAAATAACCTTGGAAAAATAGTCTTTGTAAGTGGAAAAACACTAAAAATGAGGAAATCTCTAAAATGATGAAGCGCTGCTGACTCCACACTTTTACTCTGAGGTGCGTGCCTAAATCTTTCAGTCGGTGAAAATAATTTTATTACCATTCTGACTGGGGTTTCTAACATTCTAGCTGTTAGGCGTAATGAAATGCCATGTTGGAGAAATATTGAACGAGGTAATAAACATTTAATTCTAAGATTATATATTCAAAGAGAATAGGTATTCTCCCTAAAATGAATGATTACGCCCATCCGGCGAGTTGTGAAAGTCACCAAACAAACACACAGTAGGCATTAGTAATGTTTGAGTAAGATGTGGCCAATGGAACTCTGTGTTTGTATTGTTCCCTTTTTATTTGATCATCTTATACCTATTTTAGCTGTTATAGAGACATTCTTTCATCTGCTATTGTTTGCATATTGGCGTTGTGTGCATTTAAATCACAGGATCAAACACCAGCGATCAAGGTGTGATTTCAATGGTCGGCAACCCAGGTGTTTTCCCAAAATTCTAGGATTGAATTTCTCGGGTGCAAAAATTGATAAGTAGAAGCCAATACCACTACTTTTAAAGGAAATTTGTTTTACAAAGTCAGTGGTTGGCGAGTATATCTGCTGCATACCACGTCAGTCACAACGTATTGCTAAATCTCGGGTATATTTGAGTATTTTTTATTTGGGTGTTGGCGAGCCGGCGTGCGGACATAATTATAAAAGTTTGCTTCTATTCGGTCAGAGTTATACAAGTTTCTTGCCCTATGATATTCATCGGTAGGCATTAAATGTTTATTAGAAAAGACTGAGTCATAATTGAAGAATTGATAACGCATTATTCTAAATAAATAGAGCACGACAAATGGAAATTAAGAAATTATTATATATCATTGAAAATTGTCGTTAAATGTATGCCAGTAATTCAGATCATGACCATTACGGTGAACAGCTCCTAAATCTTCATTACATCATTAAAATATTAATTAAAGTTATAACCTATGTTGCATAATTTAGAGACACCAGAAGTTTCCTGTTTAAATCAAATTTATTATAATGTATGCCTTTATTTCGGCTCATAACTTAACGTGCAAAGGTCAGATATTTTATGATGAACTGAATTCTCAATAAATATTTCATAATCTGTGAGTGACTAAATCCTTCACATAGGACGCTGCGTAGATCTTGATCTTTCCTCAACCTAATGGCCAGTCAATATTGCATTATCGAGAGGTAAAGGGGCGATGTTATCCGGCTATAGTTAGGCCACACTTGGAAAAGCGGTAAAAGCAAATAAGGAATTGAAAAAGGTTCCGTGAAAATCCGCCAGATTTGTTCACAGATTGCTACGAGAAGAGAGTAAGGTGGCATTTACTAGGAATCTATGCCTGTATATGGGAGGAATTAGGTTGGGAGACCCTTTCTTCACGAATAGAGCAGGAGAGACTTGTAGAAAGGTAGAGGACATCTGAGTTTTCTTACGATACCGAGAGAATTTTTATGACACCAAATAATACTGATAGATTCGACCACCATGATAAATTAAGAGATATAGAACTGATTACTGACATACCAAGCATTTTCCTTCTCACCTGATGTGCAGTCTTAACAAATCGAACCTAAGCACCTGAATATGTTTTCTTAGAGACAAATATTTAATGATGCAATCAATTTTTGCATAATATAGTTACACATGTATTGGCTTTGTCCTCAAATACGTAAAATAAATTCCGGAAAATATTTTTTGCAGTTCAAATTACAAATTTGTGAAATTCCTCAAAATAGCACCTGATGCATTGACACACCGATACCAGCGCTTTTGCCAGTCACTATACGTATTTTCTGGAAGGCTTTGACGAACACCTCGTTCAGGCACCTCTTCACCGTCTCGTTGACGTTATCTAGTGCTTAAAAATGGTTCCCCTCCCAGTTCGTTTTTATTATTGGAAGCAAAAAGATGTCTGGTGATGCCACATCGGGGCTGTAGGGTGACTGGGGCAGCGTTGCTGCCTAGTACTTAGTACGAAGTACTCGATCACGAGGATGGTGCGCGTTGTCGTAGTGTGGTCTCCAGTTTGCAAAGATCCCCTTCCTGATGCGTACACTCTTTTCTGTAGTATTTAGAGGACTTCCATGTAAATCTTACCATTCACTGTCTGTCTCTGAGGCACAAACTCTTTGTGGATAACGCATGACAAAATATATAAATACAAAATCATTCTACTTATTTGTTGGATAGAGCCTGGTTGTATGTATGTTATCAATTGTTTCTTAACGCTAGTCAAAAGATATTCATATACATGTATGAATTAATTTTTGTGCTCAATAGTTATTATTTTGTCGCACATTTCAAGGATAACAGCATACATGTATAACAACGTACTTTCCTTGAATTTTGCAATAAATAAATATCTTTCACTATTCTAAGCCTGGAATTTGCGGACAGACACTGAGTTACTGGTCGTACTTTATGGAAATATATTTTATTCCTTTTTTTCACCATTGTAGTGATCCACACTTGGATAATCTGTCATAATTCAATTAATTTCCCTTCCTTTATCACTTGGAATCTATTCTTTGATTGTGCTGCATTTTTCCTACTTCCAGTTTTGTTAGCAAGATAGTCTTTTTTGGCTATCCACATATTTTTCGAGCGAGGGGTTGCGAACGTATTGGTTTAGCAATAATACGTATTTTCATTAGGTGAGCCTACAAAACTTTAGTGATGAAAACAGATGGCGCTCCCTTTCAAGAATATTATGGTACTAGATAAGAAGTGTGAAATACAGTAATCCTAAGCTTAAAATAAATTATCCAATTCCGTAGAATACGAAACCCGGGGCATGGCAAACTTCCAAGAAGTGACGAAGTGGTCACGTACTTCATTAAAACTACAACACCGCTGAACTAACTCTCTATTTCATAACTTAATAACGCTATGATGCTCACTTCTATATGTACAGTTTAAATAATCCCATTAGTGTCAGTAGTGTTAATGAGTTATGCATTGATCACAAGAAGGCTATTGAGTGCTCAATTGAATTTGCTGACTGAATTTGCTTTCGGGTGATATCGTTTGAGAGCTAACCACAATAACGCTTTGGCGTCAAGACAATCCACAGCGAGGCAAACATAAAATATCTATCTGCCTTGGGCTTATCTCTCGCTGACCCCTGCTTCGTGAGTCACGAATTACTCTATCCATATGGATTCGTCAACGTTAATAAAAGGAAGCAGTCATAAGATCGTCGCAATAAATCCATGCCCATTCGCGCCCGCGATGGAAACCTCACCTTCGTGTTATGATTCAGCCACTTAAAACATTCGTTTGTGTTCCTTTTTACGGCCTCTGTGTGTTACCCCCGTGTTTCGCATATTGTCCTTATGCTTCCGATATTCTAACCCTCCAGGGACCCTCGAGTAGAAGATAGGGATGTGGCATTATAACGTGTTTGAGGGAGCGTTTTTTGATGGTTTTTAAAAGCGTGGGAAACGATTCCGTCCGGAATAGTTTCATTCGTGTTTTATACTCTGCCATAGAGGGAGGCACAAGGTGTCGTAAACACCTAAATGGAACTCGCTTTATGCTAGATGGCCATGTTTATTGTGGCTCTAAACGCCTCAGAAAGCCTTTTATTATCCTGCATGCTATGCGATGCGCGTTTATTGGTCCGGTTTTACTACCCAACTCGCGCTACCTCTGTTTTTTTTGCTGTTGTCTACGATACTATTTTATGCAAAACAGCATGGAAATATGCGAATTTATATCAACAAAATAAAGTGCAGGTGTGCCAATATATATATTTAGGGGAGAGTCTAACCGATTCGAGGCGAGGATTCCGCGGGAGGAGATTCCTCGGGGCGGGCCAGGAAGGAAAACTTTGAACTCACAGTTGTCCTAGTCGCCATCGAACTAACTCCTTCAAGTAATGCCAGTCTCTCCGCTGTTGTATTTTATTCAAAAGTCTCGCCGATACCCATGTGTCTTATCCTTAATCTCCTGCCCGGCTATTGGAAACAATCGTAAAAGCCTTAACTTTTAATAAGCTTTGGGGAGAATTGGACCTCATCTTACTTTGAGTAAGATGAGGTCCAATTCTCCCTGTCCCTGCCCGGATTATTTTACTATCCATTCCGTCCAGTTTAACTGTTCTTTCATCTAAATATGATAAGTGTGAATTGTAAGCCATTAAACTTGCATGTAAATGTACATGAAATAAGAATATCCCTAGAGAATATCTAAAGTATGTAATAGCGATATTATAAAGCAACTCTTGGCACTACCGACATATGTGTCAATCAGTTCCGAATGTGGATAGAAAGAGAGTTCACGGTAAGGAAACAAGTGACTCTTAAGAGAAAATTACGCACCACAGCGAAATATGATTTAAATTTCTTTTAGGATTTATAGACATTTTATAAAACTTTTGAAATAGACATTTATCTCTTAACTTAATTATAAATTTTAGTTGAGCGAAAAGAAACTATTTTTATTAATGGAGAGCGCTCTTGTTTTGTGCCCAGTGATCGTGCAGTTAATTCCTTTGGTTTCTATACTAAATAGAGACATTAATAAATAGTTAGTTCATAGTTGTACGAGGACATAATACTCGTAATACAAGACACCTAGCCACTCTGCCCTTCAAACTTGGTGAGTTTATGTATTAAACTTTATTTTAAAATGTAAGGTTATGAACGGAACTGAAAATGATGTTTTCTCGCTAGTATAGGTTGTCAAAATACAATAAATTTTGCCAACTGAAAATATTCGCATGCATTGCGACCTGTCGGAGATTAGATTTAAGTGTTACCACGAAGAAGAGTTTAAAAAATCAATGTTCGTAGATTTTGTTCTTAAAACTATAATCTTGGTGCATGGTAATGGGATGGCATAACTCATCCTAATACTTACCAAAGGATGTCGCGGGTATAGTTAGATGAGCGTGAATGGCGATTTGATATTCTGGTGATGAAAACTTAAAATTTGTAGGAAGCCTGTTTGAAGATAGTATCAACATAGTATTTTGTAAGTATATTGCTTTTAGTCGTTTCTATTTATTGAGGTCATAAAATCTATGGGTTGTTTTATTACGGCTCGGAGAAAGAGGTCTTTTTATGACCGCATTTGAAGTCTCAATGATAGACCGTTGGGATTAGATCAATAAATATTCTATTACATAAGTACGACGTAAATTAGTTTGAAAATTTATTAAATGATCAAAGACTTTACGTGGTGTTACTATTATTATCCTTTTGGTACGTTCATGAGTATATTATTCAGTTGATCATGGAGCATACATAGCCTAAAGCGAATAGTATTACATACTCATATAGGTAAAAGCTCACCAGTCTAATCAATTTGAGAACAAATTGACCTTTCTGAACATTAGGGAATTCTTTATTAATTTCATGAAGAATTAGATAGCGTTAGTATCTGTTTTGTAAAACTATAACCTTGAAATAGTATAGCCAAAGAACAAAATGTAGAAAAGAATCAATATTTTAAATCTTATGAGGCATGTAGTTAGTTTATGACTCTAGAGTTAGCAAATTTCAAGTGGGCATTGGATCACATGTTCCAGTTCGGTTTTCTCGTTAAATATAACGAATGTGCAGTAGAAATCTTTCTGAAAACCACATATTTTGTATTCAGATTCCAGATTTTTTTCTTTCAGGAAGTGTGTTAAATTTAGCTATTAAAGTTATTGATGTCCAGGATCTGAAAGGTCGCTAACAAGAATTTAAAAATAATTAGTTATTATTGCTTGTTTTTAGAATTTATGCCAGAAATGTATTTGATTTTATTGAAGAAGGAATAAACAGATAACTTTTCAATTAATGTGAAAGTGCGTATGCGATTTTGGGTTCTTAAAATACGTATACCTGTAGACGCAAGCAAAACTTACCCAATACACCTATGCTTATCTATTCAAACATCTGTTTCTGTAGCTATTCGCTGAAAAGTAGAGGTAAGGGACTAGTGTTCTAATTTGAATAATTTTTCTGTTATTTTTTCGGTGGCATTATGTGGTGATAATGTGCTATAATTTATTAGTTTGGCATCACTTGGGATATTGAAGGTTGAATAAGAGTTTTATTAATCTCATTAACTGATTTCGAGAGTGATGGAGAACATTCAATGTATTGCAAGACCCTTTGTCGAGATTCTGTTGCCCTTAAATCCTCAACATAGTTATAAATGACTGGTACGCTTCTTGTCCTTTTCTCAATAAATCAGGTGAGTGTTTAAGCGATGGATACGCCTTAATGGCCTGTTTTTCTGAGTAAGATCCATATTTTTTTGTGCTCGCTTTAAATTATCCAGTTTTACTTTAAGAATGTTAACTTAAATTTAAACAAACTTTTATCTCATCATCGAGGTTTCCTTTATCCAATGACATCTATAGAATTATTCCTTCTCCCTGCATAAGAAGGAATCTCATATCTTCTCGCCTTTTCACCCTATCCTTACCCTCTCCACACGTCACACTCCTTCCCCAAGACCCCAAGTGTTCCCTTCTCATCGCTGAAACCATTTCACTCCCAGCATCTTCCCCGCAATTTCTTTTCTCCTTATTTTAAAAGGAGTAATTTTGTGTATAAATATCTACGAATTTCCTTGAAAACAGGGCATGGTACATGGTAGTCCAGTGAGCATATCCCTGGGCTGCTGACCAGAGGGTCCAGGTTCAATACCCTGGGACGTCTCTTCAATCTGTGTGACATCACGTGTATCAGATATTCCTGGAAAACCACTGCGGTGCAAGGAAAGGAATTGGGCCCCCTTATTATCCTTATGTGTGAATTACATACGCTGTTTGGCTTAGTACTAGGTGACCTCGGCTCTTGCCTGTCAAGGCAACCCTTGCACTGATAAATGTAATTTTCCTCGAAACACAGTATAGTATATCACTTAGTTTCCTTAATGGCTCTGTTGTCATCATACTCATGCCATACAGGATAGAAATTTCGCTTTAAGATGCTTTTAATACTGATATTTGTCTTTTAATGAGAGGTTTGAATTGGAATTTATGATGTGTTGCGATGTTGATTGTCAACAGTTCTTAGGAAAAATTGATACCCCGTATCGGTTGGCTTATGATTCTGTCCCGTAGGACTCGTGGTGGACTACAATTCGCAATACTTTTAAATTATTCCATCGGTAAAAGAACTCACCAAGTACGAATTTTATCATGCCATCTCTTCTGTGCTATCTCCTCGAACATAATGATTCCAGTCATGTTTTCTGATAGTCAAATTCCGCATAATGCTCGGCACAAAAGATATGGGTCGTCCAAGGGGGTTGCTCAAGTCTCAGCGTCCGGTACGGAGCGTCAACGGTTGTTACCTCGCCATCCATCGGGACGTCGAACGCCCGATTCTCCCCTTCTCTCACCCCCACATCCCCTTCTCCTTCTCCAAACTTCTCCTCCCCTCCCCTCCCTTCCCCCTCTCCATCCCGACGCATTCCAGTCTCTCGATGGAATGCCGGGAACAGGTGTGAATTGAAGCGACGGTCCATGGGACTCCTCATCTCACAGCGAAAGGATGCATGCTAAACCCCCTCCTCATTCCCCCTGCCCCAACTCTCCACCCTTCCTCCCAATCCACCCTCCCCCGCGTCACACTCCTTCCCCATAGCCCCCAAGTGTCCCTTCTCATCGCTGAAACCCATCTCACTCCCAGAGTCTTCCCCGCACTTCCTGTGCCCCTTCCTCTTCCCCCTCTGTCATCTTCTCCTCCACTCTGACGCGCGGCGAATATAAGCTGCCAGAGATTAGTTTACATCGTGTTTTTGAGAGGGATGAAGACAAGTATCTCCATAAGATGTAGACTTCGATCTGTGTGTCCGGATGCTGCTTTTGGGGGGGGGGGTGGCTTCAGAATCTATAAATGAGTCCTCGAAGAGTCAAGAGCCATTCGTCTGGGAGAATAAAAAGATGAGTTGAATTAAGTACACCCCATCTTCGAATAAATCTCTAATAAATGGGTGAAGTTATTGCATGGTAAACAATTCTAGAAATACGAATGACTTAAATTTATTAAATTTGACGTAATTTTTTCGTCTTTCTATAGGTTTTCTTTTCCTATTTTTTGCGCAGTCGAAGTAGGATTTAATGTTTAATATACATTTGAAATGTCTTTTTAAGGATTTCAAATTTTTCCTTTGGTTGATATTTTCCCGAATAGTCAGGGTCCTCTCTCTACAAAACTTAATCGTAATAGTTTGAATGTCATAGCATGAAAAGTATTTTTTGTAAATACAGTCTTTTATGAGCACGATCGCAACTGTGTGCGTACTGTGCATGTATAGTAGTGGTTTGCAGGGTATCTTATAGATGCTGGTATTGTAATATTCCGGATGAGACCCCAATATATCTACAGGTTGTTACACTGGCTACAGAGCTCTTGCGAAGTAAAAGAGGTAAAAGAGAGAGTGAATTTGAGTATATTTTTTTCTAACATGACAATAGTATCATTTATAATGGAGAATGATAACTGATAAATGTGAAGAATAAATTAAAAGAGCACAAAAATAGGAAAAAGGATAAATTTGTATTGAGTTTCTCTAGTTATGTATCAATTAAAATATGCTGGTAACATATGGAATATGAAGTTTGATAAATTGCCGAATTAGTTCGCGTGCAGCGTAAGTTGTTAAAAAATTTTAATGATAAACTCTGTAGGTTAACAGAAACCAGATTGAGAATAACCCACAGAGCGAAGGTTAAATTAAAATTTGTATTTCTTGCATGAATTGAAAGCGAGTCTCTTTACCAACTATCTGGAAAATACATTATTAAGCCCCAATATACAATATTAGGAGGGATCATGATGATAAATTTGCAGGGATAGAGTAACGAATTAGAATAACTGTTAGCGACCGTGCTATGAAAATGAAGTACTTTTCTTTTTTCATTCTACCTGTAAATAACCGAGTACACATTCAAAGATACAGTCGCCTGTATGTTATCATTATTTCATCTAGCCATAGTTTATTGTCACTATTGTAACTAGCAGCTGGATGGAATGGATTCATCATGAGTGGAAAATGTCTCAGGAAGGGGAAGGGTGTATGTAACAAAATATATGAAAGCGACGAAGGATAAATATTCTTGAGCAAATAGGGCTAAGTAGAGGAAATTACTAAAAGGATGTAAGTTCCTGGAAGTATCTCGTAATTCAACCATGTTTTTGAATATGCCCAATCTATCAAAGCGCTTTGAAGGGTATTCACGTACGTGTAATATGAAGGAAAACGAAATTCGATAGTGAACGCAGTTCACCCATACCCTTAACTTGGCTAGTGATACTTATTTGATGATGAACCAATAGTTCAATCATTTTTTCCGTACTGAAGAGAATTTTAAAAAATGCGCCAGCAGTGCAAATCGCTGTTCACTCCCAAATAGGGAAGTGGGCATCAAATTTTCAAATAATCAACGATATTTCATTCACCAACGGTTTAAGGTATAGCTATCACCTTGTAAAGAGTAATTTGGTTATGAATCACTAAAAACTGATACATGATTTTCCAAAAACAAGAAAACTGTAAAAAACCTGCAACAATCATTACTTACGTGTATTTATTTGTAGCAGCCTACCAGCTTAGGGTAGTTTTTGTTGAGATCTGACACTGTGCGGCTGTACCCATAAGCTCAGACAGGCATGACTCAAGTTATCCATCCACAAATATTTGAGTAATTCATAATTAAGCTCTACATACTTTTTATTTCTCTTAATTTCATCCGAAATCCGTATTCTTTTCCTCCTTCTACCTCGTTTCCCAATATTCTTTCCACAATCACCGTCTTCAGCATCCCATTGACTCTGAGTATCTCTTTCCCTGCCCGACCATCCCTAGATCTTCGTCTTTCATTCGAATTTCCATCCATTTTATCTCTCCATCCTTTTCTGAACCCACATCGAAGTACTTGTAATGTGTGTGCAGGTAAAAGAGAGAGACGTTTGAATGTATATGTATATATAGATACCAAAAATAAAATTAACTTCTTCAACCCAAATTAAACGTGAAGCTTCCGATCTTCAATATCTCTCAATCTGTGAATAAAATGAATGTGTGAAACTATGAAGTAAGAAATACAAGTTCGTGATGGTCTATATCATCAAACTTCTTTCTAGGTCCATAATAACGTATACTAGTTCTCACAATTAAAATGGCACAAATTTGCACAATTAACTACCTATTAAAAACTGTTAAAAGTATTATTTTATCGAAATATTGAAAATCCATAAACACTTTTAAATCACGCAAAATAATTTTGTAGCCATTTAATTTCAACGTAATCCCTGATAATGCTTGCCAAATCTCGAAACATCATTTCCGAAATACTGACTGCATGTATTAGTTTCTTCGCCGATTACAGAATGCAAATGGCATATCACTGATACCATTATTGTCCCTTAGACATCAAGGTATTCAAGTTAGTCAATTCTAGAATATGTTTCTCGCAGTTATTCACTCGATTTTCTTACCTGATAGCTAGCTTCTTTATGACTTGATAATTCTTCATTTTAATGTCTTCGAATTGGCTGAGTGTTGTACTTGTTTTCAACTGTTATTTTTCTCCATACTAAGTACCTTCAGACTTCTCTCCTTTCACATAAATGTCTCTAATTAGCTGTGTTGCCCGAAAATATCTTCAATTTAAATATTTTCCCTCTTTTCTGCGTTTGCTATTTTATTAATCCGTTCATATTAAAACTTAGTTGATGGCCAACGAATCCTTATCTTTAGCCGTAATAATTCTTCTGAAACACAGTATATCCATTACTTATGTTCTTCTCAGCTGATGCCATCATTGGACTGGCATCAATCATAATTTCTCATTTAGATACTGGAAGTAGCAACTAAAATATATCCCAGTTAAACGTTGGACAGTCAATGGCTTAAGAAGAAATGTCTTCAGTGTGAAATATCGAATAGAACGGACTCGTTTCAAGATAATGAATGATGAATAGAATTTAAGAAGCTCCCTAAATAAGTCACCGTTAGGCTATTTGTGTATATTGCCCATTATTAAACATGAAAACGACTCGAAAAGTGGCGACTAAATCGAAGATCATTGTTAGAGAGGGAAGGGTATGCCAAGAATTACTGCTATTATCGTTAAGGAATAAATCGTTGAGGAGATCAGTCGGATGAGTTTAAGTGTATATGCGGTATTATGGGTGTAACGGTGTAAATCAGAGGAAAGGTTGGCCGTATTCTCTTTATAAAAGGGTAAAATCTAGTCGTAAAAGTTCAAGAAAACACGTTTCTGCCTATGGAAACTTTTATAGTGGAAAATATTTCAAAATTAAGCGAATAATAAAAACCAATTTATGACCCGAATAAATGACAGTTTAAAAAGGGGTTATTTTTCGAATTGATCGTTTCGTGCATTTAATTTTTATAAGGGGGCCATGAAGCATTTCGCAAGTAAAGGAGTGATACACCTATTTCACCCAAATAATCGAAGCTCGAGAAAAGCGGCTAATTCATAATAACCATGGCCTTTGATCACTAATAACACTTATATAGTAAAAATTCTTAAGCACTCAAAGGCAATATAAATACGTAAACACGTCGATCATAAAATCCTAAGTAGCATTTCTTCTTTAGGATTTTTGGATAATCTTAACGCTGTAAAGTAAAGATGCAGCCAGTATTGCTCCCTGTTTTATGGTCTTATTTATGGAATCCAGAACAACGAAATTTATCTCTTATTGACTGATCTCGGATATTTATTAAGAATAGGCAGAAGTAGCGCATAGTTCAATATGCTAGCTAAATATTCCTTTATATCGAAGGCACTAAAGTTCTACTTTAGGGTTAGCAGTAAAAATCCACGTACATCTACAAATAGCCCCCGAGCTGCCGCAAGGGCGTGTGTCTGGTGTGGTATACCAGCCACTCGTACATTCAAGATGCATATAGATTCTAATACATGTTATACATGTATTAGAATATATATTTTCCTATACATCATGTTATCATTAGTAAGTTTGACTAAATCATTCAATTCTGATCTTACGATAGGAGCATTCTGGTACAATGTGGCTCGATTTCATAATGACTGTGTATCATATGCGGGAGGACAGAACTAGAATCCGTCGGTGACGGTGTCTATCTCTCCTATTTAATTTCGGTGGTCCAATCTACCAATATAATGCATCCTGGTTTCCCCAATCTCCTTTTAATCTCATAAAATAAGGTTTAGGCTCTTTCAATATCCATTTCCCAGCCACAACTACGCAAATTACCCCGCAAGTCACCCCAATGTGTGGCGGGGGTGTTTAACCACTGCGCATATATTAGTTCATTCATGAATTTGAATATAAAAACCCATAAACACAGTAATCAACCCAAAGGTCGGTTTAGTAGGTGATGGTAGAGCTCACCCATGTACCAAGCCCGACGGCGTGTGAATATTCACACATCAGGGTAGGGGGGCCAGTTCCTTTCCCTGTGCCGGTTATGGTTTCGGTTATGGTTTCCCAGGAAGATCTAGCGAAACTAGCTTGGGTGGAGCTGCAGGTGCCCAAAGTACCTTGCCCGGGAATCGAACCCGGGACCCTCTGGTCAGCAGTCCAACGCTCTACCCGCTAGACCACCGCGACCCGCGAATTTTAATATAAATTTGCTTAAATTACCAAGCTCTCATAGAAACATACATACTCGTATGCATGTCTATGTATACATCCAGCAATAATTTATGTTTGACCAAATTTTCCAACCCTGGTTTTAAGCAAATGTACAGTATTATGTGTAAAGGTTTAATTTTGTAATAAATATATGTAATGCGAGGGATAAAGGAGTACTTGAATCTGTCGGAAATGGGGTGTATCTATCTGATTTTATCTTGGTGGTCGAATCTATCTCTATAATTTGGTGTCACATTACTTCTTCGGTGTCACGAAAAAACTCAGGTATACTATACTGTACCTTTCTAAAAGTCAAATTCCGACTTGCTCTGTTCGTGTCTTGAATTTTCTCTCCGTTAATCAAGAGGTTTCCGACCTAATTCCTTCCAACATACCCATCACGCATACCTATTTGCATAGCAAGATTTCACATATCTAGTGGATATTCTTCGAACCTTTTCCAATTCTTGAACAATAGAATCCGGGCTGTAGCAATGGTGGGAGGTAGGCACTTATACGCTTTCAAATACCGGTGAGTTAAGTTATTTGGTTACTTTTCAATTTCCAAACTTAGGTGCGACATCATTCACCGCTGCACGTAACTATGCAAATGTCTGGTTCTGAATTTTACGTTAGAATATTGTTCAACCAGGACGTAAAATGTTATGATTGTTAACCTCAAAGTAAATTAGCTCTTTTAAACGAAATGTTCTGTTGGTAAAGTTTGCTTAAGAGATCAAAACAGGCGCTTCTTATTCTTTATTGCACCAAATTAAGGGCATCAGCTGCCATTCGAGGTTATTATGTAATAAAATCCATTGTGCTAATGAAATTATTTATTTATTTAGCCTTAGTCCGAAAACAGAACTTTTTGGCCTTTTACATCGGGCTATTAATAGTGATAATAATGGACACGATTGCGTACACCCAACCCCTAGGAGGAGAAAAAACCACCCAGACGGGAATCAAACCCACGACATTGGCAGACGAGGACGTTACCCTGCCACCACCGGGGCCGGTAATAAGTAAAGAAAGCTTCAAGATAGTCAAAAATAGGTGCCATGAGAAATAAAATTCCAGCAAAATATTTATATAAATATAAAGGTGACGAGAACCTTTTCGCCCATTAATAGATGGTTACAGGGGAATTGTGAAAATAAATTGTTACCAAGGGATATAATGGAATGAATCAAGTAAAAAAGATGTTCTTTAATGAGCTGTAGATGGAAGATATCTGATGGAAATTCTGGCAAGAAAGGTGTGGCGTCTCCCTTATCGGTAATATGCTGAGACAGTAGTCGTACCGGGAAAAGTGAACCTGTAAAACCATAGAGGAAGAACGAAGATGTATGAAACGATCAGCGAAAGACGCAAGATAAAAGAAATGTGCACCAGCGAAGACTAAGGCTATCCGGTAGAAGAATCGTGTGAATAACTCTTTCAACCAATTATAGGGTTGATGAGTAATAACAACTTGTAAAGAGGGAAATCCAGAATACAATTAAGAGAAATATAGCTTCTAAACTGGGGGAATAATTAACACCCCACCCTATAGGTATTGATGGGTCAAAGTACGAAAATAGTATGAGAGGTATGAATTCCAGCCCTAATATAAAATGTGCCCGTTCTCACCTTAAACCATTCGTGCTCACAACAAAACCAAGGTTACGCGCCCAAATATTTCGATAGGAAGACCTTTTGAAATGTTTTCTATCTGTTCCTGCTTTTTTAATTTACGAGGTACTTTTTAAGATATTCTATCGATTAAGATGGTTTGGAGACAATAACTACCGCTGTATTTCTAAACTTTGCCTGACAAGGCACAACCTGACACCATACACTGCAAAAAAGCCTTCAGTTTTGTATATTTTCTGCCGCCCTTCTTTCCTTAAAGCATCCCTGTTCTCTTCATATCCAGCCTTACGTTATCCCTTCTTCAGTTCATAGTCTTCAACATTCCATCATCATCAGTCCTGTAATCCGGGGATTGATTACTGCAGCCCCCCATTCATCCTTATCCAATAATAATTTACCCATGTCCTGGAAGCTTTTCTGTCATATATCCCTTTTCATTTGGCCTATATATTCTCCATTGGCCTTCTTCATGGGAATTTAATATCTATTTTGTGTAACATTCTTTTCTACGTGTTTCAAGGTGTGTTCAGTCATATGAGGTTTCTTTTCTTTATGGTGGATTATGTGGTACTTTCCACGTCTATTCTTGTCTACTTCTCTTCTTATTTTATCTGTCCTTCTATTTTTCAGCATTTGCTCCGAGTACTAAGTTTTGAAGACTGCTATTCTCCTCATGTCTCCTTTTATTATGGTCCATGTCTCTGATCCATACAATACCTTTCATCCATTCTACACGTAGGTTTTTGCAAACTGCGTTTTTATTTGTAGTCCGATTTTTTTTAGCATTGAGGTTGCCTTTAAATCACAAATTCCTCCTTAGCTACTCTGAACTCGATATTTGTTGAACTGCTTCCTTTCATATATTATGATGGTTTCGAGTTACGTGAATCATTCCACTTGCTCTAATTTCTCTACTGCCATTTCAAAATCCACCCTACGCTTTTAATTTCAGCCAATAATAATTTTTGTTTACTTCTTATATATTACAAAGTTATACTTTTTGAGTACTTGGTTTATCGTGTTAATGGATGTTCGCATATCTTATATATTTTTTTAAAACAACTGCACTGACATCCGTTAAGCGAGACCAATTAATTTCATCTCCGTTCATCCTAATTCATTTTATGGTGATTCCTTGTGCTTTCCTTATTGCTTCTACATTTAAATAACATTGGTGAGCTATTGAATCCTTGTCTCGATTGAATACTTTTAACAAGATTTAATGGAACTTCCATTTTCGTTTCGTCCTATCTCTTGTAGGGTTGATGGATTATTTTACTTTCGTAATAATTCACTCTAAACTTTCCAGCTATTCGAATAACTTAATCCCCTTTAGTTTCAGAGAGCTTCTCCATATCTACCAAATTACGTACATTGGCTTGTTGGCATGCATAATTTTCTCAGGTATATACTTTAGACCCAGTAAAGCTTCCCTCGTAACTCAGTCATTTCTGCATCCAAATGATTTTCCAAAATCTTGTCTGTAATTTTTCTTTCATCCGTCCGCTGATTACTCTTTTAAGGAGTGAAAGTGAAACTAGATTCAATATTCGATATTCCTCTCATTTATTGGTCTCGTTTTCTTTGGTATTGCAATGATTATGCACTTCTTGAAGTCTTAGGGTAGTTTTCACTGCCGTGCTTGTCTTTGTTTATTCCAAGTAGAGCATCGTTTGTTTTACCATCTAGTGTGTTGATGATTTCTCCGTTAGTTTTGTCAGATCCTGGTGCTTTGTTTTTCTTCGATTCGTCCACTGCTCTTTCTATTCATCTCTGAGAATATCTCGATCTCGGCTATCTTCGTCGACTACAGTATATTCCCGTGTTCATTTCTGGTGTTGTTGGATTTTCTTTTCTTCTTCCTTATTGAGCTTACACTCGTATGCACGCACCGTGGTACTTCTCTTCTTAATGACATTTCTTCGCAGCAGTTTTCAATCCACTCTTCCTTTGCTTTATTTGAACCTTAAATGACCCGTTTAAATTCACCAATTCTTAACTTTCAAAAACGACAAATTTAAAGTCGCGAATCTTAAATATTTCAGTGTGCCACAGTAGTACGTGGAAATTCAGAGAATAATACGAAGTTTTAAACGCTTTACAATAGTCAAGGATCTTATCTAATTCTATTTATGATTCTGTCATCTACAAGGTAAATATTAAAGTTTAAATCAGTCATTTAGTAGTGATTGAAAGTAAAAATGTTGTTAGTTAAAATTCGACAAAAATCGCCAATAAGTGTTTTTGCGTCAGTTTTCCTAATTCTTTCAACTCATGATTATCTCTGACCGGAAAAAATGAATTAAGATCAATTATATTTTCATGAAAATGTAGGGATACGTGTTACTCCAAAGGTGATTTCTTTATTTTCCCTTACTTTCTTACATCATCCGCAAATGTTGATGAATTTTGATGTTTGTGGGGGTATTGACTATGGAATATTTTGTGCATTGGCTGCTCAATATTGGAAAGGAGTATACTCCTAAACGAAGACACAAACTGCCAGAGTTTTTCACCAAGTTGCCCGCAAAATCCTTTGGAACTCGTGGGAGGATGGTGGATGGAGTGGCTCTGGGAGAAGGTCGGGGAGGGGAGGATTGCGATGGGAGACAAACACACGTACACACGCACACACTAACGCCTGCACTCGAGTCCCCTTTCGGTCGAGTTGGATGGCTGTTTGCGGAAGGCTTTTGAGAGGGGGGTAAACACTATTTTCCGAGCGCGGGGCGGGAAGTGGGGAGTGTATGCGGGGGAGGAAATGGGAGAAGGGGACGTGGAGGTGTAAGGTGTGGAGGGGGCGATGTGCACCGGTTTGGGAGGAGAGAGGAGAAGGCTGTGGGAGTGGTTCAAGGATGGCGTTGATGATGATGAAGGCGAGATAGGGGAGAGTGAGGATGTAGGTAACCCCCAACCCCCAGCCAGCCACCCCTTGTTCCCCTGAGGGAGTTGAGCGCTCAATCCTCGGGGATTGATAGCGAGGACACAGGGGCGCGGTGATTGGATTTGGCGGCGGACGAGTGGACGGCGCGGGATTTATGTGAGCAGGGGCGGAGAGGAGAGAGCTCTAGGCATAAGGAAGCAAGGGGGAAAAGAACCGACAGCGTCGGTTTCCAGGAGGTTCCAACAGCGGAGCGTAAGACTATTCCGTGGATATCAATGCCATTCTACACTAATTATTATCGGTTTACATTTTTCCCTCTTCATACAAACAAAAGTTCACCCAGACGCATTCGGATAAAAAAGTTAAGGAGAGATATTGTTTTATGACGGCTGCACCTCAAGCTGATAGCTGATGAGTATTTAGGGCCATGCACACTACGACATTTTGAAATACGCGTATGTAAAAGGCA
This sequence comes from Hetaerina titia, assembly GCA_037158775.1. Lineage (NCBI taxonomy): Eukaryota > Metazoa > Arthropoda > Insecta > Odonata > Calopterygidae > Hetaerina > Hetaerina titia. The sequence continues at coordinate 63,481,603 of CM073778.1, read as the reverse complement.
GAGACATAAGGTGCCCGTCTGGTGAAAAATCGTTCATCATTGTCATTATGCGTTCTGTAGCCGAAGCTTGGTTTGTAGCAGCTTTCCAGACTGTCCTGTCTTCCCCCAATGTATTCATTCCCTCTTACGGGAATACAAAGAGCGTCACAGAACTATTGGAAATCTAGGTGTGGGAGCCACTTGAGGACTAAAACCACATTTATATAGTTAATTTAAAACATTATATATATTATTAATATTTATTAATTATTATAATTAAAACATTATTATTTTTATTATGTATTCATTCCCTCTTACGGAAAAACAAAGAGCGTCACAGAACTATTGGAAATCTAAGTGTGGGAGCCACTTGAGGACTAAAACCACATTTGTATAGTTAATTTAAAACATTATTCACATACAGCAGTTGCGCCAAAGAGCAGTGCAAAACATAACAAAAACATGAAAGAGGACAAAATACGATAACAGCATTACAATAAACAACGAGAACCGAACATGGACAGGGGAAATATTTAATTTGTGGACATGTAGGATAAAGCTTCGGTGGTTGAATTGTTACATGGGAATGAATTTAGAACTTTGTATGTAAATCGTATGAATTTAACTCTGAAAGAAATTAAATACATATGCATTGATAATAAAGGCCACAGAGAGAAGTCAAAGCCAATTGGTTTTCGGGTGGATAGCCTTAGATTAGGATTTCTCCCCAACAAAAGTTGTCACTTGAAGACTAAGAAACATTACTTGCGTCTCCTAAAGCCACCATAACATTAAATTATACGGAATTTCATTGATCTGAACTTACCCGAATGACTGGAGACCCGAAATTCTCAGCCATGTAAACTTATTAGCGGCTTGCAACTAGTAAATTGCAATTATTATTAGTTATAGATTTGCATTGCAGAGAGTGGTTCGCAATTTATTTTTTTTATTCTAGTCTCTCTAATGTGCTTTACGTCTGAGTGCGCAAAATATTCATTTCGATATACTAGTATAACCGTTTTAATTTAACGTAAGCTGAAAATATATTGATAATATCCACAGTATACGACCAAAGACAGGGCCTCGAGTTTTAATTCCCTTTGGAATTTTTCGTCTCGTGGTAAATTAATGAATTTCATAATCAATCGATCGTTTCATTGCGGTCCTTTTGTGAGGAAAGAACAATCTCAAAGGTTTTCCACACGGTAGGGCGATGGGTGGCATTCACTTCGTCTTCAATTACCCCGTCGAGGAGTGCCTTATTGTGGAGAAGTGATGGGGTCTATTCGGCACCATTGTCTTTGGGGCGACGTTCTTTCACTTGCGGCCGACCGGATAATTAAGACCGCGACAAAAGACCCGACTTCTCATTCTCCACCTCTTTCAGACAAAAAATATTCGTGCATATATATAAATAGATATGTACATACAAATATATATATTATAAATACATTATATATATATAATTCTATATATACATAAATACGGATAAGGCCATCACCATTTTCCCTCTGCTTCCTGCTTCTGCGGTAGGGGCCAATTCCGGCTCCCGTCTATCTCGCCTTATTCGAGAAAAGGACCCACCGGAGTAAAATATAAGGAGTGTTTCCTTATTAGACTGTCTCGGCTGGAGTGTCCCGGAGTTATTCGGGCCCCTCCAACCCTTCTTTCGATTCCACCCCATCCCCTTTTAGGATATTATTTCCCGTCTCCCTCCTTCACCCCATCTACCCACCCACGCACTCACGCCGCCCTTGGCACCCCCCCTTTCTTCCCCATAAATGACGTTCTTGGTGGGAAAATGAGAGGAGGAGGTGGTGGGGGTGAAAAAAAATAATGTGCCGCAAGTCGGACTAACGACTTCTTTTCTCAGGGGCAACTCGCTCTCGCTTCCCGAAGAAAGTTCAGGGAGAGAGGCCATCCCGCCGCCATCCCCGCGCTTCCCGCCATTCGCCCCTTTCTTCCTCATTTGCGACCAACTTTGGCGCCGGTTCCCCTTTTTTTTAACTTTTTGTCCTGCGCGCTTCCGCGGGTGGTAAGGATCCAGGAGGTTCGCGAAATTCGTAAGTGGGGTTATTTTTTTTCGTTGGATTGGCTCCTTACCCTCCCCGTTTCTCTCTCCCTGTGACTCCCCCTGTGACGGAACGGGAGATCTCCAGGAAGAGTGAGTGGGAGAGACCCATCCCCCCCTTACCTGACGTCAAGCTTTTAAAGGGTAGAGTTTTTCTAAGAGTGTGACATGATGACGGTGGGGATGATTTTCCTTTTTCGAAACCCGTACCTCTCTATCTCTTTCTGTCTCTCTTTCACTCACTCTCTCTACGTGAACAATTTTTCCTAATGAGTACCGGTAGTTCTTAGCGGTACTCTTAGCGGTAGTTCAACTCACAGGACTGTTGGGCACTGAATGCGAAATCACTAATGCCTGAACCAAGCTAACATTATCATCACCAATCCCCCAATTCAAGGTATATTTCGTATAAGTACGGCTCAAACAACCATTACGCAACGCGTAAAATCCCTTTTTTTGTCCTAGATTATGTTCTTCTTGTGTAATGTAATTCGTACATTCTACCTTCTTTCATATCATCAAATAAAATCTATTGTTCTCCTTCCTCCACCTAATATTCTCCCTTCTATCACGTCATTAAATATCCTTTTACCGCACTATATTTTCCTCTAAACTGGTTTTATATATATATATATATATATATATATATATATATATATATATATATATATATATATATATATATATATATATATATATATATATATATATATATGTGTGTGTGTGTGTGTGTGTGTGTGTGTGTGTGTGTGTGTGTGTGTGTGTGTGTGTGTGTGTGTGTGTGTGTGTGTGTGTATGTATATATATATATATACACACACACAAACACACGGATACAAAATATTCAACACACAGAAACAAAAAGAAAGGACACTCACAGTATGTATTGACGTTTAGACGGCTCGACCGTCGTCATCAGAATGGCGTTCTCGGGGGAGAGCGGAGAGGACATGCTCAGTGGAAGGGTGAGGGAAAGAAAGGTAAGGGGCCAATAGGAAGCGAACAAGGTGGGGGACGGGAAATGTAGGCAGCAATGCATAATGATCATATTTTGATCCTAATATAAATTACAGATTCAAGTGTAATGTGTTGGAACTGTTCCTCAATAACAGATACGAAAACTATTACAACTTTCCACTCAGTAAAGATTTATTTCCGACTAGTTACGATGCACTAAATGATGTAGTACATCGTGGAAAATTGTAATACAATGGTTTCAGATGTCACTTTGTCACCTGATGATGGCTATGTAAGACGAAACCGTGGACGTGTTTTATAAAATATATGTGAAATAACTAAGTATTTCTTTTTCGATATGAAAAATTGTAATAGGTTTTGTCTCTGTTACTACATTATAATCCTATTTTACGTTTTAGTCGTAGATATTCTTGACTAGCATATCAGCTGGCAACATTCCATCAATGAAAGTTCTGTTTCAAGACCATCTTTCCACAAATCTTTCTGAAGGTTTCGCAATTTTTCAAGCCCTTGGGGGAATTTTCTCACATTACTTTGGAATGATATTGGCCACTCTAATATTTATAAGCTTTATTGATCAAACATTCGTTTGTCTCTCCCATTGGACGCCAGATTATAACCTGTGGCTAGCACTACTCAGCACCCACTCAGGATAAATCTATTGTTCTTGTAGAGTAAAATATTTTAATCGTGTCACCAAGAATGACGAAGGTACTTTCACCATATGCTCGTCGGCATAGAGGCAAATCTTAGTGAGCCACGCCGCCATACAAGAAGAAAGAGACAAGTGTTGGACGTTCATTTGTTGTTTCAATCGACATAACATTGACTCGCATGCATTCAGTGAAATTGCCAAAGCCCAATAAAAATTTTCGATTACTTCAATTGAGGTGATTCTAAAACCATTACATGGTTTAATTAAATATAAATCGGTCATAGTTTGGGCGAAAAAAATATGAAACACGACAGGCACTCATTATGAGAAGTGGGACTATTTTGTGAATACGAAGGCACTCCATTGAGTTCGCGCGTTAATTTGTAAGTGAAAAGGTCACATTTGAAAATTAAAAAACGGTTTAAAGCACGCGAAGAGTATGAATATAATTTTTGTTCGCATATTTATTTATCTGTTGGTGTCGTAAAATTAAACTGAAAAACCATAGGGTCACCGCAAAATTACAAAATTGTATCAATAATTACAAATTGTATTAAGTCATTGTATTAATAATCATCCATTACGTGCAAATGAGACTTTGATTTGAATCCCAACAATTACTTCAAATAAATGTATGTATCCTAATTGCTGTTGTAATCTAGAGAACGATTCACACACGATTTAGAAGAACTTTTTTCAGAGGCAATTCTATTTGAAGTATAAAAATTCGACATATATAATAAAAAACAGAGAAATACTTTTTCTCGATTATCTCACATTCAAGAAGTTATTGATATTTTAAATCTCCTGAATACTGAATCTTTTTATGTGTCTAATAACCCTTCCACGAGGAAAGTAATTAATATATGAGAAAAATGGATGTTCTAACTACGGATACTTATATCCTTTTTACCACGCGAATAGTTCCTTACAATGGAAAATTTCTTAGCGTGTCCATGTCATATGCCTAGCCTATACGTTATTGTGAAGTGGAATTTTTCGATTGAAGTAATTAATGAGGAATCCTTGGAGAATTTCTTTGGGCACATTTTTGTCGTAAAAGACTTCATTTATGGTAGAAACAAAGGTCACATCGTTGTGGCCTTATTTTCAAGTTTTATTTCCAAGATTTCGCTAACGTTGGCCGAGTTATTGAACAAGTATGGTCAAATATTAACTTGCCGGTACAGTTTCATTCACACTCTGTCAAAAGAAAAGCGGGTGTGAATAATGTGGTGATCCCATTTTGTATTACTTTATAATGTAACACTACAAATAAAATATCTAGATACGCATTAAATTGAATGAATCCTCCACTGTTTTTAAAATACAAAAAACAACTTATTGCAAGGCTGAAAGGAGAAGAAATAGTTGTTCTTGTTTTGACAAAGTGCAGCCATTTATTTCTAATTTTTTTCCGATTTTGAAAAGAGAATTTCGATTAAAATAATAACAAAGACCATGAGAAGTTGTGATAGTTGTCGGTTATAAGTTACTAAGATCTTCTTCAAAAATATAAGCGTAAAACATATTATTTTCCTGAAGCATTTAACTTCCGAGAAATCATCTAGAGAAGACGTCCAATTTGAGTCTTATGCAATAGCTGCTTAGGGAAAAATACGGGTGAAATTAAGAGTCTAACCTTCAGCGTTCAGCATTTTTTTCTCTCTTGCCTTCATTTGTATCTGTGGCATGCCATAAGTTATATGCTCAGAAATATTATCTAATCTAAGCAACCATATGACATGCCCAAAATTTTGACAATTTTTATGACGCGCGGCTAGAACTTATCAAAACACCGTGAGTGACAATATTGATATGTGGTATCGTACTAGACTACAGAAAGGAGGCAGCCGTGTAAGGTCTTGACCTGTTTGACAAGTTGAACGTAGCTGACTAAGAGTAGATATTAGAATAAAGGTCCAAAAGTGAGACGATGACTCAAATGAGGGCGTTCTTAATCATTTATGTTAAACCTCGTTTGCAGGAAAATCTGTTTTCTTTATAATTTAACCACTTGGAATTGTTATAGTATCTGTTCGAGAACTTACAGTGATGATAAGTACATTTTCTTTCATATCTCGTGATTCCTTTCTGGTTCAATTATTAATTTTCCTTTTGTTGAAATCCTCCGATGATAAAAATGCAATCCTTAATTTTGTATTCGTTATTTCGCCTTTTGACTATAGATATTTCCAAGAATAAAATCAGACTTTCACGTTTTTAAGTAATAGTCAGCAGAGATTGGGGAAAGAAATGACAAGGAAGGTCTCTGATAAATTCTATCAACTGCTTGATGTCATTAACCATTTTTATTTAATTTATAATGTCACATTTAATCCCTTTAATTTTTTCCTGATCTTTAAGTTATTTCAATTTCTGTATAAAACTGTCAAACTAAACAATATATATTTTCAAATGCAGTAGAATTTTTCCCTGTTTACCCGCAGGGTATGGGAATAATATACAATTTAATGATTAATATGTGGTTGTGTTAGGTAAACCATAGTCTATAGGGCACATTGCCGAGTATTTCATCTAATCTCCTCATCCATCGCTACACTTCACACCTGACGCACTTTAGTCTTCAAGAGTAGGGAACAGGCGGTTTTTGGTCTGTTTGCATACCTCTCTACTCAAAACGCTTCTCAAGGGCAGTAGCGCTATTCCACCCTGGAAATGCATTAGCGTCTGTGCGACATCTAGCTTCCACGCGACGGCAAACAAGGTAGCCACTGTCTGAGAATTTCTATTTGTCGCGCTTCACACCCATCCCCCTTCTTCTTGGCCCCCCCTGAACTCCTTCCTCGAAACAGTCTCTGTTTAAACAAACTCCCTGTATAGCGGGGTAAGGCTGGAAGTGAGGTTTATACGCGGAGATGAGGCGAGCGTAGGAGCTCTGTCGAAGGTTTAGCAGCGTTGCGCTTCGGTGCATCAGGGAGACATTTTCTCAACCACTCAGATTTGTTAAACCATCCCCATCTTAAGACGCCGGAGAGTTGTTCCATTCGAGCCTAAGGATGTTTTAAGCCTCCTTTGAACGAAATTTTGAAATTATCGCTAGAATAATTTTAATAGTCGTTTCAAATTATGAAGCTAAATTTTCCATGCGTTTGTCTAAGGTAAAGTTGGATTGATTCTGAAGTACTTCAACTCAATGTTTTTCTACTCGTGATTTGAAATTGAATTTCACGAAAAGTTAATTTTTTACTTTTTTTTCAAGAAATACGACCCGATCTCACGGTCGGTTTGTATTAATAACAATAATTGCAAGTAAGGTTTTCAAGTGATGCAAACTCCAAAAACTTGAGTGCCAACCTTACCTAGGTTTTCAAGAGGATAAAGAACTTTTGATAAGCACAGTGCTTAAAACCATAAAATCATATTCGGACCATTCATATTTATGAGTGGGTAATCAGTGATGCCCAAATATTTAAAATAATTAGCACTTCAATTCTTGTTCTGACCGAAAGTGGCGATTTTCTGCAGTTTGTTCGTTTCCAAAAAGACTCACTACATTGGACAATTTATATATCCTGTAAAGTCATTCGTTCTAATATTGATTCTACATTGTATTTATAGAAATACTACGCGGTTAACACGGTGCAAAAATAAATAACAATTAAATGTTAATTTAAGCAATATATTGGACGAAAAACAGTTAATAATAACGCTTTCACATATCCTACAGACTTTTTTCAATCAATTCAAATAAGATTTCAAAGATCCCTTGAATAAATTTTAACTGTAAATGCTTGATTCACATCAGTGGTGTTATGAATCAAATAAAGGGCTTCCATAAAATCAAACCTGTTCGAGTCAATTTTAGTTAAAGATAAATACAGTTATGAATATCAGTTACAATAATGTCTCTTGGACCCAATTTCTTCAGCAAGAATTGGCAAAAAAATTGGGTCATGTAGAAGTAACTTCAGTAAATTAGAAACCATTTTGGTGTTCCTTTTAACTCACTGTATTCTTAATTCACAGGTCGGGATTTAAATCCCGATCATGGTAATTTTTTTAGGAATATTCTAATATTTACTTGCTCCTCGTATCAATGAATTAAGATGCACCAAATCAGTGCGTTTCTTTAGACGCTGAAGTGGTGATTTCTTGTTACCAATTCTTAAGGGCGGACTTATACCGGCTTAAGTCAAACCTCACATTACTCTTTAAAGCCCTACTATTTCTAATGGCATTGCATATGAAATGTATGATAGAATTAAATTTTTCTCCTAAAATACTATTATTTTCTACCAGACACTATTACAGACTTCGTCGTGACGCATGGATATGAATTTGCTCATAATTAAGCGGCTATTTTATATTTTTCATTGTCATTACTTACTGTTAATATAGTTTCAGGGTGTAACGCCCAAAATAAGGATCGTTAATACGAGGTAATATATATAATTAATGCGTAGATACAAGTATTGTAATGATATAGAGGTTAAAACCATAAAAGTGGTATAAGGTTTTATTTTTTATTTAAATATTGAATAGAACAAATGAGACTACTTGGCAAAACCTCATAGAATTTCTGTGGAATGGAATTATTTTTTAAAATCTTGTGAAATTAACGGTAGAAATTCTTATATGGGGGAAAGTATGTATACACATATTATTCAATTATGGTTTCAATATGTAGGACTATAATTAACAACTATGATCGGGGCAGTGAGGGGAATTCTGCCTTCGCAGATGGATCCACGAAATAATTTTTTTAGAGTGCCTTATCCAGTATATTTAACGTATTTAAAAAGCATTTAAAAGTATATTTAACATAAAATATACTTGATACCCCACCTGCTTGAATTCTCCTCTGATACCGTTCGTAGAGTTATCGATATCTCAGGTGAAAACACGAATGTTCGCTTTCCATTTTGATACTAATGTAAGTGTTTATTATAGGGTTTTTAATCTATTCATATTGGTATCAAAACAGTGAAAAGAGGTGGAAGCCATAGTGTTGGCACCTCAATTAACAAAGGTGTCCCATCAACAGGAGAAATTTGATAAGTACTTGAGCTAAGGAAGATTTAAGTCTAGAAGTACTGTCGGTTATAAAATGTTCATAATGATGTTTTTCACATGAATTTCTCTTTGGCACTAGAGGGAATACATATTATCATCATCTATATATTTGAATTGGAACACTTTTGGTTAGGGAACGTTTTTGTAGGTACGATATTTCTCCACCTCAAACTCAAATTTTTCATCGGAATATGATCATTTATAATATTTATTTTTTAAACTGTAATATTCTAACTTATAAAATATCATCAAATAAGTAGTTGTAGTCATTCAACTAACACTGCAGAAAATGACCGGGAATCAACTGAAAATTTTCCTTTTATTCCATTGATTTAGAAAATGGGGTTCGAAAGACGATTAAAAACTTTGATTTGCCATTATGAAGAAATTGGGAATGGACTTAAAGGAAAGAAGGCTTATATTTCAACTCTAATTGGGCCAAAGTACAAAAATGGCAGTAGATGAATGTGAGAAAGATGGAAAGATTAGAAAAGATGCAAGACAAAGGTGTATGGCAATCATATCTATTTAACTTATATATTGAAGAACCTCTTGTGACAAGGAAGGAAAATACTAATGGCATGCAGGTATATTAATGGAAGATACGTATAATGAATAAGGTTTTCAGGCGATTTTATCATCCTGATCGACTCAAATAAAGAGAAGAATGGAATACTCCGAATCTGGTCAACAGCTATGGCAAATGAAAATTGAAAAAAAATTCGAACAAAACCTAAGTTATAGTAGTTTCTAGAAACATGAATTATTCTACTGTTAATTTAATGGTAGGAAGGTCAAGAATAGGTAAAACATAGGAATATGTACTCCTATCTGTGAACCATAATTACAAGAGTTTATGTCTCCACAGTAGAAAGAATTTTACTTCTCCCAGAGAAGACATACGGAATTAAAAAGTATGTTTCAGGTAATATCACGTGGACTTTCAAATAAGTGTTTCCTTCGCAGAAAACTTGATTTTGAATATGCTGTTTTATGGAAGGAGAACTTAGGCAATAGTAAAATTGGAACGTTGTAGCTGGGAAGAAATGAAAATGTGGATTTGGGCAAATATAACAAAAACGAACTAGGCTGATAAGAAAAGCAACGTAATGATTTATAGGAAAGCTGAAGAAGAGAAGAATTTGATAACATGTTTGAAGGATAGTGAGATTAAATTTGTTGGACGTGTTCTGAGACGTCACAATTTTTTGAAAATATAATGGAAAGAAAGGTCCTTTGATGAAAAGGAGGAGGAAAGACAAGGAATAAATTATTGGATGACATTGATAGTATTATGGTTGATAAAACATCAGGAATCGGACAAAAAGAGCAGTCGAGAGAGAAAAAAGAGTAATCCATATGAGTATGAATCCAAAAAAAAGCACTGCCATCAGAAGATAATGATGATAATATATGAATTCCAAATTTTTCATTTCGATACATTGTGTCGCATAAAGCATATCTTTTTAACTCAAATATAATTTTACATACGTGTTTTAATATCTTTTTCAAGAACCTCTTTAGTGTGTACAACATTCATGGTATTTGATAATACATGTTTTACCTCGGTCACCAACTGACACGTCAGAATAAATATCCTCCAAAACTTCTTCATCGGCTCTATTTTGAAACATGACATTGAATGGAATTCCAATTCTATAAATAGGTACCAAAATATTAAATGCACGCATGTATATCGTAAGTTAAGCGTATTAATTATTAACTACATGTATTAATGAAATCATAGCTTCCTTCCATAATCGTTTCTAGAAATCTACAAATCATACAATGGCATATCGTCGAGTTTTGGTGTTGACAAAATAGGTTCTTTATTTTGCATTGTTATGTTGAATTCCCTATCATATTATCTTTCGAACTTCATGTTATAAGCATCCATTAAAACTAAAGCTTGCTAGTAGATGTGGGACCGCTAAGATCGATAATATACGAATGAATCCGTGGAAGAAAAGCCCAGCAAACGGGTGGCACTGTGAGATTAATACATATTTGTCTACTTCTACACAATACATGTACCTTGCAAGCTGCTGCCAGGACGTGTGGCAATGGGTGCAAGATCACCAGCCATGCATGCACAAGCATTACACTTCTGCACAGATATTAGTACCATCATTCACTCGAACACTGTTATCCACACGAATCAAGCTACTTACATGCAAAAATATTAAAAATTGGGTATAATAAAATCACGCAGGAACAATTATGAAAATGGGTATTCCTAAAATGTATGCAGGACATCATAAAATGACTGAGCTCTTTTACCCTCGAACCATATTATATTTCCCAAGTATCCTTATTGTGTATCTTAACTTTTCATTAACTATTCCGCAAATTTAACGAATTTTTTTTTTCTCGAGGAGATATCCTTAGTTACGTAACAGCCAAATAGGTTACTTACAGTATTCAACGTTTTTTATGGTTGTTTCCTGTGTGGTTTAAGTGTTTCAGGTTGAAATACTCTTTCTCCAAAAATTCATCAACTAACTTCTTCAACTTTTAATCCTAGCTCCCATGGCCACTTTTGGATCGCATTTAGGTTTCACTAATAATGTTTTAGGCAGAGATAGGTTTGTAACGATTCCCTATATCCCTGACTGGATAAGTCTATGCATACCATTTCATCTTTAGTATAAGAGGCGAAGTTTAGTGGAAACCTGAGAGCTGATGTCATTAGTGTGTAAAAGGAACCATAGCGGACTGATAATGCTTCCTTGCGGGACACCTGATGAGACGCTTACTGTGCCGGAGGATATTCTATCAATTACGAACCTATGCTTGCAGCCCATTAAAAATTAATGAATCCAGTCTCTTACACACTCGCCTATCTTGTATCAATTTGAGGAACTTTGTCTGTAAAAATAGAGAAAGTTCCAGGTAAAGAAAACAATCTATGAAGTTCTGGGCATGGTAGGGAAGAAGAAAAGTTTGGGAGAAATTCAAAGAAGACAGAAAATATGGATTCAGGAGATACTGAGATGTAATGAGAATATGAAGGCTTATGAGAAGAAAATGCTAGGTGGGCGAGTTAGATGAGGAAAATAATATAAATTTTGGATGAAATTAAGGAAATAGAAAATATGCAGAGCCAAATGACGGGTATTTATAATATGTAGAATGGCGTTTAAGGATAATTTGTGTAATATTAGTTAAGGGTTAAGAGTACAGAAGTGTGTGGTGTCATTGTCCAAGAGCAACTTACTATAATCCGAAAGACTACTTCTAATAAATAAGGATTGGGGTCAGTCCCAACTAATCCCTACATATTACGAAATCCTTACACCCGGATGTAAGGATTTGTTCGTTTCCCTCTGATGCCTGTTGATTTCCAGCAAGATATAGAATCTGGAAAATCGTACGGCTTTGGTGATGCTGAACCTGGGGATTTCCAGATTCCTTGGATTCGAACCTGCGCTTAACGGAATGAGACATATCCAACAGACCATCCGGTTCCCCATCGAAGATAAAAGTAGCGACTTTTTAATTTTTAAGTATCAATCATATGCAAAAATATCGGATTATTAACCGTAGGGACTGTATAATATTTTCTCTGTTGTTTTTATGATGCCGCAGACATGCCGAGGATAATTATAAAGCTTATGCTTCATTCTTTGATCTATGGTGACACATTTTGTTCCCAACTTTTCAAATAAATTCCCGTAACTCATTCATATACGCGTACCTATTGAAACAAGTGCTCAAATTCAGGCATAGGTATCCTCGTCGCCCAAATAGAATTAAAAGACTGGACGGCTCGTTGGTGTTTGAGGATGTCTCGACGTCACTTCCGCCCATTTTAGTTTTGATACTCGTCCCCAATATACATAAATGCTCACCCGTCGTAGAAAGTAGTGTATGGACGACTGAGGGCGTTGGCGCGGGTTGGCTGGGAAGTATTTTGGTGAGTGGAGGCGAAGGACTGCGGTGGGGCAGGTAAGTTTAGAAGGCGATAATTTCTCCTCAATCTTCCAAGGTGGCGTCACTAATTTGCTCTTTTGTGAATGGCTTGGGAATAAAGTGAAATATTTACCCATGTTTGCTGTCCTTCCTGAGGAAACACGTAGAAATACCAGCAAATGGGCGGCAGAATGATGGTAGCTCATGTTAACTCCCTTCAGATGGACAAATTGGACATAATGGACTTAAGATCACACACCTGTGCCCACATTGTATTTTGGCACGTGGTGAGGATATATTTCAAAGGGTATCAATCTCTTTTTCTAAAGAGAATTAAAGCCTCATTTTCTGTTGGAATGTCGGCCAGCTAATCACTCAGGTTTGAAAAGTTACTGGTACTTAATAAACTAAGGTAAACTACTCAATCCACTATTCAACGTGTTATGAATGAGGAAAGGATGCCAGTAATATTACATAAGAATACAGTTAAGGAAGCTAAATTCAAATAAGGAGTCATATCGTAACGATTAGGCAGATGAAAACTCCAAAGCCCTCAGAAAAATTAAAACTCCTTGAACTCCAAAAATAGATTCAATCTTCCTCGTGGCTAGGACATTAAACATTTATATGCGTAATACGTAATAGCCACCAAGCATAAATAGTAAGGAGCTAAAGGGATAAAGTTATCGCCTTTGATCGGGTATTAAAGCAAAGTGAATATTTACTTGGTGATACTTGCCCGTAGAGATAGCCAAGGGAAATTACCTTATAACTTAAGTTGTAAGTAAACTCTTTATTAATGGACCTGAATCTCAGTGCGAACGGATATTCATTATTTCCATCTTTTACACAACATGTATATAGGGTTAAAATTTCTTTAAAATTTATATTTATTTCACAAAAATCCAGTCATTCATTGGGGGTTAAAATCGTTAGATCCTTTATTGGCAGGCATACCGCGTAATGAAATGTCATTTTTAACCTGATTTCCTATCTTCCATTCAAGCTTTCATATTCGAATTGTTTTACCGTATCTTAGATGCCCTCGAGTTGGCTTGCGACAATTTGTGCGATAGGTATGGAATGATAATAAATGTAAATAAAACAAAGGTTATGCGATTTTCGAGAAAAAGTAAGACTAAGATAAACGTTAAAATAATAGGGCAAAAATTAGAGCAGTTGATACAGTTTATCTGCCTAGGTAGTGCTTGGACTAAGATGATCGAGGAGTAGAGGTATAAGAAGAATGGTGTCAGGCAAAGAGGCTTTGGCTTTCACTAGGATGATGAAGTTTATGACAGGGGCGTTGAAAACAGGCTAGGTTAAAACTTTGAAATGTACGGCGCGGAAACATGGTCATTGAAGCAAAATGATGGGCATACATTGGAGGTTTTTGAGATAATGTGTACGTGGAGAAAGATGGAAAAGTTTAAATGGACAAAAATGAAAACAAAAAACGAAAAAATGCTAGGTATTTCGAGGAGGAGAGGGGATTGTTGGAAGATGCTGGAGGCTTTTTCATTGGAAATTGGATATAGGCTTCGATTGGAGGCTTTTGAAATGTGGATGTGGAGAAGGACGGAAAATTAGAAATGGGCGGAAAAGAAAACAAACGGGGAAGTGCTGGGCATGATGGAGGGTGGGAGGGGATTCTTTGGAGAAATCAAACAGGATGAAATACGGATGGATAACGTCACTGGACATGGCATTTTGAAGAATATTCTGTAAAGAGGTCAAAACGCAAAACCAAAGAGGAAGGTTTCGGCATAGAATAGCCATGTTGAGCATTATGAAGAGAGGAGGGAAGTCCCTGGAATCGAAGATAGATTTACTATAATATCGAATGTCAGGTTGGGTGTTTTTTTTAGGAGAGGCAAGGCAATGTATCATTGTGCCGTTGTATAGGCTGCCATCCATACATAACCTGCCTGTCGTTTTGACCAGCATTTTGAAACCGCCGCTACTTGATCGATTAACATTCGTCGTATGATTATTATTAGGTAATCTACCGGTTAAGGTAGGTTTTTGGATGGACACAACTATCAAATAAATATTTTGTAGCTCCAAACAAAACCCAATCTAGCAACCTAAACTACAACAGGTCCCTCTTCATCTCTGTGTACTTCTTTCCTCCCTTCATCCCATCCAACATCCCTATCCTGTTCCTGCCCTTTCCTCGCTTGCCCAACATTCTCCCCTCTATTACCTTCTTCAACATTCTACTGCCGCTCAATACGCATTTCATCCATTTTTCCTGCCTCCAAAGGATTTCTCTCAATAAACTCCTCTCCTCACCCACCATCTTTTGTACTATCTTCCCGTTTTCTCCTCACAGTCACTTTAATATTTTCTCAGACAGAGCACTTAGCTCTTACGTTTGTTCAAAAAATGATCATATTTTGCGTTATCCTACGCTTGCATTTTTATCACGTTTCATTTGTGACCGCCAAGCGGTATAAAGGAAAGGATGGACGCTTAATGGAACTCGAGAAATGATAACTCAATAACCGCAGCAAAATCGGCCATGAGAATAACCCAAAGGTAGAATATTAAAATGAATGAATTACTTCATGAACATGTTCAGTTCCTACACTCACATTTTTTCTCTCCCTGGTGTATCACTTTGCTATTCTTGGATTTTACCTGGGCCTATAAATCAAACCCTCATCTTTCGCCAAGGTTAGAAGCATACCATGGGGCCCGGTTAGGATGTTTACTTGACAGGATTAGGACTTTGGAGCTTTCCTCAAATTATGTAAGATTTTAAGGGGAGGAGTCCTTGCTTACGAATTGCATTTCCTTACGGGGTAGTGCGATTTCAGCTAATAATAATGGAGGAACATTCATGTTAAAGGCACTGTATTACATATCCAAAATTTAAGATATAATATTGACTTTGTGTTCTTGTAAATAATTTATTGAGTCACCATTGTTTTTACGAAGATTTTTATGGTTGAAAAAGGTCGGATTTCTCTAAAATATACATTAAGGGAGAACGATTACCACCCTTCACATATACGTATATTTTCCCTCATTTGTCCCGATAAAAGTTGCTCAAAGATTAGTCTTAATTGCATTGGTTACAAGGGTGGTCTGAAAATTTTCCGACGTAACAAAGATATGACATTTTTTTCTGAAATTTTCTGAGGTAGGAAACTATTCAGACCACCCATATATAAAAACATGCAATTTATTCAAAATATTTTTTACTTAAGATATTCATTATTATTAATCAGAAAATTTATTTTTTTATGTATTTTGCGTCTCCATCGAGTCTTGTGGCACCATTACAAGAAACGACGTCTCGTTTTTTTTGATAAGCATGCCAAATATAAATTCTTGGAGAGGAACTATGAATATTGCATTGGCTCAAGTAAGATGTTTTTATTCAATTCTTATATTTTTTTTAGATATTCAAGTCTTTATTTTAGAAGTGGAGAATTTAATAATCCATATTGCATGAAGTACTTATTTTTCAATGCAACCACGGTGCTTGCAAAGCACTCGCGAAGTAATATTTGATCATTTGCCGATTTTCATCCAAAATGTTTCATTAGCAGGAGAATATTCCTTTAGTATTCTGTTTTTACCGTGGGATGGAATAATACTTTTTCACAATTCATCCAGGCTAGTAAGGTACAATAATGATGTAATTCGCTTAACTATTGTTTCATGATCAAATGTATGATATCTGTATTCAGAGTATTGATTTGTTATCAATCATTATTTATTAAATTTCTCTCGCCCATCTCTGTGAAAGTAATTGTTGATGTTCTTTGGTGAACTGACTGCTCATACGAGCAGGTAGATTCACAATCCATGACATGTGAAAGGTATTGTATACGATCATTAAGGAAACTCGAAATGTACTCGCGAAGTAGGAAAATCCGTTAAAGACGAAAAAGGTAGGAAAAGATTTCGCCGAGGCATTTTGAGAATTTTGCATGAGTGGTCCAGCAATTGAGGGGATGGCTTTGCATAAGGAATTAGCATGCACTTCGTAATCCAACGTCTCTCGAACGTTTAGGACATTGGCAGATTGAACACCACACCCACGCAAAACCCTTGTGAACTGTTTTGGTAAAGCAGAATTTTATCACTATGCAGAAAAATATTATTCATATATAATACATACATATTATTTATGTGTGTGTATATATATATATATATATATATATATATATACATGTATATATACTACCTTGATCAAAAAGTTCCCGGAATAACCACCGTGTGGCGCTCCCATCGTTCCGATTTGAGTTCTGTTTTTTTTGTTAAATTGGTACATCTGTTGTCGATATTCCCTTTAAATCTTAGTGTCATAACTTGACATTTGCAAAAGTTACGTAGCCAAGAGTACATCTATCTCTGTGTGTGTTGGCGATTTTTTACAATTGCAGAAATGGATTTAAATTTGCAACAACGAACTTGTATTAAATTTTGCGTAAAAAACGGATTTAGTGGCGCACGGACGTTGGAAATGTTGGAAAAGTGTTTCGGCAACGATTCTCTAAAAAAAACGGTCGTTTACCAGTGGCACGAGCGGTTCAGAAGTGGTCGTGAGTCAATCGAAGATGATGAACGCAGTGGCAAACCACCAGTTTTCATGGATTACAACGGTGTAGTGCATCATGAATTTATGCCAGAAGGCCAGGCAGTAAACAAAGAGTATTATTTGGGCGTTATGAGACGTTTGCGTGAAGCAATTCGCCGGAAGAGACCAGAAATCGTCGCACAGTGCGTCGAGACCGTCGCACAGTGCTATCATTATTCGTAATTTTTTGACGAAAAATGCAACAAATACCATCCAACAGCCACCGAATTCACCTGATTTGGCTCCCTGTGACTTCTTTCTGTTCAATCGAGTTAAAAAACCATTACGGGGAACGCGTTTTAGCAGCCGAGAGGAAGTAATGGAAAAATCGCAGGAAGCACTGATGGACATACCGAAAACCGAATATAAAAAATGTGTCGAGGATTGGATCAAGCGCTGGCATAAGTGTGTTGCAGTCGATGGGGATTACATTGAAGGGGACAATATAGATTTAGATGAATAAACTTGTATTTTTAATTTTCTGAATAAATTCCGGGAACTCTTTGATCAAGGTAGTATACAAAAAAATACGGTAATCAATCCTAAGTTCGACTTTGTAGAGTTCACTTGTGTATAAATAGAACATTCTTTTCGAAAATACGAGGGTCATCCGGAAAGTAGTACCCGTTCGTGCCGCATGAAGTGCTGACGACGCGAGTAGCCGCTGGACGAGGTCAGATAGCTTCAGTGGCTTGTCTGCCTTCTCTGAGCCAAGTTGCGTGACGCTAGCATTGCCTGTGTTGTTTCTGTGATTGTTTACAATGTTTAAAAAAATTGAGAACGCCGCCAGTTGTGAACTGAGGGCAGTGATTAAATTCCTCAATGCAAGAAACGTTCGCCCATGTGATATTCATCGCCAATTAAAGGAGGTGTATGGAGACAATGTAATGGACGAGTCGTCTGTTCGGCGGTGGTGTCGCAACTTCAACATGGGGAGGGGGAACACACACGACGATGAGCGTTCGGGGAGACCGTCTGTCATTACAGACCAACTGGTGAGCTCAGTTGACGAATTCGTGAGGAACGATCGGCGCGTCACAATTGATGACATCTGTGAGCATTTTCCCAATGTTTCTCGAACAATTGTTCATGAAATTGTTAAACACCATCTGCATTATGCAAAAATTTGTGCAAGATGGGTCCCTCGCATGCTTACAGATGAGCACAAAACCAGGCGTATGGCTGCAGCACTGACGTTTTTGGGACGTTATTCTGATGAAGGAGACTCTTTCTTGACTCGCATAATTACTGTTGACGAAACACGGGTTTGTTATGCATCACCTGAGAGTAAACGACAGTCAATGGAGTGGCATCATGCTCATTCACCAAACAAATCAAAAAAATTCAAGACAGTTCTGTCCACCAGGAAACTCATGGCAACCATTTTCTGGGATCGACGAGATGTATTGCTTATTGATTTTATGGCCCGTGGAGACACTATTAATGCCAATGCGTATTGTGAAACATTAAAGAAATTACGGCGGGCAATACAAAATCGGCGGCGAGGTCTATTGTCTACTGGTGTCATTCTCGTTCATGACAATGCCAGGCCTCATGCAGCTGGGATAACACAAAAACTTTTGCAGCAATTCAAATGGGAAACTTTCGACCATCCACCGTATAGCCCGGACTTGGCCCCTTCAGATTTTCATCTCTTTACAAAGCTTAAAGACTTTTTGGCAGGAAAAAGATTTGACAGCGATGAAGAACTTAAAGAAGGAGTGACCCTGTATCTCAATGAGCTGGCGGCGAAGGACTACGCAGCAGGAATACAGAAACTTGTCACACGTTATGACAAATGCCTTAATTTGCTTGGAGATTATGTTGAGAAGTAGTTTAAAGTATCCTCTTTCAAATAAAATTTTTTATGTTTGTTAATATTTACTTTTGTGTCTTTATTTCACGAACGGGTACTACTTTCCGGATGACCCTCGTAATATATTGGTTCATATCGAAGATGATAATTAATAATCTCTTCTATTAAAAGTATCACTGTTATATAACTAACCCCATTTAAACGGAATTGTTACAATTTAGCAAATACTTTCTTCGCACGAAGTTTGTCGGGCGATCAAAAATTTTAGGTAAGCATATTTTTTAAAAGTTTTAATCATTGTATTTAATATTTTTCTTATCTAATATTAGTAGGCTGCCGGTTAGAGGTATTCTTTAGATGGATCTGGGAAAACTATTGCACCATTTCATTATTTTCTTAAGAACTTCAAATTTCCGATAACAAGAATCCCATTAAGAAAATGAATCTTTTTGCGAAAATAATTTTTTATACGTCACAGTCACAACGAAAATATTTAATTTTTGGAAGATGTCTGAAGCACCATTTCAGGGGTGAGCATCTCTCAGTGCATCAATTCTCACATTAGTATGTCATATTCAGATATTTATTCCATAGTACGCATATTGAGAGAAGTTTATCTTAAAAAGTCACAATGATTACTGTAAAAAATTGCCCCCCTATACGAGGGGACAATATGCTTAATACAAGCCACATGCCATTAATTTATTACAATTTTCTGCATCAGTTCTGAAACAAGGTTTCTTCCTCTACTTTCTAATTGTGGCTTCATGAATTACGAATTGTAACTTAACTATCGTCAGATTTGTTTATTCTGGGCCCAATATGCATTCATAAAGTATGCAATTTTGCATATTATAGTGATTTAATTGCAATATAACGGTCGGTCGGTATACAAGTACTCTATAAGAATAAAGCCCCCATGAACAGTCTCGAGTTCCACGCTATAATTTGAAGGTAAAAATCATAAAAGGACAGAATAAACGAAATAAAGAAGGAATAAGGCCAGGTATGAAAGACGATGAACCAGTTTTCTTCATAGGAATGTTCTTAGTTTTAGGGTATAGGTATAACTTAGCAGTCCACCTCTCTTAAATAAACTTCATGTAACAACGTTTTCCGTTTTCACAGTCAGCATCGGTGCTTGCATACATGTTTTAAATTGACTAAATTTTAAATCAGGCTAAAACTTGGTGATATTACCGTCTAGCCTAAAGATGACTCTGAGCAAAAATTGTCTAAAAAGACCGGAGATATTGAGCATCAAAAGGCCATCTTCTACTATATCAAACCCACCACCATGGAGAGCTGTTACTATTGGTAGCCATTCGGTACTGTGGTGCGATTCTATCATTTTCATTCTGAAACGGATCTAACAGCTCAGATCGGGTTGTTTTCCCGCGTCTCACCGTATTCCCGTGACCGCAAGGGAGTGAACCCTCGCGGTGGCGCCGAGAGGTGTGCACCACCGCAGGCGCAAACACGCGCGCCCACAAGTGGGGCACCTACTCGAGGGGGTGGGAAGGTGTTAGGGCGATAGAGGGGGGCGGGGGAGGCGTCGGGAAGTGAGTCGGAGGTGGCTATGGGAGAGAGAGAGAATCGAGCGACTGTGAGGCGGGAGCGGCGGACTTACGTTGAGTGTGCGTGGGCGGGTGGGGTGGCTGTACGTGTGTGTGTTTTGTCATGAGGAGTGCCGAAGAGGACTCGAAAAGAGTTTCCCTTCTCTCGAGTGTCCACTAAGGCTCCGTTGTTTGGGTTAGGTTATGCCACTTAGTCCCTTCATACGCACACAACGGGTATGCGCAGCCCTCCACCACTCTCTCCTCCCCACCTAAGGAGTCTCTAAACCTACCCCCACCCACACACACACCAACTCTACTTCCCCCTTTAACAGTCCACATCCACGTTGATATCCGCACGTTCCCCGACCTCAGAGAAGCAAGATCTCTCGCTCTCTCAGCGAGAGAGAGAGAGAGTGGGGAAGATTCCACCTCCACCTTGGAGGATGGGGGAAAGAAGGAGGTGACAAGTGCCTTCACAAACGACCCTCCCCCCCCCCCGCACCCTACGCACCACCCTCGGCTCTCCTTCCCTCCCGACACCCTCGTCGCTTCCGCCCGCACCTCCTCCCACACCTCTTCTTGGCAAACACGGCTCCCGGGGAGAGGTGTCACTGCCACTGTCAACCCACGGAGACTCTTCGCCACTACCACCCAACCCTCTCCACTCCCCCCTCCGCGATCCTCCCCTGAAGCCCCCTCACTTCCCCCTCCCTCAACCGCCAGCCATCAGCCCTCTTTAAGAAGCAGGAGAGGGCTAGAGAGGTTCTCTGTCTCAAGGATTGCTGCGTTGTGCATGCGGTGAAACACTTCATTGGTCTCCGAATTGGACTGGGTTCAGCAAAGAGCAGTAACATTTTGAAAAGTTTATTTATTATTTAGCCTTAGTCGAAAAACAGCACTTTTTGGCCTTTACATCGGACTATTGACAGTGAAAACAATAGAGAGGATTGCAAACACCCAAGCCCTAGGTGGAGGAAAACCCACTCAGGCGGGAATCGAACCCGCGATCCTTGAATTGAGAACGTTACCCCACCGCCACCGAGGCCGGGAATTTAATGCGTTAAAATGTTATTGTTATGGAATGGACGGAAACTGAGTGAAACGAAGGAGAAGAATGCCCTCAAATCCGAGTTTTGCTTATGCAAAGGCGGCGTCTCATAGTTAATGAATCGTTCGTTACACTGCACTGCGCTTGTCATACTGATAATGATCCTCGGGTGAACGAATTACTAGTACTTGAGTATCTTTTAATTTTAAATTTGGCTGGAGATACACTCAATTAACCTAACTTGAACGATTGCTAATTATGAAAGGAAAAGAGACCATTTTTTGGATAACCGAAATAAAAAACAGAGGAAAAGTGACTGCCGAGGTAGTTGGGAGGTAGTGAATTGCTGAAAACTCTGATAGAAGAGAAACTGTCAAATAAGCTATGTCGAGAGAGGAAAATAACCACCATTGTGGACAATATAGAGTGGAAAGATGAAAAGACATTAGACACACCTAAAGAAATATTTTATGTAGTACATATGATACTTATGTTACACCGTACATTCGATTTCTAAATCCCTTGTAATATTAAGAATGGCATTTCGTGGTAGTTTGATGGTCCATTTAAAGCCAGTCTTTTATTAATGTACTCATGGTTTGATAAAATGTAGAGTGAGAAAATTTTTGAATGATTAATCGCCTAATACAGACCCCATTCTGACGTGGCAGTCTAGGGAGTAAATCGTAGGAATACTAACCGGAGGGTCCGGATTCAATAACTTAGGATGCCTTTGTGAACCCTCAGCTTTACTCATACTGTGATTTTGTGGGTGTCAGATCTACCAGGGAAACCATAGAAAACAGCCAGTAGAAACTAGTTATAGTAGCCGTAGATGGACTAAGTTTTAGCAATTTTTATGTATGAACCTTAATTGTATTATGGTGACTTCCAGGTCTTACAATACTAATCAAACTTGAGCAATTAAGCTACCATAAGTAGCGTGCATTGTATTCTGCAAGTGGCATTATTTGTAAAGCCCTTACAGCCTATCTATGATAACTACTTTCCTGAGTAAATAAAGCTGGTGTAAAGTGCTCGGAAGAGGTACAAAAACTATCAAATTCCAGTATTGTAGTCAGGAATTTGTTTTAAACTAATTTTATTAACTATTGCATGGGGTAAAATCAAGTTATATTAAGGAATAACCATTATTTCTTTGTTGTGTTTGGTACGGAATGAAGGAGGGTAGAATTTATGCGGAATCGAAGAAGGGTTTCTTGTAGAATTGGGTGTCTGGTTATGTCTTGTTAGGTGAGGCTAAGAAATGTACACGCTCTTAGGCTGTGTCCATCCAAAACCTACCTAAAACGGTACCGAGTACCAAATTATAATAATAATTGAAAATGTTTAAGTAATGGAAGATAATTCAATGCATTCAGTCGATTAAATCATAATTTTAACAATAAAACCCCAGGGATAAATCATAAAATCCTCAAACCTACGCTTCCTTTCGTTAAAATAAAATATTGTAGTGTTTTCGTTTCAATTTTTCACATTTCGCTTCGTCTTGCTGTTAGCTTTTCATTATGATTTTGTTAAAATCATGTGAGAGTGGTAGGAATAGGTAATTAAATTAATAACATTCTAATTTTATGATTTATATACTCCTACTTGCGTATTTTTGTTTTTTTTTCATATTTCCCTTTCCACGATTTTGAATATTACTTTCCCTTCCCCTCATCATGCGAAAATATTCCCATCCTCTTCTTGCATCAACCACCAATGTATGTTCTTTATTTTTGGTGTAATTCCGTAATGTGTGCTCTACCTTATATTAAAACTACAGTCAGTACATTGGAGCAAGATTCTCACCGTCTCCTGAACCCCATGATACCGTATCCGCTGTGCGTGTTTCTGATTGGGAAATGAGTACTGAGAAATATTTTATGCATAGGAATAAGCTTTAGTTCGACTGGAGGTTGTAAAAAGTCGATGGGTACTTATCTTCAAGTGTTACCGCCATCGGTAAAAAGGGTTGGCACGAGAAAAATATCATCCATTTTCGTGAATTTCTGTCCCGCCTTGAAACGGAACCTCCCACGCCAAACGTCCTCGGTCAATTTTATGACGGATTAAGACCCCACAAGGAGACCATATGGGAAGGGGCGAAGGAAAGAAGAGAGAGAAAGAGGGAACAATATAAGCAGCTTTGAGAACTGGAGGCATACTGAATAGGTAGCGGAAATGCGACAGTGTCCACAGATGTTCGTAGTGATTTCAAGTAGCCTGTGTGAATTGCCCTAGCGCCGTGGTCTCACACACAAAACGCCGGTCTCTCCTCTAAAACGTATTGGTGTATC
This sequence comes from Hetaerina titia, assembly GCA_037158775.1. Classification (NCBI taxonomy): domain Eukaryota; kingdom Metazoa; phylum Arthropoda; class Insecta; order Odonata; family Calopterygidae; genus Hetaerina; species Hetaerina titia. The sequence goes on along the minus strand of CM073778.1, from coordinate 63,457,648 downwards.
TCTTTCCAACGGCTTACAACGGGTGTCACTACTTGTAGTATGAAACCCACTAGAGGTAATATTTTACAATTAGGAGAAACTTACTACATTTAATGGAGAGATTGCAATCACAAAAACTGAGATGCATCTAAGTCTCATCAGGACAACAAGAGTAGAAAACCTTAATCTAAAATCTAAATTATAAATCAAATTGTGGTGGACGTGGTACAGCGTTGGACTACTGACCGGAGGGACTGGGTTCTATTCTGGGAGACATCTCCGGACACCGCCAGCTTCACCTAAGCAGCTCTATCCTCACCTATCGAACCGACCTTCGGGTTGATTATTGTAGTTTGATTTTGGTAAAGAAACTTGTGGCCAATAATGGAAAACTTTAGTCGCCAATGATAATTTTAAGAATAAAACATTAAGCATAAATATGAATAATAAAATAATGCCATCATTCTCCAGATTTGAGAAAAAATATATTTTTTAATAATTTTAATAAAATAGAAATTGCAACTATTGACCGGGAGTATTTCCAATTCTTTTTGCTTATTTTATCCCCTCTCAAAATTTGCAGTCTCGTATTTCCTGCTTGTGAATGCACGAAATACGAAGTGTGTTCTAAAAGTAGTGGGAATTTAGTAATTTCGCAAAGTGCACGGAATTGTGCACCATTAGTTCTCACCACAGGATCAAGCGATCAATAAAGAGAGCTGCTTACAAGTCTGCGTGAATAAATATGGAAAAGGACGCCAGTATTTGTGGCGGGACAATTATTGACCTTTACACCACCACCAGCTCACCTTTCACAGCTTGTTCGGAAATTATTGCCTAAAAACATCACTGTAATGATGTCCCAGCCTCCATATTTGCCAGATATTGCCCCGTGTGGCTTTTCTTTTAACATAAGTAAAGAAAACCTGAAAGGGCCGTCGTTTTACAAGCATATAAGAGATTTAAAACGCATCGCTGAGAGAGCTAAAAGCTACGCAAAATATTCCAGAATGTGTAAGAGGAGTGGAAAAAGCCCTGGCATAGTTTATAATATCCAATAGGTGAATACTTCAAAGGGGATAACTTTGATATAAACGAATAAATTAAATTTGTCCCAAGTAACTAAAATTCCTGTTATTTATTGAACAAACCTCGTTTGATGTGTGTTCTGGGTTTAAGATTCTATGCAATGATCCAAATACTTATTTGAAGTGCTCTACAATGAGGGACCAAGCAAATGGAATCCGAAAAATAGCAATAGTAGGTACCTACGTTAGTTTCCAGAATGCCAACTCGACCCTCAGACTTCGACTATCTGCAATCGAATGTAATTAAGGAACTCATAGTCGATGATGGAACTGATTTATGGAAACCTTTGCAGTCAATCGACTGCATAAGTTACAGTCATAAAGTATTAATTAATTTTGATGATATTTAGCGTTTGTAACTATAGAGCTTACGTAGTCATAGAGCTTATAAGAATATAACTTCAATGAAAATATGAATATGAAGAAGCCGTACACTCTGCAGACCCGAATGTGTCGGAATTACCGATAGATACCCTGATTATGACATCATATACTAAACTCAAATCTTCTGACTTACTTTCTGTGAATCCGAACAATACGTATCATAACTTTTCTCTCTGTATTTGCTATTTCTGAGGATATTCCATTACATTCATAAAAGTTGGTGATATAAACTCAAGGAACTAATAATAATAAAAAAATCCAACATGATTACCTCTCAATTGTTACCAACTTGACATTGTATTTATGAGCGAACGTCTGTGATACTGTGGAAGGGAAAAATCGATATTTTTTTCGAATATAAACCAATTATAACAAGAAAAAAATTAGATTCGTTGATTTGTTAACACTTTTTTGTTATGGTTGATTCGTGGCGCATTTATAGTAGGTTTGTATATAAGGCCATACTATTAGAATTTCCCTAAGAAAGAAAAGACACAATACCTATTCGTATATAATTTCGTAGGTGATACGAAAGACGAAACGTAATATTTAATGACATCTTTTCTGGCTCTTGGTAGTATTTTTCATGTTCCTAATATATTTGGATTTGTATCATTACTTCACGTTCATGGCAGTACACGACGTAAACTACACTGTTTGTGAAATATTTCCGAATTGTCTCCATTGTCATTGAAGCACGAATCCTAACTAACGTTTCGTGATATCTTTGCAAATTCACTCTCGCGTAAATTGCCTCCTTTAGGAAACGGGGGAATTTCAACAAAACGGTTCACGTAAAAAGTTGCTCTATGCAAGCAGGTTTATGAGAAAATTTGTACATTCTCTCTCGCAAAAACGTGTGCCCCTCTTATGTCGAGAAGTAGGGGGTGTCGCATTCATTGGGAAGAGGGAATTAGCCACCGAGATCTGTTTCCCGTTTCCTCTCCCGAGGGCGCTTGATCGATGGCACCCGCACGCGTCGGGCCACGTGCGCGTCAACCAGTCGGCGAAAACCGAGTTAACGCAGTGTAAACAAGACTAATCAGTATCATATTTCTGTGACTAATCCATAACTTTTGCCCAAAGCCTAGAATCACTGGCATGCGATCAATTTCATTTCGTTACGGGCAATTCACCTCCTCGCTTCATTACCGGCGGAGTGTGTCCATGGGGGAGGGGAGGAAAGATGTTCCATCTCTCCGGAGTGGTGATCCTCCTTCTCCCCATTATATTATTTCCCACCGAGTGCCTCCGTCCCCCCCTCGCCTCCCCCTATTCTCGAGCGCTTGAGGCAGTGATCAAATTTCGTACGCGTCCGTGAAGCCTTGAATTGCCGCCTTAAAATGAAGGGTGGCAGGCCCAACAGTCAAAATAAACTCCACTGGCTGAAGGTTTTTGGATGGAGGTTACAGCTACAATCTTTCATATAAGCAGTTTTCTGTGTGTACTTGGAAGCTATTGGCATCAACCTTGTCGAGAAATAGGATTTTTCTATCCATCACATTCGTCTAAAACTGAACATCTTAGTCATTCGTACATCCATAAAAACGATGCGACAACTTACCAGTTGACATAGCTACGTGCTACGACAGCTGCAAATTCATAAATTAATTAGCACCCAAAGAGTACAGCAGATTGAAAACACGTTTATTTTGAGCAAATAATTATGGTAGGTGTACAGGTTAAATTATTTAACAGGTGTAATATTAAATTATCCAAATGGTTAAAGTTCTTATGAGCTTATGATCGATTTGCCATTAGTATAACAAACTTACTAAGTTATAAATAATTCAAGATTATTACTATGTTCATTTTTGCGGGGACAGCTTGAATCCCAAAACTTAATATATTCTTTCAGAATGGCTTTTTACTTTAGGGTATTCTTGCGTGTAACACTCAGCATTCGGCGATATTTTTTGTATTAAAGGAGTACATATCGGTAATCTGATTTTTTAATGATCTTCACGACCTTTTTGATGCATCCTATTCCATCTGATGTTCGAAATAGAGATGATAACGCAGGCTTCTGTCCAGAAATGATGATTTTTCCGAATATTTTTGGCCAGCAACGTAGATCAACGTAGTTTCAGCCACCGTGATATTTCATTGATCCTAAGAACATGTGGCACTTATAATGAATGCTTTTCTATCTCTCAAATAACTTTTACTTCATTTTGTCTTTAAATTTTGTTGTGATGACTCACAGAAATTACTACTAACCCAACTGACGATTTGTTCAGTAAAAGTAGTTGAGATGTCCACCACAAGAAAGTACGATGCGCTCTGCCTCTTCAGCATGGCCAGGTAATTTAAAAAGATAGGCCACTGCTTCGCTGATACATGTCAAAATTCAAGCTTCGTTGAATGAGCTTCTCAATAAAATATTTGAAAATTTTAATTTAAGGGACGAATTTAGGAAGCTTTATTATAATTTTAAATTTCTTTTAAAATGCTCTTTTATTAAAACCTTTGCGAATTTATAGTATTTCATCGGAGAAGCATACAAAATTCACAATTTAGACTTATGTCGGCTTACAGTATCCAGGATCTGAAGTCTAGGTTCCACAGACTCAAGGTGGATGTCCATTGACACTGCCTCTATTCTCTAATACGGCCATAAACGCTTGTCACTCAATGTTTTCCCTATTCGTAAACATTTACCTCATCCCGTTTCTCTTTCGGTCATGGAATTTCACGCGGTGGACGCCCTCCTCCTTTGAGGGCGTGGGGATGCTGCCTCAAGTAGGTTTCTTAAGCATCTCCAAAGTTTACTTTACTAATTAAGGGCCCAACTTGTCCAAAGCATTCACATTGAAATGAAGGCAACGTCCTCAGAACGCTTCTAGCCTACCCCCCCCCCCCATAAGGTAAGCATGTTTCTCCTGCTCCTCGCGCCCCGCCCCCCACAAAATCCCTGTCCCTTTCCACGCACGCCCTTTTTCCGTAGTCGATTTCACCTCGGAAATAAACGAGTTGTTTGACGCTTGTAAAAACTGTTCCGGCCCCTTTATCATGTTGAATACCTGGGACCGTACCCAATAGGTATGCCCATTTTAATTCAGGATTAGGATAAAGTATAGAGAAAATCCTTCACGTTTTTTTTTAAATGCTCCGAGAAGGGAGTGATCACGACGGTTCTTCGTAGGAATTAGGTTTGGAGCCCATTTATTCACAAAGAGAGCCGGCAAGGCTTAAAGACTCTTAGAGAGGTACAGGACACCCGAGTTTTCTTGCGATACCGAGATAATTATTGTGACTCCTATTTATATTGGTAGATTCGAACATTGGAATAAAATAAGAGCAACAGACAGCATCACCGACAGAATCTAGCTCTCGTTCTGCCCTCATCCGATAAACAATCACAGTAAAGAGAATCTCAGTGCGTGTGAAAACTAGCGCGAATTTAAATTTATTAATTTAGTCAAACAACAATTATTGGATTATTTATCATTGAGCAAGTATGACTGTTTATCTAAGATTGTTTTTTAATGTTAGCTAATATATTTTACATTGCAAAATGTATGGCTGGCGCCCTTACCACCACCGCCACACGAGGCTTATTATATATAATAAGCCTCGTGTGATAAGCGATATAATATTGGTACTTACGTCTTGTGTATGATAAAGAGCTATTGAACAGTGCAAATTCTCTGTATTGAATACCAGGCCAATGAGTTACTTATTATAAGCTTAATCAATGAAGTCTTCAGCCAATTCCTTCTCAAGGTGCACATGATCTCAGTCGTCGAGGCACCTAAAAATTAAATTACCCCTACTACAGTTTTTTTCTCAATGCTAGCAAGCCTATTCGCGACTCTCCATTGGTGAATTTCACATAGATTTTTTTCTGAAAGTTTTATGCATAATATCATCGTAGCTAAAGACAAACTTACAAGCCCAACTTCAAGTCCACCATATCGAAATGGGAAAATATATTTCTATTTAAACACTTAAAATTGAACTGAGGAACCTCCACACTCCTCCACCGGCATTCCTCGTCTATTTATTTTGAGAATATTAACAATGACTTCCGATAAGTAACACAATAATTGTAAAGCCCGTCAGCTAACAGTGATTTTGAAAAATTCTAACTTTTTTTTAGGCGGGGAGTTTGTTTCCGGCCGAGAAAGCGTAACAAATGTATTGATAAAGATGGGATCAAGATATAACATTATATGGCGTCATTTGGGCTCTTATTGAGTAGCCATGATCATCATCACTGGTAATCGACCTTTAAAAAGTAGTTTCAGAACGGTCTCTGAAAACTATTAGGTAATATACTACGAAACGAGTCAAATTCAAAGTGTTTTTCTGCTTCGTTTCCTTCTTTATATCTTTTTACATTCTGCTTGCCATCTTGCCCTCTCAAAAGCCTGTTTTATTCCATTCTCTTCTCCGCTTACCTAGCGTCCTCTCGTCTATTACTATTTCAACATTGGACAGGTTTCATTATTGACTTTGAAGCATAAATTACAGCATAAAACGATACATACGTTTTAGATTATGTATAAGTTAGGTGTATGTTTTTGAGATTTAAATATAGAACAGATAGATTTAAGGTGTCATTATTTCCGCGAACGACAAGGGATCAGAATAACATGGTCCAATAGCGGTAGGGGTAAAAATATTTGGGCCAAAGTTAGTCTGGTGTGTATTCACACCCTACCACTCAACCTAGCGGTGGCTTTCAGGGTACTGAAAAAATACACAAATACGTTCACGAGAGTCATTACTCCAAGCAATATGCACGCTGTCCTTCATAACTGAGTGGGAGAGGAGTCATGAGAAATATTCTTTCCAATCGAAGTGGAATGCTTTACATCTTCGCGTCGATCGAATCGATGGTCTAATCAGGCGTTGAATCGAATTCCCCTCGGTTGACAGTGGAATATTCCGTCTCGGTCGTCGCGTGTTCTCTCCCCTTCCGCGTCTCCGCGCACTTCTCTTCCCCGCCTCTCCCTGTTCCCATCTCCGCCTGTCCTCACGCTTCGGAAGCCGCGTCGGGAGCCGTTGTCGCCGAGTCGCTAACGAGTGCCGTGTGTGCGCTTCGTTTGCCCACTTCCAGCTCTTTTCAGAATTTTTATAACCCACCACGTCCCACGCGGCATACCGGCGAGCACACGAGCTCACGCCCGTCAAAGAACCGGCTAAATGTATGAGTCTCATCCGCATCGTGTTTCACCGCTGTCCAAGCAGTCCTGTTTCAAAATTATGTATCTTTGTTCCGTAAATATGGAAACTCTCTGGATATCAAAATCGGTGAAACTGACTACGCTGTTAAACTTAAACTCTCCTTTCAAATTAGGTAAAATTTACATGAGTGGTTCGATGAAATTCAAGAAAGTCGCCACTACACCCCCGGTTTCATATCGTGAGCGGTGACCAGAAATGGGTAGTGATGTATAAATGGTCAAAACGTTGAAGAAGAAAACCAATTCTTCGAGGAATTCTTGACTGAAGTTCTCAATTTATACTATTGTTTTTCTTCTAAACGTGCAGGACTAATTTTATCATATATTAGATGGTACCTTAACATTCCATTAGTCAGAAGAGATGAGAGCCACACTAGCATATTTTTTTTAGAAACTTTAAATTTATACCCTTGGCGCCTTTCGTTAAGAGTGGGCTAATACCGACACTGGTTTTCCACCCTTCATCCTTTCCTGCCCATCCCTAATGGCTCTGTTCCTAATCCCTGTGTTCTCAAGGTTACGGATATCACGGTGAACCACTGCATTTTTGGGAAGTAACGTATCTTACTACGGGGTCAATAACGTTAACGTAAAGTAGGAATGAAAGAGGTACGATAACACCTCCCTGGAAAACGCCTAAAATAGCTTCTGCTGCATTTAAGCTAACTCCATCTATCACTACTCTTTGTACCCAGCCATTCAAAAAATCTTTAATCCAACCCCGGATATATTTATCTCTACCTAATGCTCCTAGCATTGTAAGTAGTTTACTGAGGCAACGCAAGTTGTGCCTTGCAAAATCTACCTTTTCGAAACCGTGCTGATATTATATTATATCAATAACTCTTGACTGTTGAAGTGTCTCAGCCAACAACTATACATGTATGCTCCATAATCTTGCACGAAATTGATGGAAGGGAAATTACGTAATTTCCCTTCCATCAATGGAATCAATGGAATTACGTACCCTTCCATCAAATGGAAGGGTACGTAATTACTCAGTTCCTTCTTTTCTCCGCTTTTAAATATTGGTGTTACGTTAGTCGTTTTCCGATCTCTGAAACCCTTGTGGTCTACTAGCGACTTCTTAGATATGATTTCTAGATACGGTGCAATTTCCGATGTTTGATCGTTAAATATATGAACGGGTATTTCATCAGGCCAGGAGAATTTAATAGGCTTAATATTTTCAGCAAATTTTCTTTGGTATTATATGATCTATCAATTTTGGGCATCGGCTGGCCGACACGATTTGGTAAGCTATCGGAGACATTCAGTGAGAAGTTGGTGAAGACGCTTTGAAAGAAGTAATTTAATAAGTTAGCCTTTTCTAAACTGCTTGCTATTCTTTCGTCTTTACCATTTTTGAATAAATCAATAGTTGACTTATTTCCCTGAACCTCTCCGACATACCACCAAAATGCTTTCGGAATGTATTTCAAGTTTTCCGCTACATTTTTACTTTGGAATTTGTCTAACGCTTTCCGAAATTCTTTCTTGGCATTCACCCTAGAAATATTTTAATTATAAGCGATCAAAATATGATAACCGCAACACACCTGGTGGCCCCAGTCGTGTAGTGAACACCAGAATCGTTCAGGGGGTGCCTACACGATTGGATCGCCGGCTGAAAGTCGAAGGAGGATGGCCCGATATCCATGCAGAAACCACGTAACCTCAGATTCATCTACATATACATCTACATAAGCCCCGCTAGCCGCCGCAAGGGTGAGTGGCGGGGGGTGTTAGGTCACCACCCGTGAAACGGAAAATAAACCACGTGCAAAATCAACACATATATGCAAAACTATACCCAAAGTGTCGTATAAACTCATGCAAAAATTCTTTCATTCTACTCGCATGCAAATAGATATATTATCGTCTAACTAATATTTGTACCTGAGGGTGCAGTAAGAAACCCATCCAATAACGTTCAAGCTTGAATTTTAAATTTAAGAAGGCGGAATCCCGCGCCTTTTTTCTCCAAAAACTTTCAAAGAATCACAAAGAAATACCTTTAATAGTTGAATTATGAAACGGTAAAACTAGCGCCGGTTTCAAAGCCTTGATAACATGAATGCGAGACGTAGTAATTTTTCGACAGAGTGATGCAGTCTATTTTTAGGTTATGGACACGTCGGAGATCTTCTTTTCTTAAGGCGTATCGACAGGCACCCTCTTATTTTTTTCATTTCCCTCGGGAGCATGCATCAGCAGCAAACGGGCAAACCTCCAATTCACCTTAACTTCATTTTTTTTCATTTCAGCAAAACCTTCATCAGCCTGGAGCACTTCCAGTGGTCCACCTCGAGGCTGGAGCTCCACGGAGAAGACCCCATCGTGGAGAAACTCCCCAATGGTATGGCCACGTTGCCCATCTCCAAAGTCGGTGAGTCGCGCTTCTCCTCTCCTTTGGGAATAAAAATTGGGAATCTACTTGCACTCGCGGCACCTACCCCCGGTGCGTCGTGATTGATTGACGTGACTCGGCATATCAGTGGGATTTAGTTAAAAACCCTTATTAGTAACCTTGCCTGAAATTTCGCCTTACGTATATTTTATATGTTGGTACATAGAAGGTTACTAAATGATTTTTTAAGATTTATCGTATTAGTAAATTGTTTGAAACAAGAAAGGCAAAACCGCATTCTATTGGTGTGATTATGGATAGATTGTGCGAGAGACAATAGTATATATCTTCCGTACGCCAGATAAAATTGAAAAGTGTGTTTAGACTTCACTGTTCGAGTGATAATTAGTAAAAGTCGAGGTGAAATTAAAGGTACAATCAACTCATTGAGAAAAGTAACTCTTTCTTACATATTTAGCTCACTTTAACTCCAACCGATTCCTGAAATACTTTCCGGTTGGTAAAAATCATTTTCAGATGTCAAATGGACGTCTGCTGAGTGAAAATTCATAATCGTCCGTAGGTATATTTACACTTACAACAGCTTTCTGGACTCTTTTTCCATCATTTATTCCAGCTTTAGGACCTCGTGCAAATGACAGAAGACTCACGACAAATCAGCCCCATGCATTGAAGCAACTATTTATAGTTTGCGCACGAAAAAGGGAATTTTAGTCCCCAATTCATCCTATTGCATGTGAACTTTCCGAGTTCCTGACTAGGTAACAGAAAAATAGAAAATAATCTCCCTATTTTTAACAAATTCGGAGAGTAGCCATATGAAAGTTTTTTATATAGGTTTTCATCCCATCAAATATTAAAACCTAGTTAAACAAGTAAGCAATTCAATATGTTTTCATATTTTCTGAGACGATTAATACGTGCTTCGACTAATAATTACTTTGTAAGCTGTTGTCTCCGACAAATTATTGGTTTATCAATGGATCTCCGCAAGTGGAGTGGATCTCTCTTGTAAAACCTCCTCATCAAGCTAGAAACTGAAAATGTGCTCTGTTTCTTTAAAGTCCAAATTTATGGAATTAACCAAAGTGAAGAAACGTATCAAAATATGGCTTCTGTTCCCAAATTTGAGTTTTACTTACTAGAGCAAGTCTGCGAAAGTACAGGCACTGTTTTCAGGATCTAAAAAGTTGAGAATGAATGGATGATGCGGTCATAAAACACTCATTGTCGAAGGTAATTGAGTTTTAAAGCTCTAATAGTTCTTCAGCTTCAACAGAAAAGTGTTTATGCATATTATATTATAGCAAAACTTAAGCTCAGAAATAAAATTCCTTCATTGGTCCTTTGAATCTGAAGGTTTGAAGCCAGTGTACTCTTCATTCTCCAATACTAATTAAGTTCACGTTATGAATATTAATAGGCATACTTATGTACTGATGTGAGACTCAGATGGTGGCCAAAGCAGATACAAAATAGTTGGAGACAAAGAATTTTGGCGTTGTGGTCGAATAATAACGATCAAATGAAAGAATCAAATGACTTACGAACTTAACGAGTAGGGAGACAAGAAAAGATACTATTAAGAAAAAGAAGGGATTACATAATTATTAAATACTTGATAATGTACGATAAATGTATTAAATACAACTAATTATATTTAATATAATATTAATTATATATAACATAAATAATAAATTTATTAACATGTCTTTGATAATGTACGATAAATGGCGTAAGACATGTGGAATGTGAAGTAAGAACTGTAGAGGAGTTCAAATGAGATGTACGAAAAAAATCATGTTAATGTGGAAGTAGAAAAATATGATGATTTTAAAACGATATGTGATCGGAGAAGTGAGATATGAGTTTAATCAAAATAGTCACATGATTAAATACCGTCGAAGATTTAATTATTGTCTAGGATCTACCGATTTAAGTCTGGTTTCTGTTGGCGCAATAAATGCTGATACTTTTTTTCCACACTTAAAAATACCCTTGACATCTATAACAACATATTTTTCAGTTTCCCATTGATACTCTACCGTCCTTCAAACTGTTCAAAATTACTCATTCCCCTCTACCTTGTTCATCCAAAATACCATAACCCCTCGTCTGAGATTTCAGCCCCATTGTTTCTCAATACCTTTTCGTTCATTTCTCCTGTTTACTTTGAATGATTCTTTCTTCCTTTGACATTCCTAATACGATAATTCCTCCTTTGTTTTACTTCTCGCTATTTTATATTCTTTAGTCTTATCCAAACCTTTATCACAAAAGCTTGTAATGTTGGTACACTTACATCAATGACCAAATTTTGGAACGATATTTAGTTCCCTTTCCCAACTCCCTACTTTCTTTAAATGCCTCTTTGCCTTGCTAAATAATGCTCTCATTTTCTTTAGTGTGTTTGCATAGCCTAAAATATCTTCCAGAAAAAAAAGTGCCACCCTCTTAAAATTACTCTTGTCCAACTTTTACACTTGACTTAGGCTCTTGAGAGATTTCTTCAGAATTTCACTACCTCCGTTTCATTATGATTCTCTTCTCGTGAAGAACAGACCTGATTAAGCAATTGGTTTCATTAATGTGAATGATGAATATTATTCTCTTGATCACTTCCATGGTACCCTATCAGTGATAATACTAATTTGACTAAAATATCAATGTTCAGGATGGACAATAACACCAATACCTTCGGAATAGTTAAGATGAGCGTTATTTACGCACAAATGTATCATTTGTGAGCGAATTGAAGTCGAACCCAGTTCTTGATTTTTTGCATAAATTCACTCGGCACGGATTAATTCACAAAAAAACTCTGAATCCTATTTAAAAAAGTTGATTCAGGTATTTTAACCCGCATTTTTCAGAACGAAAAGGTGGCAAATTATTCATTACGGCGCGATTAATTCGTCAGACGAGAGAATGGATAAATGGGGGATAAATGCCGGGTCTCTCTCAGCTTATCTTCATTTGTTCCTGCAGATTTCTTGCGGGGTTGTATCAACAGTAGGGAACCTCCTTGCTGGGGTCGCAAGGATAAAAGTCTGAGCTTGAATTCCATGAATTTTAAAAACGCCATTCGTTCGTCGAGAGTCTGAATTAATATCTCGTTAATCTTTGAGATGATGACTTCCGCGCATTACCCCGAAAAACGGCCGTCTTTCTCCCCATCTGCCTTTTGGATCCCCCTTCCCTCTTGGGCCAGAGGTAAGAACATTGCCCCTGGATCCCCTCCCCTACCGAAATGTCCCCTTTCCTCATTCTTTCCCCTCTTTCAACGGTTAATTAAAAGAAATTGCCTCACAAAAGAAACCCCCGCGTTTGCCAATGCGGTAAACCTTCAGCCGCCGAGAAAAATGACACACACCTCTCTTTCACACGCCGACTCAACTGATCCTCCTCTCTCGTACCTTCTATTGCGCCGTTATGGAGTTTCACGCGGTTTTATCATCTCCCCCTCCTCACGTTCAAACCCGTCCCGAACCATGAGACGCGCTCGAACACGCGTGCCCTTCGAGCGCGCGTGTCCCCCCACGCCATGAGTCGAAAGAAACTCTCTGAGATGAACGAACGTGTGAGGTGCGAAAGGGGATGAGTGGGGGGCGGAGCGGGCTTAAGCTGCTGCATTCGACGGAGGTGTCTCTTTCGCCACCTTGTGTTGTCGCCTCGAAAAGGGTCGCGACGGCGGAGTCAATGGCATGCACAAGAAGGGAGGTGAACTGGGGGGAGGGAAAGGGGTTAGGTGCGTTCGGAAGCTGCAGTAACGAACGACTCCCGCGTGAAGTAAAAACAAGGGAACAAAGAGGTGGCGCCGTTGTTAAGTTTAAATCCCGTCACCCACAAAATCCCTCCTGCCCTTCCATCTCACGCGGAGGGATTTTTAAAATTTTTATTCGTGAAGGAGCCTCGTGCATTACTCCCCCCGCCCCGCCCAGACAAGGAACCTCGACCATGCGTGAAAAAGAACGCATAGGATCAAAAGAAAGACCTAAAGAGGAGGAACACTCGATTCACTCTTTTCCGCGGGAATTCACCCACCGCTGACGCCGCTGTGAATCCTCGGGCGCCGTTTGTGCAGTGGGAGGAACGTAATATAGATAATAAAAAAAACACCTCCGCTCTTCGTTCTCCAGCATTTCTCCCCCCATCTGCTGAACCCCTAAGCCCCAAAGACCGTCCCCTCCCTCTACGACCCAGCTCCAGAGTCACCTCCCCTCCGTCTCGATATTATAATTGAATAGCTCCCGTCTCCCTCTTACCCTCCTCATTTCAAAAGACCTTTCGCCTTTGCGTCGCGTGGTTCCCTGAATCCCCGTGAATATTTCAGAATCCTTTTCATCAAAGGCGTCTGCAGTCTCCATGCCTCTCTTCTCTGCCTCCTCTCCCTCTCGTCGCCCTTCTTTCAATTACCTCGTCCCCTTCTGCAATCAGCCCCTCCACTCCCACAAATCCTTGCGCAATGGTTTCTTTCTCTCCCTTTGCCCCGTGTCAAGGAGGAAAAAAAAATTTCGTTCAAGAGGGTGGGAGGGATTTGAGAATGGCTGGCAAAAGGGCGTGAAAAAAAATCCTGGTGGTTCCGGGAAGTTCTTAGCTTTTGGAGTTGGGGCTGCCAACTTCGAAAATCTGTTGTAGTAACGTGTAGATAATTGGTTTTCTACGTGCTTCAAGGCACGGGGTAATTACTCAAAAGCTATTTCCGTTTATCGCGTTCGTAAATCATTTGAAGTCCTACTAGAAAAAGGTGAATTGAAAAAAAAGCACAATTGGTTGCAGCCATTATGGAGAAACCACAAACGTTTTTTGGGAAATTTTGATGCACAGTTAAGGCCGCACAGAGATAACGATGGTGTAAAAACAGGGGGGCATGTTTCGCGAGTAAACTACATTTTAGGAAGTTTTTATAAATTTTATTCGGCTATGCGCAAGAAAAAGGAAGTTAAATGAATAATTAATGAGTCTGATTGAATGAAGGTATTATATGTTTATAAAATATATAACCACTCGTTCTCTTACGAAGTGACCTAGCAAAGGTCGACTTTCCGCATTCCTAAATATCGTATTCCGATGAAAGGCAAGTCAAAGCATGTCGGCTATTATCTCACCCACTCAGACAGATAAAATGTCGACTTATATTTCTCGCCAAATATGAATATTCCAGGTCGTTTCCATGATGAATAGAACTTTTATTATTTTTATGCCTCCCAGTCTATTGCTTTGGGTTGTTTATCAATATTTTTATCGCCGTCTTTTTTTAAAGAATTCAATTTATTTTACTATTTTCTGCTTTTACTACAACCACGCCGCTAAAAAACTGAAATATATTTTAATATTTATACTTCACTTATTATGTATACATTCTCTTATTTTTTCTTTACCGTCCCCTTTCTTAGTAGCTCGTCAATGTGATCCCGGAAGAAGTCTCAGTTATACAGCATACATTTTTTAACTATGAACATTAAAACGGATATTTTTCATTCAAAATACTTGTCGTTTTTCTCTATTGTGGTACAACGTAAATAGTTAAATGTGTGTCATTCTGAATTTGCCCTCATGTCACGAAAATTATGTAGCGAGTTTTTCGCGGAAAAATTCTCATTCATCACTGGATACTTGTAGCAATTTCATTTCCGACGCTAACTTTAATTAGGGTTCCATGATGTAGTTATAACAAATTATTGCTGTTACTCACCGAGCGCTTTACATTTCTCACTCAAAATATTTTTTTAATTACGAACGTATCGTCGTACTAACGAGCATTATCCAAGTAAGCATTTAGATTTCCCGTTGCTATTTTTACGTGACTAGTTTGAAGCTATCCTTACCATTGGCTGGCTACTTTTTCAGCACTTTTTCGCGTAATTTTTCGTGAATGCATCAAGCAACCAGGAATGCCGCCAACAATTTACGACACTTGATCAAATGAATCACAAGTTTCGGTAAAATCATTCCCACCTGCGTATGCATCATACTCCCTATGGCTTAGATCTCCACTGTCACATGGTACCATACAAGCCACCGCTAGGGTGTGTGTATTTTTAATACCCAGAAAGCCACCGCTAGGGGAAGCCACCGCACCCTGTGCAGCAGGGGATAAATACACATGGGATTGCTTTCGACCCGAATATTTTTCCCCCTTAAAGTAAGGGCAGGGGATGTTTCAACACCAGGTATACAGCATTAAAGGTTGAGTTATGCTTTATTGTTAGTTACGAAAGAGTATGTAAAATAATTAAAATAATCGAGATGATGTTAACTACAGGTAAAACTACTGACGAACTTAATGTCTTTAGTTTGTTCTTGTCAATATTCTTGGTCTAAATGTTCGATAAGGGTGATAAGAGTGTGGATTGAGCCCTAGGCTACGTACCTAATGGCCCGGGTTTTATTATATATATATATCCTCCGTGCACCCAAACTTCTACTAACGATAAGCTTTTTAATTTTTCGGGAGACAAATCCCTACGAATGCTCAGTCGGTACAAGGATAGGAATCGGACCCCCTATTATAGTTGAATGTTCCCCGCCGTATTTGGTGAGCTCACCCCAAACTATCAAACCAACCTTTGGATTAATTGCTGTAGTTAAATGTTTTTAATCGGAGCAGCAATAAGCAATATTCTTAATCATCAATAAAACGAGTAACTCTATCTATCAAGACTCAACAAATTATTTTCGCCACTCATTTTATTATGAACACTTAATGAAGAGCAAGCATATTTAGTAGGGAGAAGGTTAATGCCAATTTGGCATTCGAAAAGATCCTCGGTCGGATCGCTGTCCGGCTGTGTACGCGCTTATCTTACTGACTGGATGACTCGGAAGCTCGGATGAGAGGTTTACTCTGATTTATGTGCCTGAAGAAATCCGTTTTCCTATGTAGCGTAATGAAATGAGACATCTGCCAAATGTCATTTTAGATGTCTCTATGAGACACCTAAAATCAAATTACTCCGCGATCATTGATCGCTAATACTTTTCAGGCTGCTAATCAAAATAACCGAAATTTAGTTAATACGTATTCAGCCGCAGGTCTTGAATTTTTGACAGAACTTATTGTGTTTTTGGAAGCGATCGAAAAATGATGAATTTGCAGAAAATTCTCCAGTCCACAATATATATTGCAACTCAATTTATTTTTTATTGAGAGCATAGAACATTCCGCAGTTATTTCTCGAGCGGTTATTTCTTATATCACCTAAGTTTAACAAGAGACTCTAATGACTTCTACAATGTAATCATTGACTTATTTATAATGTTGTTCAAACAGTGAAAAAATAACCATAATTGATTGTTATATGTCGCAAAGCTCAGCGCTGAACAAAGGTGGATAATGTCCCCGGAGTAGCTAAGCTTCATCTTGAACTAAGCGTGCTTTGTGATTCGATTCGTCCCATGCAGTTGGCGGGTAACATTACATACGATAGTTTCAATGACCTAAATGATTTTATTAACTAGTTCCGTTTTTGGGCATCTGAAGCACAGTCCTTTGGCTGATATTTCACTATTTTATTGGACGAACACAAAATTTATGGAAATGCTATTAAATGGTGGGACAATAAAAATAAAACTTTAAAAGATTTTTCCGTTCAACTTCTGATGAATCCCTGCTCTCCTATTCTTGGGTGGGTTTTACGACTGAGACTATGATTTTAACAGGAAGAAAAATAACAAACCGAACGGTATTAGGGTTAACCTTGTGAAATTTATCCATGATGGAAAGGAGACAAACTATGCAAATTTCACTAGAATATTATTATAGTATAGTATTCAAGTGAAATTTGCATAGTTTGTCTCCTTTCCATCAGGAAGAAAAATATTTCACCCCTTATATGATGCACCTTGATCTATGTAGCCTTCCTTAGCCAAGGGAACTCACAGTATTTCGATGTACCCTGAAATGAATGTAATCAACAGGACCATGTCATTTTTTATACCATGCTAGAGTTTTAACAACAATACAATACATACATTTTCAATGTGTATGCCTATTATGGTTTTCGCTATTTTCTAACGCCATCTTCTTTCTCTTTACCCTATTTCCTGGTATTGTAGCTAGTTTTTCTTTTTCGGGTGCCAAGATATTATTTTCTTTACCATTTGAGAATCTCATCCACAAAATATCTCACAAGCCGTCGCAAGGACGAGTAGCAGGGGGTGCTAGTTCACCACCCGGAAAACGGAGCCAATTCACTCCTACAGAGGCTCATTTACTCATGTAAAACGCACTTCAACTCACACACAGGCAAACACATAAACTAACAATCAACACACCCATGCACGTGAATACACGAATCCTGACACGAACACCTGATGTGCGCCCAACGTTCGATCATATCCTCGTTTGACATTAGAATGTCTTTACCATTCCCATAAAGACTGGTTTCCCACCGTTATGATTCCCAATTACCCGAGGAAAGAACGAATACTTGTTTCCATCTGTACTTGGGTATATTTCCTTTATCTCATCTTTGTTGCGCAACCTTACTAAATAGTGTGGAATCATAACAGTTCAATGTGTGCGGTCTACATCTAAATTTACATTTTTATTTATGCATGTATATAATCATGTTTTAGTCCTACTCTACTCTGCTGTAGATATATGCTATGAGTGATTTTCTATTTGCGTCTTATTTATAGTGGTTTGCTGTGATATCCGTGATCCTGAGGACACGGCAGCTTTACCAGATGACCTTAATGCTATAAAACGCTGGTGCGACACTTGGTAATTAGAATTAAACTTTAAAAATTGCGTTGGCATACGTTTTTGGAAAAAGAGTAATTCCCTCTCGAACACCTACTGCATCAGGAGCACCGAAACGGAATGTGTAGACTCAATTAAAATTTCCTGGGCGTTACCCTCACTCACGATCCCTCCTGAGCGAAACACATATAGGGAATATGTGGAAAAGTTAACAAAAAATTAGGATTTATTAGCAAAGTGATTGGTATATGTGATAAAATGGTCAAAGAGAAATGTTTTCTGCCGTTGGTTAAGCCTCATTTGGAATATGCTGAAAGTGTATGGGATCCTCACGAAGTTGGATTAATTGCCGAATTCGCTCAAGAGCAGCGTAGAGGAGCTTGATTTTAAAACGTTTTTTTTGGTAAACTTAGTAGCGAATCCAAAATATTAGAGCGGCTAGGCTTGGAATCACCCACGGGGTGATAGTTAAATTACAGATTGAAGCTCTTGCATAAATTGGAAGGAAGTCTCTTTAGCAGTGATGTTGAAAATGTATTATTACCCCTATCGTACTACGGTAGGAGAGATCATGCTAATAAAACTAAAGAGATTAAGAGGAGAACGGATAGAGTTAAGATGTCATTTTTTCCACGAACGATAAGGGATCATAATAACATTGCTCGATCGCGGTAGGGTTATGTTCGGGTAAAATTAATCTGATGTATGTTCACCCCCTGCCACACACACTAGCGGTGCCTTGAAGGGTACATAAAAACTTAAAATATATAAATGAATTCGTTTTATAAAATGGCTAGAATTGAATTGGGAGAATACGAAGGGGTCAGTTACGTAGCGGTCACTTCTATTTGCAAATTAATAAGAAAAATATAAAAATCCATTTTTAAGGAATTAGCTTCGTCATCTGTCCAAAATAGTTTAACTGACGATAATATCGGATGTTTTTGCGAAATAGTTCCTTCGTGGAAAATATTTTTGAACAATCGGAGAAACAAATAAATGATATCACTACGATTTACATACATTAATGCATATTGGATTTTCCATGAGGCAAACGATTTCAAGATTTAACTTGTGGAACTACTCCAATTCGTGAAATAGAAAGACTTAGTAGCCACCAAGAAGGTTTATTCCATATCTACGAACTAGGTTTCGACAAATTTTGACTTCATCATCGTGATATTTGGTACAATGAAAAGAGAAACTTTATAATTCCACATAGATATAAAGTTTCTCTTTTCATTATGTTAAGTCGATTCCATGACGTCACGCCCGAGATAACGAATTATATCGAGTGATATTTGGTGTTGAAGCCTAGGTCGTGAATCTGAGACGCAATACCTTTGTTGAACTCTCCTCTAATTGTTTGTCAGTACTGTTGGAAATTTTAACAGTGAGAAAGCTACTTAGACCTGCCATAAAAAGCTTACCGAGCCATTAGGGGAACTAGGATACATTTCCAGCAAAGTGAACATTTCGGACGAATGCATTTAGGAGTTCACAAGGGTCTCACGCCAAAGAAATTAATAATACGTAATCCGCATTTTATTAGAAAATTATACCATAAACGCAGTCAAAGTTTGACACAAATAACTGTTCTCCTTCACAAAATTTACGGTCACAGGAACACTATGCACTTTGAAAATTTTGAAGAACATACCTAGTATTCAATTGGCACTTCTTACATGGAGGTTTTATAATTCTATAGAGTCAAGTAAAGTACAACGTCTTAACCTTTTATTCATAGGAGATGACTAGCAGACGATAGTGAACACTTTATCTGTCATGCCTGTCAGATCATCTACAGTAAAAATATTTCAAATGTGTTTTATTCGTAGTTAATCCATTTCCATTTTCAAATGATAATTTTACCGAAATCATATTGCTTTGATAAGTGGTTAGGTTCAAAGAACCGACTCAAGGGATCTGAGTCTCACTCCGAGAAATAATGACGCATATTTATCAATATACCTTCGATTGAGAGACTTGAAGAAAAAAAAATAAAAGAGAGAATGTAATTCTCCCCTTTCTCCAGAGGAGCACACCGTCAATTCTTTCTCTCCAGCGTTTCCCAAGAGATGGCGCCACCCTTCGCCAGTGACGACGTCCGCCCCTTAGAAAACGCGGGACAAAGCTTTCACGGCCGTTAAACGTAAAAAGCGATTCCCTGAGGGAAGCCATCCTTTTCCCTTTCTCTCCCGGCCGCGTCTTACCTATCTCCTTCTCCCTTCCCGCTTTTATCATCCCTTTAGAAGCCTGTCTCCTCAACCTTTCTCCCTCCCGTCTCGCCGTTTCCCCGGGAACTTAAAAACAATGTCACGGGAGAATGGAGCCCGTCGCAGATTTGAAAAAAATGAGAGCACGGCGCTCTGTAATAATCCGCTTAACAACTTGCAGGTACAGTGCGGGGAGGGACATTGTGTTCCATGTGTCTCCTTGGCTTCGAACAATCTAGCTTGCTTCCGTGGAAGACGGTATTATTAATTTTGGTGGAAAAGGCTTTTCAGCTCCTGTCATCAATCTTGTATGCTCCTATCCCTTTTGAAGTAATGCTGGGAAGGAATTTAACGTCGAAAGCTTCAACAAAAGGCGGTGATGGTTATATTACCGCTGGATCATTACTTAAGATCACCGTGCCTATCCAACATTCAAGGACCTAAAAACATTTATGGTTTAGTCATGGCGTATGGTACCGAGAGGAGTGAGATGCGTAAAACCGTAAACAGAAGAACCAAGAATGTACACACTTCTCTAACGTATTATTAAAAACATGTATGGTCCAAGCATGAATGAGAAGCCTGACTCACAATCATTCCGCTGGATAAGCGATTTGAAGATGTGGAAATATGTTCTAGTATGTGATAAGGATTAGTTACGAATAAATATTTTTAATATTAATAGTATCGCCTAACGGCCTAGGTAGTGTCGGGTCTGATCAGGCCCCAAGTCATGCTGATAGTGCTACTATTAATAATAGTATCCAAAATAATAGCTAATTTAAAAGGCAAAATTAATCTCCTCGAAATTTGCTATGAATAAAGGACATACGTGAATAGGATTACAATTGATATAACTATTGTAAATTTTCTCAAGATCCTTTTCCATTTACAGAAATGACGGAACAAATAGAATCGGGGGTGGTGTTATCATTGTAGTTAAAAGTTCTTGCGTCTGCAGGGCTGAAGTAATTCCGGGTAAGAATTTGGAAAGCGTTTGGTGCTCAATTAGAAGTCCTCAATTGAAAAGAATTTGTGTATGTGCATATTACAGACCGCCAGTCGACAGAGACAATTTAATACTAGAATTAGATCAGTGGTTAAAATATTTTTAGAAAAATCAAAGGTTTTTTAACCCAACACATTGATCGCGGCGTTATAATCGGTGGAGATTTCAATGTCCCATCTATTGACTAGAGCCCGAATAGTTTTAAAAGGGGCGGTACAGAAAAAGCTATCTGCGAATCGCTATTGAATTCTTTTACGTTGAACTCGTTGAATCAACTTGGTCACTTCACCAAATATGGGCGGTAGTATTCTTGATTTGTGTTCAACGAATATTCCCGAAAAAGTCTTAACTATAAAAACTATAAAAGGAGTTAGTGACCACGGGGCAGTAAATGCTAAGTTTTTGTTACATAAATAAGAAGCCTAAAAGGAAAATTTTCTTTTTTAAAGAAGGAGAATACAATGGTCTAAAGAGCGGGCTACAGAACCAAATTGCTAGTTTTAAGGAAGATAGTAATCACCGAAATATTGAGGATACGTGGAATCACTTTGTTTGAGATCACACACTCAGCAGTCAACAAGTTTATTCCCGGTAAATCCATAAAAGGTACATCCATAAAGTAAATCCATGGTACAACGCGGATGTTAGAAAAGCATTATGACGTCAAAGGCTATGTCACGTCAAGATAAAAATATTAGGGATAATATTTCTAGGGTGAATGCCAATAAGGAATTTCGGAAAGCGTTTGGCCAATTCCAAAGGAAAAGATTAGCGGAAAATTTTAAAGACAATCCGAAAGCATTTTGGTTAAACGTGGGAGAGGTTCAGGGAAATAAGTTAACTATTAATTCACTCAAAAATGATCAAATCGAAAGAGTAATCAGCAGTTTGGAAAAGGCATACTTATTAAATTCTTAAAAATTGAAATCTCATGTAATTGTATAGAAAATTTGTGAAAAATATTAAACCTAATAAATCCTCCGGTCCTGATGATATATCCGCTCGTATATTTAAGGATCTAGCTTCGGAATTTGCGCCGGACAAGGATAAACCGTGTAATTACATCCCTTTTTCCCTCACATCCATTTCGTGCAAGGTTATGGAGCATATAGTTTCTGGTTCGATCATGAGACACCTCGGTAATCAGAAGTTATTAATGGAAAATCAGCACGGTTTCCAAAAGGTAGATTCTGCAAGATACAACTTGCGCTTTTTGTTCATGATGTTCTTATTTCTGGAGAGATATATGTTCCAGTGGACTTTTTCTAGATTTTAGGAAAGCCTTCGACAAAGTATCTCATAGTAAACTACTCGCAAAGCTAGAAGCATATGGCATAGATAAAAATCTCCGGGGTTGGGTTGAAGAGTTTTTGAATGGCCGTATTCAAAGAGTAGTGATAGATGGTGTTAGCTCAAATGAAGTAGAAGTTACTTTAGGTGTTCCTCAAGGAAGTGTCATCGGACCTCTTTTATTCCTACTAAACTTAAGCAACAATGACTCCGTAGTCACTACTAAGATACGTTTATTTGTCAACGATGTTGTGGTTTGCCGTGATATCCGTGACCCTGAGGACACAGCAGCTTTGTCAGATTATCTTAATGCCATACAATGATAGTACGACACTTGGCAATTAAAATTAAACTTTAAAAATTGCGTTGTCATACATTTTTGGAAAAAGAGCCATTCCCACTCGAACGCCTATTGCATTAGGAACACCGAAATGGAATGTGTAGACTCAAATACCGAGACGTTATAATTCGTTGTCTCGGGCGTGACTTCATGGAATCGACTTAACATAATGAAAAGAGAAACTTTATAATTCCACATAGATTTATTAGACGGACGACCCAGGTTTCGACGTGGCACGTCATCATCAGCTACTTTTTCAAAGAAGACAGAGAATATATAGTCACACAAAATTGGGGGGGGAAAGAGGGGGAGAGATCGGGGGAGGGGGGAAAGGCGAGAAGAGAGAGACAACTCCCTGGTCTGAGGAGAGGGTTAGGGGGTGGAAGAGGGGAAACCCCAGGGGGTGGGGGGGTTTGGCCCAGAGGTGGTTAAGGGGGCTGAGAGCATAGGGACTAGAAGAAAGGAAAGGATTAGGAACTCCGTTATCTAAG
The DNA here is from genome assembly GCA_037158775.1 of Hetaerina titia. Classification (NCBI taxonomy): domain Eukaryota; kingdom Metazoa; phylum Arthropoda; class Insecta; order Odonata; family Calopterygidae; genus Hetaerina; species Hetaerina titia. The sequence continues at coordinate 63,434,581 of CM073778.1, read as the reverse complement.
GAAAGGGGTGGTAGTGTAGGGGACGCGTGGGTCAGGAGGTAGAGGGGAAATTCCGAGTATACGTAAAAACGCTGTATTAAGAGCCGGTAGGGGAGGTAAGGTAGGTGAAGAATCATTAGGTGTGTAAGGAAGGAAGGTCTAGAAGGGGGGAGTGGGAAGGGTACAAAGACGAGACCCTCACTCACAATCTCTTCTGGATGAAACACATACGGGGAATATGTGGACAAGCTAACAAAAAAATAGGATTTATTAGAAGAGTACTTGGCAAATGTGATGAAAAGGTCAAATAGAAATGTTTTATGTTGTTGGTTAGGCCTCATTTGAAACTGGTGTAAATACTCCCCATAGTTGATTTGGTATTTGTAGTACATTAGTGTAAACAATTAAAGCTCTATTCTATTAGCTCCGGCTAAAAATTCACTAAATATCCAAAACTCACGCGTTACATCGAACCATTTTTGCACTCTCCGAATTTTCTACCTCACTATAAATTTCCCTCCCTACATTCTCCCCTTCATCTACATATTGCATTTCCTCCCTAAGGTAACATTCTCTCCCCAACCACAGTCTTCAATATTCTAGTTCCATCTAACATTCCCCGCAACCACTTTTACTGCTTTCTCATAATCAGTCCCAGTAACTTTTAGATATGAAACGGTTCATATTATTCCTTTTAGTCTGATGTGTATCCACCCCCTGCCACCGCCTAGAAAAAGAAACCCCTCTTCCCGTACCATGCCTATTACTCGTTTTGATTTTCTTTCTGTCTTTATTTCAATTCATGTTTCTCCTAATCCAAATTTCAGCTGCTTTCAGTTAAACTATTCGTATATCCATAATATTCAGTGCCTAATTAATAACCTTTTAATGTCTTCCAGGCACATGATCAAAGCCAAAAAATTAATCTTGGTGAAATACAAATATTTCAATTTCATGCATTATCATCGGGTAGCCAAAGCTTGGAAGGGGCTGTGGATATCCCGGACTTTTTTTTGCCACTCACTTGTAAAGGTTAAAATATGGTCCGTTTAAAATTCTGGCTAGTTTATCTTTATTTACAATGGCCATCCTAATTAGAATATCTTCCCTGTCTTATAAATCTGTGTACCGGAGACACGCGACGTAAACAATTGCAATAGTCGCCATATGTAGGATGGATATATAGCAAGGAAACCCCGTAATCAGAAATAATGGGAATAGAAGGATAATGACGGTTACTAAGCAAATATCGTTTATCTAAATGTGACTAGTTCCTGTGGACCGACTTTTTTATCTTGCTCCGCGTTTCTTTTTGATGATATTTAGTCTGCTTTATTTCTAACCATTTCAGAGAGTAAAAATCATTCGCCTCGACCGGGATTCGAACCCGGATCCCTCGATATCCGGCCGAGTGCTTTAACCACTTAAGCTACCGAGACGTCTTCTTACACTCTGAAATTCTTTTCACTCTGAAATTAACATCGTTGACTGTGGCGCGTCGCGCATGACTACGAATGCCTGTGACTTTGTATGTACGGTATTTCGTCATAACATGTTGTTCCTTTAAAGCCCCCAAAATTTCAGAGTGTAAGAGGACGTCTCGGTAGCTTAAGTGGTTAAAGCACTCGGCCGGATATCGAGGGATCCGGGTTCGAATCCCGGTCAAGGCGAATGATTTTTACTCTCTGAAATGGTTGCATTATAATGCACACATAGCGGGTGACTCTGTTAAAGTTACTGTTACAGTTTCTTGAAATTTGCTTTATTTCTGTTTGACGGCGATCTCCGTATTTCCAACTCTTCCGATTACATCTTGATTGGTGTCATTATTAGAGTTTCATAATGATGCTCGAAACTCATCCTTTGTCGTTTGTCGATTTTTGACGTATCAGCTATGGGAAAGATATCCATGACGGATACTTATAATTGGTTCTAGTTGATGGCCGTGGAGGTGGCGACATGTTCATGGGAGGAGATGCCGTGAGATTGATTGCTTGAGGAGTTTTGACACTGCTAACCCTTTCTTTGTAGCTTCTAACAGGTCTTCAATGTCTTCAGTGCCATGAACAAAGGATATGGCTGTTATATCACCGGGACGTTTTCAATCTTGGAACGCAAATCACTATTAGCAATCATTGTTTTCATGTGTGTGTTCGTTAGGGTTTAATGGTGAAATGCCACTACGTTCAAGCATATTAGTTGTTTTTTTCTGTAAAAGAAACTCTTCTTTATCAATATGCCGTATTAAATAGATCGGTCATATCACGTGGTTCTTTTCAGATCCAAGAGTTTTGATATTTTCATCCTTTCAACGGTCCCGAATATTTTAAGTATAACGGTTGCAACCGATGAGATAAGTGCGGTGGTATTGATGTAGCGTGGATTTCATTATCTTTAAAAAAATATGTGTGATGACAGAGATATATTGTTTCATTGGTTGCCCATTGCTTAAATAACTGGACTGGCAACGGAAGAATTAATTACCTTTGGAAGTGTTGTACTAAATCAGGTTTCGAAGAGTTCGGAAGTCAATTGTCCATTTTCAGGACAATGGTACACTACCTCTGGAGCTCCACCACTTTATGATGAAGGAGCTTGGGAAGATGAACATACTCGTAGGAAGCACATAGTGTTTTGCAGCACTGAAAGTGCAACTCACGGTTGTATTTTTTTCATCTTTTCGAAAACTAGGTGAATGGAAAAGTGAATATGGTCAGGAATATAAACCTTATCGTGCTTGAAAAACCACTAATGGACATAGCTAATATATCATTCCTATTATTTATGATTTTGATAAATGAAAATGTGATTCATCGAAATGAAGACAAATGGAAATTTAAGCTTATTGAAACGTGTGAAGGCAGATGGAAAATATGATCAATTGGAGAGGGTAATAATAACGCGTACACAAGAGGAAGCTCACTTAATACGTAATAATTGCTTGCCGTTAGGGACCGTCTTATGTGGATAGACTAGCTATGACGATGCCGTTTGTTATAAGACTTTTGGCTGTCCCTAAACGCCGTCACACAACCCTGTAGATTTATCTGCCATACAAAACCCCTTTTCTTTCGATTGTTGCATTTGTACAGGCCTGTAGACATCTCATTGTTTTTAACGTCGTCAAATACATTTCAAAATGCCTGTTTTCTTCCACCCTCTTTTCAGCTTACTCAGCATTCTCCATTCCAAAACTCCCTTCAATGTCCCTCCATCTGTAAAAATTTTCTCCATTGCCGTTTTCAAAGTTTCTTTACTAACTCCCGCTTTTGTCATCCTCCCTCTCTCCCCAGACCAAATCGAACAGTAATTTGTTTGTCTTCTAACTAACTAACCAAAAGCCTGCAGTCTGAACTCATCTCTTCTTCTCCATCTTCAACTGGAGATTTAAGGAAAAGAGCACCCCGTAAAGTTTGGATAAAAGAGCAGACACGTCGCTTATAGGAACACAGAATTTTAATTTCGTAGCCGCCACTCATCTTTGGCGAACGCGGTAGAGAGTAATTAATCTTCGTCTGATTAATTGTCCGAACCTCCACTTTGCACCTCGTGAATGGTCAAGCGATCGATTTAGGCTTCGGGCGTCCAGAAAATTAGACTATAGACACCACCACCACCCCTTCACAACACAAGCCTACGAAGCTGTGATTTGCCCGAAGTATGGGAAGCGAGGAGACAAGAGGGAGGAGGGGCATGGGGAGGGAGGAAGGGAGAGAGGGTGGATGAGGAGATAGGGTAAGCAAGCAAGCACGCGCTCCAATTTGCCTTAATATCCCCGCCATCCTCGATTACTCTTCATCGTTTCGCATGATGGTGCTCATTGGATGGGGGAGATGGGGTCGAGAGCACGGCAGGGGGGGAAGTTAGGGTTGAGGGGAGGAGGGAAGAGGGCTCCCCACTTGACTTGCCCCATTCGAAAAGCCGCCCTGTGTTGCCAGCGCGGCGGGTGGGTAGAGTTATAAACACCGCGTCGCGCCGCGGCGGCAGCACTGAATTCGGATGCATTCAAATTCTCTTTCCTCCTCTCCAATTCGATGCAGTAAATCGCATGCACTTTCATTCATCCCATTCCCCTCCTATTTCTCGCTCCCTCTCTCCTTTTCCTTCGGTCTCCCTTTTTCTATCTCTCTCCTTGAGGCGCTTACGTTGCCTGCTAATATATATCCACGAGCTGTTTGCGTGTTTTTGCATGTTCCCCTCTCGAAGGGATTATATATATATGAAGCGGTATTATCCAAATTTCAACCAACACTTTACCGTCGTCTGGACGAAGCAAATTTCCCCCAAACCCATTCGCGTTCATGAAAAGCACCAACTATTTTCGCGCCACTAGAGGAAATTGAAATCATTAGGGTTTTTGCTCCGAGTGGTGTTCCCCTAACTGGATGGCTTTTTTTTTCATTTTCGTAGGGCCTTGATATTTTTAAGTGTTGCGTTTACTGAGTTCTATATCGCTCCCGGGTTGTGACTCGGCAGAAGAGAAAATGTGTACAAAGGATTGCATCATTCAAGATATGATGCAGGCTCGTGAGCCTCTAGTGGCAACTTAATCGATTTAATTTATATATTGAGTATGATTTCGTGGTTAAGCGAGTGGAATATTTTTTATTTAAAAAATATTTTTGTTTATAGAATAGGCTATTGGAATAGATATTCATAAAAAATCACCCATACACTCTATATTACCGTTGCAATTTCATTAATTTGATACATTTTTTCATTTATTGTACGATTCATACGTATTGCTTATCTCGTCTTAAAATTAATTGAAATAATTTTAAAAATTAATATATTTATACTACATAAAGAATAATCTAACGTGAAGCATTTATTGTGCTCATGTTGTTTTTGATAGAGATAAGAACACTTTTCTATATTCTCTAACTTATGCAAATATGATAAGCCTTATTTTTTCCAAATTTCATGGAAGAAGAGTGCCAGATAACACTTGCGAAAATAATGGTGGATATTTAAATTAATTAACGACAGAAAGTTTTGCAAATGCTTATAAAATGACTGAATTGAGCGTGTAAGAGCGTGTGGTAGAATGATTTCTTCACACAATCTAAGCATTTAATATTCCTTCATTGTTTGAAGTGATAAAAATTACCTAAACCGAATATTACAAGATGGGGGGTATTCCTCTCTTCTCAGTAAAAAATCCATTTTAGCTGGCGACGTAATAATGCTCACAAAAATGTCGACAAATGTTCTTTTCTCTATGGATCTGATCATCCAAAAGGTTTTCTAATATCCTATTCTAATCAACGCGTGGAAATTTTTCTTCAAATTGCAGTCAAAATGCCGAGAAACGGCAGTAGTGGAAAAAGTGAGCAAAAGGAATGGTCTTGTTAATGGATTATAATTGAAAAGGACTTGGAGCATTAAAATGAAAAGAAGAAATTTAGATACGTCTTACTCGCTTGCTTTTCGCTGTCAGTGTAGTGTAATACTTTTCTAGATGCTCCAAATGCGCTGCTTATACCAGCAGAAACGTCATACCATCTTCTTTAAGGAACTAATTTTAAGGGAACACACAACATCCATGCCTAAGGCGAGAAGAGCACGCATGGCCTGTGACTGCCAGGGTTGTTCTCCCTTACCTTACTCGGATTGCTGTATTAAGAGCTCGAAGTGCTAACATTATGCCCTGGGCAGATCATTGAGTTTGAACTTTTTGAACATAGTTCTCGTCATGTATGTTATGCTTAACACTGTAAATTCAGTCCTTAATTTAAACACTAATGTTCATAGTTAACAGCCGCATTCACTCAAAACAGTGCTGACGCGCTCAACAAATGCACTCAACATATTTCAGATGCAAGGAACTTTTTAATGAAGAAAGTTAGCGTTAATTTTGATGAAATCGAAATATTTCAATGGGTTAGTCTTCAAATGGTATTTTATTTGCCTCCCCCGTTGGTATTTATATGGTTTTTATTCGGCCCCGATGGCGGCGGGGTAACGTCCTCGCCTGCTAATCCAGAGGTCGCCGGTTCAAATCTCGCGAAGGTAGTTTTTCTTTCACCTAGGGCTTGGATGTGTGTAATTGTCAAATTGTTATGTGAATGTCCGAAGTCTGATGGACAGGTCGAAGTGCTTTTTCCAGAATAATGAAACTTTTTTAACATTTTTGAGCTTTTGACATTCGAAATGTGTTCATTTTAAGTTTTAGCAAAAATAATAAAATAATAACAAAATCCAATTAAGAAAAGAAGGAGGATTCGTTCTTCGGAAATTCGAATACATTCGAAAGATCGTAGTAGATGGCCAAAAGGTGCACTTCGATAAATTACCTACCAATAACATAGGTAGCGTCGTTCGTTCATATCGTAAATAGCATGCTTCTTCGTTCTCTTTGTCCTGTGAAATGCATTAAATAATCTGTGTATGTGTTAGTCAAGTGACTATTTATCCGATTCATTCTAGGGTTTTGATGACCGATCTTAGTCCCGCCGCCGATCGTTTATGGAGAGTTGAGTGATTAAAACAAGAACTTCAGTCTAATTACGATTCCCCGCAAAAAGAGCGACGATGCTCCCAACCATGTAGCAGAAGTGCATGCCCACAGACGTTTTCACGTGGCATGAAGAGGGAAGAAGACTTTTGCATCCTCTACCGGCCCCTCCCTTTCCCTCTCCACCCGAAAAATATATAACTCAGCGCACCGATTTCCCTCGCGGTCCAAAGAGCGACGTTTCGTAGCATGTTTCGTTCGAATGCGGCCTCAAGGGTGGATTGGATGGATGGAGGGAGTGAGACGGTGGGGCCGGGTTCCAGCCTCCCCATTCAGCCGCAGTGCATTTCCCTTTGATCTGATCTTATAAGGGCGATAAAGGCCCCTGTGGTGGGCGGGGGAGGTATCAGGCGGCTTCCCACATCCCCTCCGCCGCTTGACTTGACAACCATCTCTCTCTCTCTCTCTCTCGCCCCTCCAAGGAGCCACCACTCTCCCCTCTTTCCCTAAATAAAATTCAACCCACATGAGGATTGGGGGAGAGGGAGACCACGGATCTCTCCTCCCCCTCCACTTTACGCCCATTAACACGCAGCCACAATCCGGAAAAACCCTCGAAACTTAAAAATAAAAAAAATAAATCAACTCCCGACACCACCTCACGATTTTTTCGCATCACCCGACTATAGAGGGCCGCATTATATTTATTATTTCTTTTTCACCGCTTTTTTCTCCTCGTATACTTCCTCTCCTGTATTTGCCGGGGGCTTTGCGCATGGTCCACGGGTGACGGGTTTTCAATGGGACTAGACGGACTCCTGGCGAATTTCCACGTTTCCAGCCAAGGTATTCTTCAAGTGAGCTTTTTAAGGAGCAAAGGAGATGAGTGTTGTTCGGTGTGTGTGGGGACAGGGGGTTGGTTTTTGAGAGTCGGGGGTCGGTGTATGTGGGGGAGGGGAGCGGCGATATGAGGTTAAGCGGAGCGGAGGGAAGTGTCGGAGGGGAGGGTGGGTGGAGGAGAAGAGGAGAAGTGGTGGGGACGATGATCACGTGGTCTTTGAGGAGACTGGGGAGGGAGGGTTAAGGCGGACATCGGTAGGGGTTGAGAAAAATGGGGTATGGGTTCAACCAAGAAGTTAAGCTGCTCGGGAGAAGCAGAGATCCTATTCCGGCAACGAACGGAACTCTTTCTCGCCTGCCAGATTAATGCGGACAACGTTTTCTCCCTGGAAATGCGAGCAAATAACGTGGATTCCTTTGGGTTGACTACCACTCGGACTATTTTAGGTTTAAATATGCGGGAGGGATAGGGTGGCAGCGTATTGGGTGCAGCATTCGACTACTGACTCGAGGACTTGGGTTCGATTCTCAGTGACTTGAGCACTTCCATCTTCACCCAACTCTTGTTATTCCTCTCGTTTTAGAGCATTTTTTAGGGAACCATCGCCGACACAAGGAGAGGAAATGTGTGGGCTCTCTGACATTTGAGTGAATATCACGCTATTTAAGACTTAGCAAAATGCGACCTCGCACAAAGCATAAACAAAACAAAATTATTCGTAATTTTTAATTTAAAAAATAAAAGCTAAAGCTTTCGTCGACACAAAAGTCATGGCATGATTTGCATTGGCAAGTATTCTTGCAAGTGAGCATGAGTTTAAGTGTACATTCAAATATTTATTTGAATATATATCTAATTATCCACCCTACGGTATTGTAGTGGGGTCTAATATAAGTGCATAGTTATGTATAAATTCCCGGTGCCCAAACATCCCCAACCACACGCCCTTTCTAAGGGTTAAGTGATATTATGTATATGTACTGTTTTTTATGTCCACACGTAATTTTCACGTCAGGATTCACCCACTAACGTTTTCTTAGGTCTTACAGGTATGTTAATATCTGAAATTAATAAAGTGCACCATACCTTTTTCTGTTGCTTTATTTACCGCAGTGATCTGTTAACTTGATGGAAATGTGGGAATCCTTCCTTTATCTCTCTAATTTCTAATTGGCCCAATTTACTGTTGTAACTGGCTCCTATGCTAATGGCTTAGATGGTCGCACGCTATGTGCAACGATAGCTCTTACCCTTGATTACGATGAGTTTTTTTTTTAGGTAATCTACCGGTTAAGGTAGGTTTTTGGATGGACCCAACTATCAAATAAACATTTTGTGACTCCCCACCTAGCAAACTAATCTATATCAGGTCCCTATTCATCTCGGTGTACTTCTTTCCTCCCTTCACCTCGTCCAACATCCCTATCCTGTTCCTACCCTTACCTCGCTTGCCCAACATTCTTCCCTCTATTACCCTCTTCAACATTCCACTACCGCTCAATACTCCCTTCATCCATTTTTTCTGCCTCCATAGGATTTCTCTCAACAAACCCCTCTCCTCCCCCACCATTTCTAGTATTTCCTCATTTGTTTTCCTTTCGGTCCATTTCACCTTTTCCATTCTTCTCCACACCCACATTTCAAAAGCCTCCAATCTACGTCTATCCTCCTGCTTCAGCGACCACGTTTCCGCGCCGTACATAGCTACGCTCCATATCAGAGTTTTTACGAGTCTTGTCTTAACATCCCTACTCAACGTCCCCGTCATCAACTCCCTCCTCCTTGAGAAAGCCTCCTTGCCTAGCGCAATTCTTCTCCTTACGTCCCTACCACTTTGACCGTGTTGGTCCAAAACACTTCCGAGATATGTAAACTGTTCTACCTGCTCTATTTTTTCCCCGCCTATTTTAATATTTAGCTTAGCCTTTTTCTTTCTGGAAAATCGCATAACCTTTGTTTTATTAATATTTATTCTCATCCCATATTTATCGCACTGAACCTCCAATTCACTCAACAATGCTTGCAACCCCTTGGCTGACTGAGCAACTAATGCTTGGTCATCAGCAAACCTAACCGATTTTACGAATTCCCCTCCGACTTTCATTCCTACCTCCAGTTCTTCCCATGCCTCTTTAATCATTTCCTCTACATATACGTTGAACAGTACCGGTGACAATGGGCAACCCTGCCTTACACCTCTTCCTAACACTGCCCATCCGGACTCTCCGTTCCCCACTCGCACCTGAGCAGTCTGAGACATGTACAGGTTGCGGATCAGTCTCCTGTCCCTTAAATCCATTCCTATTTTCTGCAATACACGCATTAATTTTTCCCAATTCACTCTATCAAACGCTTTTTCGAAATCTACAAAACAGGCAAAAACGTCCTGATTGTATTCTATATTCCTCTCGACTAGTGATCTCATTACTGCAATGGCATCACGCGTACCTGTTCCTTTCCTGAACCCAAACTGATCATCCCCTAAGTAATCATTTGCCTTACTCTCTATCCTTTTGTTGATGATCCTGAGAATAACTTTAGCTGCGTGGGATATCAAACTTATTGTTCTGTAATCCTCACATGACGAAGCCTTTACCTTTTTTGGAATAGGAACTAACACCGATCTCACAAAATCTTCCGGCCAGATTCCTTCCTCATAGATACTACGAATCAGTCCATACATGGCCTTCTTCCCACCTTTCCCTAACCATTTCAACATTTCTACAGGAATATTGTCCACCCCCACAGCCTTATTTGCTTTCATCTCCTTTAATGCCCTTTCTATTTCATCGTCGAGTATGCCTGGACCTAAGCTATCTTCTTCTACGTCATGTTCCTTTTCTATGTCTAACCTTGTCGGCCTAAGTTCTTTACCATACAGTGTTTCTATATATTCCTTCCATCTCTCTTGGATTTTTCCTGGTTCAACTATTATCTTACCCCATTTATCTTTAACTGTTAGCACACATCTTGCCTTCTTACTTCCCGATAATAACTTAACCTTGCTGTATAGAGCACCAATTTCACCCTTCTTCTGTAAACTTTCCATATCCTCGCATTGCGTTTTCCACCATTCTTCTTTTGCTTTATTTGTGGCCCTTCTCAATTTATTGTTTAACTCTTTGTACTTCATTTTGCCTAACTCTGTGTTTACATTTTTCCATCTTCTTCTCTCATCCATCTTTGCAATCATCTCCTCCGTTACCCATGGTTTCCTTATCCTTTTCCCGTTAACGTTTCCTATAGTGTCTTTAGCGGCTTCCAATATGCCTTTCTTGATACATTCCCATTTTTCTTCGATAGTACTCAGTTCTTTACCGTCATCCATCCTTTTCTCTACAGCCTCCTGATACTCCTTCCTCGTTAATTCATTTACTGCTTCTAAATTCCATTTTTTAGCCCGCCGCCCTTGCCTTATCTTCTTGAAACGAACATTACATTTCATAACAACTAAATTGTGGTCAGAGTCCGCATCCGCTCCTGGGAAACTGTGCGAATTTATCACACTGTTCCTACGATGTACGATGTACGATGAGTTAGATCACCTAAAACAGGAGGTCACCCATCTCTGAACTCTTTGGCACATTTTTTAAAAAATATATTCAGTGTTTTCATGTGAGCAGGTCAGGAATTTTGAGCCACTGCCCATACTGATCTAGGCGAACAGAAATACAAGGAATTCAAAATGTTTTGAATTTGAGTATTTATTGAATAAATTAACCTTTAGTGTCCTAAATTCATGACTTTTGATCTTAGCAGATATTAAAATGCCTAACTTTAATCAATATGTACTTTGTTTTCATCGAAAAAATGTTTTGGGAGTAGTTGAATAGTCATTGGAGCTTAAACAACACAATGGCATGTAATATTTGCGGAGTGATTTGAGTTTGAATCCCTGGAAATTTAAACGATATTCCGTCAATGATTGTAACACCTTACAATGTAAACTAAAACCAAAGCTCTTGACTTTACTCACGCAACTGTACGTTGTGAATTATCCCACACAATAAAACCAAAGTTATGAACCCGAAGGTTGGTTTGATTGGTGAGGGTAGAGATCACGTTGTACGAAGAACAAAGTTTTGTGCTATTCATGCATCAGAGTAATAAGGGGCCAGTTCTTATCCTGTACCGTCTATGGTTCGCATGGTTCAAAATCACTCTGAGCCGGGGTGAAGGGCTGTGCGTGCTCAGAGGTGTCCCCGATAATCAACCCGGACCATCCTGTCTGTAGGGCAGCGTCACTCATCACGCGGAGCGCTTGTAAATGAATGCAATCTTCTCTTATTATTATTATTATTAAAATGTGCATGTACAAATAGACAAATGTCAGGTGGCACACAAGTCCCAAGTGTTACAATAAACTTGCCTTGGAAAAATAACATGGTTTCTGAAATACAATCAACATCACAAAAGATAACAAATAAAATCAGTCAGAAAAAAAAATACACTTTAAGGAAATTTCCAAACACCAATCTGTAGTATATAAAAAAAGAAATTCCCCTTTTCATTAACATTTGTTTCCCAATCAACAAGAAAAAAAAATTAAGCTGTTACATTTAATTTTATGCAACACATCAATCAAATGATTACAGAATTTGTTTACATCTTTTCTTAAAAGTTTGGACTCTGTTAGGAAAGGGCTTAAAAATTCTTGCAGGTAAATTGTTCCAATCAACAATTGTTTTATTTAGAAAAGAAAATTTTTTTTTATTCGTTCTTTGTGCCCGGCATTTTACCTTAAAATTGTGGTCATTTCTCCCTATGAAATTCGGGTTCCCCGCCTCTTTCCTTAGATCTGCCCAAGCCTTCTCCCCATTCAGAATGCGGAACATTCCACAAAGTCTGCTTACTTTCCTTCTAGTTTGTAAAGGTTCCCAGCCCAGCGTTTTTAGCATGTAAGACACGCGCATATAAGCCACACAGTGCAAAAGGGCGAGGGATATTATAGTTGCGTGTATATCTTGCAATACATTTCAAAAGTTGAGGAAGATCAGAAATATGGAAGAGGAAACAGAAGCAAATACGTATGACTAAAAAATCAATAATATGCGAGTAGTATACGGAATACAGTTTTACAATTTTTGTTTACAATGCTTTTTCTCAAAGAAAAATGAAGGTACGTTAAGAAATGTCAGCGCGTCTCACGTATGGACGCGTCAACGAACTAGTTGTTGGATGTAATTACTGCGATCGATATAGTCGTCTACATTTGTACGTACATTTGTAAAGCAAACGTTTGGGTTTATCTCATCACCGTCAATAAAACTAGAAAAAACTTCATTTCACCTAGAACCTTTCTCTCTTTTTTTTCTTATTTTAGTAACCTGAAAGCCAACGCTAGGGTGTGTGGCAGGAGATGAATACACACCTGATTAATTTTGACCTATTTTCTCTTCGACCACCATGCTTAAAAATACAGTGTTAGTCCCTCTGTCCAACTTATTTCCTTCATTCTTCGTCGCACCCCATCTCAAAAGACTGTCATCATTATTCTTCTTGGGGATTAAGTAGCAAAAACTTCGTACACTAGCTATCAATTAGCTATGAATGACTTGTATTGTTTAATGCTGTCATTCCAACGGTAATTAGCTGGATTACTACGATTCAATAGTTTTTTCATACACATTTAACGAAACAGAATGTGAATAATACTAGGGCACTACTCCCTTTGCGACCGAAGACATGTCAGTAATGCTGTCAATTTACAAATATATGAAGTCCATTCCATCAAAATAATGCACAATTAATATGTTACGCCCACGCACAATTTTGTCGGAATAAAATCACAATTCCATCATTTGCGTGTGAATGATAAACACTTTAACCTTGTGATGGACCTCGATGTGGTTCGAATGGCCCATGTGAATAAATTTTCACCGAATGACAAATACTAATGGCGCTCAAGGGTCACTAGCCCTTTGACAGACGGATTAACTGGTGAAAGTACTCGACCGTTCGAGCCGCAGAAAAACCGTTGCTTCGTCCTGGCTTTATTTCTCACGCATCGAACGCATCGATTGTGTGCTCCGATCGCACACTGAATATTTACGGCGCAGAATGAAACAGTTGACTTATGCCATCCACCTCCCCCTTTTCGCCGACATCGCCGGCAACACACAAAATTGAGTAACATCTGTCGTTACCACGGACATTTTAGCCTGTTTTGTTCACAGGGAAAGTAATCTACCTGGATTGAATACTAAAGCACACAATGAGGCGTTTAACCCCGCCCCCCTTCCCCACCCCCTCCTCCCGCACCCGCTTTTAAGCCGTGTTTATTACTATTGGTATTATCATTCGGGATCTCCCTTTTATGCATGTGACCCCCACCGATAATTTAACACGGAGCATACGCGCAGCTTTTTTCGAATTCATTGCCTCCGTCCATTGTGCTTCTGACATGCGCACTTTCACTTGTTGGCCTGGACACTTTGTACGAATGGAAGAAGTATGAATGCGCGCTTGGGGGGGTATGCGCTTATGTGTCTGTATATCTGGGGTTTCAGGGGACGCAATGGGGAGGGGGAGGGCGTCGGGATGGCCCGGTGGGAGGGGGAGGGAGGAAAAAAAAGAGGCCCCCATTCAATTACTCCTTTGTCCCCCGCTCCGAAACCCTGGCCGACCTTATTTCTTTTTTTTATGTATCGCCCACCACCTCCCCCTTCCCGCCCTCCGGTCGCCCTTAACCTTCCACTCCCATATCGACACCGGTCCGCACCCTTCGCACCCTTTACCCTCACCCCCGCCCCCCGTGTTCCCCTTCCCAGGGTCCTCTCCTCCCTTCCGGTCCCTTAGGTCCTCCCCCTCCCGCTCTTGCCTTTCCCATCCGCCTAAACCCTGTCCCCGCAACCATTCTCCAGAACCCTCGGGGAGTTTTGCTCGACACCCGAATGGCAGGGAATACATGAGTGATGAGCTTCGACCGCCGTGAGCATGGATGCACGCATGCGTTGCCCGCATAAGTCTTCGGAGACTACCCCACTGCTGAAACACTCGCTGAGAGGAGGTGAGGGAAAATAGAATGCAATGCCATTCCAAACGGTCCTTCACAGATGATACCTCAGAAATATTCTCGTTGGCATCCGAAATGAAATTTTGGCAGCTAAGGAGTTTGAAATGTTTCCGAGGGAATTTGGGAATATTTTTATCTCGTACCAGGCAGTATATCTTTAGGTCATCAATTATTATTATTAGGTAATCTACCGTTTAAGGTAGGTTTTTGGATGGACACAACTATCAAATAAACATTTTGTGACTCCCTACCTAGCAAACTAATCTATATCAGGTCCCTCTTCATCTCTGTTTACTTCTTTCCTCCCTTCATCCCGTCCAACATCCCTATCCTATTCCTGCCCTTACCTCGCTTGCCCAACATTCTCCCCTCTATTACCCTCTTCAACATTCCACTACCGCTCAATACGCCTTTCATCCATTTTTCCTGCCTCCATAGGATTTCTCTCAACAAACCCCTCTCCTCCCCCACCATTTCTAGTACTTCCTCATTTGTTTTCCTTTCGGTCCATTTAACCTTCTCCATTCTTCTCCACACCCACATTTTAAAAGCCTCCAATCTACGTCTATCCTCCCGCCTCAGCGACCACGCCTCCGCGCCGCACATAGCCACGCTCCATATCAGAGTTTTCACGAGTCTTGTCTCAACATCCCCACTCAACGTCCCCGTCATCAACACCCTCCTCCTTGAGAAAGCCTCCTTGCCTAGCGCAATTCTTCTCCTTACGTCCCTACCACTTTGACCGTGTTGGTTCAAAACACTTCCGAGATATGTAAACTGCTCTACCTGCTCTATTCTTTCCCCGCCTATTTTAATATTTAGCTTAGCCTTTTTCTTTCTGGAAAATCGCATAACCTTTGTTTTATTAATATTGATTCTCATCCCATATTTATCGCACTGAACCTCCAATTCACTCAGCAATGCATGCAACCCCTTGGCTGACTGAGCAACTAATGCTTAGGTCATCAATATCGAGCTTTATTTACAAAATTTTGTGCTTTCTAGATTCAAGGATTGGTTGACAAATGATTTATTATTATCGCCACAGTCAGAATTAATTTGCTCTGCTTTCAGGAAGATGAATAGTAAAGCTGTCGGTTAGGTATTCCCTTTATGTTTCTATTATGTATTATATTCTATGTGTTCATGCCGGATGTCCGGGCTCGACGTCTATTGCGTATCTGCTCTCTGTTCCCCACTTGTGTGCCATTCGCATAACTACTCATTGCAGAACACTCTCTGCCGCCCAAGTGTGTCGTTGAAGTATTGGGCCAACTGCTGTCACTCATTAAAAGTCCTTATGTCAACGCGTTTCTCTCAGCCCTTATCCATTTTATGAATGAGCCTTTACACAAAATTAGCTAAAATTGTCCAAGCAGTCAGTTACCCCTCTAAGTCTCCTATTTAAATTCATTGTAATCCTAAGGTATGCGTTATTATTGCCATAAATTACATAAATGGAATAAAAGTAATTATTTTTGGTATTCTATGGTACCATCTGTGCAACGAAACCTTTCTTTGCCTCACCTGAGAAAACGCAACCTGATATCTGACACCTCAATAAAACCTACGATTCCGCACACTTCCTTCCTCCCTTAATTCCATCAACCACGCCTATCTTATTCGTACCTGCCCTCCTCTTGCCTAACATTTCCCCCTCTATCACAGTCTTCAACATCCAATTCCAAGCATAATGCTCTGCATCCATCTTTACTACCTCCTTTGGATTTCTCTCAACTACCCCTTCTCCTATCCCATCCCTAGCACTTTCTTTGTTTTCCTTTTGGTTCATTTCACCTCTTCCATCTTTCTCCACGCTCGCACCTCAAAAATCTCCTATTTATATCTATCTTCTGGCTTAAACGACAACATTTTCGCTGCATAAAAAAATCATGCTTCCTATACAAGGTTTAACGAACCTTCTTTACGAGCCTCGTAATATCCTTACTCGACTTCCCTGCCATAATTTATCTCATCCTGGTGAAATAACGCAAACCCTCTTCTAATGTTTCCCCTACTTGGACTATTTTGGCCCAAAACACTTCCGACGTTGGTAAATTCTTGCACCTGCTCAAGTTTACGAACTCCTATTCTAATATTTAACTCTGTCTTCCTCTTTCTCGAAAGCCGTACACAATTTGTTTTGCTTACATTGATTCTTTTTTCATATCCATTGCACTTAATTTCCTCTGCTCTTACCAATGCTTGCCTGACTAGCAAGCGAAAGCTTGATCAACCAAAAATCTAACTAATGTTATTAAATTTCAAGAAACTGTAACAGTAACTTTAACGGAGTCACCCGCTATGTGTGCATTATAATGCAACCATTTCAGAGAGTAAAAATCATTCGCATTAATTCTCCCCAGGATTTCAACTTCATCTCCAGTTCTTCCCCCTTATCTTTAACCATTTCCTACGTATATGACACCTGCAAATAAACCTGCCCATATCTACAGGTATGATGGGAATCCATTCATTTTATCCTGATTGACAATTTGACACGCGAATGCAGCGACTTATAAGCCAGATATTTGCGTCATTTTTCCTTGGCAACATGGGTTAGGTGGCTTGTACGTGTTAACACTCTCTCTCCCCACCCTGTATCACCGAGAAACTACAGAAATTGGAAAAGTTCTTTCACCCTCCTGACCAGAAATCTCGCGGAATAAACTAGATTCCTGTATGAATTGCTGCCACTGAGTGGTGTCTTATAGCATTTCCTGCACCCATTTTTAATTTATTATTAAAGTATAATCAAAGAATACCTTTGTGACCACATAAATTCGTGGTTGAAAAACACAATGAGAAGAATGAGTATCCATTTCAGGTGTCCTCCCTGTTAGCATTGAATACATGAGTGCCAGAAGAGAGTGAATCAACTACGGCAAATAATTAAACTTTCTCGATTTCTCTCGATCTGCGTCTTCACGGACAACTTTAGAAAGAAATTAAAGTCTATCTTAGGCCATCAAAAAAGCGAAGGAGGTGTATGAAATTCCGATCAAACCCATGTATATCATTCACCTCGGGCTGATCGGTGGCGGTAAAAGTATACCATACATATCTAGACCAGGAGGGATGTGACATTTTTCTATAGAATTTTATAAGATTTTTATAGGGTGTGTAAAACTTGACTTCCTCAGTCCGCATAAAAAGTTGGCAAACTTGTCCTTCTACTAATGTCGCCATATTTTCAAGGTGGCGGCCGAACACCACGTAATCCGTCTGTAATATGTGTGTGATGGTGCGAATTCGCGAAGCATCAACATACTCGCAAACTTCTTATGTTGTCATTAGTTTGCTTAAATATATTTATTTATGTAATATAGTAGGTTATACTATCAAGGAACACAAAAATGAAGATCTATAAAACGCTTATTAGTCCCGTGGTAACTTATGGAGCTGAAACATGGACATTAACAAGTCAGGATGACAAAACACTTAGAAAATTTGAAAGAAAAATGTTATGGAGAATCTATGGCCCAATTAGAGAAGGAGAGAGAGGGATAATTAGAATGAACATGGAGATAAATGAATTACTAGAAGGGAAGGACATAGTTATATTTGCTAAGTCAATGCGGCTGGCGTGGTTGGGGCATGTAGAAAGGGTGGAAAATGACAGAATGCCCAAACTGATACTTAATAACAAGATGGAAGGAGTCAGAAGAAGAGGTAAACCAAGGAAGAGATGGCTACAGGATGTGGAGGATGACTTGAAGGCAATGGGAGTTACAAGATGGAAGGAAAAAGCCAGAACAAAAACTGAATGGAGGCATATCATAGAGGAAGCCAAGACCCACACCGGGATATAGAGCTACATATGATGATGAATATATTAGGTTATGTTAAGTACACCTTTTATGGGGTCCTGGCGTTTCTAATTTCTTAAAATGCCTTCAAATCTTCGTTTTTATTTATTCCCAATTTTCACTTCATTTCCATTCCAGCATGTCAATTTTCATTAGGCTCCTAAGTCAGAGTCTGAGTATCTAAGTTAGTACCAGAGTAAATATCTAAGTTAGTACCAGAGCAAATATCTAAGTTATTATATGTGTGTCTGGTTCGGTAACGACATGCACGGTTCGTCCGGAAGATAAGTGTACTGAGCTCAGGAAAAAAAAATTATTACACTTTTACATATCTTAAGCTAATATTCCTCAAAATAGGACCCTTGTGAGTCGATACACTTGTTCCAGCGGCGTTCCCATTCCTGGAACGCTCCCGCGAAGGCATCATCGGGAGCCTCTCGAAGACACGTCGTCACGGCCTCTTTGACGGCGTCCAAAGTCCCGTATCGCGTTCCTTTCAAACTCCTCTATATCTTCGGGAACAGAAAGAAGTCCGGTGGTGCCAAGTCCGGGCTGTAGGGCGGGTGCGGCAGTGTTGCCACGCCGTGCTTGGCCAAGAAGTCCGACACGACAAGCGCGGTGTGAGACGGCGCATTGCCGTGATGCAGCCGCCAGATGTTTTTGATCGCTGTCCGGACGCGGGCGACTCGTTTTCGAAGCCTGTTGAGCACTTGGACGTAAAATGAAGCATTTACAGTTTGTCGTTCAGGTACAAATTCGTAGTGGACGACTCCCCTTTTGTCAAAAAAGACAATGAGACAATGACACTTATTTTCCGGACGAACCCTGTATCTGAATCAGTGACTTAGTAAGTATCACATGAAGTCTCTGAGCAAAATTCTTATTCAGTACCTGAGTAAACCTATCTAAGCCAGTTGCTGAGTAAGAATTACCTCTATTAACGAGATCTCTCTCTTATATGCCTGTCAGTGTCTAAGTATCAGTATCTTTCTAAGTACTGTATCTTTGAATTCTAGTCCCATTTATCTCTTCACACTATATTATTTATCAAAGTTATAGGTCTACATAGACATCTTAATTAACTGTCGTGCATGCATCGCGTTACTGTAGCTATGCTGCTACCCGGATCCCATCATTGCGAAACTTGCTCGCGCTTTTCGCACATGTGCGTGTATGTTCATGGTTCGGCGCTCGATTCCCTTCGAAGGGAGAGGGCGACCACGCGAGCGGAGCATATGCGAGGGACGCGGCTTCGACGTGGGCCTCACGCAAGGGGTCCTGCCGGCCGGCCCTCGGAGGATCCCCTACTTTCCCCATTCCACCTCGACCGCCGCCCTCCTCTCCCACCTACCCCTACCCGCACCCAAACTCCCTCCCTCCCCCCTCCCGCACACACAAGGCACACACCGTGCATTGTGGCCCGCCATTGTCCCCGGCGAGGCCTCCCCCGACAATGGGCGCGCACACACAGCACACGCCTTTGTTGCGAGTACTTTCCATCGCGGCCCGGGCGACAATCGAGTCGCGCGAGGGGTAGCGTGTCACGTTTTGTAGCCGTGAGAGCCATTGAGGCGTTAATCCGAGTGGTGAGGAATAGTCAGCGTTCTCTATTCATCGGAAAACGCTTTTCTTAATAGCCACGGACTGTGGGGGTAGGGAGGGATGGGATGGGGAGAGGGGTCATAATTAATGTGCCCGTGGAATCAAGTGTCGACCAACGGCGGCGGGATGGATACATTCGAATCGTTCATGGTTGAATTATGCATGAATTGGCAGTATTTCACGGCGCGTCACAAAAGGGAAGCTCGCTCTCGTACACATATACACACAAACATATATACGTACATGCACGCATACTCCTATGTACGTATATACGTACATGCATCGACGACCCGGTAGATACCTTTCCGTTGCTTCATGCCTCTCCTTTCTTTTTGGGATTCCTCGCTGAGTCGAAGGAACTTCTTCTCCTCCCTCCAACTCACTCCCATCCCATCTTTTTCTCCCAGCCGCAATCATCTATTTATTTTTAAATACCTCCTCGACTGTCTTTTAATTCGCACACGAGCCCATCGAAGCTGGGACCAAAAAAGAGGGGGGACTCTTAATTTTCCCCGGTTAAGTCGAGACCAAAAGGGGACCCCCACCTATTCTTTCGCCCCGAATATACTTCTCGATGCTTGAGCTCACACTTGATTGCAAGGGGACCATGAACGTGCTTAAGGAGCACGCGCTGAAGTCTAGTTAATTCTCAGGGACAGTAGTGGGGAAGCATTTTGTGGTCGCAAGGGTGAATGGGGTCACCCTCTCACGGGTGGGCCAGATAAGATACGGGAAATGCTTACTCTAAGCGGCCGTTGAAATTATTTTTTTGCAGGAACATACACCTAATTAAGAGGCACCTTCTCCGGTCGGGAAGTGGAACCTATCTGGCCGCAATCATGTAATTGGCCAATTGACCGTAATTTTCCCTTCCTCTTCCCCGTGGACTTGGTCTCTTTATTTCATTCTCAGGGGCTTGGTTCGAACAGGAACTCGAACAATAATGACTGGCGTTCTCATTGAAACGAAATTGAATTGGGAAAATAACAGATATGCAGTAAAAAAACCACCGCCAGTATTTGAACGTATATGGCCAGGCTTTATAGATTACCGAAGTGTTAATTCATTGATCCAAGAGTTTTTCATTGCGGTTATTCCTTTGCTGAAAATTATAAAAATTAACTGCTGCATACTTGAGGAGTTACGAGAGTAAATTTCCCTAGTACTTAAAATTGTGAAAACTAAAGTTTTGCCAAATTAGTGGTATTGGTAAAGTTAGACCAGATATTTTGAGGTAGGAGGTAAATATGGTGTGTTTGAACCCTCTTCGGTCATAGGCATTATCAATAATATTTGTTCTGCTCAAGGTAAACGTGATAAAAATAGGGGAAATGTTGGTATCCAAGACTCCCGCGTGACACCCGAAACGTGGTTTACGAAAAATCATTCATGCGAATTTCAGTGTGTACGTCTACTGAATGATCATCAATATTATTTTTCAATAGTTTTTACTTGCCATCTTGTTAGAACCATTTGTAAATTATACATACAGAATCCATAGTGATTACAATAATTATAATTGTTAATATCTTGTATGTTCTTCTATTCCGTTCATTTTTTATTAAAACCCCCAGGAAATCTTATAATCATTCGATTAGTCAATTGAAAAGTTCTTTGATTTACCCATGTAAACCTTAAATGAAGAAAACCTAGCGATAACTGCGATCATTTTACTATGCGATACTTATCTCTCGACAAATATTCTACGGTAAGATTAAAATTACTATGGAACGAGAATGCTATTCCCATGGTACTTTCAGTAGTGAGAAGACTCTTGGAGAAGATAACCGACAATGAAAAGAAAAGTGAGGACATTAAAGCATTGCATATGTTTAAAATAGAAAGAGAACTCAATTGATATAAGAAAGATGTGCTCATAAAAATCTCATTAGTTAATAAAACAAGATTGCCTTCATGAGTGTTTCAATCATAGAATTGGATTACTGCAACCCTCCATTCTTTTCTATTCAGTATTGATTCCCTCTAACCCCCTGATAGATTATTTTTTGTACCCTTACTAATTTAGTTCCTATATAGGTTTCTTGGTCGAACTCGCTCGATCTTCCTTCAACTTTACCTTCTGTCGAACTAATGACTAACAAGGTCGTTTTGACTCAAGGAGTGTGTACAATACATCTAGTTGTTCTTTGCCCATATACTTCTCCATGTTTCTCTGTTTATCTGTCTAATTAATCTTCAGCATTCATCTCCAGCATCATGTTTCAAAGGTATCTATATCTTCGTTGGTCCACTTTTCTAATATCCCGCGTCACTGATTCGTGGAGAGCCAAGCTCCATATAGACTTTTTGACGGACGGCTTCCTCGTTTGTTACCTAAGATCTTTTGATCATAATATATATTTCAGAAGTGCTTGGTTCATAACATTTAATGCTGCTTGTTGGACCCCTCGCGTGTCTCGAACCACTGCGATGTTAACTGCGAACCGGAATATGTTAATTTCTTTGCAATTCACCTTGGCTGATTGAATGACCAATTTATATGCTTCCTTTATTACCACTTTTAGATATTCAGATCTACATAATACCCCGCAAGAGGCCACAAGGGCGTGTGGCGGGGGGTTTTAGGCCGTAAAAGAGAATAAAACCACATGCAAACCCACACCCACAGTGGCGTATATATTCGTGCAAAAATCTTTTTAACTAACTTGCATGCAAATACATATACTATCAACTAAAAAACACATGCGCCTCAGAATGTAGTAAAATGTTTATCCAATATAACCACATTGAAATTGAAACGTAAGAAGGGGAAATTCCACTACAACATGCAAGTGCGGCGAATCGTGCTGGCGAGAGATTGGGTCCGGATCGAACTCCTTTTCTCAATATATCTTCGATTTTTCTTACGTTTTTCAATTTCATGGCTATTCTCTGACTGCAGTTCAGTTTAATTAAAATTGACAATTTTCCACAAAATAATTTTTTTGTTAATACGACCGGTTTCGATTTAACTACATCATCTGGTGAAGATGATGTAGTTCACCAGAAGATTAAGTAGTTCCATCGAAACCGGTCGTATTATTAAAAAAAATATTTTGTGGAAGATTGTCAATTTTAATTAATCATGATATTCCACCGTATCACGCCAGAAACGTCTCTTTTTATGCAGTTGGGTTGATTTTTTTTATTAGGTAATCTACCGGTTAAGGTAGGTTTTTGGATGGACACAACTATCAAATAAATATTTTGTGACTCCCCACCTAGCAAACTAATCTATATCAGATCCCTTTTCATCTCGGTGTACTTCTTTCCTCCCTTCATCCCGTCCAACATCCCTATCCTGTTCCTGCCCTTACCTCGCTTGCCCAACATTCTCCCCTCTATTACCCTCTTCAACATTCCACTACCGCTCAATACGCCTTTCATCCATTTTTCCTGCCTCCATAGGATTTCTCTCAACAAACCCCTCTCCTCCCCCACCATTTCTAGTACTTCCTCATTTGTTTTTCTTTCGGTCCATTTCACCTTCTCCATTCTTCTCCACACCCACATTTCAAAAGCCTCCAATCTACGTCTATCCTCCTGCTTCAGCGACCACGTTTCCGCGCCGTACATAGCTACGCTCCATATCAGAGTTTTTACGAGTCTTGTCTTAACATCCCTACTCAACGTCCCCGTCATCAACTCCCTCCTCCTTGAGAAAGCCTCCTTGCCTAGCGCAATTCTTCTCCTTACGTCCCTACCACTTTGACCGTATTGGTCCAAAACACTTCCGAGATATGTAAACTGTTCTACTTGCTCTATTTTTTCCCCGCCTATTTTAATATTTAGCTTAGCTTTTTTCTTTCTGGAAAATCGCATAACCTTTGTTTTATTAATAGTGATTCTCATCCTATATTTATCGCGCTGAACCTCCAATTCACTCAACAATGCTTGCAACCCCTTGGCTGATTGAGAAACTAATGCTTGGTCATCAGCAAACCTAACCGATTTTACGAATTCCCCTCCGACTTTTATTCCTACCTCCAGTTCTTCCCATGACTCTTTAATCATTTCCTCTATATATACGTTGAACAGTACCGGTGACAATGGGCAACCCTGCCTTACACCTCTTCCTAACACTGCCCATCCGGACTCTCCGTTCCCCACTCGCACCTGAGCAGTCTGAGACACGTACAGGTTGCGGATCAGTCTCCTGTCCATCCATTCCATTCCTATTTTCTGCAATACACGCATTAATTTTTCCCAATTCACTCTATCAAACGCTTTTTCGAAATCTACAAAACAGGCAAAAATATCCTGATTGTATTCTATATTCCTCTCGACTAGTGATCTCATTACTGCAATGGCATCACGGGTACCTCTTCCTTTCCTGAACCCAAACTGATCATCCCCGAAGTAATCATTTGCCTTACTCTCTATCCTTTTGTTGATGATCCTGAGAATAACTTTAGCTGCGTGGGATATCAAACTTATTGTTCTGTAATCCTCACATGACGAAGCCTTTGCATTTTTTCGAATAGGAACTAACACCGGTCTCACAAAATCTTCCGGCCAGGTGCCTTCCTCATAGATACTACGAATCAGTCCATATATGGCCTTCTTCCCTCCTTTCCCTAACCATTTCAACATTTCTACAGGAATATTGTCCACCCCCACAGCCTTATTTGCTTTCATCTCCTTTAATGCCCTTTCTATTTCATCGTCGAGTATGCCTGGACCTAAGCTATCTTCTTCTACGTCATGTTCCTTTTCTATGTCTAACCTTGTCGGCCTAATTTCTTTACCATACAGTGTTTCTATATATTCCTTCCATCTCTCTTGGATTTTTCCTGGTTCACCTATTATCTCACCCCACTTATCTTTAACTGTTAGCACAGATCTTGCCTTCTTACATCCCGATAATAACTTAACCTTGCTGTATAGAGCGCCAATTTCACCCTTCTTCTGTAAACTTTCCATATCCTCGCATTGCGTTTTCCACCATTCTTCTTTGGCTTTATTTGTGGCCCTTCTCAATTTATTGTTTAACTAGTTGAGTTGATATGCATGTATTTTTCTTTTGTCCTTGTATCCATTCCATACGCTTCTTGGATCTTGAACATGTTGTTCCTCTCGGGGTTGTCGAAGACCTTCCCCAAGCCCAAGAATACTACATATTTATGTGCGCAAGCTTTTTTATAGGCATCATTTTTTTAGTTTTGTACTCTCAAGGTCACTCTTGCCTCTCTTGCTCCTCGACTTTTTCTAAATCCGAATTGATGATCTTGAGGCTTACCACTATCACTTCTTCTATTCTTCGGCTAATTATCCGAGTAAGCATTTTCGATGCATGTGACATCAGGCTCAATGTTCTGTGTTCTTAGTATATTCTTTTCTTGGTTTCTTTGCTATTGCAATCTTCATACTCGGCTCAAAATCTTCTGGTAGCTCTCCACTGACGTACCCTACGGACTATTTCAAAGAGGGCGTCCTTTGCTTTTACCCCGAGTTCCTTGATTGTTAAGCTAGAAATCATGAATGAATAATCAAGAATACTTACGAAAGTTAAAAAATAATTATCTACGTATGAGTGTGGTGTAAGCGTTTTAGAAGCATACGGTAATTTTACAAAGCCATCAAGGAAATGCTTTCCCATCAAATAGGTAACGTTCGGCTTGGAGGATTCATAAATAATGGTATTACTCGTGACTCAAGAAGAGAGGATTCTCTCGGCAAAGGTAAAGAATGAGAACTATTATCTTTCGGGGTCACAGAGATCGCCAACCAACAATGATTGGAGGAGCGCATAGTGAAAGGATCGAAAGAAGCCATGTTATATTCTCTTATCCCTCGGAATGTATGGTAAAAATAAAATGAATGAATTAAATGAGGGCACGAGTAATCAAAATGTGATATTGCTTATTTCCTTTGTCTGTATTTTTGTTGCGTCATGATGGGTCAAAATGCTTTCTCTCGCTGAGGAGCACTTTTCGATTTATTCGACCCAATAAAATTAGATTAGCCCTCAAAAGAGTTCATGCCGTGTACGTTCGCTGCTTACCACCCTCATTTTACATTAAATCATCATTAAAAAATAGCCAAGTCACCGCTATGAGAAAGTCGGTCAGCGGATTTCAAAAGACATGACGCAATAAAGCCAGATGTGCATTTGCAACGAATTTCAAAATTAGCCCGCTGTGGATTTTACTATTCGTCGCATGATCCACAGCGGGATATCTAATAGGTGAATATTAAAATACGATATTATTATTATATAACGAGAAGAATACGATATTATTACACTCGTATGTATTCTCATAGTGGAGTAGATTTATGAAAGTGGGGTTTGGTATGAGGTAAATAATCTTATGCTTGTTAATAACAAATCTTTATTTGACTAGTGTCCATAGTTCATCCCACAACAGGTTATACGCTATTTAATGCGTTTGATCGAGCTTCTAAGTCATAATAATTGCTAATTTTTGTATTCTTTCAATGCGCTTTCATTTTTTTGAGGTCAGTTACGGTTGCGGAAAAGAGGAAATAAAGATGGAGCAATATAAGGGTGCCACAAAAAGTATTCATTTCGGTTCTTTTCCGTCAGATCACGTAGCCAAATCCGTTATTTCAATTCTTCTCACGAACAATATCCACCATTTGAAGAATTTTGGGAGATGCCGCGACAGATATATAATCGGAGTTACATCTACATCTACATAAATACCCTGCGAGCCACCAAAAAGGTGTGTGGCAGGGGGTGTAGCACCATGAGGGAAGGGTAAGGGTTGAGGGGGTTGGGGGTTAGGTGAGGAAAGGTGGGGGGAACCTGTAAGAAAAATATATATATATATATTTCCACATATATATATATATATATATACACATATATACACACATATATATATATACATACATACATACACACATGTATACACATCCTCGCGAAGTCCCTAACCTGTACGTTAATACTTATTGTAATGAACTAAGTCCTGGGGAATTTCGGCTACAAGCATTCTGGTCCCTTATCGTTCTTGGAAAAAATGACATTTTAAACCTGTCAGTCTTGCAGTCTATCTCTCTAGTCTTATATTCGTGATCCCTTCGACCGTAATACGTTGGGGTTCGTATTATATCCTTGATGTCATCGGAAAAGGGCCCATCTTTAAATGTTTTTAATAAGTTTAATCTATATTGGAAACGCCGCTGTGTAAGAGAATCCCAACCTAAATTGTCTAGCAAAGTGGATACGCTGCTGAGTTGGTCATAACAATGTTTGACAAATCTAGCCCCCCT
This sequence comes from Hetaerina titia, assembly GCA_037158775.1. Classification (NCBI taxonomy): domain Eukaryota; kingdom Metazoa; phylum Arthropoda; class Insecta; order Odonata; family Calopterygidae; genus Hetaerina; species Hetaerina titia. The sequence goes on along the minus strand of CM073778.1, from coordinate 63,407,642 downwards.
CCGCTGAACTCGATCTAATTCCGAAACCAAATTTATGTTATGAGGATCCCATATACTGGCAGCATACTCTAGGTGGGGCCTGACCAAGGCAAGGAAACATCGTTCTTTCACTTTTTCATCGCATTTACCTAGCACTCTTTTCACAAATCCCAATTTTTTATTAGCACGACCGCATATTTCTCGTATGTGTTTTCCCCAGGACAGATCGAAGTAATTGTTACACCCAAGTATTAAAAGGAATCTACCCTCGCGATATTGGTTTGTTTCACTTTGTAACTTTAAGGTAGGGAATTACTCTTTTCTCAAAAATGTATTACTACGCATTTTTTAAAATTCAATTCCAATTGCCATGTATCGCACCAATTTTGAATTGCATCTAGGTCGTTGGCTAACACGACTCTGTCTTCGTGACTTCGGATGTCTCCATAAATTACTGCGTCATCGGCGAAAAGACGGAGCTTGCTATTAACTACGGTACTGAGGTCGTTTATGTAAATGAGGAAAAGGAGGGGACATATGACACTTCCTTGTGGTACACCCGACGTGACCTTGACAGTATCGGATGATACACCGTCCAGGACGACTGTTTGGACACGATCACTTAAAAATTGTTTAATCCAGTTAATAATACTTTCGTGTATTCCATAGATTTCCAATTTCGCCAGTAATTTGCAATGAGGGACTTTATCGAAAGCTTTCTTAAAATCTAGGAATATCGCATCAACTGGAATATTACTTTCGCCGGAGTTCAATACATCATGTACAAAAAGTGCGAGTTGAGTTTCGCAGGATCTACCCTTACGGAAGCCGTGTAAATCCACTGATGTGACATGAAGAAATTTCTTAGTGCAGAAATCATTGTATTGATTGGAATACGAATCCCGGACTCCGGTAAAGTAGCCTACCTACCATCTACCGCAATCTTTGAAGTTATCTAAGAAAAAAAACCTTGTGCTTAAAGTAGGTTTACCAGCTTACTCGCTGCGGAGCGTTTCGCTTGATATCGAGAATTCCTCCTGGGCATGTTTCTGTACGCTATCGCATCAATGAGAGGAAAATTTAATTCCCATCAAATAATACGCATTGGTTAACTGGGATCATCCTTCAATCTCCCCGAACCGCAAACGAGTAGCACGGATATGCCGCAACCTCGGGGTCGGTCGGTCCCAAGTGGCCCTACCCTTCACGGATTCGATTATAAAATTAAACTTATTACGACGGATCGTAATCCCCAACCGACGCACTCTACCCCCAAACCCTCCCCACGCCGTCGAAGAGCCGATAAAAATCCTCTCTCGGAGCGAAGCTGGCATCCCCAAGGGTTTCAAACCCGTTTGTATGTGCCATCGTATCCGTGAAACCTCAACCCCGCCTATGCATATGCATACGGGAGAGGTCGATTGGGACCTGGCCGACGCGGCGAGCGCGGGTCGTCCCCGCGGATGCGATTTAAATCGCGAAATTATTCGGCGGTTTGGGCACACGCGGTTCGGCGGCATTAAGACCCTAAGGGACCACGAAACGGAGGGGGAGAGGGGAGAATCAACAAACAATTTGCCAGTTGGCGCGTGCTCGGCTTCTGCTGGCGCGCGCCTCATATTGGACCACGGAACAGAAGGAAAATGGGGGGAGGGGGGACGCGTGCATAGATAAAGAGGATAAAGGGGCAACCATTTCTCGTGGTAAGAGCGGTCGTAGATTGACATTAGTAACCACGACCTCGCGTCGCCACTTAATTCTACTACTTTCTCAGCGTCGCGGCTGCGGTCCTAATCTCGATAGAGTGATTTTTAATATTTTTTCATTTAGTGCTGACCTGAAAATTACTGTGTTTTGGTATTTTTGTATCGGAATTTTATTATGAAAATAGCAACATGGGCAATTAGCAATATCCAATCCGTAAGATGGAGGAAAATCCATCTAGGCTGGAATTGAACCCGCAACTTCTGGGTTAGTCGGGGAAGACGATGCTCAACCGCCATCGGGACCTGAGGATTGAAGAATTTCAGACTCTCACACTTAAAACAATAAACAATTTGCTATCTTACACATGGCTTCTTGTATGCACAGTTATTCCAAACATAAACACAGTAATCAACTCGAAGGTCAATTTGATAGGTGATGTTAGAGTTCACTCAGTACTAAACCCGACGGCGTGTGAAATTCACACATCAGGGTAGGAGAGCTAGTTCGCTTCCCTGTGCCGTTTATGGTTTCCCAGGAAGATGTGGTACCCGAAAAATCACATAACTTGGGTGGAGCTGCAGGTGCCCAGAGAGGCTTGCCCGGAAATTGAACCCGAGCCCTCCGGTCGGTAGTCAAACGTTCTACCCCTTGACTACGGGTACGACCCACTATATACTCTATGTGTATAGAGAAAATCGTCATGGTAGAAAAAGAACATTCTGTTCAAAGAAAACATATTACTTTTCGTCAGGCCTGAATGGAAAATACAGTTCATGTAAATATTGACGGATGGGTATTGATTCACTCCTCTTTAAACCTTCATCTCACTATGAAATCCGCTACGAAGGGGTGTGGCAGGGGGGAGTAAAGGTTCCAGCCATCGGAGTAATTGGTCTTTACTAATAAATTTTGGTCATAAATATACTTTTATTTTCGAGAGTTTCAAATTTCCTAACATTAGTGGTACTCATACCTGTAGATAGTGGTACAATGTATGGAGAACACTTTTCTGAAGGAATGAGGCATAGGCTGGGTACGGCAGCTTAATTTGCTGATTTGCATTGAAAAATTGTTAAAATCACCAAGTTACGCCACCGCACCCTGTACTCATCAGTATCTACAAAAGATCAGTAGAAAGTTAAAATTTATTAATGAGATTCAGGATTAAATGTTTCCATGGCTCTTCTTCTCAATGTGAGGGAAAACTTTTTATTGCCTTTTCATATATTATACATCTAAATCTGCTAGTTGAACAGAAAATTTTATAAACATCGATGGTAAAATCTGTAGTCTACGTTTCAGGTTTTGGATGTATACAGAGATAACACCGCTATATTCCTCAAACCTCACCTAACTAGACGCAAACTGACACCGCGCACTACAATGCCTTCTTCAATTGCGCACACACTCTACCTCACGTTATTTTTTACCAGCATGTCCTACCCTCCTTCCCCTACCTCGCTTGCCTAACGGTCTCCCCTCTATCATAGTCTTAAAAATTTCAACACCATTCAAAATGCTATATACGTATGTATTTGCTTCTTCTTTCTCCTTGGAATTTCTCCAAACAATCCCCTATTCTCTCCCACCTTGGCTAGTATTCCTTAGTTTATTCAATTTTGAAGTGGGAATAGAAAAATTAGAATCAGCAACACGAAATCATTATTGTTTTCACTTTGTTCAGTAATCATCTGGTTATGTACCGTTATCATACTTTCCAGTACTCTAGAACTCTAATTAGCAATACATTTGACAGGTATTTCAAGTTAGAAAATTTTAAAAATACGCTATTTGAGGAGAAACATCTGAGAAAAATCCAAGATAAATTTTAACCTGATTGACTCCATGACTAGAAAAACTGAAATACTGTTTAACTAATTTCTAGGATGGGTCTAATGGGGTTTACCTGTATGGTATGCCGGGGCACGGAAATTGTTGAAGTAATTATTTTTAATTTATTAATCATGGGTTGGCCATTCTATTTCGTCTATAATTGCTCCTTGGCTATGTGGCAAATGTTAAATAGGTAATGGTTTCACAAAGATTTTAATCACTTCGACAAAGTTATTATGCTATTTACACTCTAGTAAAAGTTTGCTTTTAAATGGTAAAAAACAACTTTGCATTTATTAGCTTATTCTGTAATCCAATATTTAAAATATCCGTTGATTTTACTTTCAGGGAAAGAATGCCTCTGTGTCATGGAGACGGAGCGAGACGTTAATCCCGAGCTGTGGTAAGTCTAAAAATTCATTAGTATCTTTATAACCGGGATTGGTGAACATTCTGAGGATTGGTTCTTTGTGTCTCCATTCCCCTGCATGATTTTTGTAATACCGCCTCAGTCTGCTAAATTAGTGTTCTGCCTATTCTAGTTAGCTCTCTTCATAGGATTTGTGGTGCTTAAAAAATTAGGATGAAAATGGTAATATTTTCTATTGCGCGAATGTAATTAAAGAAATGGTATTGTTTTACTAATTTTAAAGACCTTTGCCCACGAAAGAACTGCAGAGGAAATTTGATTTTTGTTTTTTTGACCAACATTCTGAAATATTTCGGAAGATTTTTTATTTTCCCATCAGCCGCGCGCAGATAGATAAATATGCGCCAACCCCTCCCCTTCTCCCCGACTTCGGTGAGGGTGCATACCGCGGACTTTGCCTCTGTTGTCCCCAAATGCGCCCGGACCGCTCGGGGTTTAATGGCTGCCGGGGAGGAGGAAAAAAAGGTGAGACGGGTGAGATAAGTTGGTGTGGGAAGGGAAGGGCCGGTGGCAGGGAGGGGTGTGGGTATTGTGGAGGGGGTGTGAGAAAAGGCACCGACAATGGATCACAGTTGCCCCTTTTCCACGTACCCCCGTCCTCACGCTGGCTTTCCCACCCCCTTCACCCTCACCAGTCCTCCCTTCCCCTCCCCCTCGCGATCCCTTTTCGCTCGCCCCAACACTTGAATAACGACACCCCTTCAACAGATGCATCGCCCCGTCCATTGTTGCTTCCCCATTGTCGCGGAGTTGGAGGCGGTGGGGTGGGTAACGGGCTGGAGGGAGGTGGCTTGCTGCTCCTCATCCCTTACTGTCCTGTTGTAACTCCAGTCCTCCAGCCCACCCTTTTACCACGTTTTTACCGACCCCCCTCCCCCCCAAGTGCTAAACCCCCCTGGCTAAAAACCATGGGGTCTTCCGGGTGGCCTCGGAGTTACCAGTGGCCCAGGACGCCCACTTTTCCCTCTCTGAGGAGAGAGGCAACCCCCCTCATGGCATCATTGCTCACGAAAGAATGGTGGTCTACATTGCCCCACTATGCGTTTTCATTCGTCCGATCTTTTCATTCTTTCTTCAGTATCAAAACACGGAGTCGGTCAATGGAATTGAGGGAAGAAGTGCCAGCATAAAAAGAGTATTGAATACCAGGTCGGATAACGAGATTAAACATGTTCCCCATTCGATGAATGAGGAGATTACGAAGACTGGCTTGTCTGATTGAGGTCAAATTATCCGCTGAACACAAATGACCAATGGACGCAGATTTCCACGATTACATTTTCCATGCATTGAGTATAAATGTATACTTAACGTCGATCGTGGTCGGCAATGAGAACATATTTTACGATGAGAGTAAACGGTTCAAATGATTAGCTTCCAGGACTCCCTATGGTGTACATGACGTAAACCATATTTCAGTTTTTATTTCTCATGTCCTCACTCTTACTAGTGCATGTTATTTATATTCCTTTTAATGGCAAAACCTAACCACGCTGAGCACACCAAGCCTAATAGGCGAAAATTATTTTCATTCAATATTGTTTGAATTACATAATTTTAGCTGTTAGAGAACGAATGACATCGATCTTTTTAATAATTTACTTAATCCACTAGCTTCTTGAAATATACGCACAATGTTGTTGTCATATCATACGTCATTATCATTAAGTGTAGTCTACCGGTCATACATTTTAGATGGATCGTATAACTAAGCACGGCTACATTTTTAAGCTTGACCTAGCATGACGCTTGGTTAATTTCTAAAACCTGGATTACATTAAACCTTTCTTCAACTCAATAAGCTTCTAGTCTCCTTTCATTCCGTCCAACAGGACTATCCTTCTCTCACTTTGACCTCGTTTGCTCAATATTCTCCCATCCATCACAGTTTCGACATTTCATTATCAATCAATATATCTTGCATATATTTTTACTGCCTTTTTTGAACTTAAGCAGTAACACACTCTCCTTCCCTACCATGTCTATGAACTTTTACATTAGTGACACCGTATTCAAACTTATCCCTTTCGATAGTTCAATGCAAAAATTAAAAGAAAGAGCTTTAAATTACAGCTAGGTATTCAGCCTGTTATTCTGGCGAATTTGTGTTATTTACGTCAGGGAAAACTGCTAAAAGCTAAAATCAGTCGAGTTGAAGTTACATTTGATGATCTACAAGGGAAATAGTATAAAATGAATTCATATTTTAAATATTTCATTTTCTCAAAAGTTTAGTCAACTGTTGCTCTTGTAATTTCTACGTTTTTATTTTATGACTCTCAATGCTATTAGTTTCAATGTACAATTATTGAGGATTAAAATAATCATTTAGGGTTCTCTGTGGTTGAACTCTGATTCAATATCCATAAAATCAACCATTCAGTGCAGAAATATAATACGTCCATAGGTCACAAGTAGGTATAGCTGCGGTAAATATAAATGACCGCTTCTCTGATATTTTATGAAGGGAAAGCAGACATAAATATGGGTCCTTGCCAAAGTGAATATGTATTTACTAAAAGATAAATTATCTCGCAACTCGGAGAGGTATTGACTCCATTTAAAGTCCCATATTATTTATAGAGGCCATGATACATATGTGCCATAAATCGTACAGATTTAAATCATACGCGCATATGAGCTTCAATCCAGAAGCACTTTCTTCGTTTTCCCTCTGAGCTTTCAATTGCGTAAGTGACAGTAGTCAGTGAAACTTAAGTTAAAAGTAATACTAATTTTCACGGAATTGGAAATTTCTAACATTAGAGAGTTTCGATGAATTTATATAAATATTTAAATAATAGCTAATAGATGTGATTTAGGCAAATGCTTACTTAGGGGATGATCAGTTTGGGTTTAGGAAAGGAAGAGATACGCGTGAAGCCATTGCAGTAATGAGATCACTAATCGAGAGGAATATAGAATACAATCAGGACGTTTTTGCCTATTTTGTAGATTTCGAAAAAGCGTTTGATAGAGTGAATTGGATAAAATTAATGCGTGTATTGCAGAAAATAGGAATGGATTGGAGGGACAGGAGACTGATCCGCAACCTGTACATGTCTCAGACTGCTCAGGTGCGAGTGGGGAACGGAGAGTCCGGATGGGCAGTGTTAGGAAGAGGGGTAATGCAGGGTTGCTCATTGTCACCGGTGCTGTTCAACGTATATGTGGAGGAAATGATTAAAGAGGCATGGGATGAACTGGAGGTAGGAATGAAAGTCGGAGGGGAATTCGTAAAATCGGTTAGGTTTGCTCATGACCAAGCATTAGTTGCTCAGTCAGCCACGGGGTTGCATGCATTGCTGAGTGAATTGGAGGTTCAGTGCGATAAATATGGGATGAGAATCAATATTAATAAAACAAAGGTAATGCGATTTTCCAGAAAGAAAAAGGATAAGCTAAATATTAAAATAGGCGGGGAAAAAATAGAGCAGGTAGAACAGTTTACATATCTCGGAAGTGTTTTGGACCAACACGGTCAAAGTGGTAGGGACGTAAGGAGAAGAATTGCGCTAGGCAAGGAGGCTTTCTCAAGGAGGAGGGAGTTGATGACGGGGACGTTGAGTAGGGATGTTAAGACAAGACTCGTAAAAACTCTGATATGGAGCGTAGCTATGTACGGTGCGGAAATGTGGTCGCTGAAGCAGGAGGATAGTCGTAGATTGGAGGCTTTTGAAATGTGGGTGTGGAGAAGAATGGAGAAGGTTAAATGGACCGAAAGGAAAACAAATGAGGAAGTACTGGAGATGGTGGGTGAGGAGACGGGTTTGTTGAGAGAAATCCTATGGAGGCAGGAAAAATTGATGAAAGGCGTACCGCTCAAGGTAGTGGAATGTTGAAGAAGGTAATAGAGGGGAGGATGTTGGGCAAGCGAGGAAAGGGCAGGAATAGGATTGGGATGTTGGACGGGATGAAGGGAGGAAAGAAGTACACGGAGATGAAGAGGGAACTGATGTATATTAGGTTGCTGGATTGGGTTTTGTTTGGAGTTGCAAAATGTTTATTTGATAGTTGTGTCTATCCAAAAACCTACCTTTACAGTTAGATTACCTAATAGTAATAATAGATGTGTTTCTCAGGGAGAGAGCACTGTAGGGCAGCTGTGGCGATGAGTGATTGTGAGACGATCAATAATGTAGCTATTATTTGTTCGGGTATTCAGAACAAGGTCGGAGGTATTCAAAACCCTCTATTGGAACTATTGAACGGCACATGGGAGAAAAGCGTCAAAGGAAAAGAGTGAATTTTGTATCACATCGTGTTAATTATCAGAAAATTATACCACTTCATTTTGTTCTTGTCTTTTCGTTGTTACCTAAGACCAAACATGATAAGCATGACAGTAGCAGTTACGTGGGCTCGTGTCTCAAAACCTGAAGTTAATTTAAAGTTCTGATACTCCAACAATTGTAACTCTAGAGTCTATAAAGTATTTCCAAGTAAATATTCTAAGAAATGTAGACAAGATAAATGCGTGTATATTTATTTACATAAGGTTCTACCCAAAAGTAGTAGGACTCTTTTTTTCCGGATAGACATACGGGTGACGGTTTCTCTGGCTGGGTTCGAGGGAGGACAGTCTCAGGAGAGGCTGGATGCCGGTGGACGTTGGCTCCCAGCCTTTGCGGAGTGCGGATTGTTCGTTTACAAAACCTCTATAACGTCCTCGTTACGCTCCGTCCTTATCCGATTATTGGAACAGCGCTACGCCATCAAATTTTGTGTGAAACTAGGAAAAACCGGGGAAAAAGACTCATGACATGCTCGTATGGTGATAACGCCATGTGTAGATAGGGTGTTTTTGAGTGACACAAGTTGTTTCGGGAGGGCAGAGAAGATGTTGAAGACGCCGAACGTTCAGAACACCCTTCGACCTAAATAAAGTGACGAAATGCTTGCCAGAGTGAAGGCTTTGTTCGGCAGAGATCGCAGATGATGTGTTCGCTTGGTTTCTGATGAACTTGGTATCCCTAAAAGTAATGTGCATTGACTTATGACCGAAAACATGGGCATGAGAAAGGTGCGTGCGAAGATGGTGCCGCGAGTGCCCTCGGACGAGCAAATGGAAACTCGCACGCGGTGTGCGAAGAGCTTCTCGACAAAGTGAGTGAGGATCAAACATTTTAAGATAATGCCTCACCAGACTTATTACTCTTCCCCCGCCTCAAATCCGTGCTGAAATGACGTCACCACAGCTCGGTGGAAGCTTTTTAACAGGTCGTTACGAGGGAGCTTAGCAGCATTCCGGGTGCTGCCTTCCAGAAGGCGTACGAGGCGTGGAAAAACCACTGCCAGGGATTTGTGGGCGCACAAGTGTGCTACTTCGAAGGCTTTTGAGTTGATGTATCAATTCTGGCAATATTTTTTTATTAATTGACTCAGCCCTACTACCTTTGGGAAAGACCTTGTATGTGTGCCTATATATATATATATATATATATAAAAATATATATATAGGCACACATACATATATATATATATATATAGTATATATTTATATATATATATATATATATGTATATACGTATCCCAAAATTTTCTTCCGCGAGCACACCTACTTCACGACATATAGAGTGATTAACTAGAGGTGTACAATAATTAACCGGGCGGCCGGAGTCATAGGGTAACTGATTGTGTCAAAGGTAATGTTATTAAAATATTGGAACTCAAAAAGATTTTATTTTATCAAAAATTAAATTTCGAACGCGACCATATTTCATCACCGGAATCGTCTTCTGGAAGTCCTGGAGCGTTAACTAAAAACTGAACGAATAAGGACAAGTGTTTGTTGGTGTAATAGAATCAAAATAGAATGTTGCGTGATGCAATCATTTCTTCCCAGAGGGGATTGGCTACTTTGGGAACTGCGGAACCTTTCATTGCATCATCTTGCTCTTTGTTTGGGTTTGATGTTGAGAGCTAACCAGCAATATAACGTTCATCAAGCGAGACGTTGAATTGCTCTTTTTTGTACTTACCTTTTATGTTGACAGTAAGCTAATGAGAGTAAATATCCCCTTCTTAATTCCGTCTTCACATTCTCATCTAATAGAGCAGCCAAAGAATTTGCTCTCCTAGGTAGAATTTGACTCAAAGCTAATTAAATTCTTTTGAAAATGGTTAGGAAATCATTCAAAAGATATACTTCGGGCATGATTACCTGCGAGACTGACGGACGGGCATTAGCAACGACAGGAGGCATAATAATAAGATGGAATGCGATGGAAACACTATGAAACCAGATAGGTCAAACTTTTTAAGTATGTCGTAGAGAAATTTTGGTTGTTAAGGCATGCAATCATCGGAAGAATGGGCGGGAAGAAACACAAATGGATGCAAAAATATGATTGGGCGGCTGAATGAATCAATGACTATTCTCTTCCTCGATGTGGTATTTTCGTTACTTTTTTCAAAGCTACATTAAGTTTCAATTTTGTCTAGCTTCGGGATTTAAACGATTTTGATACGTTGTAATAGAATGTTCACTCAAGAAAATACTCATAAAATGACGCTCATTTGTATCACGACCCCAATCGGCCTGATATGCTTACTTCCCACGAGTTCTTCACTTTTCCTCCAGATTTTTATGCAATGTCTCTGCTTTCCACCTTCATCTACTCTTAATTATCTTTCTTCAATGGAGGCAAATTCGATAAAATTACTCTCTATCATTTCGCTGATGAAAATTTTCCATCTTCATACGTTCTGTTGTTTTTCTCTTACGATCATGGCCGGCTCCCACTTTAGGAGTAAATAATGTCAGGTAAATCATGTAAAGATCACTAAATAGGTGGTACATTATTACTCCGAGAGACCACCTAAAAGCAACCTTTAATAGGAAGATTGAACATGAATGGAGATCGGTCTTGGATCTTCCTCTTAAAAGAAAACGTTTCCTTCCATGAGATGTAATGAACCATTTGTTGTTGAAATTGAAAAATGAACGACTTGGCTTTTCCACATAGAAAATTTTGTAAATGTATGACCTAAGTTTCATTATGGTATAACATCTTCAGGTATATACCATACCATAACGATACCAGTAAACCATAACGAAACCTAGGTCATAAATAACAATTTTGTATGTGGGAAAGCCAAATTGTTTATTTTTCAGTTTCAATATGAATATTTTCCACCAAGTCACGCCGCAAACTGTTTTATGAACCATTTGTTTGTTTCAAGTTTGTTTATTTGGATGAAAATAGATAATATCAAACCAATGATTGGAAATAACAATGTTCTCAACAGTCTCACACCAGCTTTCTATGTACAAAGGCATTCAGGTTCACTCAGGTTCACCATCAAAGCGGTCATTAGAGGGAAGTTCGATCGGCGTTGTTTAAGATAAATGAAGACAATAGAAAAATAGCGGAGAGAAATCCTAGGCAAAATAAATTTTGAATAGCGTAATGATCTGCAAAAAAAATAGGGAACTAAACCTTCGCGGGTCGATTGCCGATCTAGGACATCTTTTCGATACGCATTCAGTTAGCATATTTTCAAGTTGGCAACTTAAATCAAACGTTGCACAACTCAGCGTTCGATCCTACTCCTCAAAAACTCGCGAAACGATCTCGCAACGTAATGAATTTCCAACCCGCCAGTCGTATGCGATTCGATGTTTCCCCGTGGACCTTCACCACTTGAAGTCACTTCCATTAATGCACATCCCTACGAAGACATCGGCAACGTCGGTCTCCGCCGTCTCAAATGCTATTTCCGTTGAAGCCGGATCGTGTCCTTCCCAGTAGTTATATTAAATAAGCGGTGCAACCGGTGGGAAGGAGAGTGGAGCTCGGTATCCGCGGAAGTAACAGGAGTCAGAGAATTGTAAGAGGCAAGTGAAATATAGGACGTCGACGTAGTAAGTCATTGTGTGTTTCGTGGGGGGAGCGTAGGACCACGATGTGGTGGAGTATTATACGTGGGGGAAGGAGGTGGTTGGCGGCGGTTGGTTTGAGATGTGAGGGTGGGGTGAGAGGTGTTTTATAGGGAAGGAAGGGGAGAGGGCAGGGCACCACCGCGAGAGGCCCACACGTCACCACGGGGACACTCCAGTCCGGGGGCCCTGGGAGTCGATGACTTCCGCCACCGCTAGTACAAAGGAGTCCGGGGCTCCCAGGACAAAAGCCCTGCTTTCATACGTATCCTTCCTGTTTAGTGCCACAATCAAAATCCTAATAGCGAAAGACCCCTCCGGCTTTTGTGTCTCGGCCCATATAGTGTCGGCGTTCCGCCGCCATCACACGCGCCCAAAAAGAAATAAGTCGTTTTCAGGCCGGCGGAGAAAGAAGACAAAGGAGGAGGAAGAAAGAGAGATGAGAGAGAGAGAGAATGATGGGGGGAGTGGACGGGAACAAGAAGAAATGGAAGGTCCGGAGGAAGAAAGGGAGAAGGAAAATAGTGGGAGGGATATTCTGGTGTGTGTGTGTGTTTTGAAGCCGTCGGAGCGGGACGTGACCTTTCACGGAGTAGTACATTCGAAAGCGTTCCGTTCTCATCTTTTTCATTCCGATCCTCTCCATTTATTTATTATTGTTCGTTTAATTTATTTCAACCCTTTTCCATCCCCGCACGTCCTTCCCTCGGCCTCCCACCCCTCATCCCTCCTCCCCTCCCGTTCCCCCTTCATCCCGACCTTTTTTGTCCCGCGGAGTGGAAGGCAAATAGCTTTAATTTTTAAACTGTGACATTTGGTGTGACTGATGAACACACCGCTCGCGCTGTACACACGTTGGGGCCCTCAGAAAACCCCGTCCATTGTGGCCTCCCTCTCTCGTCCACTGTATGGCTGAGGGGCCGAGAGATGAGGGAAGGGGTGTGAGGCACGAAACACTGGGGCCTTTTCTCCTCACGTCGAAAGCGCACGGGGTACTCTATGCGTTTGCACGAGACAGACAGTGAGGGAAGAGAGAGAGAAAGGAGGATCTTTTCAGTCAGTCGCGTGTGTGTCTGTGTATGGCTTTTGTGCCGCGGCGGCATTCCCGAAGTGGAAATTGTTCTGAAATGGTCCGACAATGAGGGTTAGAGAGGTGGGGGGAGATGGCAGGGCGTACGAGCAGGAGGGCATGAAAAAAATATCAATCGAGATTAAAGGTTTTTGTCTCGCGGCGAAAACGCTCCCGGCTTCCCTCCCCGGAATGAAATTATTATTGCTAGAGTCTCTCCCTCTCTCGGTCTCCCAGCGGAAGCCCGATTCCAAATATCCAAGGATCCTTGAGAACTATTATGTATGCTCACGGGTTGAAAGAGCTCCAAGGGTCGAAATAATAAAATGTGCAACGATATGACTATTTTTTTCGTGCAGCGGTGAACAGTCACGTGTTTGAAATCCGAGAAATAGTTTCCGTATACCTTTATGACTTCTTCTTTACCTGGGGTTGGCTTTACATTCTCACCTACGTCGTCGCTAAACATGATTTAAAAATTGCACATAAAATAAAAGCCTCGTTCTTTCACACTCACACTTGATTCAGAAGGAAATGCGGTACAATTAAAATCAATCGTGTCATTCTGACACATCCGTGCAATGATTGTTAAACTATGTACCATTATTTTGAAAGGTAGTTTTTGATGACGCTTGGTATTCGAAACGTTTAGTATTTAATGCTTGCATTATATCAAAGTGTTTATTTGGATTAATTTAAAATATACTGTCAGCACATTTTAGGGAAAATATTATTGATTAATTTGTCATTTAGTGTGATTACTAGGACAAAAAATGAGCGTAAGTACTTCAAGTACACGAATTTCTCCGGGATTTAATTTTCCTTGTATAGGTAATTTATCAGAGAAATTATGCTCTTCTGTTTCCTTCCTTGTGATAAACGAATATAACGTTCCCAGTAATCATTAACCAATCATTGCTGCCATGTTAAGCACCTTGATTCAGGCTTAATTATTTTAAGTAAAGTGGGTTAATAATGGTAATTGGATTAAAATCTGGGTATAACAATTACAAACTTTACATTAACGAATCCAATGAAAGGCTCTTTGCAAAATTTGAGTAAGCACGTTTTCATTCATTGCAAGCTTATCTGACTGAACTTTCATGGCTGCATACTTTTTGTATAGGTACTCGGTATTTCGGAATGTTTTCATGATGCGGAAACCAATCCAATACTCAACCAGCGTCTATAGTAATTTCATCTGACTCATAGAAATTCGTCATCAAATTGCCCACAAGCAGCGTTTGTGCAAGCTCAGTGTGTTCTCATTAGGTTTAATTAACAGATAAAGAAAGAAGAGGATCTAATACTAAAGTAGATACAAGTAATGGCAGAACTTCATGAGAGGAGGTTTAAAGAAAAAATGCAGTCTCTTATGAGCCGAGTATACGATAAAACCTTTCCAAACGTGATTAATAAACAGGATTCATGAATACTCAACGCTATTTCTCTTTAATTTTTATTCCTCTGGATGGGTTTTTCCTTCAAGTGCACCTTCCTCCCTGAAAAGTTACGTAAATACTAGTTGAACTCTTGAGTATACAAGTGTTATAATCCACGTCTGCACCTGAAATAATTGGGGGTTAAATAATTTTTTAGGAAAAATCAATTATTAATTTCACAGTAATCAAAACACTCAATAATAATTTAATAATAAGTTAATATTTGAGTGAAATATAATTATCAATGTACAAGTATTACTCGTATTACGTATCGCCTAATCCAAATATTGTTGCGATATTCAATCCTGCCTGGTAACGCTCATCAGCCAAATTTGTGACCCCAGAAAAATAGCTCTTAGCGGTTGCGATGTATGTTGCCAAAGGAAAATACACTCATTGCTTTTGAACATAAACTTTTGTCGTCGTTCGTAAGAATGTGAATTCAACGAGTTTTTCCTTTAAAATGTGCAGAAAATGGAAATGAAATTTTCCTCGTGGATCTATCATAATTATATCGTTCCCCATGTCATCTTTTCAAATTGGAGTAATTAGCTACTTTTTGGAGGATTAGCCATCATACATTTCCCCATTTTTTTTCTCCCCATCATCAGCTGAACTTCCGCCTTGATTATATGCCGTTACATTTCTGCATCACTTTTTTTATATTCAAAACGGAAATGAAGTAGAGGGGCACGATTCCGAGAATAAAATGAGCTCTAAAACTTTCATTTATCCGACGTCACTTGCACGCATGTCTGGAGCTCTCCTAGCGAATTTCATTTCGAGCGAATGAAAGCCTCAGCCGTCACCTATTTGCGTCGTATACATATGCAATTACAAATTTGAATATGTAGCTGTTAGTGGCACTCGAGGGAACAGAAAGTATCGTTTATTATTTTTCTTCTTCCTCTCCCTCTCTCTCTCTCTCTCAATACCTACATGTAATTCTCCCTTACATGTGATTTTTATTCTTCTCTCCCCCCCTCCCTGACAAATATAAAATTACAGAACTTGAGCATTTCCACGTCCAGCAGTTAGTGAACCACGACCGTAAGCTGGCGGAAGCACGCTTGTAATGCAGCTCTCTTAAATGAAACTTTACCCTGTCAAAATAAAATAAGGAAATTTTGTAGGAAAAGGTGAAGAGGGATTATTGCTCTGTGTTACTTATGGTGGACATGCATTACTGACTCCTCGAGATTCATTGTCCCCCACCACCGGATTTATTTTATCTTCGATCCCAACGAAACTAAATGGGAAGGGTATTAAAAATGGTTTAAATCGCCGAAATATGACGGAAAAATTGTCACAATTGTCGTGAAACAATGTAAGACTTTCTCTAATGTGTATAGATTAGAGAAATGCGGCCAGTTCATTCGTTCGAGGATCTTCTTCGAAAATCAATCGTAAATTGAGGGAGCAAAATTTAATAGACGCGTAGAGAAGGAATAGGTATTTCATGAAATATCTCCCCTTAGCATTACCATAGTAATCGCTACTGTAAGAATGACGTGACACACTATCGTAAAATAGAGTTAGACCAATGGTTTAGGTAGTCTTAACGTCATACAAAACGGATGATTAGACATTTTACGTTTAGTACGTACGTAATATTTCACTTTATCTTCAACAATATTTCAAAAACGAATGCATGTATTCTTTAGACGACTTCCCCAAACAAAGTTTAGGTATGTGAAAGGCATTTATGTTTCCGGGTGCTGCATATGCGTTATTTACAATGTTGTGGATGAATTGAGCAATAGGCTGTAGTCACGGATAATTCACGTACACAACCGAACAGAAACAACCTCTCCCCCATTTTAAGATACATATCATTTAAAACTAAAGCACTTACGCATATGGCGTGCATGTATGCAGGAGAAGGTGAAAGCCAGTAACTTGTGCGTCACAGTTAATTTGTGTAAAACTTATAGGAAAAACTGATGACAAAAGGAAACTTTGCACCTGTCAACATTCATATGGCAGATAAACTGGACGGTAATCTTAGGCGAATAAGGACAACCAGTCCACTCTTAAGTGCTAAAATCGATTGAAAACGTCGAACTTGATGTTTTACGCGAGTATGAATATACGAATAGCAAGACAAAATCATGAAAATAGGGAACCTTGTATCTTCAACATAAGTATACTGTTTAACATATTTCTATAGTTTACATCACCAATGAATTTACACCACCAGACTTAGTAATGGGCGTTCTAAACGTTTCAAACTAAAATATACATATAATATTTATATTAAACCTGATATTAACTTATAATTTATATTTCTGTTAACGTTTGGAGTGAACTTGTTTCGTTTACTAGAAAAATCATGACCTAAGACTTGGCACGCTAAAATTTAATTCTTTTGACCAAATAGGACAGGTGCTCTCAAGAGTAATGTTAGGTGTGTTTCATTGAGAGGATAGGACGAGGAGACCTTAGCTTCTATAATGAACTAATTCTACCTTATTAAGTGAAATGTAACTATTCGTCAGCTTCTATAGGAGTTCATTTTTAATTTTTCAAATTAATTCCTTTTGGTCATGAATTTTAAATAGTGCAAAAATACTACAGTTAATTTAAATTGAGCTAACTAATTTAAGATTATTCTCATTTTAATTTGTTGTAACTAGATTAAAGTTAAAATTTGATATATTAAAATGTATTACATTTAGCTTAACATGAGTTTTCCCCAAGTCTTCTCTCCACTTTCCATTCCTTTTATATCAAATTACTTCATACGAAAATCCACTCAATCTCCCTCCCTCTTTCATCGCGACTTTAACCCTCACATGAACGCGGACTCTGGCAGAATAGTGTCTGAACGGATGAGGTCAGCCTTCATTGACCCTTCACCCTCTCTGTCCATAGGTTTTCTCTACCCAATTCTATTATCTTCGTTGGTTGAAGTGTATATCCTGGATTATCATATATTCTGCAATACTTACCATATTTGACGCTGGAAACAACTTTGCAGTGTCTGTCAGTCGAAAGCTCACCCATAACCGTTCCACTTTTGCGCTTATTATTTAAAAATTATTCATAAAAATGATCTCCGCGAGGCATTTTGCACACATTTTACGGCAAAAAAATGTTAACCAGTAAGGGAAGAACTCTTATAGCCGCAATTATATTTTAAAGTTAAGGCCAACGGAATCCCCCCCCTTCTTTTTGGACATCAAACCTCATTTAAGAACAAAAGGAATAGCGAGGAATCCCAGAAAAATGTTGGTGTATAATTAGGAGCGTGCTCATCAAAAAAAATGTTTTCCTTATCATTTTTACAGTCGTGCGTCAAATTCTTCTGTCACGGCGTTATGGCGATATTTTTCGGAACCGGTCTTGTCCTGCGGGAAAAAAATTGAGCTGAGAAAACTTATTGTGTTTTAATGAAAAACCATTTCCTTAGACAGGCGCAATTTGAAAATCATTGAAGTGAATGGATATTTTTACATAGGATTCGGCATCAGTTGTATTTAAAGTGTTACATTTTGAGAAAAGGAAGGCGCGAATCTAGATGTTCCCGTAAATTATGTAGTAAAAGACCATATGGGTGCCAATTCCGATAGAGTTTGCGAATATTTCAATGATTACGCCGGAATCTCCCTTTTCAACAACCAGTTCCTCACTTCAATCCATATCAGACCACCAGCAGTATCTCCGCTTCAACACCTGCCACCCTCCACCCATTAAACGCACTATCTCCTACTAACTTCTCTCTCTATCCGTACCTATCGCATTTACACTAATCATTCATTGCTCGACCTTCATCCACGAAACCTCCATTCCCAAACGTGGCCGGTCACCCTTCCTGCCTCCTCCCCATTCAAGCCAATCCACAACACCGGCAAAAGAGACCGTTGTATCCGTGCAGTCTTCTTCCCCGGAATGCATAAGGTGGCAAAAGTACTTAATGACCTTTTCCCCATCCTGCAAAACAGCCCCCTCTCCTTAACCTTGTTTCCAAATGTCTCTACATACAGCATTCCAAGAACAAACCGCCAACCTTCAAAATTCTATTGTTGAATATTCTCGTGTTCTCACTGGGTCCGCACAGCTACCTCCCCCGAAGTTTCGGGAATCCATGTCCAAGGCTACGATTCAAGAAATATCCTCTCATCGGCTACCTTTCATTCACCAATCATAAGTGTCACACGCCATTTTCTGTTCCATCATACGGCAACGGGGGAAGAGGGAGGGGAGGTGGAATGCCACGTGGGTGACATATGAGAGGGGGGAGGAGAAAAGGTGCGGGGGGAGTATAGAAGTATTAGGAGTAGAGTAGGGGTATTAATAAAAAATTATATTTTGTGGAAGATTGCCAATTTTAATTAATCATGATATTCCACCATATTACGCCTGAAACATCTCTTTTTTTTCTGGTGTCAATAATTTGGTAACAAATAATCGAATATCTCAAAACATAAAGATACTTCGTAGTAAAGTTTTTGTGTCGGAAAGTACTTTTGATTTTCCATGAATATTTCAGCACTATTATGTGATTAGTATGTACACCGAGCGCAAGAGAAGAGACTCGCATTTTTAAAAAAATTGTGGCCATATACGAGTATGTATCCGCTGCTTAGCTATTGGTGACCGAACGTCTATGGTAGTGTGGCCGTCAATAGTATCGACACTAATGCACTCCAAATAAATTGATAGCTTGAACGGATCCGATGAATAGAACCCACAATCGCATGAATGACAAGAAAAAAAATTTAAGGCATACAAATATGGACGGGGCAACGCTTAACGTAGTGGCAACACTGCGGAAACTGTGTGCCACGGCACATCATATCACGCCGCCTCGTTTGCGTTCTTTCAAACATGTTGGACAGCCGAGATGAAAGGACCCGCTGCGTGAATGACTCGATATAAAAAAGCCCTTGTGTGTGCATTGCATACGGCCGTCCATTCTCTTCTTTTAAAAGATATCCACCAGGAAACAAGAGTGAAGAGGTTGACTCAATAGTGCGCATATAATGGAGGTTTTCTCGTGAGATTAAAGAATGGTTTCGAATTGGCAGTCATATAGCTGGCACGCAGCAGATAGCCAGCCTCAAACTCTCAAGTTGGTGAAGTTCTCTATCTCCACCGATCACAACGGGGTACGTTGATGGGTTTCTTCCGCCGTACGATCCAAGCGAAAGCTTAAGACAGACGATATCACCACCCCAACTTCGTCTCTCACAATAAGTAACGAGAGCATTAAGTACATAGGTAAGGTATACAGATATTAAATCAATAGAGAACTCCTTAGTGCTGCTATTTGGATTTCAATTATGTCATTTGAAGTACGAAGTTATTTCCTTTTCGTCTACATATACATAATACCCCGCAAGCCGCCGCAAGAGCGCCTGGCGGGTGATGTTAGATCACCGCCCGTAAAAGAAAAATACAACCGCATGCAAAACCAACACGTTCATGAAAACTCACACCCACAAAGACGTATATATGTAGACGATCCACCCTGAAGACGATGCACGAGTCGAGCGTCGAAACGTCGGCCAGTATGAAGACCCTGACCCAGTGGAAAACCCGAAAACTTTTCACCTAACGTATATATGTATTCATGCGAAAACCTTCTCAACTCACATGCTGCAAATACATATGCCATTAACCATTATGCACATGTATATTCAAATTTAGTAAAAATCTATTCATTTTTTAATTTCATCCAATTTTATTGTTTTATTGAGTGTTGAAGCAGGACTAGTGTATCTACTACTCCGTGGTGTGGGTTGAAATTGTGAACCCTGGCTTTCTGAGGATTTTGCCGCAAGGAATGATGCGCACCATTGCATTTCGTGTACGTAGATTGTGCGTGAGCGGAAACGGCCGTTGAAGTAAGATTGATGAATGATAAGGCGTAGATTAAAAGTTTTAAGACGTAGGTTTGTAGAAGAACGGATAAGGTAAAATAAACGGAAAGGAAAAACAAATGGAGCAATAATGGAGGAGGAGAAAGAGTTTTTGGGAAACACTCCTAAGAAGGGAGGAAAAATGGATACAAAGCATTTTATTGGCGATGGAATGCTGAATACTGTGATGGATCGAACGTTAGACCAGCGAGGTAAGGTTAATTAAAGGACATGGATCACTGAAGTAAAAAAGCACAACGTGTCTTTCCACCAATTTTATTAGGTACGACTAGTTTCAACGTTATCTTCTGGTTTCACCTGTGTTTCAGAAAATGTGAGGAATTGAAGACCAGTTTGTTGTAGCGTGGGGTGTCAGGTCTTGTCTTGTTAGGTGAGACTAATAAATGTTGGCGTTTACAGTCGATATCCAACCAAAATCTACTTTAAACGGTAGATTAACAAATAGTTGTGATTTGATTTGCATACTTCCAGACTCCAGAGGAGAAACTCAAATGTAATGGTAACTCTTTGTCCCTGCTCTTTCGAGCGCCATACATATCGTAGTTATCAATGTCCGCCAGAGCGTACGCGTTAATGTAGCCCTAGTGTCCGGGATTTACTTTTAAGTGTACGCATTGAATAATACAGTGTTAAGGAAATACGTGAGGGCAAGAATCGAGTCTCATATTTTAAATTCCTGTCTCATAATCTCGCATATTTAACTTTGGCTTCTTTCTTCCACCCACCTAGCCACTCCTCCCCTCCCCACCCTCTCATGTTTGGTTGAGCAAAGAGTCCAGAACTCAAAACACTAAAAATATCCAGTATTCGCCCGTGAAGATTCGCTCGTATATTTCACACAGTACTGTAAAGGCTGAAACTTTAAAATATTTGATATTTTTCTTTGTGGATGAAATGGTGGAATAGAATAGCTTGCAAATAGGTTCTACGGAAAACGTGAAAGGTGTCTTGAAAGCTCTTGTAGATAATTGGTATAACCTTAATCGGAGACTTTTCTGAAACATTCAGCTGATAAAAAGGTAATATCAAACGTCGAGGGAAAGATAAATGGGGAGGACTACAAAGTAGCACCATGGATATGATATTCAATGAACAGATATTGCCAGACGTCAAAGGGACATAATTTGAAAATATTGAGAGGCTAGTCGAAAAAAATATCGATCTATATCTACATGATACGTATCATTTTAGCCACAACTAGAGTGCTTGACACCAGGTGTTTCCATCCCCACGCGAGCAGTATAAAAGTAAAGTTTGATTTAATGTTAGTTACTATTGGAAAAGTTAGACAAATAATTCAAATGAATGAATTATTGCCATAACATACATGCAGTACGGTATCTAAGTTTGAAAGGCTTCTCTAGGTGTATATGCTAGATAAGTTACAGCAAGGAAAACTGTATAATACAGTTCGATAAACTCGATTGTATACATGTTCGATAAAATAATGACCATAATGTAGGCTACTTAGCATAAAATATTGTTTCATCCTAAATTCTTATGATGCCTAATTGGGAGAAATATGAAATCTTAACTCTGCAAGTTTTAGGGTTGATCTCTCTAATCGTATTTCCGCGATATCTCTTGTCATAGTATGACGGGGTTGGCAACGTATTGGCCACACAATATTATCACGAAAAAGGCCGACTCCAATTCATGTTAGAAATTTAATTTAAACTTAACTCCGAGAGTGATTCCCAACCTTGGTGCTCGAATAATCAAGATACGCCACTAAGTTTATCGTAACATCGCTTTACAAATCGAGGTCCTTTCCAATGAACACTATCCTTTTCAACCGAAACGACTTCATGCGTAAGAAGATAACATCGCACTTTTATTCCTTCGTCACATTACAATAATTACAAAAATGAAAAATCCCAAAGCATTAATCTAACCTTCAAGGATCCAAGGGGTGTTATATCAACGTTAAAAGTCCGGTGCAAAAGTCGAAGTGCTGTTTTCGGACTAATGCAAAATAAATAAATAAAACCCCCTTAATATTTGATATCAGTGATAACATATGACCGACGATATTTTTCTTTTGCTGGCCGAAGAACTAAGCTTTACTTCCCTTCAAATTTCCGCCTAATATGATATTGAATATGGTGATAATCCATATTAGAATAATCCATCTGTGGCCACATCTAATTTCATCATCCATTAACTTCCTCCACCTTGATAATCCTAATCCACCTCGATTACTCAATATTCTCTCTCTATCACGCTTTTAAACATTTTATCGCCACTCATTGTCAGTATGCTCAAAATGCACTTTTCTTCCTTCAAATTACTTCCGGCAATTTTATCTCTTCTGATAACTTATTTTTCTCCCTTCAATGTTTGGTTCTTCTTCATTTGCGTTCCCCTCTGGCCGTTTTATTTTTACATTCTTGTAAAAACGCTCGCATCTCATTAATATCTTAATTCAAACGCTCGCATCTCATTAATTAAAACCTTCAATCTATCTTATCGCCTACTGTAGGTGTTTTAAACTTTTGTGAGCATAGCACTTTATAATAAGTCATTCAATTTCATTAAATTGCTAAGGTAAATGAAATATTGTTAAATTCTCCAAGTACTCCTTGGAAGTAGAATACCTAATACTTTGTTGGAGAAAAGTCCATCGTTCTTTTTTTATATTCGTTACGCCACTTCGAGTGAACGAGGGCTTAACGAGACGTAACTTAGAGTGCAGCGGATGTTGAGGATAACCTGTAGAGGTGGACTTAAGCATATCATTCGTCCCCTGCAACACCAATCCGCTCTCTTCCACCGTTCTCTCTCCCGTTTCCCTGTCCCACCCTCCTCAGCCTTTGGGAGCACCCTCTCCTTCCTCCTACCCCCCTCCCGTCATCCTCCGACTCTACCCTCCCTCGCCGACCAACAACTGTTCCCTACACACTCACTCCACTCCTCAACCCTTCACGTTTTGTCCTCGTGTGATTGCGCGTGTACGTGTGTGAGTGTGACTGTATAAGTCTGTGTGCGTTTGTCACTTTCATACGAATGGCGTCCCTTTTGAAAGTGGGTTTCAATGCGAAGACATAGCGTCGTTGGCGTTGTTTAGCCTCCACAATCGCATTCATTAATTCTCTCAACCCCCCCGCCCTATTCCAGTTTGACTCCGCTCCTTCTCTCTCTTTCTCTCCTACTCTTTATCTCTCCCTCCACCCTCTCTCGGGTCCCCAGTCTCCTTCCCTCTTAACTTGCTCGTTGTTGCCTCTCACCCAAGAGGGCTACACTCCACTCCTCTCCGGCTCCATCCCCTCCTCCCCCGGCCGCGTACAATCTCCTCCCCCTCCCCTCCCACCTCGTCCTCTCCACTCACTCCCCCAGCGTCATGTTTTCCAGCAGTTCTCACTATTTCCTCTCTTCCCCCTTCTTTCTCTCTGTCCCTCTTTCGCCATTTCTCGCGTCCGTCACCATCGTCGGCGGAAAGCTTATCGGTTATCACCACTGAAAGCAGTAGCGTACACCGTACGATTGGCAGTTAGTTCTAGCAATGTTTTGTGGGGGTGGAAGGGAAGCTAATTGCAGTCGTTCGGTGTTTGCCAACTTGTGGTAAGGGTGGGATGATTTTTGTGCCATACAGGAGCTAGAATTTTATGTCTTGGTGTTCATCTACATCCACGCCATACTCCCAGAAGACGTGTGCCAAGGGATGTTCGGTCACCAACCCCCAGTCACTAAATGGAGGTGTTCGAGGTTAGTGTTTCGCAGATAGGTTAATCGGCCATAGTTGCTTAGAATTTTAACTTTGGTCCTGAACCGTAAGAAGAAAGAAAGAGTCTCTAAATTAATTTCTGTGGAAGTCCATCTCCCTTTTCCTATCCATTTGGCCGGATATGTCGATACATTTAATGAGGAGCGATAATAATTTCTTCGGTGTTATAAGCTGAATCGAGTGTCCTGTACGTTTCTTAAGTCTTTAGTCTTGCCTCCTCCTATCGTGTTTTGAATGATTCCCATCGTAGTTCCTCCATTGACTGCGTTTCATTCGCTCTTTCTGTATCGTAACATATCTACACAAACTTAGTTGCAATTATTTACACCTTTTTACCCCCTTCATCAACTCCCCAGACGGGTCCCGATGTTCCGACATGGTTGTCATTATTGGAATAAATTTGCTAGGGTGTCCACTCTGATCATGGTTACTAAATATGCTTACGCACCGTCGTCTTATATAAGGGCGATACAGTATTGGTGCATGAGAGGGACAGAGAGTTAGTTTGGTTAATAAAGAGATTGAAAATGAGGTTAAGAGCATCCAAAAAGGAGGTGTCCACGATCAATAGGAAAAGTGGCAAGAATGGTTACACCCTGAGAGAAATAAGAAGGAAATAATTCGATCAGTCGAGGAATGGTTCATTCTTGGCAGAATGATTGAGAAAAATGGTGGGATAGATAGATAGAAAAAACAAGGTGCAGAAAAGCCGACAAGAAAGTTGCTGATAATACGTTTATTGTGTGTTTGAGCAAATATATATTCTTAAGTATGAATTAACTCATATATATGCATGCAGTATAGTATGGCTGATGCCCCAACCTCACACCCTTGCGGCGTATTGTGTAGATTCCTTCCATTCTCTTCCATTCCCCCACCCCGCTCCTCCTTCGAGCTTCCGCTCTCACCTCGCCCTTTTTAATCCTTTTCCTTTCCCCTCTATTATCTCCCTCTTTCTCCTCTTCCCCCCCCTCCACCCCTTGGAATACACTCCAGTTTTGAAGATGTCCCTTTTTCCGTTTTATTTATTCAGGGTGCACACATCCCACGCACTAAAAGTGTCGACACGAGGATCACAACGTGCTCACCTCAGCCTCTATGGAATTTCCATGTATGCTTCGCTCATGACCTCTTCTTCCCTCTCCAGTCTCCCTTTCACTCTTTCTTCCCTCAATTCTTGTTCCTTTTCTCTCCCCGCTTTTTCGGCCTTTCTCTTCCTCCCTTCTCCTCCACTCCCTCTACTGCTCTCAAGTATTTTTTCCATTCCCTCCTCTCCCCCAAGGTCGACAAGACGTGAGGTGGATGGCGGGAAATTCGGACGTTGCTCGGAGAATCGTTTGGGTGAAATCATTGCGTTCGTGCTTAAAAGAGGTCTGCTTGATGATTTCCCTCAATCGAACTTTAACCTGTCCATAAATGTCCACCGATCCTAAAGAAAGTCTCAGAAATAGTTTATTAAATTACCCTGACATGTAAATTTCACACACCGTTGTGCTTAGTACTGGGTGGACTCTACGGTCACCTAACAATCCGACCTTCTGGTTGACTAATGTATTCATGGTTTATATTTCACATAATGGGTATTTGAAGCCGCACATTAATTGACTGCAGCAATCCATTCTTTCCTTTGTCCAATACCAACTCTCTGCCTCAGGAACTCGCGCCCTGGGATTTCTTTTAGTTGATCCACTCAGATACGTGTGAAGTTCACCGTACAGCAAACTCTTGGAAAAACAGTGAACTCTCATGACTTGAGAACACATTTAGAATGGTACCCATATCTAAATATCCACATGGTAATAAACAACTTAAATACTTGACAGCCAAAGTTATTGATATCATCAAATGCTAACTATACAATAACAAATATTAAAAACTTATTTCTATTTGTAATGATACTATGCATCAGAACAACACTTTACCTAAGATTTTCTGCCATATGCACGACATTATTTGTATTCGAATACGTCCTTTTTCATAGCACCTTCCCTTCTATCATCCGTTCTCTTATGTTCCTAACCTTTACGTTTCAACATGTACCCAATCCACCTGGTTTCTCATCCCCGAATCGTAATCCGTAATAATGCATCGTATCGTGCTATTATATTGAATTAGGGTATAATATTGATGAAAACGTTATTTAGATTTGAACGTCACCTGTTGAAAGATCCAATATTAACTTTAGTGATCAGAATAGTACTTACTACAGCATTACATGTGGAGCTATTTGGGCAATAGACGAGGAAGACCTTTTGCTAGATTTTAAGGAAGTCGAGGAGGTTTGAGTGAAAACCTTTGTCGAAACTTGTCTATTCGTGAGGAAATAATCAGGAGGGCCGAAGATCGTATTCATCGGAGAGAGTATTAAACTTGAAGAGCTTGGACGCGGCACCCAATAAGGAGGATTAACGTTATCACTGCGTACTCTATCGGGATTTAAATCTCGGCCCTCGAGTTGGGTACTCAGTACTCAGGAAGGGTCCACATCAGTGCGATCGCAATGTTATAAGAATTGACTTTATTTGTTTCCAAAAAAACAGGTACTCTGTCTGGTTTAAATGAAACATTGACTGAGTATGAAGGCGCGTTTGTATTTTTTCGAGCGAAAAACATTGGATAATGCTTTGTTGAAAATGTTGGCAATGTTTTTGATAATATTAACTTATTATAAGTTCTAAATACCATGCTGACGAGTAAGAGTCGCACTAGATATGGCAACAAAAGCGATCGCAAGGGTGCATATTCACATAATAAATAACTAAGAAATGAATCTCAACATTAAATCGTACCGCGATTTGCGATTGAAATCTTTAAAGTAACTTACCAGTTACGGTGATCAAATATAGAAGAGCGTACTCAGTAATCAAGAATCCTGTGAACCCTGTCGCTAAAATAATTTTCTGGAAAAAGTAAAGAAAATGAATCCATCTCGTTTTATGGGGATAAAATTTTATTTATTAAAATTTTATGTCAGACCTACAAAGCTTGTAGAATTGATACGAACAAATCATTGAAATGAATGAATTGCATGATAAAATTTTAATTGATATCAATTCTCTATTTCATTTTTTTGCTTTTATGATCACGAAAGAAAGCAGGTTCTAGCGAGATAACGACTTCCTCATTGGAAGTTAGGGGTATTTTAGTTGGCAAATATGCATGATAACTGTTGAAGCTATAACGTAAAGGGGTTAGGTTTGTGCTTCATATCCAGGTTATATCTGTAGCCATTTACGACTTAACCTGAAGTATGATACCCAGTGTACCAATATTTTATGAAAAATAGCAGGCAGCGAAGTAAAAGGAGCTGAACTCCTATGCAAAACATGGACTTGGTTTAATTTTCATTGGCTCAATTCTTTACAGGAAAGCATATATTTTCTATTCTACAATTTATCACACCTTTGTTTCAGCATAGAGCCCGAAATTGGTTTCAGGCACGCTAATTAATGACATAGAGAAAATATTAATGAATACTTTAATATGTATGGTAGAGTATTGTAAAAAGAATGAGTGTAGATCAGAGAAATTTATTATGTTTGGAGAAGAAAAGTAAAATAATTTGGATAGATGAATTAGAGACGAATTTTGACTTGTTTTGGGAGAAAATAGGACGTTGCTGGGTTAAGTAGGAGTTAAGTAAATTGTTGGGATAAGGTCTGCCTCTCGTGTATAGAGTCAGAAAAAGTGGGTTAAGGAGATACTGACAGGTAGTGGGACATTGAGGATCTTGAGAGATATACAAGATATGAAGGAAAATGGAGACTTTGAGTAACTGTAGAGATGGAAGAAATAAAATATGCTTTTTGGTGGCAAGAAGACTCGTATTAACAGTGGGAAACAGTGTAGAGCAAATGAAGGTAGGGTAATGGAAGTTCATACTTTAGATAATACGTCAACATTTTCATGAATCGTCAAAAGCCTACAGATAGTAGGCGAGGATTAAAGTCGTCATGGTAAACACCATATAAATGTCTTATCCAAACCGGTGGAATACGTGTACTAATAACACAGGCCAACAGTGGTTTTGGTGACGGAGCTTTTAATGTTGATTTAAAGAACAATTGGGGTGCTGAATCCAATTATGACACTAGTTTTTTCCTATCAGCTATAGTTTTCAAGATATA
The DNA here is from genome assembly GCA_037158775.1 of Hetaerina titia. Taxonomy (NCBI): domain Eukaryota; kingdom Metazoa; phylum Arthropoda; class Insecta; order Odonata; family Calopterygidae; genus Hetaerina; species Hetaerina titia. Next base: position 63,379,564 of record CM073778.1, on the reverse strand, counting down.
GATATGTTGTTACTTACGTAAAAAATTTTTCTACATGATGATATGGGAATATTATATTAATAATAAAACCCACTAAATATAAAGACTTGATTTATTTCTAGGGCTGTTAAATCACCCACAAACACAACAGAATTTTACAATACAATTGAACACAAATACTAAAATTTTTTATTGTAATAAAACAAATTGAAAAGAAAAAAATACATAAAAACATCACTCAACACATCGGAAGCTTCTTTTGCGCGATTTTCTTGAGTGCACTTTGCTCAAACAGTCTCGTTTTAAGCACCAGCAGTAATCTGCCATCATATGGTTATCCCATCTTCCTTGGTAGCGAGCTTCCATTGTTTTTATATCCTGGTGAAATCTTTCATTTGTGCTCATATTACATCCAAGTGATTTGAAGTTACTGAGCATAATGTTTACCAGCTCAATATAATTTTCACTTTTGTGATTTCCTAGAAAATTTTTTATGACCTCAACAAATGATATCCAACTAATTTTTTCAATCTCATTCATTGACTCGACAAAAGCAGGATCCTTTGTAAGTTGTCTGATTTGTGGCCCCTCAAAAATACCAGCTTTAAGTTTTTCAATACTTATATGGGGCATCTTTAGTCTTAAGTAGCCGAAGTATGGTCCATCCTTGTCAAGAGCCTTTACAAATTGCTACATTAGGCCTAGTTTAATATGTAGAGGCGGTAAGATGATTTTCTCTCTTTCAACTAAAGATTCAGCAATTATGTTTTCTTTCCCAACAACGAAGTTTTCTCTCTTAGGCCACTCCTTCTTAATCCAGTGGTTTTGTCTGTCCCTGCTATCCTAGAGGCACAAGAAACAAGGATATTTTGTGTAGCCACTTTGCTGCCCAAGAAGAAAGTTCACCATTTTTAAATCTACACAAATCACCCAGCGATGTTCCTGGTATTTTATCTTCTGTAAGACCAATGCTATTGTATCGTATTCTTCTTTCATTTTAGTTGAATGAGCGATTGGTATTGCGCCAAACCTGTTACCATTGTGAAGAAGTACACACTTTAAACTACGCTTGGAGCTATCAATAAACAAACGCCAATCACTAGCATCATATTGTGATAGTAGTCCCATTTTTTCCAAAAGACCCTTAACGTCTAAACAAAATGTAAGATTGTCTTTTTGAGTAAAGAAGGGTAGGATATCCTTTTCTCTTGTGCGATAAAAACTTATTTTTGTACCGGGTTGCAGTAAATTCTTTTCATGCAGTCTTGATGCTAGTAGTTCGGATGCTTCCTTCGATAAGTTCAGTCCTCTAGCAAGATCGCTTAGTTCATCTTGATTAAATAGTTGAGGAATTGTTGATACCCCCTCGTAGTCACTGCCACTATCGTCAATAGAATGAGAAATGTTTTCAAATAACTCAAATTCTTCCTTAGATATATCTGGTAACGTCTGAAATATTGGGATCGGTATTTCTTCTGAATGGGGTACCGGGCGTCTAGCTGAAGGCAAATCTGGATATGTCCACTTGTGGCGATTTTTTCGATTAATTCCCGAAACATTTACTATGCAAAAATAACAGTCGTCAATATGGTTCACAGGTTCTCTCCACACCATCGGCACACCAAATTTTAGACTTTTCCTTTGTCCTGTTGTCCATTGCCGCAGATGTTCAGTACATGTTTTACACACAAAATACGGTGCCCATGTTTTATCTTGGTCACCAAGCTTAACACCAAAATATCCCAAGTATGCACGTTTCACAAAGTCTGTAATATTTTTCCTATTTTCTTTTACCATATATTCCCATGTATACTTATAGATTTATTTAACTTTGAAAATTATTTTCCGGAATATATCAAATATTAAAACAACTAATCGTAAGATGTGCCATATCTAAAAAAGTAGAGCTGTTAAATAAAAACGGATTTCATATTTGGATTCAGCTCTACAAATATATCCATACCAAAAAAAGGAAAGAAATATTTGTACTTTTCCACAGATAGAAAATCTGTGGAAAAGTACAAATATTTCTTCTCCTTTTTTTGGTATGGATATTAAATACTTCCACGAAGTGAAGCCTGAAACAGTAGAATATATTCTACAAATATAGTTAAAATCAACACAAAGATTCCCGACACCAAAAAAAAATTTTTTTTGTAGGCCTGTGTAATCATTATGATAATAGGTGGTCCATGCATTAGCATCGCGAGCGATTATTTTCGATGAGGTGCGCTTCCCGTGAAAATGGAATCAGAGTATCTAATTCGAGCGGTTTCATTCGAAATTTGAAGACGTGCTTCCATTTTGCTACCTTGCCAATCTCAACTACCATGAAGCTCAGTACCGACTTTTTATTCCGTTGTTAAGCTCTGTGAATGGTTTTTGTTCCGATCGCACTCCACACTCGTCTCTTCCCTTCGTTCTGAAGGGTGATTTCTGGCCCTCGCAGTATCACTCGTACTCTTCATTTCTCATCCACGCCATACACTCTCGTCCTTATTCCGCGTCGACAACTTCTCCGTCTCTTGTGCCCACCTCAAACTGTTCTCCGAATCCAGCTAACCAAAGTGGTCGAGATGTGAGTGTTTGTGTTTGTTCGCGCGGGCAGTGGCATTCGTGAAATCACTTGAGTGTTGCGTGGCGGCGCCCTGCACATGGCGAAAACGTCCAGCCACCTTCGGCGATTATTCCGATAGGAAAGCCAAATCTTTCCGTTTCCGAAACTCGGATCAAAAGACCACTTGGGGAACACCACCATTAGGGATATCAAATATGTTACTCTGAGAATGTCCTTTTCCGTAACAATATCCAGAGAATGATATATATTATATAGCAATCACATAATATGAAGCCTTCTGAGCGTGCTATCATCAAATTTACTACTCAATAATCAATTGGGTGAGACGGAGAACTCAGGGAAATTTCGAAGTTCGAATGCGGTCTTTTAATGATCGCTTTTTTTTTCGATCGATATTTTTCCTAAGTATATCCGACCTTGATTCATAATATACTCGTATTAGCGGATTTGATCATTGTTACTGCTTGCGTAACTACTTAAACTCTCCGTATGAACAATAACTAACGATGAAATTTCAATTTTCAAAAAGAGGATGTGGAAAGGTGATTGAACGGGGTGTTTCATAAATTAGAATACAAATATATCCCCTGAATTTGCTTAAAAATTATTACCAATACCGAAGTTAAATATTTTTATAAATTTTTTATCGAACAGCGACCGTACAGTATGCCCTCTTCACCGTTAGCAATTCCGTGTTGAATAGTCGGTTGATAATAATTAGATTCAACTTCAATTTTAATATTCTTTTAAATACCCTAGTGCATAAGGTTAAATCCGACGTTTTGTTCATAACTTATTCAATTCAAAGGATTTACATATCCAATTCTCTGTCAGACATTCTCTATTATGGTTTTAATTTTCTTGTGAAATAACTACAATTGAAATAAGAACGGAATGAAAAGATATATATTTCCATTGTCAGTAATCCCCTCCCTTCAATAGTTCCTTTGTTAAGATTTTTTGACTCCAGTGCTTTATTTTCGTCAACTTTACGTGCATTATTTTGCGAATACATTAATGGCACGAGGTTTTGTGTGGCGTTCCCTTGGTTCTTATATTCCGTTATTTCACGTGATTTTCCCCTTTTCTTCTACAAGTACCACATTGGCATGTAGTTGTGCTCACGAGCCATTAGGGTAATTGTGACAATTAATAGTTTGGTATAATTTTATTTCCTTATCTTCTACAAGCACCACATTAGCATGTTGTTGTGGTCACGAGCCATTAGGGTAATTGTGACAATTAATAGTTTGGTATCATATTATTTCCGGGAAATTCGAGTTTTCGTTCGTGACATTTCAGATATTGTGATAAGAAATGTTGAGGGGGAACTGTGTTCCATGGACATCAGTTGGCTTGACATTTGTATTCGCTTGTGCCAGCCCTACCAATTAAGTTAATCCATTTATCCAAAGCATTCTGCCTCTTAAGGGTAGGTCTCGTTGCTCTTTAACGACTGAATCTGTTAAGCATCGTAAGAAATTCCACTTGCCTGGCCTGTATTATTTCTGTCTTAATTTCTTTGTAGCTTCTTTCTGACCTCATGCTTTCTACAAACCTTATTCTCCTCCTTCCTCTACCTACCTTCCTAAATACCCTTTCATCTATCTCGGCATTCAACATCCTACTACCTTTCAATATTTCCTCAACCCACATCTTTTTCGTATTTACCTAAGCAACCTCCTCTCTTCACCCACCATAATTTAACATTCAGCGTTGTCTTATTCTTTGTCCAAAATAATTTTCTTTATTTTTTCAACGCTATTATTACAATCGTGTCAATGTTAACCTCCTGCCATTTACACTTATCGGGTACTTACATGTAGGTGTTGTATTTAACCTTCCTGTTTTCAGTGACACAGAAGCTAAGTATCCCAGCGTATCCAGCGTTTCCAGTTACGAAGTGATATTTTTTTATGTTCATCACGATTCCTCACCAACCGAAAATTTTTCTGTATGTTTTGCTCAGTTGCAAAATGAGGTCTTACACGGGACCCTTAACACTCGACGTGATTTCGAGATGAATTTTATCTCAAAGCTTCACCTATCCGTAACTTTTCCATTTGAATATTTTCCCGCTATCCATTTGATGAACCCAAGTTTTATCATCACAGCTTTGTGGACGGCTCAAGAGTTTGCCAAATCTTGGAAAGGCATTTATTGTCAGAATTGTATTTTATCTCAATATTAGTAAATTTTGACCGTGAAATCAATGTTTGTTTCTATTTTCTCCGTAAAATGTACACACACGAGTTGCAATAAGTTTAGAAAGGAAAATGAGTATTTTTTTCCATGTCCTTTGGATTTCCTAAATTTAATTCAGAGAATGATTTATTTTTAAAATAATTTTTAATAGTTTTCTCTATTACACATGTTTTTCGGGGCCTAAAGGTCACTCTAGTATATCTATACTTATAGTTTGGGTGTAGGTAACATTAGATATACAGACACTAACTGTACCACAATATTTTTATGCAAAAGTAAAATAGGTGGAGAATATTTCAATATCCGTTCAGCAAAGATACTAAAAATAAATTAATTAAATAGATCTATTTAATTCATTTATTTTTAGTATATTTTATTATATTTATTTTATTATTTTCTAATAATTTATATATTTTCTTACTCCCCTTACCTATCCTTTTCCCATTTATAAGAGTACGGCTGGGGTTAACCCTTCCCATTATTAATTAGGACGTGTAGTACTCTTTCAATTTTGTTTCCCTTGAAACTAGTATGAGCGAATTGCATCTACGTATAATCTCAGTTGATAAATGATCAACACCCATTGGTCTCTTTTAAATATTAATTTTTTTGTTAAAAAAATTATAACCCACCATTCACGAATCAGCGTTTTTTGGGTGATTTTTTGCACCATTAAAATCCTCTCAGCCCTTCGATAATTTTCTCCCTTTCCCACTCATGCGGGATACAAATGTTCCCGCCCTTCGGCTTGGGTTCAATCGTGAATTCACTCCATCATGGAGCGGCGATTTCCAAACAATCCCTCCGTCATTCGCTCCTCTTTCACCCTGGAAAAAGGTCGTTTATACTGAATTTTGGAAGATGGGTCCCGTGGGGAGCAACAGGGGACGAAGGAGACGTATCCCGGGGTCGAATAGTGGGGTGGGAGAGGAGCAACGACGGGAGGAAATGCGCGGAGAAATTTGGGAGTTTGGAGCGAAGAAGGGTTTGTGAGGCAGGTGGAAGAGAGAGAGGGATAGGTGAGAGCGAAGATACGTCAGGAAAAAGGTGGGGAGAGGTGAAACGAGAGGACTGGGACCACTCTGAAAACCCCTACTCCTCCTCCAGACAAAATGAACTCCCCCGCATACCTCCTCCCTCTCCCCCTCTCATTCTTGGTATAATTGAGAAATAAATTGAGAAGATCTGAAAGAGCAGCAGCCACACACAGGAAGGAGGGAATTCGAGGGATATAATGAAATCTCGAGGAAACTGCGAAAGGAAGGGAGTGTGATAGAGGGAGAGACAGAGGGAGAGGGGGGACGGGTAGACTAAGTGAGCGAGTGGGAGGGACAACGAGGAGATTCGAGGAAACAATAGCCTAATTCGAAATGGTGAAAAAACATAAAGGCCATTTAACAACGACTGAGAAGAAGTTCTTTTCTCCCATTTTATTTCTTTATTTTATTTATGCAAACTCATAACGACGCGACTGACTGTTTTTCATGGGTGAGGAGGTTGAAGGAGTTGGGTGGGGACTTTTTCTACCTCCCGAGCTCCAACTCCTCTCCTTCGCTTTATATTCCTCATTTAACACTTTAAAAACACAAGCGTGGGGCGGAAAAAGGGAGAACGTACGAATTACAAATGGAACACACTTGTCCCGCCGTGCCGTACTGAATGGCGCCGGGACATTGGGAGTTCAGCACCTTCCCCTCACCCCTCCCCCTGATTCTCCCGACAACTCCCCCGACTACCAACCCTCCCCCCTCATCTCCTGTTCCTTCTCTCTCTCTCTCTCTCTCTCGAGTGACAAAGCGAGGCACCAATTGGTTGTTGGGCCCCGCGAGCGTCAAGTCAAACCTCTCGAAAACCCTTTTTAACAAAACGGCTTTATACAGACAATGAAGGGAGTTAATAACTATTCTCACCCCGTCCTCTTCCTCTGACCTCCTCCCCCCCTCTTCCCCCCCACTTCCTCACTCTTTCTCTCACCAACCTCACCCTCCCCAAACCAAAACTCTCACCCGTCCGGAATTCGTTGAAAAGATTTCCGCGAATCGCTTAGCAAGCACACTTCGCGCATTAAAAAAAATTAAATGAAATTACATCGAGCGCTCCGTCTAATGGGGCTCGTGGCCCACACACAGCACGTCACAATTGCGAACGAGTGTTCGCTTCAATGCGTCCTCGTTATGGTTCCATGAGCAGACGCTATGTTATTATTATTGCCTCTATCCGATGGAGGGCAAATGTTTTGGCAGGGTGCAAGCACTCCGACTATCGTCCTCCTCTTCCAGTTAGACTCCGAACACGCGAAACATCTGAGCGTGCCTTCGTGCAGCGTCTTTGGAGATGTGGGTAAAAAGGCATGGAAGAAACGCTTGCAGAGGTTGCAAGTAGACTGCGCAATACGTCCTTATCTCCTTCAATCTGTATTCAATTGATCGCTCTCTCTAATTAATAAACTATGGCTGTACGTGTATCAGCGTTTGTTTTGTTTTTCACACTTCCTCTGGTAGTTAACATGGGACTTAAATCTTATAAAATTCCAGGTTATGTAAATAAATATTTGCATGTGCAATGCACGCACCTATAAATTACTCCACTACTAAGGCCGTTTACTCTCATTTTTAAGGAAATAATTGGTAAGAAGGGAGAAGAAGAGATACTATGCAAAAGATTTCATTGGTTGCGAATTGGTTGTTTAAAGGTCCCGAAACACTCACGCTCCGTATCTTTCCCGTTAATTTTTGTGGAAACAAAAGTATATAATAGAATATATATATATATATATATATATATATATATATATATATATATATATATATCCTGGGAACATCCTCGTCAATTAGGAGTGAAACTATAATGGGACATTATGTGATTCCCAAACTTCCACAATAGTGAAGACCCCCTTAATGCATAAAAGGAAAATGTGACTTGGTTAGCACCCTTGCACGATGAGAAGGAAAACACAATATTTGAATAACATATAATACAATTTTATGGGTTCCAGGCCTTGCTACATAAGTGCAATATATGATATTTTATTTTACACAATTTGTATTAAATCAATCCTCTAAGAATTGTTCAATAAAGTAAAAACGTCCTCTGCCCGACACGGCCTGTATTGTGAAGTGGGCATTGAATATTCGAAACCCATCGAGGAAATTAATTTTCTACATCTAGGTTGCATTGCCAGATATTTTCTTAAAGATCGAATGATCAATTGAGATTCCCTAAATGGAATCATATGTGGTAGGCTAATTTATTGTGGAAGATATGGAATAGAAAATGAAAAATCACGGACATCTTTCATAAATATGAAATTCATGATCTGATGTATTATATATGTGTTTCCGTGGTGTAGTGGTTATCACATCCGCCTAACACGCGGAAGGTCCCCGGTTCGATTCCGGGCGGAAACAATTTTTTCCAGTGCCATATTTTTAAACAGTTAATGTTTCTCTTTTTCCCTGAAACAATTTTTCTCAAAGTATTTTGGAATATTTTATCTTTTTCAATGATGATCGAGTTAGTCATCGTTCCGTTTTCTGAGTAACTGAGGACTGACAGTATTAAGTATAAAATAACTGGATGAGATCTAGAAAGCATTCATACATGCACGTTTACCCCAAGGGCATGCAGTGGTGTTTGTGTGAGGGTATGGAAAATGATGTGTTGAGCCTTGCGCTTTATTTGTGTAGAGTTTTTACCACGAAAGTGGATTTTTTATAACACCTGATCAGGGAAAGAAAATTATATCTAAATAAGGAAATATGAGGAAATACTCGTGTTATATACTCGTATGTGCTGGTAAAATAGAATTTCAGTGAAATAAGAACTAAATTCACTCTGCGGCGAAATGAAAATGAGAGATATACGGAACAAAACATCAGATAATGCAAAGAAAGGGCTAAATTCGGTAGGCGAAAGATTTCTTTTCTAGACAAAATGGGCGAAATGGAGAAGTCGGAAAGTTTTTCGAATTCGTGTTCCGAAAGTCGTTAGAGCCAAATAAACTGCGGAGTGGGAATGTTTCGACAAAGTAAGGAGCAGTGTTCATTGGCTATGTTTTTCACATATTTCATGAAAAGTTAATAATTTTTATATTTTTATCATCTTCTCCAACATTTCTTTCGAATTTTTCTTGAAGATATATAGTGGAAATAGCAGTGCCTGAATATGGGCTTTTTTTATGAGATTGAAGTGGATGTGTTTCACGACAAGAATAAAATCGTCAGGAACTAAAAATGAAAAATACCTGCTCTCTATCAAAGATAGGGTAGGGAATGTATTGATCAAAGCGGAAGAGAATCAATCCGGAGTACAGAATTCATAGAAGAAATTCAGTTATGGCAAAGATAATATGCTAGTAAGTTCATAAATATGTACTTAGAAGCGGAATACCAGGTAAATGGGGATGACTTAGGTCCAGAAATACGTTATTGTTGGAAAGAAAATGGATTAAATTAAATGGATTCCGACAAAGTTTTGAGGATATATGTACAAGCTGTCTGAAGATCTACTTAGTTTAGGAAAACGTGAAATACGTGTCGTTGTCGCATCTTCGTACCAAATGTGAGGGAGGGAATCAGCCAGAAGACTTTGAAGCGAACTTTAACTACGGCCGTATGAATATTATGGGCCAGCCAGAAGTTAAATAAGATTGATAGCCAGAAGACGTATTAAAATCAGTCTGAATACCCATTCCAATAAATGCTAAAGCACCGACATTCGATGGTTATAAGAAATAAATTTCATTTCGTTCGCATCAAAGGTGGTACAAATTATCCTCAATAGTAAGATAGAGAAGGAACAAAGGATAATTTGGGCAATGAACAGCTAGGATTGAGAATAGTTTGAGGAGAATTTGAACTATTTTTTACACATCTACAATTTCATGAGTATGTATTCACTCCTTCATCCCCTCATTTACTGTTATTCCATCATTCGGAATCCAGCGTACGTGTTGGCAGCAGTATTTCCAGATGAATTTTTCTAAAAATATTTCCACAAATCTTCCTCAGTGCCGCATTTATTGATGCTTATTTCTTTCATTAGCACCACTTTTCGCATATTTTCAAAGGTAACACCTAAAAGATGAGCATCCAGAGAATATTTTCCGTGCAATGCATAGTGTTCATTAACAGGTTTCATGTCTATCTATAATTACGTAAACATACAGCACGCGAGAACACCCAGCAGGGAGCTCTACTTGTAAATCACTGTTATAATAATTTGTAAAACTTAATAAATTGGTCAATCTTAATTTAATCATTTTGGTAAACGTTAAATATATGAATGCAAAGTGCACGGGTAATAGAAACAGCACCAAATGTTCTTTCAAGTGAATCATTAGGTGTAACGCAAATTAAAATCGCTTTGAATTCAACAAAACAATGACCACTCTCTGTCTAAGGGCCAGAAAAAAATGCCTCTAATATATTAAATCATTTTGTCATTAACCGCGTGTGACTGCAAACTTGCTACCCTCCCGCTTAGCCATTATCCACACAAAAAAAAACATTCGAGGCGCCCCTTCCTCCTCCGCCGCGGCCGATCCCTCCTCCCATGACGTGATCTCGCCGGAGATTCAATAATCTCTCAAGCTGCAAAGTGCGGTCATTACCGTGACTCCTCAAGAATAAGAGCTTGTGCAACCCTTAAACCCCTTCCTTCTTTTTTTTTGTCAAGCGCCCCGACTTTTCCGTTTTTAACGAGCGCTCCGAACACGTAAGGCCCACTACGTTTCTCTCAACCCCTTCCAGCGCTCAGTCCCCATTCCGAAAACCCTTTAAATGCTCCCCTCCCCCACCCTATGCATAAATATGTTTACACCCTTCCCCTCAACTCCACCGGTCGTCACCCCTTCCTTCCCTCACTCACAGCCCTCATTCCCTTTGCGCGGTCGTTCCGCCAATTCCCGCCTTGTTATTAAAATCCCCACCACCAGAGCTCTAGAATTTGAGGTCACGTGTCTTATTTGTGTGTGAGTGAGTTTGTGTGTGCTCAACTACTTGCCGAGGAGTTTTATCAGAGACATCTAAATTACCGGCTCGATGTGAAATTGAAAACGATTAAAAATTCGGGGCTGGGTAACTTTACCCTTGACGTAACAAGAAAGGACACTGACGGTGCATATCTACCACCCTAGTGGGAAAATACCCAAAGCTTTCCTTAAAAATCCATAGATACAACTGTCAACATTTTGCGTGATTGCCCTTAAAATACTAGGGTTTAAATAAATACTAATCTGTAGACAGGAAACTTCTATTTTCATGGAAAATCATGGATTTCAGTAGCAATGGTAAATGGATTTCCACGTAAGCTGACCATGTTGATGAGTTTCAAAATTGTCTTAAAAACTAGATTACCATTTTATGGACGGATCGCACAAAGGGTTTTCTGTTATGCTCTAAAAGTTCGTGTACTTTTAAAAAGAACTGTAAACGCCGAAAACTCATAATGGCCCTCTCATGAACTACTCCCGTATGCGGTGACCCAAAACAAAGTTATAAAGCATAAAAGTATGCAATGTTGGTTGAGCCAAATGCTCGATCCCCTTTCCTTATATCTATTTCTATGTTTGAATGAATATTTGTGCGCCGTAGGGCGGGATTTCGTATTTGAATGTATATATAAAGATATATATACGATAACTCGTATATTGCAAATATATTTACAGCGCAGAAAACATAAAATTGATAGTATACCAGTACATATGGAAATTAATTTTTTCTGACTTTTATATAGCTTACCACAGCTGTCGACCGTTAGACTGATTAAATTGAAATGGTTAATTAAGATGTTTTCTAAAAACTTGCACAACAACATCATAAAACTCTTAATTGACATTATATAACCAAGATAACATAATCATCAGGTGATAATTACTTACAAGGCAGGTGAGTAGAGTATCCTGATGTGGATTCTGGAATTGGCTAAATGGTCTCAAAACTCCGATTTGCAAATTTCAATTGATATTATTATAATTGGTTTAAACTGAATTAATTAGCCTTTTGTGCCAAATTGAATGCGTAATGAAGTTGCGCCGTTCCTATAAATGTCGTGGTGGTGCAGCACATCATACGTCCAGATCTCATTTTTTAGAGCAAAAATATTATCCGTAAGAACAATATACTAATGTTTGCCTTTAAGAAACTTTTATTACCGTAATTTATCAATTAGGCCGTCTTTTCATCAATATCTTGTTAGGAATTTGGGCTTAGAACTAATATTCTACACGTCATACGATTCCTTTTACGATGGAAAATGAAATGAAACCTCTTTTCCTTGCTTCTGCGGAATATCCTATTCCAAGCTGAAATGTCTTTTTTTGGTTTTTCAAATTACTCTGCAGTGTATACCACACTTGAAATTATTTTATCAAATCGATTAATCTTCGAAAATACTAAATAAATAACCATTACATCAATGAAGAGAAGCCGTTCATATTGTTCTGCGGATATTTTCTTTTAGTAACTACAGCGTTGTATCATACTTGCCATTCTTCAATATACTTACTGATGTATGTTAAATTCAAAATTTTAACAGAATTTAAACTTCGATCTGGTCATCAAATCATTTAACAGCTTGGTATTTTAAATTTCCACCGCGAATCACGCTTCTATCATTGTATTATAAATTTCGAGTCATTGTCTCAAATTAATATTTTAGCTACGTAAGACTTCAGGCTTTACTTGATGTAACTTACCTACTGTTGAATATAGAACATAAACATATATATATATATATATATATAATGTTGGGCAAGCGAGGAAAGGGCAGGAACAGGATAGGGTTGTTGGATGGCATGAAGGGAGGAAAGAAGTACACAGAGATGAAGAGGGACCTGATGTAGATTAGGTTGCTGGATTGGGTTTTGCTTGGAGTTACAGAGCTTGAGCTTTGTTGCTTGAGATTACCTAACAATAGTAATATATATAAAATGTCGCAAATTAAGTCATGGTAACAAATGCATATATAGTGAAACAAAGGTAGTATTTTTTGCATTTTTCTATAATTATGAATGTTTATAGAAATCCCTTGATATTAATTGGGAAATCTTGGTGAGTATATCTGCAATATTTCCAAAGTCATTGATTGGAGCATCCCATGATATGTAATGGAGGTGGGTTAAAAATACTTCCAAAATCATTGTTAAACTCGAGTGCCTTTAATTCAGCTCTTCGAAGATTAGATATCCAGTTTTGGTATCATTTTGCAGACTGATTTTTAATGAAATTTTATCAAAACTGTAAGTTTATTCATATAAATTGTTCATGCCGTCTTCATTCATCCTTATTTCGTTTCGGTATTTTTATTCTCCAGTGATGTTTATTCATCCTATATTATTTATATTTTAATGTGATATAATGTATTCAGTCCCTCATCATCAGTCAATGTTCTTTCCCTACATTCATCTGTGCTCGCTATCACCTAAAAACTCATCTTATCCGTGGGATGACGGAGATGGACCGAATAATCCCACCCAATTCAGTCATTTTTCGAGTTCACTTTCATTTGATTTCATTCAAGATTTTTTACCTATTTATGGGTAGGTTGTGGGCGGTTTCTAACGGATATTAAGTTATAAATATCATGAGAGGTTTCTCTTAGGTTCCATATATTAATTCTCTCTTCATTTCTTCGTAACTTCTGCCTGCCCTATGCTGAGTACAGAGTCTACCATCTCCGTGTACCCCACTCACGCATCGTTCTCTCATCTATCACGACCTTCAAAATATCACTAACTTTCAAAATTTTCCCCATCGATTTTCCCTTTTTTTTCTTTTTTGCCATTTCCCCTGTAACTTCCTCTCTTCGCTCGACCTATTCCTCGGCATTTTACATCCTCTTTGCTCAACTTATCTTCTCCATTATCCACCACCCACGTCTCCAAAATCTCCAATCTATACTCATGCTCTTGCCTCAAAGACCAAGTTTTGCTTCCATAAAGCACCATGCTCTTTGTATTTTACCATTAACTATTCCTTTTCTTCACTCATTTACTTAGTGTAACCATCTTCGATTCTCCCATTCTTAACAAATGCACATTTTCCTTACGCTATTCTCCTCTGTTCGTTTTCTTGTAGTCGATCTCATCCCATGACTCTCATTTTGTTCCTGTAAAGCACTCAAAAATAACTATGATCCCTTACCTGTCTGGCAAGAATTGTTAATCATCTGCCAATCTGACTTAGTCATTTCGCCGCCCACTTTTATTCCCGCCTGCAGTCATTTCCACGTGGCTCTTAATATTTCCTCAACACCATTGAAAAGTACTGGTGACAACTGGCAACCTTGTCTCATTACCCTGCCAATCGCTACCCATTTGGGTTCTCCCTCTGACACCCTTACCTTTTTAGTCTGACTCGTGGTAAAAACTAAGGATACTATACCATTCCCTCCTGTCTACTCCAACATCCCATAATATCTCCATCAACTTTGCCCACTCTACTCGGTCGGCCTTCTTCACGATTGAACTATCACGAAATTTCGTGAAACACGCTCACAATCCATGACTATGTCCGATGCTCCTCTCTACTAATGTTTTCATCCTCTATTTAATAAGAAATAATTTAGAAGGAACTTCTCTTCAGCAAAGCCGATATCTGTGATTTTTGATTATATGGTACCGATACATCCTTTACTATTAATAATGTAACTATGATATGCCGCGTGGACGTAGTTGTCATTAAACATCCAATATCAGTATTAATTCAAATTTTCCAACGACCTCTATACTCATGAAATTTAGGTCGGAGTTCGAGTGCTGGCACCTTTGATCAGCTGTAACACCACCCAATCTTATTACAATTTCTACTCCTTATCTATTCAATCTCTTTACATCGGCCACCAAAATTCCATTTATTTTGCTCTTTACAAATGATTTTAATCAGTTAATTTTACATGAAGCATGTGGTATGGCAGCCCCGTGGGCAACGTTATCAATTCATGGAAGATTGTTCTTCTATGCTCTGGTTTGCTTCAGTTGGAAGAAGATAATTTGAAAACTAAGACTGATATATACTAAGTTGTTTTCTTCATCGACGGGCTAGTTAAAAATAACGATCAATTCCTAGACGATTCCTTGTCAATAATAATATTTTGAATCGCTATGAGAAAATATTTCATGCGTAAAGCGAATTAAAATTATTGAATTGAGTTGTAATTTGCACTGAATCGTAAAATTTCGTTTCTACGGCGCGATCATGTGATCTTGTATTACCCATCGGTTACTCAAAAAATTGCTAATTAAAACAATATTCCGTCATTCAGTTCACACATAGGTTTACTCAAATTTGCTATATTCAATAAAAGTTTAATGCTTAAGGGTGACGCCACTAAAGTGTCTAGTTTTTTAGCACTGAGAAAATTTCCCATCTTTTTAGGTTATTCGTACGCGTCGATAAATTACGGGAAGGTTACGAGAATGATCTGGATAGCAATTATGAGGTCTCCCTTCTTCGATCCAGAATATGCAGGCATCACTGAAGTTGGGGATGATTTAGCCCGGGGAAAAAGGAGAGGGACGAGCTTTGGGACCGAATGGAAAGAGGGGGAAAGCGAGAAGGTCGGTGAAGGGGGTTGAGAGTCTCGTGGCTAGTGAGGGGAGAGATGAGGGGAGTAGGATGACGTTGGTCTGATGAAAGAGTCCCGGCAAGAGAGAGAGAGAGATACAGAGGACAAGTCGGATGATGAACGAGGATTGCTAATGACAACCCTCGTCCGATGAGCCGGATAATAGCTGGTTCGAGACGACACGGAGGAGAGCATTATTGGGGGTGGCTTTTTCGGGGGTAGGAACCCAGGGGATCGCGGGAGTTTGGGGTGTCCGAGCGGGTCGAAGCATGCACAAGGAGGGAGGGGTTCGGAATCTGAGGACGACAAATCGCGGATCTTTTCCGCCGTCGACGAGATAAAACCACCACCACCAACTCCCCTTCCTCGCCCTCACGATCAACCCCCACCAACCGTGGCTGTTAATCAAATCCATCCCGAGGAAATAAGTATTACAGGGGAGACGAAATTCCTGCTTGGGTAGGAGTCAGAGGCGGTTAAAGATGCAGGGTGCAGCAATCCCACGCCCTGCTGATTTAAATACTTTGTTTATTTAGGGAAAAAATTGTAAATTTGAGTGGGATAAACATTTCTTTTAAGCATCCCAGGATTATTTGAAATTGATTAACAAGGTACTTAAATTTTTTACTGCTGCTCTAAAACGGTACCACTCATTGGCTGCGTAGATAGATGCAGAATGCTTCGGTGCCATTCATTGTTTTTATTTTGTTTTACTAACGAAAATACCTCTTCGTAAAAGAAAACACTTTGTTCTTTCAAAAATTTTTTATACGTACAAAGTCATCATCAGGTCAATTCGAAACCTAGGTCGTGTAGAAAAAATATATGTAGAAGATCAAAGTGTTTTCTTTTCCAAAATGAATGGCTTCCAAAAAGTGACGCCTCAAACCATTCTATTTAAATATCTCTTTTTTAATCTCGAAGTATTTAATTATCTTTTGATAAATTTGACTGTGGAGCGCTTGATTTGAAATTCATTTTCAATATGGAAATTAAGCTGTTACAAATTATGAAAATTTCACAATTTTTTTATTAATATTCCAAGTGCATCAACGTCTAAACGTACAACTTATTGTTATTTGAACGCCACTTAACCATTCATCTTTAAACAAGAATCTGAAGATAATGTTTAAACGTTTAATAAACGTGGTCCCATTAACAATGTTGTGAAATTCTCTTACAATTCGTTTCCACATAAAATAAAAATAATTACTAGGGAATCTACCGAAAGAATATAGCTAATATAATTATGCCAAATTTTTAATCGTCAAATAAAGGATTGTGTGTCGCAGGGTGAGCCCCCACTCCTCCCTCTACGGAGAAATTCTGTATCCACCCCTGCAAGAGTCTAGGTTATATTTGGTGGGTTTGTGGTGGGGATGGGTAGGGATCGTTAGGGCTCGACGCACACATACTCACTCTTTCTCTCACTCTTGACACTTATGGGTGGATACAATTGATGAAGAGGGATCCTCAGCTCGTCCAGTCCAATGTTCTCTTGAAAGGGCCAACGTGGCGACGCCGGACCCATCTCCGCTCCCCCCGCAGATACTCGCTTACCCTGTGCGGAAGAAAAGATTAATGCTTCCGCGGTTATTAAAACGTCGAGGATGCAGATTGTGGGAGCGTCTCTCAGGGGGAACCCTTGTTCGAGTTTGGAGGATTTGCTCGCGTTAGGGATTAACCCTAATTCGATTGGACCCGAATAGTTTTCACGGCCACATGTCATCATGAAAAATCTATTATAACACTACATATATTATGTAAATTTTTAATACGAAACTCCTCGCTTTGAAGACAATTCATTCAATCTGCATTTCTTCAAAATATGTGCGGAGGCCCTTTGTTTAAAGTAGAAGAGAAAAATTAACGATGAACAATTCCTAAATTACAGTGAGATATACGATTTTTATGTATTATTATACATTGATTTTGATAAATATTTCCGCATGAATTCGGTTAAAATAAATCCTGGAACAAAATTGAAAAAATATTAATGACTATAAGCATCTATAAAAATTAGCAAATCGGACATTATTACTGGTCATCATAATCAGCATTTCAATCCTAGGATCGGTTTACTGAAGCCTTCTATTCTACTCTATTCAATATCAATTCCCTACATCAGATACCCTTCTCTTTTTACGTCCTTCTTAATTTGTCCTATGTACATATCTCTTGGTCTTCCTCGTGGAATCTGCCCTTCTATGTTTCCTGCTAATATATTCCTAATTAATCCATTGCGCCTCAGTGTGTATTCCATCTATCTATTTCTTCTTTGCTGTAGAGTTCTCCATATGATCATATCCTCCTCTGCTATTCAATATACTTCCTCATTCCTGACTTTGTCTGTCCATATAATCTTCAGCATTCTGCTTCAGCACCATATTTCGAAGACTTCTATTCTTCACTGGTTCACTTTTCTAATGTTCCAAGTCACGGAACCACAAAATGCCATGCTCTACACGAAAGTAATGACGAATTGCTTCCTTGTTTCTAGCCTTAGGTTATATAAACACAGTAATCAACCCGAAGGTCGGTTTAGTAGGTGATGGTAGAGCTCACCCGAGTACCAAGCCCAACGGCGTGTGAATATTCAAACATCAGGGCAGGTGGGCCAGTTCCTTTCCCTGTGCCGGTTATGGTTTCCCAGGAAGATCTGGTACCTGAAAAATCAACTAGCTCTTAGGTTATATATATATATATATATATATATATATATATATATATATATATACTAAACCGACCTTCGGGTTGATTACTGTGTTTATATATATATATCTGGTTACGATGGCCGTAAATATCTACTGCAAGTGTCCTTCTTTTATGTTTCTGTGTGTATAATATTTATTATCTTAGTGTTTGTGTGTTTGTGCGTCGCCGGAGAGCGTCATTTTCAAGATTATACATACATATATATATGTGTGTGTGTGTATGTATACATATATATATATATATATATATATATATATATATATATATATAAAGATGATGCGGAAGTACTCACGAGAGCAATATAACTTTTGGACGGCACAATAGAACACAGAATAAAACAGATAACACGTAAAAGGACACTCACACTGTAGACAGCCACAGTGTGAGTGTCCTTTTACGTGTTATCTGTTTTATTCTGTGTTCTATTGTGCCGTCCAAAAGTTATATACATATATATATATATATATATATATATATATATATGTATACGGACTACGGTTTAGGCACAAGGAATGACCACGGGTAGAAAGCAATTGAGTTCAGCGGGAGTCTGGGGTTAGTCATCACCAACACTTGCTTAAGGCGCCACAAAAGGCGTAGGTATACATGGAAAATTCCAGATGACTCAGTAATATATAACTTAGATAATGTTCTGGTTAGGCACAGATTCAGAAACAGTGTGATCAATTCGCGCAGCATCCCGGGAGCGGATGCGGACTCTGACCACAATTTAGTTGACAAGGAAGGAGTATCAGCAGGTTTTAGAAAAAATCATGGATGTCGGCAGAGAGTTGAGTACTGTTTAACAAAAATGGGAATATATTAAGAAAAGGATATTGAAAGCCGCAAAAGAAACAATAGGAACCGTTAACGGGAAAAGGATAAGGAAGCCATGGTTCACGGATGAGATGATTGCAAATATGGATGAGAGAAGAAGATGGAAGAATGAAAACACAGAGGTAGGAAAAAGAAAGCACAAATAGTTAAATAATAATTTAAGACGGGCACAAATGAAGCAAAAGAAGCATGGTGGAAAACGCAATGCGAGGATATGGAGAGTTTGCAGAGGAAGGGTGAAATTGGTGCGCTACACAGCAAGGTTAAATCACTATTGGGGAGTAAGAAGGGACGATCTACTAACAGTTAGAGATAAGTTGGGTACGGTAATAATTGACACAATAGAAAATATCCATGAGAGATGGAAGGATATATAGAAGCACTGTATGGTAAAGAACTTAGGCCGACAAGGTTAGACATAAAAAAGCGGAACATGACGTAGAGGAAGATAGCTTAGGTTCAAGCATACTCGACGATGAGATAGTAAGGGCATTACGGAATATGAAGCCAAATAAGGCCGTGGAGGTGGACAACATTCCTGCGGAACTACTAAAATGTTTAGGAAAATATGGGAGGAAGACTCTATAGGGACTGATTCGTAGTATTATGAGAAAGAAAATTGGCCGGAAGACTTAGTGCGATGTGGTCAAAGTAGTAGGGACATAAGGAGAATAATTGCGCTAGGCAAAGAGGTTTTCACAAGGAGGAAGGAGTTGATGACGGAGACGTTGCATAGGGAGGTTAAGAAAAGACTCGTAAAAAATTTGATATGGAGCGTAGCTATATACGGCGCGGAAACGTGGTCGCTGAAGCAGGAGTATAGACGTAGATTGGAGGCTTTTGATATGTGGGTGTGGAGAAAAATGGAGCAGGTGAATTGGACCGAAATGAAAACAAATGAGGAAGTACTAGGGATGGTGGGCGAGGAGAGGGGTTTGTTAGGAGAAATCCTATGGAGGCAGGAAAGATGGATGAAAGGCGTATTGAGCGGTAGTGGGATGCTAAAAACTGTAATGAAGGGGAGAATGTTAGGCAAACGAGGAACGGGCAGGAACAGGATAGGGATGTTGGACGGAAGGAAGGTTGGAAGGAAGGAAGGAAGTACACAGAGATGAAGAAGTATTTGAGTAGGTTGCTGGATTGTGTTTTGTTAGGAGTCACAACATACCTATTTGTTAGTTGTGCCCATCCAAAATCACCTTAACCGGTTGATTACGTTATAATAATAATAATACATGTATACGAGTTACTCGTATACACGTACTGGTCTGAAAAGTTTCCGACTCAGAAAATTTCAGAACAAATGTCTTGTATCTTTGCTAGGTCGGAGACTTTTCAGGCCACCCTTGTATATATTGCTTATTATTACCTTGTGAGATAGAAAATTTTCAAACTTTAGTGGCTGTGTAATACTTCTGTATATTTTGTGTCCCGCTCGTTAACTTTACATTTTACCAATATTTTGGTGTATCTTTAATAATTCAAATGATTGCCCGCTCATAACTCAAGTAACGAATATAATTGTCAAGTTATTGTAACCTAATATTACTCTTATATGTATTAGGACAGTCTGTCTAGACAGACAGTTTTTTAATCTTGGTTTTTGTGGCAGGGAACCGAGTACTCAGTTATTTGCTTAGAAGGCCTGGTGGCTAATTTTTTGCTTGGAGAATATTACTAATCGGGCGAAGTAATTGACCTAAAACACGAAAGGATCATGCAGTTGGAAGTCTCATCCGACGAAAGGGATAATATACATAAACTGGACTCTGTACATGAAGTCCCAGTAGCGATTGAAATACTGATAAAAAAATCCACTACCGCAGATTTACGATATCGTATATGGACTAGGCCTCTCGGGGTTGGGCGTCCAGTATAAAGTCCACCGCATCAACATGATTATTATTATTAGGTAATCTACCGGTTTGGGTAGGTTTTTGGATGGACACAACTATCAAATAAATATTTTGCAACTCCAAACAAAACCCAATCCAGCAACCTAAACTACATCAGGTCCCTCTTCATATCTGTGTACTTCTTTCCACCTTTCATCCCATCCAACATCCCTATCCTGTTCCTACCCTTACCTCGCTTGCCCAACATTCTCCCCTCTATTCCCTTCTTCAACATTCCACTACCGCTCAATACGCCTTTCATCCATTTTTCCTGCCTCCATAGGTTTTCTCTCAACAAACCCCTCTCCTCACCCACCATCTATAGTACTTCCTCATTTGTGAACATGATTATCGATCTAAAATAGAATGTATCTAATATTGTACTAATTGCTCCTTATTCGTGCATAAATGGGTTTATGCTTGCTTATATATTACTACCCCTATTATTCCACCGCCCTCTCCCACCTAAGGATGTATCTAACCATCAAATTGATGCTTTGTCGTAGTCGTTCCACGGCACTCTAGGCGTATCGAAATTGCCATCTTACGAAGCGCACGCTTCGCGAGATGGTAATTTCGATTTCCGTCCTCTCCCTGGGGGTACGTCGTTTTCAAGAAAACGCGATGAGTTTGAACATCGCCGTTTAACGGAAGCATCAATCAAGCCGGCCAAAACAAACGAAGAGCGAAATCATCGCGCTGGTGATTGACGCGTCACGTGGTGCTTCCACAACAATGCACCGGTGCGAGGAAAAAAACGACCGTGTCCACAAGGAGAGAAAGGAGGGTGAGTGGAGGGGGGGGCACCCGGGTGATGGACGGTTGGTGATGACCCGGCATGAATGGCAAAAGAGTGGGTGAGTGTGCATTGCACGAACCTACGTGAGGGGTCGGGAGGTCCTCTGAGGAGTGAGATTGTTACGTGAGATGACCATCCCGGACACGGCGTCCGCATCACATGCCCCGTTTTTTGTCATTGGATTAAGGGTCTGAACTAGTTTCATCGAGAAGGATAAGTTTTCAATAGCTGCAAGAAGCTATGGAGATTCGGTGATCGAGAAAGATTCTTTTTCATCATCGACCCATAGAGGGAGAACTTGGAAACTAAGTTTTAATCCATCGACTCGGCTTCCCAAGATTCAGGGTATAATAGACGATTTCTAATGACGGTCTGCGGGTTCATTCTCATTATCTTGTCCCGGAACTTCATGAAGAAACTTTATATGAAAATTTCCACTCTGAATTGAGCGTTTATTTCTTAGTGCTGTCAGTTTTGAATAGCCATAGCCATTAGCTACGAAAGAAGTAGGAAAGGAGTTGTTTTCCCCATTTGAAGAATTTTTTCCATTCGCCATTATCAATCAATTATCAAGTATTTCCTTATTCTACAAATCCCTAGGTGAGCTCAATATTTAGTTATAAGAGTCCTTCATTAGTAAGATATGCGAATATAAAAAAAACTTGACTTTATCTACCAGATCGAACGGGCATTGAGTCCAACTTTTGATGGCTTCATCTGCTGTGAGTAGTCTTATACGAGAACTAATTTTATGCACCTTGCAAGCAATGTTGCTCAACTTTTCAAGATTCCATTATTGCGTAATGGCAATAACCCTCAGTTTTTTTAATACCTAGACACCTTCTCTTCACGTTTCCATAGCTTTCCATTATGTAATTTTTATTCTCTTTTTTCGTATAACGAATAACTATAATTTTGAGGTAAAAACGACATTTTAAATCTATCCGTTCTGCAATAAATCACCCCGATTTTACGTTGGATATCTGATCTACCACAGTAGGTGGGGACCTGTAATATGCCCTTAACATCCCCAGATAAGTAACCTGACTCAAATTTAAACTGTATTTAAGCCTACGGTCAATTAGTGGTTCCCATCCTAATTCTTCCAATAGTGTCGTGCCACTGCTTTCTTGTCCATAACAACTTTTCATAAAGCCAGCTGCTCAACGTATATATGTATGTATACATATAAATATATATATATATATATATATATATATATACACTTTTTTGGAAAACCCACGAACGTGTAATGTAAATTCACTGATAGTCATAACAAACACAGAAACCAAAACACCCAAAAGAGGGACTCACTGGTTCTCGAATTTTCGGTGGTCCAACCATCTTTCTCAAGAGGAATTAGGAACTATATATATATATATATATATATATATATATATATATATATATATATAGATGATGCGGAAGTACTCACGAGAGCAATATAACTCTTGGACGGCACAATAGAACACATAATAATACAGATAACACGTAAAAGGACACTCACACTGTAGATGATTTAAGCTTTCGGCCTACTCCGAGGCCTTCTTCAGGTCAGACCTGAAGAAGGCCTCGGAGTAGGCCGAAAGCTTAAATCATCTACAGTGTGAGTGTCCTTTTACGTGTTATCTGTTTTATTCTGTGTTCTATTGTGCCGTCCAAAAGTTATATATATATATATATATATATATATATATATATATATATATATATACATACATACTTACATATAAACACTGATTTAGATTTTTATAGCATAGAAACACAAAGAAAGGACACTCACATATATATATATATATATATATATATATATATATATATATATATATATATATATATATATATATCGATATATATATATACATATAAACACTGATTTAGATTTTTATAGCATAGAAACACAAAGAAAGGACACTCACATATGTAGTTTTCACGTTTCGACTAAATGTCAAAACTACAATGTGATTGTCCATTCTTTGTTTTTTTATGTTTTAAAATTCTATATCAGTGTTTCATATATTTATGCGTCGTCGAATAGGGTTCTATTTTAAAGATATATATATACATATATATATATTTATTTATTTATTTATTTATTTATTTATTTATTTATTTATTTATTCACATGGAAATATATATAAGGAAAAGGGATAGGACCATATATAAAGGACGAACACAGGAGAGGTGGGATAGGCGGAATCAGGCAGAATCATGAACATAAAAATATTTCCAAGACCGGGATTTTAACACCAGATCATCCACTTGCCGGGCGGATGCTCTATCCATTAAGCTACCTAAGAAATCCAATTTACGCTGAGAGTCCGAGAGTGTGACACCACCAAATGCTCCGGTTCTTTGATCCTATCTCTCCCTACAAAGTGAACTTTGAAGCATACGAAGATTTTTGCCTTAATCCCCCCATACAAGTGCATGCATCCACTTCTATCTCCTTGAAACCCTCACTTAGAGCTGAATCTCCACCACCGCCAACACCACGAATTCCATGAAATTAACCCGAAACCTAAACATTCAATATTAAATAGGTAACAGCGGGAGAGAAGGGCAAATCCTCGATTCATCCCCGTCCCATTCCGAATTCAAATTCGTGTCTCCACTTTCGCCTTCCTCTCCCAAGGCTGAGCCCATTCTCGAGAGGGAAAAAAACTCTCTCGTCCACCCACACCCTATGGGAAACCAAACCGAGATAAATGAAGTTACTGAGGAAAAATATAGACCGGAATAAAACTCTCCAGGCACGCTCACACCCCTCTTATACCCTTGGCTCTTTCCCCTCGCACGCGTGCCCTGACTCCTGAATCACGTCACTAATGATTTAGCGACAACGAATGAGTGCTCTCCTCGTCCCCTTTGTGATATATACTTATCTGTCTTTCCCTCTCCCATCAAATCAAAAAACCCCGTTCCCCTCTGTCTTAATCCGCTACCCCTCACCATCCCCACTACTCTGCTACTACGACAAATCTTTACTTTCTAAATCCAAACCCTTCTTCCTCTTTCCACAAATTATGCCTCCCACCTCACCCCCCTAAGTTACCCGCCAACCTCTCCTTTTAGTGCATTTTTTCTGTTATTTGCTGATTTTGAACTCGATGGAAAAAGCTTGCTGAACTCTTTCACTAGGTCTCGTTGATAATCGGCCAAGATGATACAGGTCAAATGTTCAGATGTGTGCTCCCCCATTTGCAGCAACCTAAAAAATACGACTGTTCATTTCTTCAGAGTGTAAGAGGACGTCTCGGTAGCTTAAATGGTTAAAGCACTCGGCCGGATATCGAGGGATCCGGGTTCGAATCCCGGTCAAGGCGAATGATTTTTACACTCTGAAATTGTTGCATTATAAAAAATACGAGTTTCGAGTACAATATAAAATTGGGTACCCACTTTTAAGGTAATAATTGACCAATGAGTTTTAGCTTACCTACATCTACATGCTTTCGCTACTGCATCTGCAAGCCACCTCAAACGCGTGTGGCACGGAGTGTGACGGTACCAGCTACAGCCTGTATGCATGCTAAAATGCAAGTTTATTCATGTGTTTGAATATATATACGAGTATTCTCTTATTTTCACGAGCACCGGTACAAATATACACATTGTCTATGTAAATCATAAATTAATTGTTGTTTCAATTAATCATCGAATTTTGGTGTATAAATTAACGCATTTGAGTGCTTGAGATCTATTATCTTATAACAGCATATCGTGCCATGAAAGAACGAGTACTTGAATCTATGTATCCCTATCTCGTTTGAGTCTATCTCTCTTATTTCAACCCTGCCGTTGAATTTCAAAATATAGTATGGGGAATAATGCTAATGTTGTCGCAAGAAAACTCAAGCGTCCTCTTTACTTTTTCCTCACCTCATTCTGTAAAACACCGGTTACGTTAAATCTCCACTCGAAACAGTTTTCAACAAATATTTTCGATTTTTGCTGAGCCTTTTCCTATTCCTGAATTAACGTTTCATCCCATGGTTCCCAAAGACTTAGGCGTATTCCAAACGAGACCTAACCAAAACTGTGTGAACTTAAGAGTGGTTCAATACGTGTACTTATGCGAGACTCTATCAATACAGCATCATACTTCGATGAGTATGAATATTTTTATAGTGACGTGTTTTCTTTTTAAGTAGCACCGACAATACGAACTAGTGATAATCATCTCTGGACGAGTTATGGTTTCGATATTATGTCGTCAAATGCTTCGTCGAGACTCCTTAAAAACTTATATATATATATATATATATATATATATATATATATATATATATATATATATATATATAATGTAAATGGACTAACTAGTCGACACAAACACAGAAACTGAAACACATAAAAGAGAACCAGTGAGTCCCTCTTTTATGTGTTTCAGTTTATGTGCTTGTGTCGACTAGTTAGTCCATTTACATTAATGTGCACATTCGTGGAATTTTCAAGAAAGTGACTTTATATTTTTTTATTAGGTAATCTACCGGTTAAGGCAGGTTTTTGGATGGACACAACTATCAGATAAACAATTTGTAACTTATAACAAAACCCAATCCAGCAACCTAATCTACATCAGGCCCCTCTTCATCTCTGTGTACTTCTTTCCTTCCTTCATCCCGTCCAACATCCCTATTCTGTTCCTGCCCTTTCCTCGCTTGCCCAACATTCTCCCCTCTATTACCTTCTTCAACATTCCACTACCGCTCAATACGCCTTTCATCCATTTTTCCTGTCTCCATAGGATTTCTCTTAACAAACCCCTCACCCATCATCTCCAGTACTTCCTCATTTGTTTTCCTTTCGGTCCATTTCATCTTCTCCATTCTTCTCCACACCCGCATTTCAAAAGCCTCCAATCTACGTCTACATATATTATCGCGCATACGTTCGGACATTAGGAATAATCCACCATGAGAAATATGTTTAAGGAATAACTTGTAGCTAACGAACTTTATCGAAGCCTTTCGTCCACCAGCTCGTATGCAGGGTAACTCTTGATATTGAAGCAGGAGATTCTGATCGCTTTCATGTAATGAAAAGAGTAGCTTCTGACGCTAAATCTGTTTCCTAAGTCAATAGGTGCTCACTGGTTTACTAATACAAAGAATTTCTTTGCAACTTTTCAATGCAACAATTTAATCATTTATCCCTATAATTCATGTCGTTACCTAAACCGCTGTTTCAGTTCGTTTTTCCCCTGTGTCCGACTTCAGTGGTCTTTGTTCATAACATTTGATGGCTAACTGTTGAAGACTGATTAACGGAATTACAGACTGGATTTACATTATAAAGGATCTTTTGTCCCCGAGCACTTTTGTCCCTTCTTTTGTTTCATCTTTAGTGCCCTCGTAATCCATTTGCCCTTCTCTTCAGGTTTTTGGGGAATGGAGGATAATATACAATACTATGGGCTAAATAAAGGCGTTAATCAATCACGCTCGCACCCGTCCCTCCATGCTTCCGCCATGGTTCTGTGCTTCCCTATTTTCACCTCGCCAACCCCCTCGATCCCCAGCCACTTCTCCCTCCCCCTAGTGGCAGTGATCATAAAGTTTTTTTTCAATTTCGGTAATTGTGCACGTGGTTTAGATGTCTCAAGGCGTCAATTCCTCGTCTTTCATTTAAAAACTCGGAATATTATTAATTTTCAAGTTTATGAATCTCAAAAACCACGACATAATTCATATCTTCACGTTAAAAACAAAAAGAATAACTCTAACTCATTATTGGAAGTATTGGTTCATGCATTCCCATAACGTTTTCGAATCATCTCGTGGTATGAATGAAAGTGTCTCTTATATCCGTTCGCGTGTTGAATTTCTTCTTTGCCTGTCATGAAAACATTAACTTCCCATTGCAAAAATACGAAAATCATCAGCAAATACACTTAATTCGAGTTCATCGTCTGATAGAAATTCTTGTGAGTTTGAACGGCTTGTACGGTTTGTGAGTGAGTACTGCTTAGTGGCCAGAAATTTTGAATGCCTTGGATTTTATTTCATCGAGCTAGTCTAACAACTACAAGTACTGTAAGATGTTCCTCCGCTATGTGATAATCAATAATTACTAGCCTTTGTGTCTCAAATTTATTTATGACACTTCCGGGTAGGTATTTCCGGTGCTTCGGAATACAATTCAGTTACATTGGTTTTTAACTTAACGTTAACCTTTCGAGACTTATTCCGGAATTATAAGAGTGTTATATAGATGATGATGAGGTTTCTATTTTATTTCTATTTTGCCAAATCTGGCCAATCCAACTATCATCTTCTTTAAGAATTTTATCATTGAATAAATTCTCACAACCCATTCTAATATGATTGAACTGTTTATTGTCGCTGAGTGTTTACTCTAAAGTTCATTGCAGTATTATGTTAAATGAAAAAATGGCAACTCAAAAGGCTACTTGGAATGAATATATACTTTTTCTCCCTAGGGCGGTCATTTGCTGTCATTCAAATCCCGTATTGTTCGCGTTAAATAGGGCACAAACGTTGTTTCAGAACTTGATCTCTCTATTCTTATTTTCATGATCTCTCCTACCGAAGTACAACTGGGTCAATAATGCTTTTTAAACGCAATCGCTAAAGACACCCGCTTCCAATTTATCTTAAAGATTTATTCTGTATTTTACACTTGCATTCTGTATCTCTTTACATTTACTTCTGTATGATACCCTGTAATGCACCGCTAAGGTATGTGGCATAGAATGGTTCAACACCAGACAAGCAGCATTAACAAATAACTTTTTTTTATTAACTATACATACAAACATACATATGTATTTATATATAATATGTATTTATACATACGTGTGTGAAGAGAATTCAAATAATGGTTGCTGATCATCAAAAATACAGGGACATGCAGTGCAGTATCTAAGTGAGATATACTTTACTGTGCACCCCAGATTAGCTGTTAGTAACAAGTAGAACAATAATTAAAAATAAATGAGATAACGGCAGCATACTAGGCTACTTAGAATGAAAAAGGAAAAATAATTTCCCCTAGCACCGTCGGATATAGTATTTTGATCCCTTACCGCCCGAAAATTGTGTTGTTATGAAAATTTCGGTTTGATGTACAACGTCAGCAGATGTAGTGCGATCATGCTTTTCAACATCAACGCTCAAGAGCCACGTTAACTTAGCCTTCACTCCGTGAGTAATTCCCATTCTTGTTTCTCTGTTAACAGATCTACATCTACATCTACATAAATACCCTGCGAGCCACCAAAAAGGTGTGTGGCAGGGGGTGTAGCACCATGAGGGAAGGGTAAGGGTTGAGAGGGTTGGGGGTTAGGTGAGGAAAGTTGGGGGAACCTGTAAGAAAAAATAGATACATGTATACATATTCACATATATATGCACGCACACATATATACACATACATACACACACATCCTCGCGCAGTCCCTAACCTATACGTTAGTACTTATTTCGACTACAAGCATTCTGGTCCCTTATCGTTCTTGGAAAAAATGACATTTTAGACCTGTCAGTCCTGCAGTCTATCTCTATAGTCTTATATTCGTGATCCCTTCGACCGTAATACGTTGGGGTACGCTACTATGTTTATCATGACAACTTTTTACAAATCTATTTCGGCAACCGAACCAGCTTCATGAGTAACCCATCCTGAGTAGCGAATTAGGATGAAATCATCGAGCCGATTAATAACAATATTTTAAGCACGACCTTGAATTATCTTTAAGTCTTTGTACAAGAATTGGCGACCATCGAGGCTCCATATTTGTGTCGTTCATCAGTACCGAGGTCTCGACCTCGGTATTACTGATGGACGACAATTTCAAGGCATTAACTTTGTGATCGCTCTGCATCGTAGATTGCACTCCTGAGAATACGCTCACAGGGGTTTTTAATTGCGGACGGCTCGGGTCTCGATTCACCACTACGCCTAATTAGGTGATATCGGAGTTCGTTTGGCGAGAGAAGGGCAACCTCTTCCCCGCCTCAACCGTCCATTTTCAAGGGTCAATTTGTTCCCGTTCCCGACGTCTCAGTATACCCAGTTAGACTTTCTTCCTCTTGCTAATCCATAATGGTGTGATCTAGTTTATTTAATTGTGTTGTGTGAGTCACGATTGTTACCTGTGAATCGATGGAGCTTGACGCACTCCCATGTAAGAGGTTTTGAGCAGTGAGAAGGCAACTTCATTATCGTCAGCGATGAATCCGAATATTAGTTTTGCTGTGGTTCTCGTTTTACTCTCAATTGTCAGCTTTTGTTTTGCTAATTGACCACCCATTTTCTTCACGCCGTAAATCTCTATAGACCGTACGGTGTAGTTCTTGCGACTCGCCTCTATTTCATAATGATATTCAGTAGGCGGCATATCCTTCCCAAATCTTAATCTATGCTGTGAAAATGGTTTTTCCCCAACCCAGATAAATGCAGTGGATTATAAGGACCGATGAGTTTGTGTTTTCCGAACACTTACTCACCTGCCTGTGTTCCTGGTGGGACTTTGGAAGTGGTGATCCGCTCGGTCAGTTTAATCATTCTTATTCACAATTAAAAGGAATGAATTTTGAATTGAACCTGACTCCCTAATGATTACAATAATATAAATCTGTATAAAAATATTTTAAATTAGACATTAGATCGTAGTAAAATTAGGAGAATTTAATTGAACTAATTAGCAAAAGGGCACGGTTTTGATGGATTGAATCTAAAAATGAAGGGGATTTCACAGGAAATACAATTGAGATAAAACCTAAGGAAGTCTAATTAATATCACGGTACTGCTGTATTTGCAACATGCATTACAGAGAAACAGCTTGCTCCAATTTGTTTGTTGGCTAGTTAAGGGGAGGAACATTTAAAGGTCATCAATGAATGAAAGTTGGTGTTTCATTTCTGTCACTCTAAGTTTACGCCACTAGCCTAAATAGCAGTTAAATCCATGTATTTATAGAGTTATCGTAAACTTTCAAAGTGCTAGAATATTTCTGTTTCATACCATGGAGAGTGCATGTGAAAATAATATAGCTGAGAATCATTTGCATTCAATAAATTACAAGTTTAAAAATATATAAGTTTCAAGATTGCCATATGATTGTCACTGAACGAGTAGTTTGTGACGAGGTTCGTATTTCATCAATTATGTCATTTGTTAACTCATCAAACGGAATATCAATGTGATCACTAAACAACTTACATCTTCCGTCTTGGCACATTAATTTTATGTTCTTCTCTCTGCTAAATGGGCATGAAACTATGCGAATTTCGCCCTACAAGACATTGAGGTCTCCATCGCTAATAGCAGCCTATTTAGATAAACATCACGTTCTCTTCTAAAATGTTACAGATGAAAGTGCGAGGGAAATTTTGTTTCGCAATTGTTACGACGGGATTCAAAGAAATTCCAGTGACATTCTGAAGTGTACATGGTTTTAATGACCCCTGAGGATCTTTTCTTCTCCCGACGAGCAAAAAGTACGCGGATGGACCCTTCAGATTTCGTTTGGTTACCTTCCGAGGCGACCACGGCCAAGACTGTATCATGTTCTCGCGGGGCGAAGTGCCCGGGAATAATAAATCGACTCGTGCCAGCCTTCCTCCCTCTCCCCTCCGCCAGTGCGACCCCCCAGTTTCACTTCCAAGCGCACTCACCTCCTCCAAACCACCCCCTCCACCATTTTAATCACTAGCCTTCGGCATCACCAATTATTCAATTCTCCGCCGTCTCCTTCCTCCCTCTCGCACAAGTCCCCCACCCCAATATCAACCATCCCCCTCACTGAAAAACAACCCCCAATTCCTTTTTTAACTCATCGCGGAGGACCCACCAATATATATATTTTTTTGTGGCTGCGACACACCCACTCAGCCCTTGAGCTTTTCCCCACCACACCACACCCTGAGCCTTGTCCCCATCCCATAGACTACACCAACGTCCTTAAGCACCGCCAAGAGGGTCGCGGTGAGGGGCAGAGCGGGAGAGTGAGGGGGGTGGTTATATAAATGCGTCCTTCTCACCCGGGGACTTGGGAGGAAGGGAGATTTTTTGAGGAGGGATCGCGGCGAGGAATATAGTGCGTGCGTGGGGTGAGGGGGGAAAAGACCGAGGGGGTGGTAGGGTCGAGGGGGTGGTAGGGTCGAGGGGGTGGAAGGAGACCTGAACGAGTGGTTTGTGACGAGGCTCGTTAGTCGGCGTAATTATTCTTCTCGGCAGATTTAATCCTTTTTTTTTCAATTTCGCCGAAAAGATCTCCACGGGCTCTCCTTTCCATTACGTCTCCTTCCTCCTCGCCGATTGGTCCTCCAGCGAGAGAAAAGGGAGGAAATGAAATTTCGAGGGAAGTGTCGCGAGTGACGGTGAATTGAAAGGCGTTTTACGAGGCGTTCGTAGGGAAAAAAAAGCCACGCGTGAAAGGGGCGACGTGACGCTCTGTGCACTGGAGTTATTTCCCTTTTCATGGGAGAGAGTGAGGTGGAGGTTGTGGTGATTTCTTCGCCGCATACATTTGGATAAGAAGTGTACTTTCAAATAGGATAAAAACCTACTTTCGAGTGAATAGGAGAGAGATGGATGTGATTGTTACATAAAAAATTGTGAAAGTTTTAATTTTTTCTCTTTAGTACAAATTTGTCCAAAAACGCTTGGATTGTTATCCGATTGTTATCGGTGAAAATAGAATAATAAATTCGTTAAATCATCAAGTAGAAAAAGTTAGAGGCTGCATGGCTTTAAGCCAGTTGCCAATGCCCTTGAACTCGTCCAACTATGCAAATATCTGGAAAATATATTGTTTTTTTCAGAGCTTAGAATAGAGAAAAATAAAATTTCCAACAATAAATTTTTCCGGGGTTTCCTCAGGATTCAAATATATTGTGATAAATATTTAGCTTCATGAAGCAGTAGTTTATTTACTCAAGATGATGAAAAGTATTCCTCTTTCAAAATTCATAAGCTAATCAAGAGATTCTTTATGTGGCATATACGCTTAATTAATAACTGATTATGACTCAACCTAAATTTCATTATATTATAATATTTCTACCAAAAATTAGGGAATATTTAATAGTTGAAGAGAAATGGGTGGACTAAGAATGCCAAAAGTGAATGTGGTTGGAAAAGTTCTAAATACGAGGATTTTTAGAACTAGGAACATAAAAACATGTATGATGCGATGCATGAAGGTGAAATAGGTGGAATTAGTACGCAAGGTCAAGAAAGTGTATAATATATTGATGGAATGGTAAAGGTATGTTCCTCGTAATGACCTAAAAACAAAGTTAATTAAAGAATTTTGTGAAGGATGTGCACGAGTATGCATTTATTTCCTGAAAAAACCGAAATACTGTTACAATTATTTTCTGATGCTCATAAAAGTATATATTGGACAAATATTGACAATTTAATAATGATCAGCGAATCAGAATACATTCCGCAGTGTTCTAATCGGTCATGAAGGAAGCCAATTCTGTTTCAAAAGGTTTTCAACACTGAAAAAGGGCTGTCAGTATTTTTATTATTTCCAACTTTTTAACCCCTTTTATATTTTAGTCCCTTGGAGTGCTCAGTGACGTTGGCTGCACCGTGAGTCTCGATGCCTTGGGTAATTTCGTAAAAATCCACCACTGGCGCGGTTCGCGGTCTTTTCTAAATAAAATACCACCTCCCATATAAATACTTTTTTGGCTTTTCGCCAAACTATGCTGTGGAGGAACAACCACGTCCTTTCAACAATAATAAAATTCAGAAATTTGTGTGATAACACCTTCGAATACTTGGGCTCATTCTGGGCGCTTTTGGAAGTCCACATGGCAATGATCTCATTATAAACTTCGCATATTATTAAATTTGAATGCACTGAACAACTGGAGTGTACGTACGTATATGCACCCATTCCGTAGGTACAATGCATGACCTATGAGTTATGGGTTATTTTTGAGCTGCCTTGCTCACGGCCATACTAATGTGAACAACTTCACAAATTCAGGTGAAATTATGTACTAAAAATTTGGCGAGTACTATGCTTAAGTTAGTTATTATTCTAAATCATCCATTAGGAACAGAATAACCTTTTTTGATGACGTGAAAACTGGCGGTTGGTAATTATGAAGAAATGAAGAAGGAAATATGGTTTGTGTGTAAAGAATTTTAGCCGAGTAGTACTACGTAATATCTTTTGAAGACCTTTTTTATTAGATTGAGTAGGTTATTTTAGCAGAGGTATGCAATTACAATGTTAGATTACCACAGTTACGAATTTTCTGATCATTGAATAAAACTTTCTATAGGTTTAGGTTAAATTTGTTGTGGGAGTACTAGTGTCTACGAATAGGCGGCATCGTAAGATAGCTGATGAAGTCGCCTATGGCCCTAAACGGTAGTACCGTAACACATTTACTGCAAAATTATACAAAGTTTTGCCCATTGAGTAATCATGGATTTTCATTGTTTTTAGCCTTAAGAGAAAATTCATCAAGAACTTTTTGGGCACGTAAAAGTCTTTTGGTCTGAATCAAAGTGCTGCAGGGGACGTAGGTATGCATGAATGCAAAAACGGGGAAAATCTATAGTAAATATGGATAAAATGTTGTCAGGTTGAGCACATTGCGCAGCATTTGTTGTCTTGGAAAATTAAATAATAGGTTATCATTATGAATACATTTGCCGGCCCCGGTGGCGATGGCGTAATGGCCTCGTCTGCTAACCCAGAGGTCGCGGGTTCGATTCCCGCCTAGGTGGTTCTTCCTCCATCTAGGGCTATGGTGTAAGAGTATATTACTGTCAAATTTCTATATCAATGCTCAAAGTCCCATGTAAAAGGACGAAGTGCTGTTTTCAGACTAATGGAAAATAAATAAATAAAAATAAATTACAGTTCGCCGTTCTACTTTCCCCTTCAAAATTATCAAAATGTGAGTGTATACGTCACTTACGGGGTTTCCTATCCGCTCCTCGCATCTTCTCTCACCCATGACCTATATTAAACATACCAATTTCCTCGAAGAACTAGTAAAAATAATTTAAAAGGCGTCCGGCATGATTATTTGGCGTTTTGGATGGAAGGGGCGGGTGGCGGTTACCGCGATAAGTGAGAGGGTTAGGGGTGGGCGAGTACCATTTGCAGCGTGTAAAAATCCTTTCATTCGGAAAGAGGTAAAACGCCGTGTGAGACGGGAGGAGATGGAGGGGTAGGTACGTACCGGGGTAAGACTCGTGACGGAGGGGGTTGAGGGGTGTGTTGGAGGCGGGGGGTGGTTGCAAAGGGGGTGGAAATAAATGAGTGCAGGAGCTGGGGAGGGGACTTGAAGGAGGATTGAAGTGGCCTCTCGACTGTTTCCCCCGCTTCGTTCGAAGGGAAGTAACGGCACAAAAATTGAGGGCCCTTTTGTGGGAATTCGATGCAAATCTCCCTCTCCTCGGCCCCCTTAAAGAACACGCCCTTCGCCTGGATTCAGTGCGTAGCGGTCTTCCAGATCTCATCGATGAGATTTCGGTCCACCATCCTCCCTAACTTTTCATTAGCGTGTCCTTTTGAAAATCCAAATTGACAGACAAGTTTCTTCTTGATAGATTAGCTCTTCCATTAACTCCGTGCCTTTAGCGTCTTAATGAAATTAATGGTTTTTCATGCTCATGAATGAAACCTTTGAAATCTTTTTATATCCTCCTCTCTCCATTCTTCTTGTTGAGTTGCTTTTCTCTCTTTCATCATTTCCTGCCTTTCTTTGAATATTAATAATAGTTTTTTGTGATAGCTTTTCTTACGCTCAACGCAAAGTACTCACTCGAGAGAATTTCTTCTTCATTCTCAATCATTGTGATCTCCTTGTGTATCAAATTAGCCTTAGCTTTCTGGAAAGCTTCATACGAGGTTTTTCCAATAAAGACGTGAACTGAGGCCATAAAAACTTTAATTTCCAAAATATAGCCTACATCAATTGTATCCCCTTCAAATTACTCTCCATTCGTTGCTATTCACTTATTCCATCTTCTTTTTCACTGTTTAAAGCACCCTTGGAAGTCCTCGGCAGATAGACATTTTAGTTTTCTCGTCGTTTCTTCTCTCGTTGGTAATATGTGTTTGCATGTGTGGAGTATAAGAGTTTTTGCATGAATGTATTCCATGTTTTGATTGTGGACTGTATAAATTCGCAGATTTTGCATGCGTTTTTTCTTTATTACGGGTGGTGCCCTAATACCCCCCGCCACACACCCTTGCGGCGGCGTGGGGGAGGGGGGGTAGATTGTAGATGTAGATTGTGTCCACATCTTGTCCAAGTCTCGCTTGTTATCTTCGTGTAAGGAGCTCGCAGCTTAAATCCCCTATGAGACCTGTTACACTTGTTCTTATTATAAATATTTTTAACGAATCTGGTGGATTTTTGCTGGACTTTATCTAATTCTTTTTGCCAGATTTTCTCCCAAGGATCCCAAATACTTGCGGCATATTCCAAATGTGGTCTAACTAGAGCAAAATAACACCTCTCTTTAACTTTCTCATTACATTTCTCCACCATCCGTTTAATAAAGCCCAGTTTCTTTAAAGCGGATCCTCACATTGTCCTGATATGTGCTTCCCATGAAAGGCGCGGTGTTAGAACTACCTCCAAATATTTTACTTTTTTGGCCGTAGGTAGTACTGAACCCTCTATTTCGTAGTTTATGTCCTGTTCGCCTCCTTTCCTCTTCCTTTGTTCCAAACTTTCAAAACTATGCTTTTGTCTATATTAAGCATTAATCCCCATTTCTTGCACCAATCCGAGATTGTGTCTAAGTCTTTTGAGAGTAGCTCGCGATCTGGTTGGCTCCTTATTTCCCTGTATACCACCGTGTCATCAGCAAATAACCTGAGATTACTACTAACGTGTGCGCTTAAGTCATTCATGTATATCAAGAATAGAAGAGGCCCTATTGCACTTCCCGATGTTACATCTCTTTCCTTTGAGCACAACCCATCGATGACTACTATTTGTTTGCGATTCGACAAGAAGTCTCTAACCCAATTAATAATTTTCTCATTGATTCCATAGCAACTAAGTTTGTGTAACAATTTATTGTGTGAGACTTTATCGAAGGCTTTTTTGAAATCTAGGAATACTGCATCGACTTGTGTGTTGTTTTCTCCCGACCGAAGTACATCGTGAATGAAAAGTATTTTCCTTCTATTAAAAAACCTCATTATGTTACTGACAATAATCTGTTCTAATATTTTACAAGAGATCGATGTTAAAGAAATGGGTCGGTAATTGTTTGGTTTATCCCTATCGAAGCTTCAGGCCAGATTAAGTCCACAGCATGAATGACCAAAACTGTCATCGTTTATCTACTATCGCTAATCAACCGCGGAGAAACCGAAAGCGTTGAATTATGTACGAAGCACTGAGTTCGTGCTCCGAAGCTGATAGCCACAGGCTAATATTTCGCGTAAATATACTCATACTTCGATATAATAGGCTTACGTGGTAAATAACTTTTACGAGTGCCTGATTTAGGTGCATGATCATGCTTGATAATTTTATAATTTAATTTTCAAATGTTTCGTAATATTATTGAAATCCGAAAGGAAAAAATTTGCATTTTACTTCTCTAATAATTTATAATAACATCGGAACATTTTGTCTGACACATGAACACTTGTAGTACGTCTCTCGTTAGTAAAAAATGGCTCTCAATAACAATTGCCGGTACCTTAGAACAAATCATAGTGCATGACACCATCTCAAAAACCTATTTTTAAAAACTGCTATAATTGAGGTACCATTTTTTGGGGTCATTTTTCTTGTTCGCAGTGTTTTACGATAGATGTCTTCGATTCGCGATTTAAGGCATTATATGCAAATATTTCCTCTCTCCGACTAACGTTAAT
The DNA here is from genome assembly GCA_037158775.1 of Hetaerina titia. NCBI lineage: Eukaryota > Metazoa > Arthropoda > Insecta > Odonata > Calopterygidae > Hetaerina > Hetaerina titia. The sequence continues at coordinate 63,342,133 of CM073778.1, read as the reverse complement.
TCGAAAAACTGGAACTTTTTTAGATTAAAATACCTGCAGGATTAATGATGAACGATTTTGCTCAGAAACGTTATTTATGTTAAGTTATATTATTCAAAAACGAAGGAATGCTTCTGTCACAGCTTCCCGCGTCCACCCGAGAAACATTTAGAATTAAGGGTATTGCCGTTTTAGGGACCCAATTATATCTTTGACTGCGATATGGATCCTTTCAGCCGATTGTTTATGCGGATGAATAAAGGTTGTTTTATGCAAAACTGCCGTTATCTGGAGCTAAAACACCCTACACCAGGCTTCCAAAGCACGCGTGGTGGTTTTTCGTCCAAATTTCGCGGGGTGGGGGCCGAAGGGGAGGAATTCTTTCGTTATGGAAGTATAATCTCCCCGCATTTTCGAAATTACAAAGTCAACACGGCCACTATGGAGCCATTGTATGGCTCCATATTATCATTCCCAACACCCTTTCTCCCCCCCACCCCAAAAAAAAACTTCCACTCCAAAACCCCTTCCACGAGAGCGAAAAGCCCTCAACACATCTCCCTTGCCAACACCTTCGGGAATAGAGGAGGATCCCATTAAATAATCGTCCTTTGTGTTCTCTGTATTATTTCTTCCCTTCGTCGCCCCCTCCCCCCCCAGTCTCCTGCATCCCCTCACCCTCCTTCGAGCTCCTGGTCCTCGTGCTAAAACATTCTCACCCTTCCCCCACTCCCAATCCCCCTTAGGGAACTAACGACCCCCCTCCCACGCTTGCTACACCAGCTCTGCCTTTTAAACCACCCCTCACCTCACCCCCTTCGACCTCGTTGCACACATAACCGTTCTCCGTCCACCCTGTAACCTCCTTCACCCCCCACCCAAGGGCTTATCTCCCCCTTAGCATACAAAGCCATTCCCCCCACTCTCCCTGTGAATTTTGTATCATTACATATTCAATAATCCTCATTCAGCCAATATGGCGCTTCTCTGGGGAGAGCCAACTTATGTCTCGCACGTGAGTAAGGCATTGATCGTAATGAGTCATGGGATTCGTGTTTTTTTTCAATCGGAGGGTTGAGAATTTTGACTGACTTCGTATTTCAACGTTCAGGCACGTACTAACCCTTCACTCATTCCCTTTCAAGGTAAGAAAAGGCAATAAAATAGATCCGAAAATGTTATTTCATAAGACTTTTCCACTAATTGATTTCTTACTACTGTCCTGTCCTTGTAAATGTCTTTCGACTGTTAAAGCTGTAAATAGGAAACCTTTCTACATCGATAAAATGATAAATAGTAAAACATTTGGTGTAATTAGGGAGCACTGATGTGTCAATAAACTAGGAAATAATAAGAAATAAGTTAATGGGTCCATTTAAGAATGAAAATTTCAAATAATAACTTGTAATCGGGAATAAATGGCCTTTGGGGTGCAAATGCTGTGATATTGCAAGATGGAATGTGCTTACTTCAACGAGTAAAACTATAACTAACGTAGTGCACGTATTGTGGGTTCCTCATATTCGGCAGGCAAGAGAAACAACACGAATATGATGAAACATTTTGATTTCAATTGGCTTAAGAGCGGTGTAAACGATCAATCGGCTACCAGATATATTCATCTAACAGGCAAAGAATATGGATATGTAGATGTGATAATATTTTGAAGCTAATAAAAAAAGATATTATTGGAACTACAAATATTTAAACCCGAAATATCCTTCACGACTTTTTTCATATTTATGATATCCTGAATTACAATGCTTAGGCATGTTTCAGGGTAGAATCCACTTTAGTTGGGTGCAAATGCAAACATGTGGTATTTAGAGTATAAACATTTTCTTGGCGCGCAATTCGATACACTGTTTTGAAGATATTTTGGAGAGTTAAAACCACGGAAGTAGGGGCACTCAGGTTGGTGGACAATTTTAATGAGCGTAAAGAGAGTGAAAAACAAGGTAATTATCTACATGCTACAGTTTGAATTCAACTTTATTTGTCCGCTAATTCAGTATTTAAATCACATATAATATGATTTGCTGCAAATGTATTTTTTAGATACATTAAATTAATTTCAAAATAAATGCATGCTGTAACTGAGCCTACGAGCCAGCAAAATATATACGAGAGTGGAACGCTCTTCATAAATAAAAGATGGCTAATAATAGTTCGTAAGGCTGTAAGAGCACTTGAGCCAAACTCCTTTTGTTTGCGTACCTTATGCCCTATAAGTGCAGTAGGTACGGGGCTAAATTAAGAAGGTGTTTGTCTTCCTTCAAGTCCAACCACGTGTATATCGCTCGATGAAAACTTTGACTTTTAGCATTAATTTTGAGTGGGAGTAAACATCATGGCCTATTAAGAGTGTCGGGGGTGACTATACTGTCTCTTCTTCTCGCTCTACGCATCAAAGGAATGCTCTAGGTGTGAAAATGTTGGGAATAGAATTGGTCACAGCGAATTTCGCTTCCCAACCTACAAGGTCTGATGTCTGCGTTTCCAGTCCCTCTCTCCACCAATCTCTCCCATATGCTTTTTCATAGTGATCAACACAATTCACACAAGCTTTCCTTGCCTCACCACATGAGATATTATGGGTTCACAGCCCCTCCTTGCCGCAAATATCACTTACGACATAACTACTGTGAGATTTCGTCACTCTCCAAAATGTATACTGTTATACGATTGTATCTGACGTAGGCCTGCAGTATAACTTTCATCGCAAATTGGTGTCATTGCCGAAGGGTTTAGTTAATAACTCATAAATAGATTAAAAAAATAATATTAATTACTGTCCTTTTGTATAAGTCACCATTATCTGTGCATTAAATTGACCTTTCAGTAATCTTAAATTTTTATTACTAAATAATGGATTCATAAGCATATTTTTTGCGCGCGAATTATTTATTTTGTAGTCGTGCAGGAAAATACCGTTAAGGATGTTCAATCGTTATCAAGCACTGTGAAAAATTTATTATTATGCTAATTTTTTGCCCCATGTATATTTTCTTGCCTTAGTATTGAACTTTATGCATAATGTTTTTTATTGGTTATATTCTGATCTAACGATTTTTGAACGTTTATGAGTGTTGATCTAAAATACGGTTTCCTCATATGAACTATTTGATTCTATGGAAACACTCCTTATAAAATAGTAGTGGTTTAATGAATGTTTCGCAGGTGTCAGTGATACATGTTTAACGAGTATTTTTTATACCGTAGGTGAAACGATTTTGTATGTGGTTAGTTACATCGTAGCAGTTAGAATCGTTCTTCTACCCTCCCTCAACCTACGCCGCTGTGCCTCATTCTGAAAACCTAATTTTTCACAATCGCATTATCGTCACGCTACGAGCAGTTAATATTGCATCACCAATAATTCCAAATTTCATATAATAGGCTCCTAATTTTTCCATTTTTCCTTTCTTTAACCTCGCTAAAAATTTTCAAAATTTTGAGATCGGATGTGAAGATTAAACATCCAAGGGTAGCATATATCTATAGGTGTAAATAGATTCTCTAACGAAACACTTATGTTTTAATGACCATCAAGCAGTCGAAAAACACATGCATAAATTTATCTATAGTGAATAACAAAACGTTTCACAGTTTTCAGGGTTCATTTGCCATTTGAAATAGTACTCAGATATTCATGGGAAACGGCCGAATTCATCCGCTCGTCACTTTGAGTATTCATACGTAAACCTGGGTGCGATTTATTTGTGGCTCATGCTGTTATTGAAATAGAAAAGAAATAAATGTTTTCGAAGTCCGTATAGGTACAAGCTTTGACATCGTCAACGTAGTTGCGGCTGGCAAAGTGTGTACCCAAATTACATAGCATGTCATATTATGAATTTTCGCAAGAACTTGCTCGAAATACAACCGTCCTAACTCACAATATACTTGCCATTTTGGCGTCGTGGATCGTTTATGTAAATCTTTTCCGATCGATCGCGATAACCTAGACTCCAATGCGATCGCATCTCCCACCATTGGCGGTCCTTCACCTCTTCGAGCACGCGCTTGACAAAGATTGGCTAATCTTGCGCAAAATAATGGGAGAGAGGCTTTGATAATTGGCAATCCCACAAATATAAACTGTGCCTCCTCAAAATGTCCAATTTCGTACGCGAGAATCGGAGGGTTGGGGGGAAGAGAGGGACGAGGGTGTCCCTGAAAAGCCCAACCTCCGATGAAGCCAACCTTCTTTCCCCCCCCCTCCCTCCGGCGCCACGAATCCACCCACCCACACACAGTCGCGCGCCCAGCATCCAATCTCTCCCGGATCCCACCACCCGCCGCTCCGCAACGCCATGGCCTCCCCCTTTTGATATTGTCTTTGAAACAAAAAAAATCGCGAGTGCTAGTTATTATTGTTTTCGCCCCAATGAGCTGATGGGTTCGGGGAGGGATGGTTGGGAGGTGATTCGAAAAGAGGGTTTGAACCGGGTGGGAGTGGGAGGCATGAAAGGGCACAAAAGGGGGGAGGGGGCAAGGGATGAGCCGACAATGGACCCCATTGTCCGGATCGAGGGGGAGGGAGCGAGGGAGGAGTTTCGGTGGGGGGCGGAGAGACTAGCGGGCAGGTTGGGTAAAGGGTTGGGAAATCGAGGTGGTGGGAAGAGACGGGAGGAAGGGAGTATTAGGGGTGGGATACGTCCGGGGGCGGAGGTGCAGGACGCTGGATGGTCGGGTGTGGGTTGAGGAGTCGGGAGAAAGATATATGCAAAAAAAAAAAATATATATATATACAGGAGCGAGATGAATGAAAAAAATGCTACGAGGGGAGATAATAATAAACACTATTATTTCTGTTGGCATGGCGCAAGTTTTTCTGAAGAGTTCTCTTTTAGGAATTGAATGAAAAAATGGGAGGGAGACGGAAAGGAAGGCGGGGCGGGAGGGGGGAGTGATAGGAAGTGGGCTTCAGTCATCGCCACCAGTCTCATTTCCTCGTTTTCCACTCTCAGCGCACGCGTGCTGAATCCTTTTGTTCTCCCTCGCGTATTCCCCTTTATCTTTCTCTCTCTCTCTTTCTCCCTCTCCCTCTATCCATTCTCAATGATGTATCTTTATCTCGCTTTAATGCAAATACGCCTTTGTAGTTCGACAACTTCTATCCGACCTAACCATCACCCTAAGGAATAACTCCAATCAAAAGGTAACAGTCTCTGGTTTTACTTGGTAGAATACCTTCATGATAAGGGTAAAAAAACACACTGCAATTCTGAAAAATCATTCATTGTCATGCGATCATGGATTGCTTTCGATGCTGTGCATGAACATCATCATACCTGATGGTGATACGCAGCATCTAAACCAGATGGAAATTCATCTACATCTATGTAATACCTGCCAAACCTCCGCAGAGGGTGTGTGGTAGTGGTTGGTAGGGCATCAGTGATACATGCGCAACGATTAATCAATGCAGGCATCTGAATGTATATCACTTGATGCAGAAAAACACCCGTAATATACTCTCGTGTATCCGAGGAAATTATTATGGTACCACATAATGTTGGTATATTCGAGGACCGAGATAATATACGAAAGATAGGCATCGGCACAGGCCGATTCAGGTGCTCATTCTTCCCTCACACGATACGCAAGCATAACAAAACCAAACCCTAGCGCCCAAAAATACTAATCTAAAGGATACAAAGTAATTATTTAGTGAAAAACCAATTTGTGTTTGGTGTACATAGGCATGTATTTGTGTATTTGCACATTTCACATGTCACCGTTTTCAAGTTTGAAATAAAGCCATTTTATGCACCCCAGACGGATCCATGCATTGTACTTACAGTAACTACTATTGTCCACGACAACGTTATCTTGCTTCGGGATGGCACATGGTACCAGGGTGTGTGTGTTTATTTTTTCACTTTGTAGTACTAGCAGTTATTAGAGGGGCCGACTGACAGCAGAGTTAATACCAGCCAGAAAGAATAGGTGGGTAAACAGGTAGGGATACGATGTTTTAGGGAATGAAGGAAGGGTGGAGAGAAACCAAACATCGGCCCTAGTTTACTCTTGACGAAGCGCGCAATGGGGTGAACAGTACAACAACCCATCCGAAGAGCAGCGAACTCCCTTATAGTGAGTGCCCCCCCATAGGCATCTCAAGTAGGGATTGGGATACCACTGATAAATCTGGCCACCATCGTATTTCAAACCCGGGACCTCAGGACGAGGAACCAATACACTAGCCACCGAACCATCCCAATCCTCTTTTCGTAACTTTCGTGATGATGAAATAGATATTCTTCCTTATTTGCGAAACCTGATTCACCATCCATTTAAACATTACTATTGTCTTCGACCGCAATTTTTTGCCTAATTTTTTTTTGTTGGTGTAATCACTCCAAAAAAATATAATTTCGAGTGATTAATACTGTTCTTAACCCAAAAAAACTTGTATGAAAGGAACAATTACGTTTGCAATCAAGGGTAAACACATGTTAACGGATCTAAGATGCCAACAATACTAGAAATAGAAACGTTCAGGAAAGAAGTCTTTTAATTGAATAAAAAGTTGACCTACTTACGGAATATAAAAGTATATTTTACCTCTTTATGCGGCAAAGCCTAAAGTTAAGAAAACCATTCATTAGATTTTAACGATTGAGCACAACTCTTTCTAAGGATAGCGCATAAACAGTAGTGGCAATACTTAAATAAAATAACACGGAAATAATAAATAAAAGGAAGTCACATAAGAACAAAAAATATCATGTAATGAATGCCCATTAGGAAAAGCATTAAAAAAACAAAACATTTCACGAAGAAGAGACGAGAAAGGTAAACGATGAAAAATATCGTGATAATATGCTGCGCTCATTATGATTTATCGTAAATACATTCTAAATACTATGACAAACTGGAAAAAAGTGAGTGCAGCAGTTATATATATATACACATATATATATATATATATATATATTTCAGCCCTCCCTTCGTTCCGTCCAACATGCCGATCCTTATGCATCCTCTTCTTCGACTCTTTGACTCTTCTCTTTCACAGCCTTCAACATCCCACTGCCGATCAGTATGCCCTTGATCCATTTTTGCCTTCACTTTTATTTCTCCCAGCAATCCTCTCTCCTCCCTCACCATACTACTAGCACTTCCTCATTTGTTTTCCTTTCTGTTCAATTCACCTTCTCCATCCTTCTCCGCAGCCACATTTCAAAAGCCTCCGATTTACGTCCATTATTCTGCTTCAGTGAGTGCATCTTTCTGCATCGTACATGACCACGCTCCATATCAAAATTTTAACGAGCCCTTTCTTAACATCGATACTCAATATTCCGTCATCAGTTCCCCTACATCTTGAGAAAGCTTCTTTGCCTAACGCAATTCTTCTTCAAATGTCCCTAGTACTTTCAACATTTTGGTCCAAAACACTTCCGAGATACGTAAACTGTTCCACCTGCTCCAGTTTTTTCCTTTCTATTTTATTGCTCAGCTTAGCCGTTCTCTTTCAAGAAAATCGCATAACTACTGTTTTATTTATATTGATTCTTACGTCATATCAATCACACTGAATTTCTGATTCGCAAAATAATGCTTGCAACCCGTGGGCTGCCTGACAAACTAGAGGTTGGTCGTCAGCAAGCCTAACTGATTTCAAGAATTCCCCGCCGACTTTCACATTAACAGTGAATAGCACCACTTGGCGTTTTGGAGTTATCCATAAAACGGCTTGAATGTAAGCCTATACAGTCTACCCTTAGGATTACCACGCTGCAGTTCATGTAAGTAATATACACCCCGAAAAAATAACGAGAATATTTGTTCATGTGTATGCATATCAACGCTGTATCTGCCTTTTAGGCATTGAATTGACGGATATGTGTGACAAAACAATCTTGGATGTGGCCTAGAAAATGTTAATGGTAATGGCATGAAATAACTTTGTCTAAACATATGTTATCCGTACTGCATTTTAATTATAATTTTAAAATATTATATTGATCACTTTAGTGATATCCACAAATAAAAATGAAGCAAACAACGAAGAATTCGTATCGAAAGTTAATCACACGTAATACCTTCGTGATGATTTAAGAAAATTGTAAAAAAGCAGTGCAACTTTAGCAGAGTCACGCATATAAAATATGAGAGATCTGAAGTGAAAAGTTCATACGAGTATGATACTATAGAATTTAAAACTTAGACCCCGGTGCTTGGGGACTATTTAGTCATTAGGAATCTTAAAAAAGGTATTTTACTCTAAGTGGTGCTTCTTGGTAATATGTGCCTCTTGACGAAATGTGAAATAAAAAATATATATTGCATATATTTAGCACCTTGTTCGTTTGGAGATTTCCACGGCGTGAATTCGAGGGTCAATGCATTTTTCTCGAGTCTCCATCACATTCGCAGGCTTGAATAGAAAAGTTTGATAAGAATGTTAGCTATCGTCTTCAGCTAAAATGCTGGCATAACTACTGACTGAGCAAGTGAACCAAAGAGGTACCGAATCCGAGAAAAATCCAGGGCTTACAGCGTAGAAGTTTTTTGCGGCGATTATTCAAGTAAAAATCATCAAAATCATACAGAGTATGATTTTATTGGATTTAAGCATCAAGTATCTTCATAGCTTCTGCAAAGCCACAGTCCACCTCCTGTGGGAAGCACTGAACATCTTTTTGTCTCTTAACTGGGCAAAAACACCCGCGTTTTTTTATTATGAATTAAGTGGCAGTCATACAAAGTATTTTAAGAAATTTTCGTCCCAAAATTACAATGAATTACCCATCAATTAATTTCTTCGTCAAAAGATTTTTATTGCCAATTACAGCAGTAATTCATAAAGTCGGCATTGTGCAGCTTGTCATATAAAAGTTAGGCAATGAAATTTAGCATAACATCCGGTTCCTTCAGCTCATCTGTTTTTCCCCTTACTTTCCTTATAATGACATATAGCAGCGACTGGAGTAAGAGCTATTTTTAAACCAAATGGAAATATTTGCCTCAAGATAAATGCATAAGTGACGGTTATTAAAACTGCATGGAAACCATTGCTGACCTCTCAATTAATTAACGTTACGGTTGAGTAAATATTTTTTAAAATCAGATAAAAGTATTTCGTACATTTTCGGCTTGATATGCTCTATAAAGCACTCGTTTTAGAGAAGAATTCAGCGTGAAAATATGAGTCAAAATAAGAGGCACTCAAAATCGTTTTCTCATAATTTGGATATGACGGTGGAAGAAAGATCAAGTACGATTGTAAGTCGCATTTTATTTATACCGTAATACTTCTACAGCTAACGGATTACCTAATACCGGACTAACATCCGAGATGGCAGTCCACTTTGAGTCTAATTAGTACATTTAATTTTCACTGCATGTCTCTCAAGCACCCTATAAAACCATTCCGGCACCTCAGAAAACACCAAGAAGAGAGCACCACGTGCAACCAGATTGCACTAAGAGATCTGCCTATATTACATGAAAACGGACAGATACTGTTTCGATTTAGCATTTCTTGTGCAAAATTTAATACAATTTGCTGTAATTATGTAAAAGATTGTTCACGTAAAAATATGTACAGCCGAAGTTCAAAACACCCGCGACTTTTTGTAGAGCCAATGGTATTTTTAAGGCTAAATTCATCATGGATATCCGTAAAAAATTAAAACTATTGTTTAATTTTCAATACCATAATTTGAAAAATGTGTTTATATTACGTGGATGTGGATACCTGGCTAAATGGAGATCATATAATTGCTTACAATTAGTCTAAATCTTGTGGTGCAGTAGATCCGTCCTGAAGCAGTTTTATGTTCCGGAAATAAATCTTAATATACAGGTGAATCCGCAATTTTTGTGATGGAATTTTTCATATTTATGTAAATTACATTGTAACACAAATACAATTCTTGTATTAATAGAGGAAAAAGCTTAATATCTCTCGAGTCTTACTGCATAAAAGTAGTCGTCGATGGGGTGAGCTCAGTAGAGGTGGTTGCCACTTCAGAAGTGCCACAGGGAAGTGTTATAGGGGTCCCACTATATATTCTTAATGCACATCCTTTATCAACACTTAATACACATTAATGACCTAAGTTTACTCGTCGGCAGTTACCTTAGATTAATTGTAAACAGCAGAGAGATTCACAGACAACACAGCGATATATACGAGTTTTACGGGTAATGTCACACGCCACAAATTAAATGTCAAATGCTACATATCATTGCGGTGGCTTGCGGGATATGCTGTAGATGTAAATGTATTTCCAATGAGAAAAAGCAAACCATAACATAGCGGGTCACTGTATTATAATTATATAAGATATCGGAGTGGTTTAAGGAATAGGGATACGAATTAATAATATGAGTAATGAAAAATATTTAGGTCAGGACAAGATTAAGCGTTGCGTAGACAAAAGATATATTTGTAGGTGCGTATGTACGATATTCTCGTATATTAGTTGTTTGTATATGTATTTGTATAAGTGAAAGTTAAAAAAAATTTGGAATTGGCCTCTGTGGGTATAGATTTGCATGATTTTTTTTTTGGTTTTGCATGTGGTTTTATTACGGGTGGGAACAACAGAAGGATATGGGGCTAAGCCTTTGATAAACTAAGTGTCATCAGACAGGTCTCGGAAAATGTAATGAAAAAGTAAAAGAGATATATTATTATAAGGTAATCTACCGGTTAAGGTAGGTTTTGGATGGGCACAACTACCAAATAAAAATTTTGTTACTCCAAACAAGAAACAACCCAACATCCTATTCTTCAGTAATTCCCTCTTCAAGAGAGGTGTTTGTAGGAGAAAACGTTCACAAAAAAATCTGTCTGATTTGTTAAAAATTACAATGAAAAAAGAGGAAGCGTGGCGGGTATGCGAACGAGTTTGGAATCGTCTTTATTCATGAAGACGTTAGGCAAGACATTTGGCTCCTGACTATACTAAAATTCTGTTAAACTAGTTGACCAGTAAATTATATATTCTGTAGAACGCTAGGTCTGAGATACTTTCCTATCATCAATGTGTAATTATATCATTGTTTATGAATTTAGGTTTTACCCTTGCAGAGGCACCAGGAAAGCTACAACGATTTGGCCTCCAGCTCAACATAGAATTACTTATTCTATATATTGAGCCATTATTAATTAACCATACTTAATAGATATACAAAAACAGCGTTTGGCAATGTTAACTTAGTTAAGGCTGGTATAAATATACTGACAAACATGCATTTTTGCTATAAAGACAGATGGAACCACAAATTTAATGAGAGTCATGAAAATTAACCAATATACACACGGTCGTTCATTTGACAGAGCTGTAGCTTATCGACATAAATACCCTGCGATCCACCAAAAAAGTGTGTGGCAGGGGGAGGCAGATTGGTATATCTGGCTATCTATTACAGGCCCCGAAATGATAGATTAGATCACGAAGTAAAATCTGAGAGATAGATAGTAGAACGAATAGATTAATTTGTCGTTTTTTCATCGTACCATTAAAGATCCAAATAGACAGCCAATGCTAATTGTCTTCGCAGACACGGAGATAATTAGCATTGGTGTGTGTATATTTTATCGATGTCCTGCATGCGATTTTAAATAGACCCATCTTTTTAACAGCTAAACCTTATGGTATCTACATCCAAATAATATCCCGAAGGGCGCCGCAAGTGCGTGTGGCGGGCGGTATTAGGTCACCAGCCATCAAACAGGATAATAATCACATGCAAAACTAGGAAATACATGCCTTTTTACACACCCAGAATATGAATATACTTATTCTTTATTGAAAAACTTGTTTGTAAGTACTTTCTCTCGTGTTATCAACTTTGTTCGAGTGTATGATCAAACTGATATTTGTGTAGAGGCGTAGGTTAGGATTTGTGTAGAGGTTTGGTATTGTGCATTCAAGGCTGGTCATCTAACACCCCCCGCCAGACACCCTTGCGGCGGTTTTCGGGGTATTATGTAGCCGTACTTTGAAAGCCGCCGCAAGGGCGTGTGGCGGGGGTGTACAGACACCACTACTAAAACAGATGAAAACCACGTACAAAAACAAGAAAGCATGCCAATTCACACCCACACAGACGACTATATTCATGCAATGCCCATTTAAGCTTACGCACATGCAAATACATGTGCTAGAATCTAAGATTCACACACACTTACGAATATACCTTATGGCTACGCAGCCTTTAATCTTGTCCAAACTTGTAAATCGAATGTCTTTACTGTTTCTATAATTACTTCGATTTCTTTCTATTATGGTTCCTGATTGTGTCAGGAAAGAACAAATATTTGTATCTATCTGTACAGGAGTCTATCTCCCTTATCTTATATTTGTAGTCTAACCTATCCTAAAAGGGTAAGGTCATAATAATTCCCTTTATGTCACAGGTAAACTCATCTATTCTGGACCTTGCTAAAAGTCCTAAGTCTCGCTTGTTCTCTTCACATCCCAAGCGGCTCCCAACCTAATTCCAGTCAAAAACTTGTCACACTCGTCTTTTTGAAGGATTATAGGCCCAGATTGAAGCAAATAAAGACTTGTACGTACTTATTTATGATCTACGTAAAATCGATGAATGAATCCGATGGATCGCAGATGAAAGAAGTTTAACGAATATAAATAATCGTGAGTGAGAATTACTTTCGGCTAGAAAAAGTAAACATGTGCTAATATAAATTACAGATTCAGGTGTAAAGTGATGGAACTGTGCCATAATAAAAGAGAGGAAAGCTATTAATAATTTTTAAATGTACTTGAGATCTCATCCGGTCGTCCAGTTCCAAGCTGCATGATGTAGATGGAAGGTGAGTTCAGAGTGTAGAATGAAGAGGTAATGAAATAAGGCTTCTACTCTACTGTACCGGGATTTAAGTTCCTTCTTGAGCAAAAAGTGGAAACTTGTAGTAGTCTTCGTCTCTGTTATTAAATATATTCCCGCAAGAAAGAGAGAGATGACTCATACGGTTACGCGCAACAGTAATTGAAGTGCAGGATTGTGACGAAATTTTAACTGCATTTCACCAAAATTGGGTCAACATTTGATTCAATTTTAACTGCAATTCGACTCCTCAAAATGGTTACTTCATTACCTATTATGAGTGATCCAGAATGGATCTAAAAGTAACGAGAAACGCTCCATCCCCGCGCTTTGCTTGGAGGAGAGTATCCCTATGTGATTTGACACTCGCAACGGACCTGGTTGGTTTCATCATTTCCTGTTTGTGGCCCGCGACTTAAATTTAGACTACAAAAAGGAAACGGGAATAGCGTGAAACCCCTAATCCACCGTTTAATTTCGAGAGTGACGAGCAGAAAGAGCATCATTAGAATGGACCAGCCACCAACCGACCCAACGTTGGCCAACGTTTCGATCCTAAAATTACACCCCGAACCACAAAAAGGAGTTAGGTATGTGTCGTATGCATTTGCACTGCAGAAAACGTTATTTCGCAAGAGAGCTTCGGAGATCGGAAGGCTGTCAGCATTTCCAGCACATATAGTTGATATGAAGTCGACTTATTTGCTCAACCTCGTTTGAAATAGAATTGAACGCTACCTCCAGAGATGATATACTATACTTGCTGGCTTATTACCATTATTATATATATATATTATATATATATATATAATGCAATACCGAAGGTCGGTTTAGTAGGTGATGGTAGAGCTCACCCGTGTACCAAGCCCGACGGCGTGTGAATATTCACACATCAGGGTAGGGGGGCCAGTTCCTTTCCCTGTGCCGGTTATGGTTTCCCAGGAAGATCTGGTACCCGAAAAATCAACTAGCTTGGGTGCAGGTGCCCAAAGTGCCTTGCCCGGGAATCGAACCCGGGACCCTTCGGTCAGTAGTCCAACGCTCTACCCACTAGACCACCGCTACCCGCATATATATATAGTATATTAATTCAAACATAGAAATAAGTATAAGGAATGGGGATAGGAAAACACATAAAAGGGGAACACAGGACATGTGGAGAAGGCGGTTTTGAGCAGATCGCAAATGTAAAAATATTTCCTTAACCGGATTTGAACACCAGACCTTCCACTTGCCGGACGGATGCGCTACCAATTATATATATATTTGGAAAGATAAATCAGTATTATCAGTATTGCAAAAGCAACTAAACGGTAAGAAAATTTATTTACATATACTGCCAGAGCTGGAAACAAATTGCGAACAAAATTCGTATCAGATTGTTAAGGAGCAATAGTGTTAATAAAAAATCACAGTACCGCAGTTCAATCAACTAAGGTTACTCTTGTTCTTTGCCACAATTTGCGCCAGGACAGAGATATCACTGAGATAATCATTGTAACAGGCATGGGTTGAGAATCAATTTAAACCAAACAAAGGATAAGAGGTTTTCGAGACGGAGGAATGTAAATTTAATGTAAAAATGAGGAACAAAAACTAGAGCAGGTAGAAAAGTTTACCTACCTTGGACGTGTTTTGGACCAAAATGGTCAAAGTATTAGGGACATCCCAAGAAGACTTAACTTAGCCTACGAAGGTCCCTCAGAGAGGAGTAAATGACAGTGACGCTAAATAAGGATATATAGAAAAGATTAGTAAAAATGTTGATATGGAGCGTGCTTTTGTAACTACGGTCATTGAAGAAAGATGATAGGCGTAGATTGGTGGCTATTAAGATGTGGGTCTGGAGAAAGGCGGTAAAAGTTAAATTGATTGAAATTAAAACCAGCAAAGAGGTTATAGGCATGATGGAGGTTTCTTGGGAGAAATCCAAAGAAGGCAGGAGAGATAGATGCTGAGGATTTTAAAAGGCGATAGAATATTGAAGAGGGGAGACCATCAAGCAAGCGATGAATGGGGGGTAAAAGAGAAAAAGCAAGTTGGTCGGAATGAAGGGAGATAGAATATACGCGGAATTGAAGGGTTTATTTTAGTATGGGATTTCATATTGTATCAGTAGGTCGAGGCTGAGGAAGGCAAGAGTATTCAGTTGATGTCCGTAACGTAACTTAGAAGATAGGCTGCAAAGTAATAATATAGAGAGAAAGAGATAGATTTATATCCGTCCCTCTATCCCAGACATCCCTTCCAAACCGCTCCGCTTTCCTCCCCGTTTTCACCTTCCTTCTTGTGGTCATAATGCCCTTTGGTACCTGTGTTGTGAATGGAGACTGGGCGTAATTGAAAAAAGAGTGAAATGGCCCTCTTCAGTTTGAGGTGCCTCTCTTAAAATGGACAGGTATAGGTGTTCGGGTGTGTGGGGAGCGAGGTAACTGCAGAGAGTGGAATGGTGTGTTGTATAGGGTGAGAAGAACATTGGGGAGTGAAACGGGAAAATAAATCCCTATCCCCATGATAATACCCTCCAAAAAAACTAGGGTAGGGGAATCGTGGTGCCGCGCATGCATATTAGTGTTTTGGTCCCATGAGGGATAAAAGTGATAATCCATAAGGGAATGGAGTCGAATCACTGCGAATGGAATTTATACCACAGGATATCCGATAAAGGTCGAATTGAATGCATTAACTTTTCTCTCTCTTAGGCATGAATCCACATTCACGCTTAATCGTGCTCCTAGATTTTTGTAGTCAAGAGTTTGCGAGCTTTCTTAAATATGATATCTCATGACATTATCTTTGAGTATATTAGTTGTACTGAGTAATTGTATGTTAATGGATCTTAGGAGGGATTCGCTTGCAATACTGAACCTGTTTCTCTTGCCCTCTGTAAGTATTTAATGAGATTACTTTTTTAACCTTCACATCATAAAAAAGGTACTGCATGTAAAAATATGGGCAAATGAATGCTACCATGATAAACTGATTTTTAGGGAAGAAATCATTCCCAGCAATAGACAAAACTGGAGGTCTGAGAAAGCAAGTTCCACATATATATAACCCTAAGATTTTGAGCAATAATCAAAACAAAAATTCATATAAATCTACGCTTTTAATCCCGAATACAAGTACATATGATTCAATTGATTCGTAGTGTTTATTATTTTGTTGCGTTTTGTTTAAATTTCATAGGCTGCAACTTTCTTTTACAGAATCAAGGGCCATGTTGTAAATTTGTTTTCAGGGTTCATGTGTTATTGCTTATCCGCGGCTGTGTTGTGCGACTCACCCAATATTGCGATTACAATTTGGCAACATTCTTGAGATTTCGTGATTTAAAATCGAAGCACCAATCAATGCGATACACCTTCATAGAAGTGTAATGCTGCTATGTAAATTTAATATTGACAAGATTCCATTTTTCGTAGGCATTCGATATACCAAAACCATTGTACACGATGAGAAAAAATAGAACGCCAAAACGCATGGACTTTATCGTGGTGATAAGTATGGAGTGGACTGGTGGTGCAAACTGCATGCAGTATTTGACTTATCTTCTCGGAGTCCTCTTTGAGTGAGCATATCAAATCCCAATCAATCACGATACTTCAATGGAATGGGCATTGTCTTATCCCACGTCGGCTATTGCCAACATATACCCAGTGGCAATTAAGCGCGTGCCTAATTATTATTAAACTTCGACTAAGTGTAATAATCATTTACAGTATAGAGCTCTAGAGTGGAATTCGTTTCATCACAGATCACACCTAGTCATTCATCAAGGAAATTAATTGGATTAACTATGCGAATCACTGTCTCGTTATCACTAGGTGTTATGTAATATTCATCATAACTCACAAATTGTATACTGAAGAACGAACAAGCGCATTCGTCTTCTTTCTATCAACAACTGATATTTTATTTCTCTGAGAGATATAATCGGAATGCAGAAATTAATTTACTAAGTCGTCCAGGAAAGTAAATTCAATTCCATCAAATGTTTTTTAAATCCATAAAATGGAACAGATTAAACCATCCAACTTTTCTTTCCTTAATTTCTTATTTACATTTCTTAAATTTTATATGCATACTATAATAATAAAGTAATCTGCCGGTGAAGGTAGGTTTTTGGATGGACACAACTATCAATTAACTTGCGACTCCAAACGAAACACAATCGAGCAACCTACTCATCAGGTCCCTATTTGCCTGTTGTATGTACATAAAATATTTTCTCTCTCTTCCATTCTCAAACAAAATTATTGGTAGTCAAAGACATGGTGAAATATTTTCCATCGGAGTAATTTTTCTTAAATTTTACCGAATGGGTAACGGTTCCATTCAAAAATTACTTTTACTTACAAAATAACTCTTCATTGGTATTTTCTCGCACACCAAACTATGATACTTACTTATCCAAATGTTGAATTTCATTCATGTGCAAAAACCTAAAATACTAGCTTCGTACTCGGATCAGCAATTACCTACCGATGCTGCAATCATAGTCATTAAATGACTAATCATTTAATCACTATACTCCAGTGTTTACTGTGCACATGTTGTTCGAAACTCTTTACCATAGGACCCTTTTGTATGTAAGGGAATTAGGGTTTGAAGAGAATAGAATACATTAGTTAATGGCGAATGTAGTGTATTTTACACATCTATCTATGGATTCAAAAAAAAACATTCACAGTTCTAGACATGTCATATTGGCTTAAATATCACAACTGTATTCATTATTACCTTTAAAAATAACAAACTGTACAATATTTATACACACAATGAGATACAAAAAATATCAATGGGAGACACTGTTGATGACATATATGATAAAGGTATGGAGCATCTAAAGCATTTTGGGTCGGAATTACGGAATTATATGAAAGTCTTCAATGTAATTTTCATTAAAAAACACTTGTCCTATAATAATATCATGGCCATTAAACAACATGCAGATATTGATAATTGGGGTATATATCAACAAACGGGTGAGATCACATATCACAATAAATATTATGTATGTCTTCATTTAAGAATGCGTCACTGTAGATATATGAGAGAGGTGAGTTACAATATGTTACATCTGGGAAGAAATGGTTTATTGTGCACTCTGCGTAGGATTGCCACTATTCACTAGATTGGCGGGCCTCTGAAGATATGAAATATAAACAATCGTCTAAGAGGGCATCAATGGAAAAGCTTTGGTAACAAGGATTTGAATAAATACGTACATCATTTAGAACAGCATGTTCTTTAAAAATAATAAAATCCAATTTATAACTTAAAAAGGACAATGAAATTTCAAGTGGTAAACATCAAAATATTGATACCGTTTACTGCAGCATGAACACATCACATGATTTAAAAAGCATAATGCTTAGGCCCTTTCTAATTTGATTTAATGGCAATCCTTAATACTTAGGGGTATGACACACTGAGAAACTGGCTATGTGAGTAGGTACCTAAAATCTACATTGGATCTTAGAATTTGGGTTCTAATAATCTGCAAATAAGTTTTTAATTCTTGGGAAGAGATAAATATTAAATGTCTTTAACACCAAACATGGACAGCTATGCAGTTTCCATTCTGCCACTTCTGTCAACTTAGAATAAAATTCCATTGGCTTCTGCGCGTTCTATTTACATGTACACACGCGTATACTTCTTATATCACATGAACTGAATAACAGAATTAACTGAAATATCCACGTTCTCCATTCAACACATTCTCTTGCTTCTTCCGCCAAATTCGTGGCACAAACGATGAAGGGTATCAGCAACTTTCATATCGTTCTCCATCTTTTTAATCCATAATGGCTCTTCTACCTCGGTGTCTTGATATTCACCACGCCCTTAACGTCCACATGTTCAGGTGATAGTTGCTTTGTTGCTGAACATTGTGACCATCAGCGGGGTACAAACGCATAGAGATTGTGAGAAGTTTCGCGAGGGCATTGTTTGCATAACAATGAAATGACATGGGCTATGGGCAACCCATTTAAAAATGAGCTCGAAGACAAGTGTCCGTTGGATTCTTCGTGACAACAGTTTCGATCACCATGCATTGAAGTCTCCCTTGAAGTCCTGCAAGCGTCGAAATCTCCTTAGAAGATGACGGACACCGGCCTTCTTAACTGCTCCATGGCCGCAGCCGGGTTCGAGTACAGGATGGACGTGGGATTGGGCGCGGCCGAAGGGTGGAAGAGAGCCGCGGCTGACAGGGGCGGCTGAAAGGGCGAGGCGGGCGGTGAGGACGACGAAGAAGAGGAGGATGCAGTGGACTTCCCACCCTCCGCCCCCGAGTATACGGACGAATAGAACGAGCTGACCACGGCGGCAGGGGAGTGCTGTTGACCCTGGTGCTGAGACCCCTCGGACGGTGTGGAGAGCGTGGCTGTGGTAGATGTGGTAGGCGAGGTAGAGGAGACACCGGCGGCCGCCGAAGACGCCTGGATCAGCTTGGAGAGGTGCACGGCATCGAAAGCCGAGCCGAAGTAGGGCGGGATGGCCGGGGGTGGTGGTGGCGGGAGGGGCGGTGTGTAGGCGGACGTGGCGGGGAGTCGGTGGTGGTGTTTGGGCAGGGCGGATGGCGATACGGAGGGTGATGAAGAGGGCGAGGACACGCTTCCGTCGTCCCTCTGCCGGAGGCAGTTGGAGCTGGGGATCCCGGAGGCGGATTGCTGCTGCTGGTGACCCTGCTGCGACTGTTGTTGTTGCTGCTGTTGTTGTTGTTGCTGCTGGTGGTGGTGAAGATAGGCGGCCAGGGGGTCGACGGTGGGGAAGTACGCAGGAAGTGGGAACGAGGGGAAGGCCGTCTTGAGGGCGTGGTGGTGCGCGGCGGCCGCAGCTGCGCCTTGATGGGCGTGGAACTGGTGATGCGCCGAGGGTCCAAGGGGGTGCGCGTGGTGGTGTTGCTGGTGGATGGCCTTGGGCTTCCTTCGCGGCCTGTACTTGTAGTCCGGGTGCTCCTTCATGTGCACCGCACGGAGGCGCTTAGCCTCGTCGATGAAAGGCCTCTTCTCGCCCTCGCTCAATAGCTTCCACTCGGCACCTATCGTGCAAGAACAAGAAATGCAATTAGAAGCTGAACTATCGAACATATAATTCAAGCACTCTTCATTTTTATCCATCCAATACATGTACACCCATAATTCCCTAATAGTACCATCGATAAATATGAGCCAGGAAGATTTCTCAGGGAAAGCACCCATAATCCGCTAAATATTCAGCAGTTTCTGTTCAATAATGAATATTTTGGCCGCTGGGAACACCGTAAACTTGCCGTCGTTGGTCTAAATGAAGGGAAGTAGAATGATGGAGAGGTCTGGAATCGAAGTGACGCTTAAGCAAGCATGGATGGCGTACATCCGTTAACATGGTTCTTGAATAACTACTGCTACGAGATAGCATGAAATGGGCCTCACTTGAAAGATGTGATTTGAGAATGGAGCATCCGAAAGCTCCGCAAAAAAATCCCACACTGTTGTACGGATTCTTAGTATTAGGGTTTTAAAAATCCGCATCTCTACCATAAATTGTAAGAAAGGGAAATTGAGCGCATTGCAACTCAGAAAGTAACAAGGGTTTATTTTCTCTCATTCAATTTGAGGACTACTAATTAATCACTGCAATAAATAACCTAACATGGCTGAGGACTTAACAAATCCAACGATAAGTACGCTTGTAGGTAAGACGAACATGAATTTAATATTTGAATTAGATGTGAAATAAACTGCAGGTACATCATTTCACCAAAGAATAATTTTTCTTACTCCTGTCGACATATTTTCTTGATGGATGTTGCCGAAAGTGAGAACATTTGAACGAGGTCGCCCTTTTCGGAGAAAGCTTCGTTTCAATGTGACATAAAAAGATAAATTAGCCCAATACTGTATGATTCAGATAATCAATCACACGTTATATAATTCTTGACCGCGACGAAATGAAGAATATGCATTCCAACAAATTGATGACCGAAAAATCTATGTGCCCATAAAGTACGCAGAATAAGGAACCTCGGGGTAAAGAGCTTCCTCCTAGGTACCATAAATTTGATATTAAAACATTGAAATTTTGAATTAGGTAAAGAAGCCTTTTACTCTTTATGAACTATTTTTGACAGTGATTCTCCAGAAAAGCCCTACAATTGCTGTGATAGCTAATGACGCAATGAGTTTTCGTGAGAGGGCAAGCTAGAATACTATGTGCGCGGCATATGCAAGACGTTTTTACATGTAATCGTTTAATGAAGTCATTTGTGATGGATTTGATAAGTCTACAAAAAGAAGACAAATAATTACACCTATTACAAATAGCAATCTTCGTAACTTCACAACATGCTGCACCTAAGGTGTACTCAATGAAAGTCCCTGTTGGGAATTTAGGAAGATGTGAAAGTGAAATACAAAACGATGAAATCGATAAGCAAAACTAACATAAGCACCCGCAAGTCCAAGTGGTGGGATGTTGGGAAAATTAATATGTAGAGCTAATGTATTGGAAATTTGTCCGTCCTGATACAGTAGAATCCTACCTGATAATCGTAGGTTATTGGAATTCTGTATAAGCTTGTCTTTGGGATGATGAATTTCTCTGTTACTGCCAGGAAGGGCAAGGCGAAATATGAGCGAAGCATATTAAGAATGAGCATAATTCATCAACATCAAAGAAACATGGAAAAAGATGTGTGCGACACATGGGGGACAAATTTTAGTAGCCACGTGGTCACTTCCTGCCTAGCGACCCATGAAATGCAAACCCCGTACGCTGGGAAGGACAAGGAGAGAAAAACACTTGGGTTTTTCCAACTTGCACACACAGTGGATTACCTCCACAATGGCACCCTCCACCCCATGCAAACACCTTCCTCCCTGCCCACGGGTGCTTTAGGGAGCAGATCCTGGGGAAACCCCAATCTTATACCCCCTCACTCGTAGAGGCCATTTGAGCGCAAGAGTGGGGGGGCCACTGGTTTCCCCAACGAAACCTATTCATGTCCAAGTCCTTTCTTTCCCTAGCCTTCCAACTTTACCCTCCCTCTTTCCATTATCTTCGCAAGCCCCTGCCTTATCCCTTGGTTGTGGGAAAAATGCCTCTAGAAATGTGCGTTATGCTTGAATTTGGGGAAACGGAAATATCGTTCGACTAACAAGAACTGAAACTTTACATAATCAAAAGGAGAAATTCAACTTTACCCGCAGGTAATCGAGCTAATAAATCATGCCAACCTAACTTAGTTGCCAGAAATGGGGATATCAAATAGATAACATGAATAATAGCACACTGTTATCAGAAGAATACGTGACCGTCACTGAACTTCAGAAGATCAAATGTCACCACTTACGGTTTTACCTTTAAGGTCACCGCATTATCTTTATTTTAGGGCAAAGTATTTTATTGCTAAATCAATTTTTGCATTGTTTAAATCTTCACGGGAAACCTGAATATTATAAAAGAAAACCTATCAATTGGACAACGGCAAATTGCGTAACGTTCCTAGCGGGCGAAAGTTGCTCTATATCAAAACTTGTTTGCCTAACTTTGCTAGTGGCCAAACTGAAGCATTTTATATCCCTAAACTTATCGTAACTTAGGCTAAGCTTTCAGCTGATTTACAGAAAAGTTTAGGAAAATCACAATATGACTACCGTGGCACGCAGGCATGTCTATTGGTCTAACATGAAGTTCAAGATACGCTTATCTTTACATGAATAACAAAAGTTGAAGATAATCAAGTAACTGTTCATACAAAGATATTAATTATCTAAGTTCTCGCGAATAAGGTAAGGCGAAGAACTATGTTAAAGGTGTGTCTTATACATTATTAAATCCCACGGGTGACAGATAAAAAATGGTAGAAGAATAACCACTTGCTCAGGTGAATATTTGAATCTATATTGAAAGAGAAACTCACATTCAAACTAGGAGAGCCAATTGTAAATAGTTTGTGCGCCTAACTGGATTTTCCTCCAACTTAGGGCTAGTGTGTATGTAATTGTCTTCAATATAATTAACTAAGGGTTAAGTGGAAGAAGAGTGTATAAGTCTCAATCTCGCCAATCCAATTACGTCGATAAATAAATTAGACCAACCTTTGGGTTCAAAACTGTGAAATCTATTCCTCCGCGTAACATCAAGCCCAGCATTCATTATTAAATCTACAAAGAGCGCTGATAATGAAACTGCTAAAAATATATGGAAACTCCCAACATGTGAATTAATTTAAACAAGAATAGATCTATAGACCCAAAACGGAAATTAATGAATAACGGGGAAAATTGGCTAGAAAATGTCGACTCTCCCCGCCGCATTTAGAGAACAGAAGAAAATAATACGCATATCAAATTGTAGAATGGACACTCAATCCACGTATATAATTAATGCAAGCTATTACTCTATATAATATATGCATAACGTCTGACACATTTTCCATGTGAAGAGGTTTTTCCACACCCTTTCATATCGATTCATAACGTACGCTCCTAAGTCGAATTTCAAGTAATTACAATGCGGAATACTGATATCCCAGGCCTGCTGAGAGCCGAGAAAGAGATAGATCATTGCCCTCTTGAATGCACATAATTGATGTACATTGTACCACAAAAGGCAGCCCATCCACGCACGCGAATCTCCGGATCCCTACTCACAAACCGAAGCATCCTCCAACACACAGACGAGGTAACAAAATAACCCACTCCCATTTCCCCGCTGGAAGGCCACACTTCATCCCCTCACTGGATACTCGGGTGGCTTCGCCATTCAAACACCCTCAACACGAATGTGCGCCCCCCTGGTGACCCCCTTAAATCCCCTCCCCGCGGTTCCTTCCGGGAAGGAAGGAACGTGAGGACCTCCTAGGGAAACATCCCAGGCTTGGGGGTTCAAAATCACACCAAAACCCCCATTCCGTCCCGACTTTCCGAACCTCAGCATAGCAGGGGCGGGAATTCACGTGACCCGGTGGCAGAAGAGCACCAGCACCCTAATCCCCAGCACTCACCCCTCCACCCCCCCCCCCCAGAGGGAACCGCCCTACCCTCGCAACTCAGTCAAAAGCTTCCCCACCCTCTCTCTCTCGTCCCCGGACTTGTATGCCCATCGAATGCCATTGACGGATGGGACGAGACCCGCGAGGCCGCTACCCCCCCCCTTCCAAACATTCTGCCCTTCCTCCCCCCCCATTCCGGTATCTCCACCTTTTTATATGACCACCTGGTCTTCCAGGCTAAACTCCCTCCCTCCCTCTATCTCCTACTCATTTGGGTTCGAACCAGGTGAAAGAGGAGTCCAAACGGGAGGAGGTAAGGAGTGTGGGAATCCCCAAGGGGTGGGCACGCACACACAATGGGAAAGAAAGGTGAAGGGTGCGCGTATGAGGGAAGCAGGCAAAAATGACAAGAGGGGGTGAAAGAATGGGAGAAGGAAGAATGGCCCGGTTCTGTGGGACCTAAGGTGTACAAAGGGCCCGGCCGCGCGGCAACTTGTGCGCGACAATGACGAAAAGGAATAAACACAGAATAAAGAGTACTGGGCCTTCTCTTCCTTGCGCGTCCATTCTTTTTCCCCACGGGGTGAGGGGGCCGTTCAAAGGCAGGCGAGGAAATGATCTCGAATTATATGACGCCCGAAGAGAATGCACCCAGATTATGATACTAGATACACATCTACATGCCCTGCAAAGTAGCGTAAACGATGTGCGACGAAGGGATGGTAATGCCCTGCACCTTATACCAACGCGGACCCATTCCCCTGAAAGATCCACAGATCTCCTTCCAAATTTGTGAACTGAACAGTTCCCATTATCATTCCGTTGTGCCCATTACCGCTCAACGCAATAGGCATTCGGAGGACTGAAGACGAGACGCGATTAAGATTGCGCATCGTACTATCTTGCCCGGAAGGATTCTTCTGCACAGGAACGTTAATAGGTGAGAAACATAATCAATTGAGTCGACACAGTGAGGGGCGAGATT
Organism: Hetaerina titia; assembly: GCA_037158775.1. Lineage (NCBI taxonomy): Eukaryota > Metazoa > Arthropoda > Insecta > Odonata > Calopterygidae > Hetaerina > Hetaerina titia. The sequence continues at coordinate 63,317,363 of CM073778.1, read as the reverse complement.
AAAGTTGACACACGAGATAGGAAACGGAAAACTGAGGTTCCCTGTACCGCTGATTAAAAATTGGGCTAGTTTTCAAGAGAGATGCGGAAATTATCCCGCTCACGAATGGCCACATTCAGACTGTGGCCTTATTCGAGTAGTGAAACGTGTATGGCTATGATACTCCCCGGTTTTCCTAATTACCTGCATTTTTAACGAAGATAAGGATTTTAATTTGAAAATATACTAATTTTAACACTTGTTGTTGCACAAGTTGAATTTTGCATTGATGAATAAAGCAGACCAGCTTCATCAGTTGGCCAAATTTTGAATTCTGATTACCAATACTCCGAATTAATATTACCCTTGCAGTGATTTCAAATGAATTAAAACTTTCAGCATTAATTTAGTTACGATACCGTATTTTTTCGGGTCATGTATCCATTTAGCGAAATTTGCAAATGACAAAAAAGTTGCATTTGTATCATCTGAAAAACGTGAATGGATTGAGACTGCGGTCGGAATAACAGAAATTGTACATAAAATGTTTGTATAAACAATAAAAACACAACTGTAACATGCAGCATAGGCTTTTGCGGCGTATATACGAAAACAAATGTGACATATAGGTATAAAGCGTCTACGCTCTCATATAAAGTATCGCAATGTCAGCTAACTCTACCAAGGCACAGTTGGGATAATATTTTATTGTCATCATTAAAAAAGTAATGGACCGCGTCTTTCTACAAGGGATTCATGGCTAGACAGCAGGTAAGAAGCGCTGAACGATATGGATAATGGTAACCCTACCGAAAACACAACATCGCTAGCCATGCCTGATGGGAGGAACTTATATGGACAAAGTCAAGCGTTTACATTACCACGACAGCTTTCCTCGCATAATAAAATACTTCATGCGAAGGCTTAAAATTCTATTATATGGTTCAAAATTGACACCAGCAGTCCCAATATCCTACTAAAATGGATTTTTCTTCTATATTCGAGGACACATTATGCATATGTTGAACATACAAATTCACCAAGAGGAACTGCGGTAGGAGGGAGGGCAAAATAAACAGGTAATTCCTTCTCAATTACGATTTCACATAGTCATAGCGTAAACACTAAGCTATTTACGCATATCTCACCGATGCATGCTGATGTTTGACGTGGGCATTGGGACACCTTACTTCTTGTCAAAATTTAACTGAAATTCCACCATTAATGTTCACTCAAAACAACCATGTTTCCACCACAGTATTACGATATTAGGTCACATCGAAATATAGGACACATGCTTATTGATATATTGTCGTATTTTGATATGATATGATGATGCCACACAGTAGTTGTTTGTATTAAACATCAAGTGTGGAATTACTGTTCCATTTCATCTGCGCGACAATAACGTTTATATACATTGATGATATTATACATAATACATGTATGAACTAATTTTTACGCAGGCATGGCTGGTGCCATAACACCCCCACGCCCTTTCGGTGCCTTACTGGGAACAGTTTGTAACAGATGTAGATCATATCGAATTTTCAAAAGGTGAGCAACTCGAGCCCATGATATCTCGGCCACACCCGCGACCAAACCGGTACGAATGATGGGTGCCACACACCGTAGGAAATTAAATTACTCTTCCGAGGTTTGGATACCCAAACAAAACGTGGCCAAATGTTTGGGAACGGCCGTCACAATTAGAAAAAAAATATCGATCGAAAGAGAGAAAAACACCGCCCTATGGCACCCCGCGTGATGCGATTGACACCCTTTCTCTTTTTTTCCGATACATTTGCAAACACAAGTGCAGCACTTGTGCATCCGCGGGAGAAAAAACTACGCGGCGTCGCGAACAATTGGATGCAGCGGGCTGACAGAGAGAATAAGAGACAAGAGTGTCGCGATTATATGGAGGGCCGTCTGCGCGTATGGGGAATGGAGGAGAGGGGGGCGTTTGAAGGGGGAGCGGGCAGGGTTTATTCAATTACGGAGGCAATGTTTACGCCATTGTCGCTCCATTGTTCGCCGCCGAATGGCGTCCCGAGGTCGCACGTCGGAATTGTGATTGCGGCGGGAGATTGGGACGTGCGCGAGCCGCGGGTGGAAAACAAATGAAGCCGGACAGGGCGCACTCCCCTGAAACGGTTATTGTCGACCGTACCCAGTGGCGTAGTTTTCGCCCGCCCCGCTTCTTCGTTCGTACATTTATGCATGGAAATCAGCGGTTGAATTGGAGGACGCTGGAAGTTAGTGATCGCATTCTACATTTCTTTCGGGTCAGCATCCACGAGCAATCACATGCCTTGGCTATAAGGATATTAAAACAATTAAAGCAGATTATATGAAAAATTAAAGACACTAAGAACCTATGACAACAAATTGGTGTCGATCGCTATTTCAATAATTTCCGTCTGGGCGATCAATGGATGGCGAGTTATCACAATTACCCGACGCTAATAATAATCGGAGTTCACGGAGGAAAACTGGATTCAACCTTATGAGTTTTGTCTCGAGTCGCAGCCATTCACGACTTGTTTGACATTCACGAGGGGCAGGAAATTGTGAAAAATAGGAGCTACGGGGTAAGAACAGTCCCTTGGCCTTAATGCGTTAAGTTCGCACGCCCAAGAGTTCAGGAGCGAGGTGAACTCACCTCCTAAATGTTTTTGAGTGCGGCTAAACTAACGTTGATGACTGTGGCTTTTCGGGACTCGGGCAAATTGAATCGTCCCGTCTGATTTATAACGATGTCGCTATATCAGCCAGTCGTGTTTGCGCGTGCGGTGCACTGGATTTCGTTTGTGTACCTTGAAACCCATCCACGAAATTTCAATTCTTCCACACACTTACACACCCTCAGTGGGTGATTGCACACTTTTCCATTGATCTTTGGCGTACCTATGTAGCTTAATAGGCATGAATGTTCACCCAAAATCGCTCTAAATACGACACAATGTCAACATATGCATCTACCAAATCATCGGACGAAAAAATCTGCATTATACAAAGGATTCGTCACTACCAAAATGCTAAAACACTTGAGACGGCGCCGACAGCGCGGAGAAGTAGTGAACAGCAATTGGTTAAGCAATCGTAATACTCGGTAACAGCTAGCTATACATACGGTTAAATGCCGAAAAAATATCAAAGATAAGGCTTAGGGTCCCTGATAGATGCATTCTATTTCATTTTAACTTACCAATGAAAAAAATCAATGGCACGACAACCATGTTGATAGTTTTTCAATGCCACCAACCGCTATTTTTTATCATCAGCCATCAGCGTCTACAACATACCCCGTAATCCGTAGAAAGGGCATATATGGTGGGTGTTGTTAAGGCACCAACAAATACATGAAGAATTATTAGTTTTTACATGCATCGAGTATGTTGGCTTTTATGCAAAAACACTCGTTCACATTGATAACGCCATCATCGTTGCGTTTGACCGATTTTTTAATATCGTCCGTCCCTGAAAGCGACAAATCACACTCCATTTGCGTAATATGTCATATGTAACATAGGACGAAAACATGTTCAAAACAAGGAGTCTTTCGAAAAGTGAATAATAATAATTTTGTAAGTGCTACTGATTTTTACTTAAAAAACGACCGGCTTCGTCGAATAGGCGACATCATCGGGTGTTCGACGAAACCGGTCGATTTCAAAATAAAAATCAGTGGAGCTTAAAAGGTATTATTATTCACTTTTCATCATGAAGTTCCATCAAGTTGAGTCGAACCATCATAGAATTCATGGAGTCTTTGGTTCATTTTTGAGTTTATTTCAAAACCCCTAGTTTGTTGCATGTGTTCATATACTTTGGCATTTGTGTAAGGTCAAATGGTTTACATGAATATATACGTCTCTGTGTGTGTGTATGTGTCAATGGCCACAAATTTGTTAGTTTTGTAGGTCTCTTCCTAGTGCCAAACAAAGTTAAATCTGTATTAAGGTGCGTTCTTTCTTTCAATAGGTGGTTCTGCAAAACTTCCGCAAAGTACCAGTAAGAGGTTTGCTCTTCCGAGTTGAAGGATATAACAGTGCCCGCCAACCCCACAATCAACTTCATCGCACAATACAAGTATCTAAATAGAGCAGGTAAGAGTTTCTATTTTGTCTGCCCAATTTTTATTCCCTCCGGTAAAAAAATAAGGGGTGGAGATATAATGCTCTCTGCGATCCTGAACACCCAACTATGGCTGCGTAAATCACCGTGGGCGATTTGGATGCACTGGTGGACACCCACCGTGAAAACCCATTTTATAAATTTTGCAGCACTAAAATTTGTAAATATAAAAGCGCAATTAACGTTAAGCTTCGGTAATGACGGTCGTGTCATTCCACGCGAAAACCCCCGCCAACGCAGATCAGAGACAGTGCGGAATGAAAGGGGAGAAAATCTCGGTTTCAATTACAAGCTTGGAGAAATCACGGAGAGGATCATTGGCGCCGTAGGCAGGGAAAAAATTCCTGCACATGTGCTCCTTGGCCCCCCTACCCTCCAACTCTACGCCCTTGTGATCATCGCCCTCGTCCCTTTCTGACCCAACCCTCTCTCATGACTCTTCACGTGTCTTTCCGCTTTTACCATTGCCCAACAAAAAATAAAATTGGGCCACTCGAGAACCCTCGGCTCCCGATGCCGACCGACGCAAAGCCGCCACGATAACACTCGGGCCAGAAGCCTTTAAACGGAGATAGAGGTGGTCTCGTATTTCTCGGGTATGCGCAAGTAAAAAATAAAGAGGATGGGAGGTTTATTGAGAGAGGCAAGAGCACATCGAGGGATTCCACCACAACGAAACAAGAGGGATTACGGAGACCACTCAGGCACGGCTGTGTGGGACTCAAAAAGTCCCCGACATGCCAAAATCTACGGAACACCCCATAAACCTCCTCATACGAGAACTTTTTTGGTACATACACCAGAGGATGTAGGGAAACCAGAATGAAAACATGTGGAAGTCAGTCGTTATGAAGAAATTGTACTAAACTATGGCTTCACATTGCTATCAGATAACAATGTGAAGCCTTCTTCTAGACTATTACTGGATTATTATTCTCTTTTACGGGTGGTGACCTAACACCCCCCGCCACACGCCCTTGCGGCGGCTTTCGGGGTGTACTGAAGATAATCTTGGGAGGGTAGTCGCTTCAATCACCAAATTTGCGTGAGTTACTTCAACTGTTAGAAGAAAAAAACTTTCGAAATTCACGCTGAAATGGAACAATTTCATCTTTACTGATGGATGCGATGCTAACGGAGAATATAAATGAAAATTACCGCAACAACAGACGGGACAATTTTATCCATCGTCACTTACGACAACTTGTAATACTTTATAATATTTTTACCTAGATGACGGCTGCCTACTTTAAATCTAATCCTGTGAAAAATTCCAGTGAAAAATAAATCTTATTCCAATCACTTCGACCGTAAACTTCGCATTCTGCCTCTCCCTACGAACCGGCCGGGCCATGTAGAATGGGATTTTACGTTGAACATTTTAGAAAAAACCCACACTTCTTCCGAAAAAATTCTAAGTAGAAAAACAAACTGACATGGTAGCAATATCTGTGAGGTAGCAATATCAATTGTTAGTTGAAATAAAGAGTTCCCCGAATCAGTCGCAGAACTGAGATTTGAAAGGGATCGGGACACCATTTAATAAAATCTTTCTAAAGGAGTACCGTCTTATTCATAAATCTGCAGTGGGAAATAGCGGAAAAAATTGTGGCTGTAAATTTAAGGAGCATGTGCTTTGGGCCGAAGGCCAGGCTGATTTAATGGAGAACATACTGGAAATGAGAGTATAGGCACTGATTATGTATTTCTTCCCCCTCCCTTTACTACAACGTAGCTAAAATAAGTGCATATGATTTTTCCATAGAATTTTCCATTTCACCTAGGAAGATGCAAGAGTCCCCGCCTTTCCTGGAGTGCATGGCATATGTAACAAAAAGTGTCGGGAGATCATTAGCCAAGATTGGCCTGCATGCAGTTTCTTAAGCATACCGGTACATAAGCAATATTCTGAGCACTTCAACACAAACAAGTATTTGGGGGATGATTAAAATTTGGACACACGCAGAAAAACTTCCCTATCAAGCAATTTCTTTCACAGTTACCTGGGGTATCCCAGGTAACCGGACAAACCCTCTCCTCCCTTAACGCCAGTTGTGTAAAACCAAGGCCATTTTTAAAGATTTATTCTTTTATTTTACTAAAGTCGCAACTAAAAAACAGCACACAAGGATACCATCATATGTTTCCGGAGCATAATGGATTTTTAACAGCGCCTTACTTCGATGAACAGCCCTCAAAATTTCTGCCTACGCCATGATTTTCTGATCTGGGACGCAATCTGGGCTTCTGAATTTGCAGTAGTGTTCATTCCTAAGGATCTTTTGCTAAGATCTACGTGAGAAACCATCCACAAAAATCTTTCTCCATCAATCTAGACGTCCAATAATAATATTATAATTACAGATTCTTGTCTGGTTTACTTCCATAACAGAGCGGCCATTAAATCGCCAAATGCATGTATTACGAGCATTAATTCAGCTAATATGTGCCATAAATCTGAAATTAGCCAATTAAAAACTTATTTTCGCTCTGCGAACCACTACGACTTGATAGTAGGGGCGAATTCTTAAGTATGTAAATTCAAGTGAATATGAAATTTCTGAAATGTACTCGTAAAGCAACCAAGTATTCCTTTGGTTGGAAGACAACACATAAGAAAAACCAGCTAGCTGATCGCGACAATTCATTCTCCAGTTGATGCCATGCCATAGGGAGGGGTAACGGTGGGTATCTTTGGCATAAAATCACCCAATAAGTTGATATCCCATTGGTTTACATTATACATAAAATTATCGGATGCGATTTCTGATAACAAAAAAATCCGTCAGAAATGCTCATAAGCCAAAATAACATTATATGAGAAACGAAAATCGGACGTTACTTGCGCAGTACTCATGTACCCATTTAAGAATATACCGGTCGGATCATCATCAATGAAGTCTAGAAAAATGTTAAAAAACGATTTTTAACTAGGCCAAACTTTGGAATACGCGGCAAGCATATGTGATCCATGGGAGAAGACGTTAATTGAGGAATTGGAAAACGTACCGTGAGAATTCACTATTCGTGAAAACATTCCACGAGAAGTGAGCAAGCGTGTGGTAGGTATGTCAGTGGGATTATTCTGGGATGTTTCACCAAAAGAGCCAGAAATTTAAAAAAGTTCAGGACACCCTAGTTTGCCTTCTACCTCGAGGGAATTATAATAATTATAATTAATATACCACAAAATTAATTTGGTAGAGTCGACCACGGATAAAACGAGAGAAAGGTACCGCCGTGGATAGATTCTAGTACTCGTCCTTTATTGGTAAGAAACACTATCGTAATAATCGAAGCACCCAAATATTTTTATTAATAACCTTAAGTTAATGATTTGGTAAAATCTGGAAAATATGTATCATTACTAAGATCTGAAATAGTAACATTTAATTCCTATAACGTAATTTTCCAGCACCACACAATTTAGCATTCAGGCGGAAGGCGGGGAGGTAATAGTAATATTTAATTCCAATAACGTAATTTTCCAGCACCACACAATTTAGCATTCAGGCGGAAGGCGGGGAGGTACCTACCACATACTTTTATATCTACATTTTACCCCACAAACCGTCTAGGAGAGCGTTTGACTGGCGCAAATATACATTGAAGCAGCATTATTCTGCTTTATACCAGAGGCAAACCAAAAACAGTTAATGCCACTATTGTTTTGAGTATCCGAATGCCAGATGGTAGCCTCTCCCAAACTCAAGTCGTAGTGCATAATCTCTGAGAAAGTAACACGTATCATTTTGTACACAGCACGGGGTGTAAAAATGAGTCACTAGAACATAGATATCCAAATTAAGCCATGGAAATGTTACCAATGAGCCTTGGTTCCGGCGTGGGACTGGGAAGGAGTCGCTCGCGTTTAGTCACGGTGAGGAAGCCGAGAGCACGGGAGGCAAATCACCGGTGCCCTGCGTGGGCGACTCAAAGCAGCCGACAATGAAAGATCACCGGCGGGCAATTCTGTTAGGTGGGGGAGTATCATTTTTGGAACATTTACACGCCGATCCGCGATGAACCTGGTGTTTTATTTGACAATATGCTAAAGAGAACGCCTGAAAGACTTACACCGAGTACCCAATAATGGTAAACCGCCAAAGCTCTCTGCTCAACTGGCATTCAAACAAGAATTTCCTAATAGTGGACTAAAAAACAAACGGTTCTAATACCACAGAAAACCATGGGGTTACTAAATAAAGTGGCTAAGGTGCCGAAATGAATTTTATCCGTAATATTAATACGCGGGATTGTATATCAATATGATGAGCTGTAAGTGAAATTTTTAATCAGACATCCTGGTACTGACTATATCAAATATCGGCATGGATTATTATTTTTAATGTTATTAATTTACAAATCATTTGAGCTGATCCCTGAAGCAGAGGGTATAATGTATGTTAACAGCGTGTTAAACTGATAGAAAATTGACCCGATGGACGGAATCCTTTTCCGCAATTCATGAAAACAATATTGGGAAATATCACGTTTGACAATTTTCAGCTGTCTAAATTAATATGAAATCATAATAATCCAACACCTCCAGAACCAACTATATGCCAAACATCCGTCAAACTCTTCCGAAATGGCCTGGTACATATTATGTAGATATATCGTAAGTAACAGTTTCCCCTCCTTGCAAAAATTAATAACACATATATTGAGCCTACCGACATTGGTGTATAGATTATATAAACGAATCGTGACCTAAAGTATGACAAAGAATTCAAAACTCAAGCCTCTTAGATTGTACACCTATGGCGGAGACTTTCTGCGGCGGCGAAGTTCTGTAATATAGAAGAGACCCCTCAGAAATACGACCCTTATCCTCCCTGAATAACATCCTAAGTTTACTGTCAATAATTTATTCAACCCATAATTTATTGCTCCCATAACGAGCAAGTCGTATTATATGCTTAGGTAGGTATTGGAAAGCAATATTTACGTCAAAGTAAATTTTGATGCGGCAAGCCACGTGTGGAATCAACTCCCTGCCACACACCTAAGCAGTGGTTTACAGTGTACCATGTAGACGTACTTAATTGAGAAACCCGGGAAATAAAATGAGGGAATAATATGTACAACTACCTTTTTCACATTTCAAGGCCAACAAGTGGGCACGGTGCCACAACACAAACAGCCAACCTCTAAACGAAATCTCCTCCGCTGCCCACGAGAATAATTTACATGGTAACGGCAACGCGCACCGATGGCAATTGAGTCTCAAGCCTCATTTTAAGTCGTCCTAGCTTACGGTGGATAGAAGGAAAAATTACTTTCATTCGCGATCCATAAATTCCCTGTGGCATAACGAGCTCATAAAGGAGATTTGAGGCAACATGTCATGCAAATACACAACACTCGTTATAGGTGGTGAAACAGGAAGGACCACATTCGTTTACCGTGAAAGATTACCTAACACCCTCCTGATTTTGAGAAAAAAATCAGTCGGAAGAACACGTAAAGTTATTCCAGCCAAAATTATTTCACTGTTCAACATCTTATGCGGCGAGGAAATATCTATAATATACAACATACAATTATATATTTGGATACACGAAAATAGACGTATAATATTCGAATTACGTATAACTACACTTGTAAAATCACACACAAAAATAAATGTAACAATTTCGACGAAATTCATCCGTTAACATCTAACTTCATTAGAGTAATAACACTATAATGACACTCAGTTTCCCTTTGGACACTGCTACACATTACCGAGATACCTCTGGTAAAACATTCAGTTGAAAGATAAATAGAGTTCCAACTTTCTTCAAAGTGAACTCCCTCCCATAAAGCTACGTTAATAAATCTTTTGTCAATAAATATTCCCTATTCTAAGTGATAATCTTCGATATACACGTTGAATTCACAAATTGATTCTGCCAATATATCGAAATAAGTGGGTGATTGATAATACAATAACTATACAAAATGAACTAGGTTATCTCAGGCATTAACTATTAAAAATTCATATTTTTACTGTGAATAGAATAACTTTGATTTAAAATTTAAGAAAAATAGTCACTAAACTGTCCGTACCGAATTCATCTCACGGGGCAGTCCCAAGAGAGGAAAACTGAAGATCAAAAATGTATCGAGAAATTCGAATCTTGCCTACCAATAGCCTAGCCGTGTCATGGCATGTCAATGGCTTTCTTTATTAAGTTCTAATTTCTTTCATCAGCGAATGGCAATATACTTATTGCCAAAGATTTCACCAATCATTTCGGACGTTCGATAGTGTATGTCCCGCATGTCCATTCTATCCGCCAAATAATTTGTAGACAATTATGCCAAGAGCATTACAGCGGTGAGTGATATTATTTCAAAATTTCCCCCGCGAATACGTTTTTCAGCTGCGCAACTGGCATTCGACAACGATGAGAAAATGAAAACTTCAGAACTGTCAACATTCGGATTACATACTCAAGAAAAATCCTCATCTGCAATCCGATAATTATGGCTTGCCTTTTCACTATAAACTGAATTCAGGAAGCGCATTGAATATAATGGCACCTAAACACTTCGCGAAAACGGACGTTAGTTATTATGGTATTCTTAAACCCTGGCACAAATCCTCAATATTAGGTAACATAGTATAAGACAAAATGAACTTCCAGAGTATAAAAAAATTCCCAGCGCTAGCAATGAAATATTACTAATGAATGCACTAAAGTACACGCTGAAGAAATATTGGGAAAGCGAAACGTGGACCACAGAACTTACCCAGTCGCTTGGATATCTCCGAATTATGCATCTTTGGGTTCTCGAGCGCGATCTTCCTCCTCTGGATCCTCGACCACACCATGAAGGCGTTCATGGGCCTCTTGATATGCGCCGATTGGCCACCGTTGGTACCGCCGCCCTGGGAGCCCTGTTGGTCCCTGTGGCCCCCCTGCGTCCCGCCGCCACCTCCGTGGTGCTGATGGTGCAACGCCATCGACGCCTGCTGCTGCTGCTGGAGAGCGTGACTCTGGGCGGTCGCGGATAGGGAGTGTCCCTGGGACGCGGCGTGGTGCTGCCTCTGCCCGGCACTCTGTTGCTGAGCGGACTGGTGCTCAGAGGCACCGCCTCCGAGAAGCGGGTGCAGGTGGTGGTGTTGATGGTGCTGGTGATGATGGGCGGCGGAAAGGAGGGCGTCCGCTTCGGAAGATGCCGACGGTGGGGGCGGGAGGAGGGGATATGAGGGATGCAAGTGGTGGTGGTGGTGCAGGGACATGATGGCGTGTTTATTTGACTCTCTGGTCTGGCACCTCACGGGGGAGGGGGTATGGTGCACAACGGCACCGATTAAGTCCAGGAGATCGAAAAATGAAAGAAAATCAAAGGTTTTTTCCTCTCTCGGAGCAGTACGGTGGGGCGAGAATTTCCCGCGGAGAAGGCGGGTGGGTCAGGGGACACTTCACCGGAGGGTTCCCGGGCTTCGGAGACCTGAACGACCGTCGTTTCCTCCGGACGGATCCCCGGACACCAACAAACTCGCCGCGGCTACCACCTCTCTCCTTCCCAAAAATCAGGTTTAGCGCTCCCACTCGAGCAATACTCTGAGCTACTGCTAACCAGTGAGAGTTTCCAAACGAGACTGCCGCTTCCCTGCCACCTCTCCCACCCTCGCTCCAGGACGGTCTTCCCCCCTCCCCCTCCGGCGAACGCGGAACCCGCCGGGGACTCCGGCTCGGCCAATGGGCGCGCGAGACGTCACGCTGAGCGGCGCTGGGGAGGCGTGTCGGTCCGGAGAGTTGAAAAAGGAAAAATCGACGGCGGGAGAGGGACGGGGAAGAGAGGCGGGGTCGACCACGAAGGGGTGGCGGACCAATGGGTGAGGCGCGCGCCGGCCCCGCTCGCTCATGGCCGCCACGCGATTGGCGGAGCCTATCTTCCCCCTCCCGGGGCAGTTGGGGAGGCCGCCCTTTTGTCCCCGGGTGTGAAAAGGGGCGTAGAATGGAATGCATTCAAAGAGCGAACTGGCAGAGGGGGGGTGGAAGGGCATGAATGGTGGCGGGGGAGGACTCGAGGGAGAAACGGGAGAGGAGGGTGGAGTAGGATTGTTCTTTTGCGGCCTGAGACGTGTGAAGGGTCTCAGTGAGGGATGGGGAGGTGGGCAAAAGGGTTGAAAGGACTCGTGGAAGGGGTTTGGGAAGGGTTCTTACGGTAGTAGGGAGTGGACGAGGCGAGGCCACGCGGAGGAGAAAAAGCTCCTCAGGGTGACACCTAGCGGAGTGTCTACGCACTTGGCACTCCTTGTGTAGCAATGGCTCTGAATGTTTATCTCTCCTCGAGGGCTGGCAGACGAAGGATTCCTGTAGAGGGGGAGAGGAGGTTCGTGTGTCCCACGGGGGAGAGGGATCTCAAGAGCCTCTCCAGTCGTTTCTTTCTCCAATTTGGGCTCGTCTTGACGAATTTCACGCTTTCATCTTCAATTTCCCTCACTGAATATCTTCCACGAGAGCAATCTCTCTTCAAAGTGGGATTAAATCCGTTTGTTAAAGCCATCAGCTCCAAAAGGAATGGTTTTCGGGTCTTTTTAGAAAGAATTAATAAATAACTGATGTGGTCCTTGAGAAAGGGGTTAATGGAAAATGGTTCCAAAATACCTTCGTCAGATTTCTTTTCCGAGAAAAAAACTTTCAATCACACCTTTTCGTATTTACTATGGAAATTTTAGTTAAATTGTTGTTACGAATTTTTACCTGAAATTAAGGCAAGCCATTTCATTGTATTTGAAATAACTACCAGGCATCTCAAGAGGTTAGATATAGCTGTCTTTCCAGGTGTAGGGATGAAGCCAAAAAGACATTTTCGTATATAAAACATAAAAAAGCGTCATCACCAAGAATGGGCGAGGAATGGTGAATTTGACTAACTAGTCTGTCTACAGCGAAATAAAATATATATTCTTTACGTATATCTATTAGCAATAAAATGACGATATTTATGAATCATACAATGATTTACAGACACATTGATGCATTGACATGACATAATGAAATGCGCGACTCGGCGATAAGGCATTATTTTATATTTGTTTAAGATATGTTAATAACTACAATTAAGTTCGTTAATAACATAGCACATTTTTCAATCAAGTCGCATTCTATATCTAAAACCGCAAAAAAAATTAAAGCATAGATATAAACTTATTTAAATGAAAGAAGTGACTTGGTAATTCCACACGAACGTTATTAAATAGCAACCTAGGTTTTGACGCTGGGTGTCATCATCAGGTCTGATTTCTTTCATTGAAGTTACGTTGGAGACAACAAATTTGGTAGAAACACTTGAAACCTACAATTTTTTGCAATCTAATATGAATTCTCTAATCTCCCTTAAATATGAAATAAGAAGATCGACATAAATGCCTCACGATCCATCAAAAAGGTGTATGGCAGGGGGTACAACCACCAAGATAATGCTACACATAATATGTATAGCAATATCTTGGTTTATTACTTCATTAATAGCATTAATCTCCTACTTTTCCGCCGAAAATATTCAGTGGTAGAAATTTGTGAAACCATGTGCCTCTACATAATACCCCACAAGCGGCCGTGGGGGTGTATGGCGGGGGGTGTTACGTCACCACCCGTAAAATACAATAAAATCACATGCGAAACCAATGTATTTATACAAACCTACACCAACAGAGGCGTAGATATTCATTCGAAAACCTTTTTAACTGACACGAATGTAAATACATGCACAATCAACTAACATGCACATGCACATAGACCTACAAATGTAGTCAAAATCTATCCAATAACGTGTATATTAGACTTGAAAAGTAGGAAGGGAAAATTATGGTGAATTAGTTTTGTGCTGCATGCAGGCATTGGTAGCGTCACTCCGCAGAGAGAGACGAAGGATGAAAGGAGGAAGAAGATGGAGCACCACTATTCATGTGAATAATTTAAAGAATGCCCTATCCTCCGCAACTACACACTGGTGTTTACATCCCATGCATTATATAGAGGAGTTGCTCGAAGGATATACGATACATTTAGAAGTTCTTCCCTCATACAATATGCATTCAGAATCAAATGGGGCCCTAATGCTCGAATATTTTTACTACAAGGCTAACATTGAATGACTTAGTCAAAGAAAAATATCAAATGCATCATGTGTATAGTCACGTGTGCTTTTGTATACTATATAAGCTAGCATGTACCTATTTAAACCCATGCATACGATAATGTTTTATCCGAATTTATTTGCAAGGTTCATGGCTGCATGTGCCTTAACACCCCCACCATATATCCTTGTCGAAGCATGTGGGGTATTGTATACGAGGTATGTCCAATACATACGCGACCTGAGGCCATACAAACTTTATTTTGCAAACTTTAGTTTACATCGATTTCGTGCCCTTCAAAATAATACCCATTCGTTTGCTATGCACTTATCCAATCTTCTTTTAAACTGTTTAAAGCACACTTGTAAGTCCTCGGCAGTTAGCCTTTTTTGTTGTCTTGTCGTTTCTTGCTTTATTGTGTCCACATCTTCCCAATGATGTCCCCTCATCACATTTGTGAATTTTTGGAATAGGAAAAAGTCGTATGGGGCGACATATGACGAATAAGGAGGATGATGAGTGAATAGGGAGGATGGTGATTGAATTTTTTGCGAGAAACTGGCGAACAATCAATGCTGAATGTGCAGGTGCATTATTATGGTGAAGGATCCATACATCATGCTCGGTTAAAATAGGGTGCACTGTTGATTTTCCTAAATTCAGTTCATCACCTATCATTCGGACAATTTTTCGACGATCGGTAAGGACAAGGGACCGCACACGATCAATGTTATCGTCAACATAGATGGTTGAAGGTCGTCCCGGCCTCTGTATCATCTGTGGCGTCTTGTCAGCCATCTTTAAAACGCTTAATTCACTTGAAAGCGATGTTTTCTTCAGGGCATAATCACTGTAAACATCTGTCAACATTTCAGTAATTTCTGGATAATTTTTACCGCACTTCGCCAATTATCTTGATGTTGATCGTTGCTCCGCGATTTCGTCAATTTTTATTTTAGACAAACCGTAAAAACAAGGACAACAGAAACTAACATAACTGACCCTAAACGCACAGCTCGACGATCCGCCAAGCACAGACGGCTTATTGGGTCTCAGGCAACTAGAACCTTTAGTGGGCGGGATAATAATCTGCGTCGTAGCCACCAAATTGCACCAGTTCGCGCATTTATTACACAGACCACATGGATGTAGATATACAAAAAACATGATTTTGATGATGGATGGTGAATGCATGACTGATGTTGAATCACCCCAGCCAAACAATTTAGTTTAGACTTTCAGTGTAGCGTGTATACTTAGAAAATTAGGCAATTCTATTGAAGTAGTTGATTTAAAATAAGTATTAAGGAATAGTTAGCAACGGGTTTTTAAGAATTGTATCCATATTCGTTTCACGAGACCCTTCAGTGGAACGCTGGGTGCCATATGTAGTCCATTTATAGGCTATACGTATATATATTATTGGCTCTTGCGCCTATTTTTGGGGTAAAGTTTAAATGTAGTTGAGATAAATGTAGATGTAAATATGCCTGGTTTACTTTACCTAACCATTTATTTTAACAATAACATCTTATTGAAATAATTTAAAAAAATAAATTTTAACTATACACGTATATTTATGAAAAAGATATTCTGAGGAACTCATTAACGATAAATTTCTCTCAGTTAGTATTGAGACCGTTTTATTCAGCATTACCAAAACATTTTGGATAATACCCATTGCCCAAACATGAAGTCATGTATCAATTATAATCTCAATTGCATAGCTTTAAAACTGTGGTGTGCTTATGAATCTTTATTTGTAGAAGTTAAGCAAACATGTTCCTCATTGAGTCATTCCTATTTCCATCATTTATTGCTGGCAAAATTCATTTTGGGCGGCGAGGTCATTATAAGAGAATGTTCCCCTTTTCCTACCAAAATAAGCTACCGTTTATTACAACAGTTTGAGTTGCGAGAGAATAATGCTAAGAATATAGAAAACTTTTAAAAAAAGTTCTGATCGACAAAGGTTATGAGCGTCGTGTGTAACAGCAAGTTATATTAAAAGATAACTAATTTTAGAAATTCCATCATCTACTCGGTTTGAAGGTGTGCCTATTCACGATATCCTATTCCGATGACACCGGTGGCAGATGGTGGTGATGCCTCAAAGTGAAGGCTTACAAAATTATATTGATCCCAAAGCGGAAAATAAATTATTGCGCATGGCACGTGTGTTAGCCCCTTCCCAGATAGCCGGGGAATTGAAAAAACTAGGAAAATTAATTGAAGTTCAAACTTTAAGATATTATCGTTTGCCTTACATTTTCTACATCTATATCATACCCCGCAAGTCGCCACAGGGGCGTGTGGCGGGGGGTGTTAGGTCACCACCCGTAAAATACTATAAAACCACATACTAAACCAACATATTCATGTAAACCTACACCAACAGGGGCGTATATATTCATGCGAAAACCTTTTTAACCTACACGCATGCAAATGAACATACTATCAACTAAGATACACATGCAAAATTCACCTTCGAATGTCGCAAAAATGTATCCAATAACGTGCAAATAAGAATTAAGTAAGAAGGGGAAATTTTACTATCATATAGACATTCAAGTCATAGTCTCCGTACCCAAAGACGCAGGTAGGGAATGTGACATACCGCAGCCGGCATCCCCATATTGTACCCCATTTCGAAATGCAATCTAAATCCTATGCTGGTGTTAAACGATCGCCAAATATCTCCCTATAAATCACCATGTCATCTGTGAACTATCTAATATTATTTTTCACTTCATTGAGTTAATTATTTTGCAGTGATAAATAAACTGGCCAGTACTGTCCTATTGATAAATACCCGTGCAATGGGATCCACACTCATTCGCTATTCGTAATACTATTTAAGGTAGCTCATTTGGGAACTTATGTATACCAGCGTAATATCCGTACATTTGAGCTGGGTGCTCCCAAGTATTTTTGCCCTCCTTGTACATGTCTTGCAGTACACAGTAAGTGAAGCCAGTGGTGACAACGAGAATCGGCACTTTTTGTTGGACAATGAGTAATGGAGATGTGAAAACCGGTTATAATTTGCTTTCGAGGGCGGACAACACGAAGGAGGGAAAGTCTCACGTCCCTCCTTCGGACTTTGCGGAGCTGACTTCGGGCGCAGGGGTCGTATTTCACCCTACTGAACGTTACTCCGGCCGTGATTTATGGCCATTGACTCCCTTTGCGCCCTTGTACCTTTTGCGTCACAACAGAATTCAAATCACTGTTCAGCTGTCCGAGTCGTAAAATTTCCCTTCTTTGTCGTAAAGTAAACCCGTGTGAATTTCTTCTCCGAGGCGTTGTCCTTTATTTTATTTACAGTTTATGTGTACATCCTCACAGTACACGGAAAGTCAACGATATGATGCATTGCAGGGTTTATTCCACAACGCATCACAATTACGCGAGACTCAACTATTGTGGATGTTATATAATCAAAAATATCACTTGCGGATTAGTGTATAGATTCCAATGTAGAAAGATAGGTAGAGGTCTTCATTTGGGTGAAATTGAGTCCAAATTGTCCTGTCTTCCATTTAACCAATCGTTTATATACTATATACATATTCAAACTCAAAAATCCAGCCATACGGCGAACAAATATTATTTTTCACACATGGAAATAGACATATAAGGAAAGGGGATGGGAAAACACATAAAAGACCAACACAGGAAAGGTGGGGAAGGCGGTTTTGAGCAGATCACAAATGTAAAAATATTTCCTTTTCCGGATAAGGAAATATTTTTACATTTGTGATCTGCTCAAAACCGCCTTCCCCACCTTTCCTGTGTTGGTCTTTTATGTGTTTTCCTATCCTCTTTCCTTGTCTATTTCTATGTGTGAAAAATAATATATATATATATATATATATATATATATATGTATATATATATATAATGCCATTCATACATGCACATAAATACATAAAGATAGACAGACATACATTAGGTACAGATTTGCACACGGAAGAAAAATATTTATCCTCATGCATCTAAATTTACATAATAGCCCGAGTGTCGCCGAGAGGGCGTGTGGCAGTGGGTGTTAGGTCAGCACCCGTAAAAGGGAACAAAACCACATTCAAAACTATACTCACACTGGCACATACATTCATGCAAAAATCGTTTCATTGTACACACATGCAAATACATATACTATCATCTAACAAATAATTGCACCTTAGGATGCAGTAAGAAATGTATCCAATAACGTGCAAGCTAGAATTTGATAAGTAAGAAGGCAATCCGTTAATAACATCCATCCATCCTTATATACATACATAAATTAAGTACACACCTCAAGGTAAATGACAGTGAAGAAATAGAACAATAAAATAGGGAAAGTCTAAGCAAAGAATGGGGTATGTAGAAAAAGCTAGGGAGAGCACGGCATTGCTCCCTTAATAAAAACACACGCAGGAAAACACTCACGAAGAGAAGGGGGCTGTGAAAATACTACCTTGATCAAAAAGTTCCCGGAATTTATTCAGAAAATTAAAAATACAAGTTTATTCATCTAAATCTATATTGTCCCCTTCAAAGTAATCCCCATCGACTGCAACACACTTATGCCAGCGCTTGATCCAATCCTCGAAACATTTTTTATATTCGGTTTTCGGTATGTCCATCAGTGCTTCCTGCGATTTTTCCATTACTTCCTCTCGGCTGCTAAAACGCGTTCCCCGTAATGGTTTTTTAACTCGATTGAACAGAAAGAAGTCACAGGGAGCCAAGTCAGGTGATTTCGGTGGCTGTTGGATGGTATTTGTTGCATTTTTCGTCAAAAAATTACGAATAATGATAGCACTGTGCGACGGTGCGTTATAATGGTGCAAAATCCACGAGTTTTCTGCCCACATTTCTGGTCTCTTTCGGCGAATTGCTTCACGCAAACGTCTCATAACGCCCAAATAATACTCTTTGTTTACTGTCTGGCCTTCTGGCAAAAATTCATGATGCACTACACCGTTGTAATCCATGAAAACCGTCAGCATTGCCTTCTTTTTTGACTGAAAACGACGTGGTATTTTTGGTCTCGGCTCATTTGGTGAACGCAATTCACTTGCCTGATGTCTGGATTGCGTGTCGTACTCATAAACCCACGTCTCGTCTCCAGTAATGATCCTTTTGATGAATGTGGGATCGAATTCAGCCTCGCAAATCATGTCTTTTGCGACGTCAACACGGTCTCTTTTTTGCATGAAATTGAGGTCTTTTGGCACCAACTTTGCTGCTACACGACGGAAACCCAAATCATTAACCACAATGTCTTGGGCGGATCCATAGGCAATGTTCAAGTCCTCCGCTATTTCTCTGATGGTTAATTTGCGGTTATTGACCAACATTTCTTTTACTTTATCAATTTTTTCACCGACTTTCGATGTCGATGGTCTGCCACTGCGTTCATCATCTTCGATTGACTCACGACCACTTCTGAACCGCTCGTGCCACTGGTAAACGACCGTTTTTTTTAGAGAATCGTTGCCGAAACACTTTTCCAACATTTCCAACGTCCGTGCGCCACTAAATCCGTTTTTCACGCAAAATTTAATACAAGTTCGTTGTTGCAAATTTAAATCCATTTCTGCAATTGTAAAAAATCGCCAACACACACAGAGATAGATGTACTCTTGGCTACGTAACTTTTGCAAATGTCAAGTTATGACACTAAGATTTAAAGGGAATATCAACAACAGATGTACCAATTTAACAAAAAAAAACAGAACTCAAATCGGAACGATGGGAGCGCCACACGGTGGTTATTACGGGAACTTTTTGATCAAGGTAGTATATGTATATTTAATAGTCACATTATTTCCCATGACCTCATGGCGCCAACGAAGGGGCCTTTGTCACTTTCATTGGGTGCGATGCCACGCGCGGTGGGCTGCCAAAAAACAGGATATCATTTATTCACTTGCGACGTCAGAGGTGAGGACCTCAACTGTCAGTGACATCTACATCTACATAATACCCCGCAAGCCGCCGCAAGGGCGTGTGGCGGGGGGTGTTAGGCCACCACCCAAAAAAAGGAAAAAAGAAAAAGGAAAAAAGAAACACTGCATTCAAAACCAACACACACATGCAAACCCCAATCCACAACAGTGCACACATTCATTGCAACACCCCATCATTCGACGCGCATGCAACCACACATCTACCTATCCTCACTCCAAAAGCATGCAAGTACATACGCTTACCTACAACAAATAATTCCAACCTAGGATGCAGCAAGAAACCTATCACGAACGTGCCAGCTAGTTTATAGCAAGTAGCCAGGCGAAACACCACCACCACAAGAGCGTTCCACACAAAACTCTCTCCCACCCAAGGTGAGGAATCTGGCCCAACGCTGCAGGTGGGAGGAGGGCACACCCGCGGAGAGGGACAAGGGATGGAAGGGTGGAGCATGAAGTTCGTAAAGACGCTCGGGCATGCGGGAAGGGTTCTGACACAACACACAGGAGGCTAGTGAAAGTGCATGCAATTGAGTTCAACTAATTGTTACCTAGACGCGGAGGGTGGCAAGTGGCATTTTTGTTATCTCCGAGTGTAACCCTAGAGTTGTTATCCCGTATTGTCCGTGGGAAGAAGGAGTCCTTGAGTCTGCTAGTCCTGGCATCTATTTCCCGAATTTTGTACACATTATCCAAGCGACCTATATATGTTGGAGATCGAATAATTTTCGAGACCTCGGTGCTGAAACATGCGGATCCGAATTTATTTAGTAAGTTTAACCTAGCATTGAGTCGTCTTTCTTCCAATGATTCCCATCCCAACTCCATAAGCATTTCAGTGACGCTTTTCGTTTTATCGTAACAGTTTTCCACAAAACGAGCTGCCCGGCGTTGGACCTTCTCAATTTCCCGACTGAGGCCTTTTTCACACGGATCCCATACGCTACATGCATATTCTAAATGGGGCCTTACAAGAGCGTGATAACAACGTTCCTTGACCTTGGAGTCACTTCTACCGACAATGCGTCTAATAAATCCTAATTTTTTATATGCTTGCCCGCAGACTTTACGTGTATGGGTCCCCCAAGTTAAGTCTTTAGTGAATGTAACACCTAGGTATTTCACAGAATCAACTACTTCAAGGTCAACTCCAGCTAATTTGTAAACTAATCCCGTGGATCTTTTAAAGAAATTTACCACCGAACATTTATTAAGATTTAAAGGCAATCCCCATTTTGAACACCATTCATTAACGCTATTTAAATCACGTGCTAGAATTAAACGATCCTCATCCCCAGATATCTCCCGATAAATCACTGTGTCATCCGTGAAAATGTACTGCATGCTTGTGGAGTGAAGGGAGGTAGATGTGTGTTTGTATGCGCGTCGAATGATGGGATGTTACGATGAATGTGTGCACTGCTGTGGATTGGGGTTTGCATGCGTGTGTTGGTTTTGAATGCGGTATTTCTTTTTTCCTTTTTTGGGTGGTGACCTAACACCCCCCGCCACACGCCCTTGCGGCGGCTTGCGGGGTATTATGTAGATGTAATATATCTGAAACTTCTGTTTTGGGTGAAATTAATACTTATTTTAAACTAAGTTTTCCGTTAACTAATGGGCAAATCTGTGCACCCCAAACAATTCCTTTTCAGGGATTTTAAGTGGATGTTATTTTCCTCTTTCCCTCATACCTTGCTCATAAATAGTGTGGTCAGAATACACTAGTTTAACTATGACACAAAGGAACTAATTATGGCGCCACACTGTTTAGACAGGTAAGAACACATGGATAAAATAAGTGAGATTATATTCAGATACTATTTCTGTACAGATAGATATGCTACTTGCATAGTCGTTCTATCCTCAGACAATCAGGAATTACGATGTGAAAAGACGAAGTCATACCTAAAATAGTAAAAAAACGAACTACAAGCGAGATTAAGATTAAACGCTGTACAGGCATCTACATCTACATCTACATAATACCCCGCAAGCCGCCGCAAGGGCGTGTGGCGGGGGGTGTTAGGCCACCACCCAAAAAAAGGAAAAAAGAAACACCGCATTCAAAACCAACACACACATGCAAACCTCAATCCACAGCAGTGCACACATTCATTGCAACACCCCATCATTCGACGCGCATGCAACCACACATCTACCTATCCTCACTCCAAAAGCATGCAAGTACATACGCTTACCTACAACAAATAATTCCACCCTAGGATGCAGCAAGAAACCTATCACGAACGTGCCAGCTAGTTTATAGCAAGTAGCCAGGCGAAACACCACCACATCAGGTTCATACGAAGGTTTATATGTTTATGTATAGTATTTGGAACTAGATCGAATGCAACGTTGAGAAGCTAGGTATGAGAAAGGTCGATGTGAACAACGTAGCAGGTTACGAAAATATTAGAAAAATTAGGATGTGGGCAACTAATTGACCGTAGCTTGATACACAGGTTAAATTTACCGCGTAAAATTGAGGCCGGTCACTTATCCGAGGATATTTAAGACAGGAAACATCCCATCATTCCACGCGCATGCAAACACACATCCACCTACCTTCACTCCACAAGCATGCAAGTACATACGCTTAACTACAACAAATAATTGTACCCCAGGATGCAGCAAGAAATTTATCAGGAACGTGCAAGCTAGATTTTAGTGAGTAGCTAGGCGAAACACCACCACCAACGTGCTACGTAAAACTCTCTCCTATCCAAGGTGAGGAATCTGGCCCAACGCTGCAGGTAGAAGGAGGGCTCACCCACGGAGAGGGACAAGAGATGGAAGGGGAAATTTAGGGTACCAGAAGCAGAGCAAACAATACTGTAAACAGCACTACATTACTTAATGAGTTAATTACTCACTACATTACTTTGGGCACCTGCAGCTCCACCCAAGCTATGTGATTTTTCGGGTACCAGATCTTCATCTACATAATACCCCGCAAGCCGCCGCAAGGGCGTGTGGCGGGGGGTGTTAGGTCACCACCCAAAAAAAGTAAAAATAAATACCGCATTACTGTAAACAAAATGACATTACTTAATGGCATGCGGGAAGGGTTTTGACACAAGACACAGGAGGTTAGTGAAAGTGCATGCAGTTGAGTTTAACTAATTGTTACCTAGACGCCGTTACCTATCTTCTTGGGAAACCATAACCGGTACAGGAAAATGAACTGGCACCCCTACCCTGATATGTGAATTTCACACGCCCCCGGGCGAAGGACTAGGGTACTCTATCATCACCTACCAATCCTACTTTCGGGTGGGTTACCTTGTTTATGTTTTTATATGTAGAATAGCTGGTGACCTACCACCCTCTGCCACACATCCTCGCAACGGCCCCCGAGGTATTTTGTAGATGTAGATGAAAAACAACTTCATTTTACTTTCACAATTCATTTCCTCACCACTTGTTTAATGATGCCGATTTTCTTTGAAGCGGATCCGTATATTTTTCTAATACGTGTTTGCCATGAAACGCGTGGTGAAAATTCATACTTACGAAAGACCTACACCATAAAATGGGCAGGTTATACAACGAAAATAAAATCTGGGAGAGAGACTCTATTACAAGACTCTATTATCTACATCTACATCTATTCAATACCCCTCAAGCCGCCGCAAGGGCGTGTGGCGGGGGGTGTTAGGGCACCACCCGTAATTTAGAAAAAAAACCGCAAATTTATAGCCCACAAACCAAACATGGCAACCATTCACGCAAGAACTCCTTCGCTCCAACCCTCTCACACGCATGCAAACCCACAAACTACAAGCAGACATATACTTGGAAAATCTTTGAATTTTCAATTTTTTACGACTTGTAACTTAAATGTTTTTAATATTTCCAGATGGACTTCGGATTTTTATTATATCTGATTACTAAAAAAACTAAAGATATTGTTCTTCCAAGTGGAAGCCAATTTTAAGGCTTTATAGGCATTTTTATTAGTATATTTTTATAGATTATGTCCGTAATGTTCTGGAAAATCTCTAAAAATGCCATGTGAGACATTTATTTACCCAATAAATAGACTTAGGAGTAAATGAACCATCTTGTTCTTCCTTCAAGAAGTAACTTAATGTCAATAGCTATGCCTTCCCCGCTTATCGTTCAATTGACTTATTCCTAGAAGAGAAACTCACATTCCCAAAGCATTCTTTCCTCCTCGTTCACCTTTTCCACTCGCAAATCCTCGTCACCCGTATTACCTGCCATCCCAGGTCACCTCTGGAAACGAAGAAGCTTTCACAATGGAATATTTGAGACTTCGGATTGTTTTCGAGAAAGCTACGGGGGGGATGTTGGAAACGTGGACTAAAACCCTACCGGGGTGACTTTTGTCCGGCTCATTGTCCCCCACGTGTTGCCCCTTTGTCCACTGGTCATTCACTAACTTATCTGAGAACTCGAACTTAAACGCGAAGCCACGAAAAGGGGAGGATAAGGGTTTTCCCGACGGTTACTAGTATCTCATTTCCCGCCATTTCCAACTTCGGTCTCCGCTAAAAATTCGTCCTTTCTTTAGAATCTGGCCGAAGATTTTTTGAGACAGATGACAGAGGTCTTGGGAATTCCCAGACGTCCCGGAAAATCCCTAGGTAAAAATGCTTTCATCAACGGGGTATGCAAGCAGACAGTCTAGCTCACAGTCGTCTGAACCACAGTCTTGAAATTAACCACCACTATCACACACTCTCCTGGCGATTCCTGAGCTACGTCTATGTCTACATCTACACAATACCTTATTATATTAACTTTTTTTAGGAACAGTCAACACGGATTCAGGAAAACCCGTTCATGCGAGCCCCAATTATGATTATTCACACAAGACTCACTTTAATCGGGTGAAAGTGGTAGGCAAGTAGATAAGATCTTTTTAGATTTTCAAAAGACATTTGATAAGGTTCCCCATGGTAAACTTATCCATAAATTAAAGGTCGCAGGTATAAAGAAGGGAGAAATAAATTGAGTTGAAGACTTCCTATCAGAGTGGGAACAGAGTGTAGTACTTGACGACGGTAGTCCGACAGCGTACGAGTGACCTTGGGGGTACCTCAGGGAAGTGTAATCGAGCCGTTGCTTTTGCTGATTTTTGTTAGCGATTTGAATCGCGAAGTAAAAAGTACGTTTAGGATATTCGAAGATGACACGGTGATTTATCTGGAGATATCTGGGGATGAGGATCGTTTAATTCTACATCTACATCTACTCAATACCCCGCAAGCCGCCGCAAGGGCGTGTGGCGGGGGGTGTTAGGGCACCACTCGTAATTTAGAAAAAAAAACCGCATGCAAAAGCCACAAATTTATAGCCCATAAACCAAACATGGTAAACATTCATGCAATAACCCTTTCGCCCCAACCCTTTCACACACATGCAAATCCACAAACTACCAACAAACATACACATGCACAATCTTTGAATTTTTAATGTTGTTCCGACTTGTAGCTTAAATGTTTTTGATATTTCTAAATGGACTTCGGATTCTTACTATTATGATTTCTGATTGTTCTGGGGAAGAATGAGTATTTGAATCTATCTGTATTGGAATTTATCTTCCTTATTTTCTAGCACAGAATCTAGATTGCATTACTAAATAGTGTTCAAAATGGGGAATATCGGTAAACCTTAATAAATGATCGGCGGTAAATTTCTTTAAAAAATCAACGGGATTTATCCACACACTAGCTGGAGCTGACCTTGAATTTGTTGATGCGTTAAAATACCTAGGGGTTACATTCACTGAAAACTTAACTTGGGGGACCTACATACGTAAAATGTGCGGGCAAGCATACAAAAAATTTGGATTTATCAGACGCATTGTCGGCAGAAGCGACTCCAAGATCAAGGAGCGTTGTCACCACGCTCTTGTAAGGCCTCATTTATAATATTCATGTATTGTATGGGAACCAAGTAAAAAGGCTTCATTCGGAAAATGAGAAGGTTCAATGCCGGGTAGCCCGTTTCGTTAAAAACTCATACCTTAAAACAAAAAACGTCACTGGAATACTTGTGTAGTTGGGGTGGGAATCATTAGAAGAAAGATGATTCAATGCTAAGTCGAACTTACTAAATGAATTCAGATCCGAATGTTTCAGCACCGAGGTCTCGCATATTATTCGCACTCCAATTGGTCGCTTGGATCATGTATGTAAAATTCGGGAAATTGATGCCAGAACCACTAGACTAAACCACCCCTTCTTCCCAAGAACAATACAAGATAGCAACTGTAGGTTTAAAGATAGCAAAAATTCCACTTTCCACCCTCAGCGCCTAGGGAAAAATTAGTTCTACTCAAATTGCATGCCCTTTCGCTGACCACGTGTGTTTCGTTGTTAAAACCCCTCCCGCGAGACCGCAATACAATGCCATTAAATATTTTAAAGTTCGTAACAGTATTGCTTGCTCTCCTTTGTCTTTTTTAAGTTTCCACTTCCATTCCTCGTCCCTCTCTGTGGGCGGATCCTCCCGCTACCTGCAGCTTTGGGTCACAATCACTACCGGTGTTCTTGGGGGAGGAGACCGTTGTACGAGTGTTGAATGTGCATGCGGTAGTGCAATTTCGCTTCTTGTCAAATTCTAGCTTGCACGTTATTGGATATTTTTTACTGCACCCTAAGGTGTAATTGTTTGTCAGTTGATAGTATATGTATTTTCATGCGTGTAAGTTGAAAGGATATTTGTATGGGTGTGTTGATTTTACATGTAGTGTTATTCCCTTTTACAGGTGGTGACCTAAAACTCCCCATCATACGCCCTTTCGGCGGCTAGCGGAATTATATGTAGTTGTAGATGTCTCGCAAACCGGCCCAAGGGAGTGTGGCGAGGGGTGTTAGGGCACCATCCGTAATTAAGAAAAAAAACTGAATGCAAAAGCCACAAATGTATAAAATCCACAAATAAAACATGGCATACATTCATGCAAAAATTCTTACAACCCACACACATCTACCGCCCCGCCACACGCCCTTTCGGCGGTTTGCGGGGTATTACGTAGATTTTGATGTAGATACCCCGCAAGCCGCCGTAAGAGCGTGTATCGGGTGATACTAGGTTACCACCCGTAATTAAGAGAAAACTGCATGCAAAAGGGACATATTTATACAATCTACAAACAAAACATGGTATATATTTATACGGGAGAGTCTTCCCACAGAGAGAAATAAGGGATGGAAGGGAGGAATTAAAAACAGACAAAGCAGATCAAGGAATACTGTAACGTGCACTAAATTACTAATGACATTTTAATGCAGTCATACGGGAAGGGGTTTGACAACAAAACACACGAGGTTAGTGAAAATGTATGCAATTGAGTAAAACTAATTATTCCCTAGGCGCTGAGGGTGGCAAGTGTTATTTTTGCTATCTATAACGCTATAGTCGCTATCATGCGATGGTGGTGGGAAGAAGTTTTTGAGTCTGCTAGTTTTGGCATCTATTTCGCGAATTTTATATGTATGATCCAAGCGATCAATGTATGAGTATGTTGGAGTGGGAATAATTTCATCTACATCTACATAATACCCCGCAAGCTGCCGCAAGGGCGTGTGGCGGGGGGTGTTAGGTCACCACCCAAAAGGAAAAAAGAAATACCGCATCCAAAACCAACACACAAATACAAACCCCAATCCACAGCAGTGCACACATTCATAGAAACATCTCATCATTCCACGCGCATGCAAACAAACATCTACCTCCCTTCACTCCACAAGCATTCAAGTACGCTTAACATTACATACGCTTAACTACAAAAAATAATTGTACCCCAGGATGCAGCAAGAAATTTATCAGGAACGTGCAAGCTAGATTTTAGTAAGTAGCTAGGCGAAATACCACCACCACAAGAACGTGCTACATAAAACTCTCTCCTACCCAAGGTGAGGAATCTGGCCCAACGCTGCAGGCAGGAGGAGGGCTCACCCACGGAGAGGGACAAGGGATGGAAGGGGAAATTTAGGGTACCAAAAGCAGAGCAAACAATACTGTAAACAGCAATACATTACTTAATGGCATTTCAATGCGGGCGTGCGGGAAGGGTTTTGACACAACACACAGGAGGTTAGTGAAAGTGCATGCAGTTGAGTATAACTAATAGTTACCTAGACGCCGAGGGTGGCAAGTGGCATTTTTGTTACCCTACAGTGTGTGTGCACAGTGTGTGTGTACAGTGTGACCCTACAGTTGTTATCCCGTATTGTCCGTGGGAAGGAGTCCTTGAGTCTGCTAGTTCTGGCATCTATTTCCCGAATTTTGTATACATGATCCGAGCGACCAATGTATGTTGGAGTGCGCATAATTTTCGAGACCTCGGTGCTGAAATATGCGGATCTGAATTTATTTAGCAAGTTTAACCTAGCATTTAGTCGTCTTTCTTCCAATGATTCCCATCCCAACTCCATAAGCATTTCAGTGACACTTTTCGTTTGTGTTTGAATTTGTGAGGCCTCTGCACTGAAACATGCGGATCTGATGGAACAATTTCAGAGAGTAAAAATCATTCGCTTTGACCGGGATTCGAACCCGGTATCGGTTTCAAATTTAACTATGAGATTTGTTTTTTTATGGGATCCCGCCTCCAGACTTTTAATAATTTTGTCACAGTGCTTTCTGCCTCATAAAATCCTTTGACAAATCTCGCTGCCCTAAGTTGCTCGCGATCTGCTTTATTTAACTTCCTCATGAGGATATCAGGTACTGGCTGCGTATTCCAGGTGTGATCTAATAAGCGAGAAGTAGCATCGCTCTTTCATTACCTCATCGCTTCTTTCAAATACCCTATGGATGAATTCTAATTCGGTTTGTTCCCCCACACTTGACCCATAATTGAGTATCTGTGGATGACGCCAAAAAAGTTAAAATTAGTTGTACCAAGTTAAAAGATTATGGAAATCACCTAATATTTTTCTCGCATTAAAAAATAAATCTCCACGTGGTCAAGCCTGATACCATCCAGTGTAATAGCAGTGTAATAGACTCAAGGACTCCTTCTTCCCACGGACAATACGGGATAACAACTGTAGGGTCACACTCGGAGATAACAAAAATGCCACTTGCCACCCTCGGCGTCTAGGTAACAATTAGTTATACTCAATTGCATGCACTTTCACTAACCTCCTGTGTGTTGTGTCAAAACTCTTCCCGCATGCCATTAAGTAATGTATTGCTGTTAACAGTATTGTTTTCTCTTCTTTTGCTACCCTAAATTTCCACTTCCATCCCTTGTCCCTCTCCGTGGGTGTGCCCTCCTCCCACCTGCAGCGTTGGGCCAAATTCCTCGTCTTGAGTAGGAGAGATTTTTATGCGGAACGTTCTTGTGGTGGTGGTAATTCGCCTGGCTACTTGCTATAAACTAGCTTGCACGTTCGTGATTAATTTCTTGCTGCATCCAGGGGTAAAATTGTTTGTTGTAGTTAAGCGTATGTACTTGCATGCTTGTGGAGTGAAGGGAGGTGGATGTGTGTTTGCATGCGCGTCGAATGATGGGATGTTACGATGAATGTGTGCACTGCTGTGGATTGGGGTTTGCATGTGTGTTGGTTTTGAATGCGGTATTTCTTTTTTCCTTTTTTGGGTGGTGACCTAACACCCCCCGCCACACGCCCTTGCGGCGGCTTGCGGGGTATTATGTAGATGTGGATGTAGATGTAGTATACACCTACATCTCATCTACATCTACATAATACCCCGCTAGCCGCCCCAAGGGTGTGTGGCGGGGGGTGTTAGGTCACCACCCAAAAGGAAAAAAGGAATACCGCATTCAAAACCAACACACACATGCAAACCCCAATCCACAGTAGTGCACAAATTCATAGAAACATCCCATCATTCCACGCGCATGCAAACACACACCTACCTCCCTTCACTCCACAAGCATGCAAGTACGTACGCTTAAATAAAACAAATAATTGTACCTTAATAATTGTAATTATACCTATTACACTTCATCTACATCTACATAATACCCCGCAAACCGCCCCAAGGGCGTGTGGCGGGGGGTGTTAGGTCACCACCCAAAAAAAGGGAAAAAACCGCATACAAAACCAACACATACATGCAAACCAAAATCCACATGGCGCATACATTCACGAAAAAATCCTATCATTTTACACGCATGAAAATACATATCTACCTCCTTTCATTTTACACGCATGCAATTACATATGCTATAATCTAACAAATAATTTCACCTTAGGATGCAGTAATAAATTTATCCAATATCGTGAAAGCTTACACTTCTCTTGAGGATGCACAAAGTTCCTCCGTTGAGCACCACCCATCGATGACTACTATTTGTTTGCGATAATTGTAATCCAATGCATAACCTCATTTATACCATAGTCTTTTAAGTTTGTGGGACAATTTACTGTGGTGGATTGTACCAATGGCTTTCGTCTCTGTTTTAATTGTCACTAACCTTAGTCTAATATAATTCTTGTGACGCTTTGTCTCGCCATAGTTTTTAAGGAATCGGGCCGCCTTGCGTTGAACATTGATTGATCACAAGCAATGAGAAGATTAAATACTGTGTACACATACATATGTTGCATTCGAAGGTACACGTGCTTATGTATGCTAGTTGTTATATAAGCATTTGAACGCATGTTAAAATAAGTTTTACATAATAATAGTCGTCTTTGTTATTGGGCTTTGACATGTTTTTTGTTTGTTTTGCATGCATTCTATTTTACGGGGGGTGTCCTAAAACGACCGTATGACCTTGCGGCGGCGTGCAAGATATTGTCTATATGAAAATAAACCTTCTCAATTTCCCGAATGAGCCCATTTTCCGTCGGATCCCATACATTACTAACATATTTTAAATATAACAACGTGCCTTGACCATATATTCACTCCCAGGAACAATACGTCTAATTAAACCCAATTTTTTATTTACTTGCTCGCAGATTTTACCCATCATTATTCGTCAGTTGGTGTTCTACATCTATATCTTCATATTACTCCGTAAGGGCGTGTGGCGGGGGGTGTTAGGTCAACACCCGTAAAAGAGAAGAAAATCAGATGCAAAGTCAACACATAAATGCAAACCTGTACTCACAGTGGCGTTTTCATTCATGCAAAAACCCTTTCAACTTACAGCTATGCAAATAAATGTACAATCAACTAACGAATAATTGCACCTAATGATGCAGTAAAAATGTATCCAATAACTTGTAAGCTAGGATTTGAAAAGAAAGAATGCGAAATTCCGCTACCACATGGATATGCAACATACTACAATAAGGTATCTTACCGTATCAAATACTTCAGGATCAACTTCAGTAAGTTTGTACACGAAACTTGCAGATCTTTTAAAGAAATTTACCACCTAACGTTTGACGCAGTTTCAGGTGTAACACGGTTGAAATCCTTCATGATGAAAGAAGACGCTCTCCCACATGACAATTCCATAAACGTAACATCTTCATCTCTGAACCTGAAGATGTTACGCTGTAACGAAATCTAGGTTGTAATTAAAGATTTAATCAATCATTTTATCAATTAAAGAAATGTGGGAAAGCAAAGTCTCTCTTTCATCACCTAACGTTTGTTGTTAATCAGTTTCCATTCCCATTTTTTGCACCATCTTGGTTCAGTTGTCGTGTAAAACAGTCCTATTTCATTGGACTATTTTTTTGTTTTCGAGAGTATTTTTACATTTTTTTCTCGAAAAAAATGGAGAATTTACACAAAGTAAAGCTTCATTAGTGACCGGAAATCTTTATCGTCAAAATCTTGATATCTATGGCACCTTGAATAACTGCAATCAAATTATAATT
Organism: Hetaerina titia; assembly: GCA_037158775.1. NCBI lineage: Eukaryota > Metazoa > Arthropoda > Insecta > Odonata > Calopterygidae > Hetaerina > Hetaerina titia. The sequence goes on along the minus strand of CM073778.1, from coordinate 63,285,405 downwards.
GACCTGGGAGATAAAACGCTGCTACTTTTAATATTTATTACTAATTTTTTGCCGGTGATAGTGAAAATAAATTGCGCTAATCCATTAAGTCTATAGATTTTCGTCGGATAATTATTATTCCAACACGTGTGAACCTTGCATATAATCGTATGCATATCAGGATTGTGTTAGGTTATACCAATTTTATGACGCTTTACGACGAAGTTTTTGACGATTTTCATCCAGTCTAATAAACCAAAGAGAGAGAGAGAGAGTGGAGGTTGAAAGAAAATGGAAAAATTAATCGTCCCTTTGGAGGAATTCCGTCCAAGGAAAAGGATAGGAAACAGATTGTGAGCCTTAGGTCGGAATGCCCGAAAGCGATGTTTTCCTAACGAACAATGGAGTGGAAATGTAAATACACCCGATACATATATGCCTACCCTACGATGGTTCCTAAAAGAGGAAAAAAATGGAGGCAGAAGATCAAGGTGATACTCGTAATGGATTAAAAAAGACGGGGAAAGATATAGACGGCCAGATGCCGGCGCCACCTGTCGATTTGTCCGTGTTCTCTGCCCGATGTTGGACAAAGGGAAAGAAGGTGTGGTTGATCCGGGTAGAGAAGACCACATACCGGGAAGCGCTCTTCAAACAAAGGTGAACTTCCGCTCCGGCTCAAGTGGGAGAAGTGCGTCGACGCCCGCGGGAAGTGTTGTGGCGTTAAGAATGCCCCAATCCGACGCTTCTCTTTCCCGGGTTGGGGACCCACGGGCGCATCCTGCGTCCCACGTCATTACGCCTCATTTACATTTAAGCGAGAGACATTTTCCTTTCCAGCGGCGGCGGCGGACACCACACGCAGAGAGTCGCGTGCCATTAAAGTACAATGGCACGGAAACGCGAGCCGCCTACCGTTCACAAAGAGAAAATTCTTTAAATTGAGTGATATTAAAAGTTTCGGCAGGAAAGAAACGTGATGCCATCAGTGAGCCTAATCGTAACAATAGCTGTGTAATTTTAAGAAGTTTCCCTGAAAAAAATATCACCTGCATCGGGAGTCGATTCTGAAGTTTTCCTTGTCTTTCCTTGTTTTCCTTGATCTTTTTTCCTTAAGTAAATTATTCGACAAAGCACTCATCATCTATATATATATATATATATATATATATATATATATATATATATATATATATATATATATATATATATATATATATATGATAGTTACCTAGTAAGTTACCGCTAGCATTTTTTTGTAACTACTAGTCTCAGCATTCCATATCAATCCTAGTTAATTTATAAAATATATTGCCAAACCTAGACGGCACAACGTTAGAAAATCGTTGAGGCTCCGTCAGTAAGATGCATAATAGAGGGAATGATATATTTATGGGCGAACGGGATTATTTTATTCATGATTATGGGATATCTACATCTACATAATTCCCCGCAAGCCGCCACAAGGGTGTTTGGTGGAGGGTGTTAGGTCACCACCCGTAAAGGAGAACAAATCCACGTGCAAAATCAACACATCCATGCAAAGCTGTACCAATAGTGGCGTTTACATTCATGCAAATATCCTTTCAACTTACACGCATGCAAAAACATATACTATCAACTAACAAACAATTGCACCTAAGGATGCACTACCAATTTATCCAATAACGTGCAAGCTATATGCAAAACATATTGTTCCGTACTCGTGAAATAATGTATCCTTTAGCTTTTTTAGAATAGGAACTTACACTGATCTCACAAAATCTTCCGGCCAGTTTCCTTACTCATAAATGTACGAATTAGTCCATGAAAACTCTTTTTCCACCCTTTCCCTAACCTTTATGTAGCCCTGAGGGATTATTGCCTATCCCCACGGCTTTATTTAAGTTCACTTTTCTTAATGCCCTCTCTATCTCGCTATCAAGTAAGCCTGGACCTAAGCTATCTTCATTTACATAATATTTTCTCGCTACATATGTCTAACCTTGATGATCTAATGTTTTTACCATATAGTGCTTCTATGTATTCCTTCCATCTTCTTTATATCTTTTCTGGTTCTTGATCTTTCTAAACATCTCTAATCTATGGTTTCTTTGTATTTCTCCTATTAACAGACCTTATAGTTCCTTTTGTGGCTGTTCGTATCCCTTTCTTGATATATTCCCTATCCCTATCTTTCTCTACCTGGCCTCTGCCGAGAACGGACGTGCCTGACCTCGCTCGCTGGAACCGGTTTGACCGTAGCCGAGCTTACCTGCTGTTACTCGTGTGCCTCTGTGCATATTCTTCCCTAGTGAAGTGTAGTGTGGTGTTAGCTATAATTTCGTGAAATAGCTTAGTTTATTTAGTCTTTGTGCTGTTTGTTATTATTTTTCAATAGTGTGGTGGTAATTTTAGTGGGTATTCTTAGTGGCTTGTAGTTATTTGTTTCCCGCTCCTCTGACTGGTTATTGGTGAGTACTATCTCTCTTCTTCTCTTATTTTCCACTGAGTAGCCACTTACTGTTACAAGTACAGTGTCCATTACATTAAGTTACCAGTATCGTACATTTTTGTTTATAGTACCGCCCTATATAAAACAAAAACATATCTTTAGCATAGCAGGTTTAGGTTAGCTTTTATTTTTCGGGAACCCGTCTTAGACATCTTAGCATAGTGTATACAGGTTAGCTTTTGTTGGGACTCGGTTAATAACCAGGATGGCTTCACCTAGGTCCCCTGTTGCCATGATTGAAGGCACTGGCGAATGCGCAGCTCTAAGGGCTCGTATCGTCATGTTAGAGAGAATGGTGCGGGAGCTTCGTTCGGAGATCGCCGGAGGGAGGGCTCCCCTCAGGAGAGTTGGGACTCGGTGTGGGAATTCGAAAACCCGCCACGCCCATAGGGATGCACGGATTCGTCCGAATGCTACACGTGGCTGGGCGATTAGAGACCTGCCTCGTGTCCCATCTCTCAACGAGGGAGTACCTCTTGTCCGTAGGTCTGACGATTGGAGGGTTGTATCTCGGGGCAAGGGGAAGGTAACGCTGCGGCGAGGAGTGGACTCTGCGGAGGCAGACACCATCCCCGTCTCCAACAGGTACCAGGTGCTGTCGGATGACAGCACCACCGCACCTGCAGCTCCTACCCCTACTCCGAGGGCACTGCCTAGAGTAAGACATCAGCGCTCGGGAAGGGCGGGAACCGTTATTTTAGGCAGTTCTAACGTCCGGCGTATAATGCATCCGCTGCGCCGCAGAGTTCAACAGGAGGGAGGCGTTGGATTCTTGTCGTCCTGGTGCATACCAGGCGGCGGGGTACCCCAGGCGACGCAGGCGATGAAGGCGGCCGTCAGTAATACAGGTTGCTCAAAGCTACGCATTGTGGCTCATGTGGGAACAAACGACGCCTCAGAACGTGGATCTGAAGAGATCCTGCGCTCCTTTAAGGAGATGCACTCGGAGGTGAAACGGGTTGAGGCAGAGTTGAAGGTTCCTCTTAAATTAAGTATTTGTAGTATTGTGCCACGTACTGACCGCGGAAGGCTCGTTTGGAGCCGAATAGAGGGTATAAACGAGAGATTGTTGGGATTCTGTCGGGAAATCGGAGCGGACTTCGTTGATCTGAGGCCTGTCCTCTCATCGTGTCGGGTACCCCTAAATCGCTCCGGGGTCCATTATACTGCCGTGGCATCACAGTGTGTAGCGCGTAGGTTACACGAACACGTTTCTAGGGTTTAGCATAGTTGGAAGGCAAGAGCGCAGGTCATATATTGGGATAAATAAAGTAGAGTCCAGCGCTTTTTGTCACTTGAGATCAGGTTACGCCTCACAGATCCCAAAAATAACAGAACAAACACAAACTTGTTTTAATACAACATACAACCGACATGTAAAAGTAACCGACAACCCTGGCATTGACGTAGAAAGACATTTGACATACACTTCTCCACAAACGTGTCGTAAATTACGGTCAGACACAAACAAGGGCGTGATTCAAGAGAAAAACAATCTAAATATACTTGTATTAAATTGCAGAAGCCTCAAAAATAAAATAGCGGATCTCGAGCACATAATCCAATGTCATTCGGCTGATATAATATTAGGCACAGAGAGTTGGCTTTGTAATGACATCAATGACCAAGAAATTGTCCCAATAAACTTTACAGTTCATCTACATCTACATCTACATAATACCCCGCAAGCCGCCGCAAGGGCGTGTGGCGGGGGGTGTTAGGCCACCACCCAAAAAAAGGAAAAAAGAAAAAGGAAAAAAGAAACACCGCATTCAAAACCAACACACACATGCAAACCCCAATCCACAACAGTGCACACATTCATTGCAACACCCCATCATTCGACGCGCATGCAACCACACATCTACCTATCCTCACTCCAAAAGCATGCAAGTACATACGCTTACCTACAACAAATAATTCCACCCTAGGATGCAGCAAGAAACCTATCACGAACGTGCCAGCTAGTTTATAGCAAGTAGCCAGGCGAAACACCACCACCACAAGAGCGTTCCATACAAAACTCTCTCCCACCCAAGGTGAGGAATCTGGCCCAACGCTGCAGGTGGGAGGAGGGCACACCCGCGGGGAGGGACAAGGGATGGAAGGGTGGAGCATGAAGTTCGTAAAGACGCTCGGGCATGCGGGAAGGGTTCTGACACAACACACAGGAGGCTAGTGAAAGTGCATGCAATTGAGTTCAACTAATTGTTACCTAGACGCGGAGGGTGGCAAGTGGCATTTTTGTTATCTCCGAGTGTAACCCTAGAGTTGTTATCCCGTATTGTCCGTGGGAAGAAGGAGTCCTTGAGTCTGCTAGTCCTGGCATCTATTTCCCGAATTTTGTACACATGATCGAAGCGACCTATATATGTTGGAGAGCGAATAATTTTCGAGACCTCGGTGCTGAAACATGCGGATCCGTATTTATTTAGTAAGTTTAACCTAGCATTGAGTCGTCTTTCTTCCAATGATTCCCATCCCAACTCCATAAGCATTTCAGTGACGCTTTTCGTTTTATCGTAACAGTTTTCCACGAAACGAGCTGCCCGGCGTTGGACCTTCTCAATTTCCCGAATGAGGCCTTTTTCACACGGATCCCATACGCTACATGCATATTCTAAATGGGGCCTTACAAGAGCGTGATAACAACGTTCCTTGACCTTGGAGTCACTTCTACCGACAATGCGTCTAATAAATCCTAATTTTTTATATGCTTGCCCGCAGACTTTACGTATATGGGTCCCCCAAGTTAAGTCTTTAGTGAATGTAACACCTAGGTATTTCACCGAATCAACTACTTCAAGGTCAACTCCAGCTAATTTACCGACATGATAGATGTACAAGACCCGGAGGCGGAGTTTTCGTGGCTGTGAAAAGTAATCTTGAAAGCAGACAACTTGCATTTGAAAATAATAACATAGAAAGTGTTTGGTGCACCATACTGCGATCCAATCACCCCAACATTAATTTATGCTCTTTCTACAGACCCCCAGACTCAGATTTTCAAACACTTAATACCCTCAATGAACAAATAAATAGATTTACACGCAAAAATAATAAATGCATCAATATAATTGGTGGTGACTTCAACCTCCCTGGTATCGACTGGGATAGCAATTGCGTTAAATCTCGGACCCGTGATCGCGAATCTTGCAATTCCTTACTAAAATTGGTTCAAAGAAACTCGCTTCATCAAGCAGTACGCACTCCCACCCGTGGAAAGAACATATTGGACTTATTTCTTACGAACACACCGGAACGCATTAATAGTGTATCAACCGACGAGGGTATAAGTGACCATAAATCTGTTATTATCAACTTGAACGTAGAAATAAAAAAGAATGTCAAGCCAAAAAGAAAAATTTATAATTATCACAAAGCAGATTTTGAAACTTTTGCCAGCCATTTAAACTCTTCACTACACGATTTCAAAACGCGCTTAAGTCTTGCCACCGTGGAAGAAACTTGGACAAAGTTTGTCCAAATTATGCAAAAAGGAATAACAGATTTCATCCCTGTAAAATACGTTAAAGCAAATCGCGACCCAAGGTGGTACAACAAAGGCGTTAAAAAAGCCCTTCGAAAGCAAAGAATGTTACACTCTAGGGTAAAGAAAGCAGGTCTGAACTCATCACCCTTGGACAATAAACAGCTTTTGGACAAGTATAGATCCTCTAAAATTGAAACTAAAACACAATTACGTAGCGCTTTGCAAGATTTTAAACGTAAAGTACTCTGCGAGTATTTGAACACTGACCCCAAAGCTTTCTGGTCATATGTTAGGGAAATAAATGGGGGTCAACAAACCGTGGCTTGCTTAAGGGACTGCAACAATATCATTCATACTGACAGTGAAGCTAAAGCCAACATTCTAAACGAATTCTTCCAGAGCGTCTTCACGAACGATGTAGCCACCGCGTATCTCCAAGAAACAATATATACTGAACCCATGACAAAAATAACAGTGGACGAGCAAGGAATTGCCAAATTGCTCAAAGACATCAAACCAAACAAATCCCCGGGTCCCGAAAATATACCAGCTCGGGTGCTAAAACACTTAGCTCCTAACATCGCCCCGTATCTCGAATTTATATTTAACAAATCACTCACTGAGTGCAAAGTCCCTAAGAATTGGAAAACCGCGCAAATAACGCCTATTTTTAAAAGTGGTGACAGGGAGGACCCCAGCAATTACAGACCCATTTCTCTCACTTCAATAAGTTGCAAAATTTTAGAGCACATAATTGTCAGTTCCATAATGAGACATCTTGATAACATTAACTTTTTAAGTGACAATCAACACGGATTCAGAAAAACCCGCTCATGCGAGACCCAATTAGGATTGTTCACACATGACTTACTTTTATCGGGTGAAAGTGGTAGGCAAGTGGATGCGATCTTTTTAGACTTTCAAAAGGCATTTGATAAGGTTCCGCATGGTAAACTCATCCATAAATTAAAGGGCGCAGGTATACACAAGGGGGCAATAAATTGGGTTGAAGACTTCCTTTCAGACCGGGAACAGAGGGTAGTCCTTGACGGCGCTAGTTCTACCAGCGTAAGAGTCACCTCGGGGGTTCCTCAGGGAAGTGTTATCGGACCGTTACTATTCTTGATTTTTGTTAACGATCTGAACCGCAAAGTGAAAAGTAAGATAAGGATGTTCGCGGATGACACAGTGATTTATCGGGAGATATCTGGGGATGAGGATCGTTTAATTCTAGCACGTGATTTAAATAGCATTAATGAATGGTGTTCAAAATGGGGATTGCCTTTAAATCTTAATAAATGTTCGGTGGTAAATTTCTTTAAAAGATCCACGGGATTAGTTTACAAATTAGCTGGAGTTGACCTTAAAGTAGTTGATTCGGTGAAATACCTAGGTGTTACATTCACTAAAGACTTAACTTGGGGGACCCATATACGTAAAGTCTGCGGGCAAGCATATAAAAAATTAGGATTTATTAGACGCATTGTCGGTAGAAGTGACTCCAAGGTCAAGGAACGTTGTTATCACGCTCTTGTAAGGCCCCATTTAGAATATGCATGTAGCGTATGGGATCCGTGTGAAAAAGGCCTCATTCGGGAAATTGAGAAGGTCCAACGCCGGGCAGCTCGTTTTGTGGAAAACTGTTACGATAAAACGAAAAGCGTCACTGAAATGCTTATGGAGTTGGGATGGGAATCATTGGAAGAAAGACGACTCAATGCTAGGTTAAACTTACTAAATAAATTCGGATCCGCATGTTTCAGCACCGAGGTCTCGAAAATTATTCGCTCTCCAACATATATAGGTCGCTTGGATCATGTGTACAAAATTCGGGAAATAGATGCCAGGACTAGCAGACTCAAGGACTCCTTCTTCCCACGGACAATACGGGATAACAACTCTAGGGTTACACTCGGAGATAACAAAAATGCCACTTGCCACCCTCCGCGTCTAGGCAACAATTAGTTGAACTCAATTGCATGCACTTTCACTAGCCTCCTGTGTGTTGTGTCAGAACCCTTCCCGCATGCCCGAGCGTCTTTACGAACTTCATGCTCCACCCTTCCATCCCTTGTCCCTCTCCGCGGGTGTGCCCTCCTCCCACCTGCAGCGTTGGGCCAGATTCCTCACCTTGGGTGGGAGAGAGTTTTGTGTGGGACGCTCTTGTGGTGGTGGTGTTTCGCCTGGCTACTTGCTATAAACTAGCTGGCACGTTCGTGATAGGTTTCTTACTGCATCCTAGGGTGGAATTATTTGTTGTAGGTAAGCGTATGTACTTGCATGCTTTTGGAGTGAGGATAGGTAGATGTGTGGTTGCATGCGCGTAGAATGATGGGGTGTTGCAATGAATGTGTGCACTGTTGTGGATTGGGTTTGCATGTGTGTGTTGGTTTTGAATGCGGTGTTTCTTTTTTCCTTTTTCTTTTTTCCTTTTTTTGGGTGGTGGCCTAACACCCCCCGCCACACGCCCTTGCGGCGGCTTGCGGGGTATTATGTAGATGTAGATGTAGATGATATATTCCCATTTTTCCTCTACAGTAACCAGCTCCCTTTCCTCGCCAAATTTTTTTCTCTAGACCCTGCTAATACTCCTTCCTTGTCAATTTTATTAGTGCTTCTACGTTCCATTTTTAAAAACCATTTTCCTTGCCTTATCCTTTTGAATCGAACGCTACACCTCATAATTACTTACACATTGTGTATGTATGTATGTCTGTGTGTGTACATGTTTTAGTGGATGAATATGCATGTTTGCATCTGTGTGTATGTCCATGTAAGTATGTATCTTTGCATAAATGTAAAGTAGTCGAGACTATGTTTATCAACGAACATAACTCTGGTGGTATGATTTTACTAAAAATGGTGGTGGTACTATGTGCATTCCCCTTGAATCCAATAAATGGTTACCGATTGATTTCGTTTCGTAATTCTCTTCATGTAGTTGTGTCTCATGTGAGGCGCGTGACTTTGTTCGCGTGCTGTGTATGCCTGGTGTGGATATACCCCCTGCCACACATCTTCCCGGTGGCTTGCAGGACAATATGTAGATGTAGAAGTCTATAATCTATTGTATCAATTTCTCATTGATTCGTATCATAATGTTTGAGTAAGTATATTATGAGAGACTTTATCGAAGCCGTTTTATGAATCCTTTGGTATTGTTTTCGCCCGAGTTAGTGATATCGTGTATGAAAAGACCCAATTAAGTTTTCCAAGATCTGATTTTTCTAAATCCGTGCTGGTTATGGGTTATTATTTTCTTGCTATCGAGAATTCTCATGACGTCACTAGCAATAACGTGTTATAATATTTTCACCAAATCGATTCTAAATATGTAGGTCTGTAATTTGCGGGATTTCCACGATCGCCGCCTTTCTAAATAGGAGTTATGTAAGCTATCCTCCAGTCGCAAAACAGAATTCCATTAAAAAGGCGGTCTCACATGCAACACAATAGGCTCAATTAAATATTTATGCATTACCCTTACGATCCTGGAGAATATTTGTACGAGCAAAAAAATTATTCATTTGAAGTTTATTGGAAAAATGTGAAGAGAATTCTAAAGAATAGTGTTATCTTTTGCTGAGTAGGCCTCATTCAAAATATTCTCCTAGTATATGGGAACCTTGTTTAGTTAGTTTGATTCCCGAACTAGATTGTATGCATCGTAGAGGAGCTAGATTTGTAAAAAGCTGTTACGATACTTTTCCCTATTTATTTGGTGGCCTTACACCGCCTCCACAAATTCTTGTGAAGGCCTGCGGATTAGTGTATAATTGCAGATTCATTTTAACGCCGTCGTACTTGTGTTGGATATAAAAGAACAATAATATTAGAGAGATCAAATACATTGTAGAGCTTACGAATACAACCTCGTAAGTTATTTTCCGGGCGAACGATAAGGAAGCAGAAAATTAGCAAAGGACCCCTCTAGGGAGGACAATAATTTTGTTATTTCTAATAACTTATCCTGTAGTCGTAATTTTACCTAACCTTCATTTTATTGGTTGTTTAAGGCTTGGCTTTGTGGAATGGACCAATTTCATTATGAAACACTTCAGTTTGTTGTTCTTCATGTTAATAACTTTCGTCATGCACACGAAGAGAAACACAGAAGTATTCCACCTTTAGGTATCGTAGGCGAAGTAACTTCAATCTATTTTGTAGTAACAATCTATTCCTATATCTGTTTACGCTGAGATAGGGTTTGTCCAACCTGGTTATTACTGTAAGGCTGTAGTGTCTATATTAGGTCACCGTGAAGTACTTTGTAGAAGGCTCTCGTGAAAACGCCATCAGCTTGAATGATCTGAAATATAATTTTAGAGATATTTTGATTCAATATCTTCAAATGCGTTTCCCGCGATCTTGTTGTCAAAAAGCCGTAATGTCTTTGGAATGCCTTAACAATCTAGGAAATGAATCCTATCACTAACTAAATTATATGCCAAAAAGTTGAGAGTGTTTGACTTAACGGGTGTTGATATATAATCACCCGTCTCCCCTTTTTTGTACTTTTAAACCTGGGTTGACGTGAAACCCTTGGGAACTGAGACCATTGTATGTTGCTTGTCCATGTGGTTGTGAAATTTCACCTTCTTACTTTTACAATTCTAGTTGACCCACTATTGAATAAATGTTTATTGCATTATAAGGTGGATGTGTTTGTTAGTTGGCAGTTTATGTATTTGCATCCGTGTTGAGTTAAAAAGGTTTTTGCATGAATCTATACGCCACTATGGGTATGGATTTGCATAAATATCTTAATTTTGCTTGTGATTTTGTTCTCTTTTACCGGTGGTGACCTAACACCCCCCGCCACACCCCCTTGTGGTGGCTCGAGGGGTATTATGTAGATGTTGATACCCTCATCCAACCGCGAGTTTCTGAGCCTCCTAAAGCCGACATAAGGCATCAGTAGATTTAGCTAATGAAGGTCTTGAAGAAAATATCAAATTTTTTTCACTTACGTCTCGTTACAATATTTCAATATGATCCGTATGAGTTCAAACGACATTGCAATTAGAGAATATCTACATTTCTGCTAGTAAATTGCTTTCTCTCCCATGATTGCAATGGTACATTAACATGATTAACATGCGCCCATGTGGTATAATAGTTTCGGCGTGATGAAAGACCCCATTTTGATCTAAAGCATAGGGTTCCGACGCGGCGTGAAACCCGTCACTTCCTCGAGCTGATCCGTGCACCTAAAGGTACTTCCTCGAGCGATTCGAAAAATTCCTCATTCTCTTCATTCTTCTCGCGGAGAAGAGCGACTTCCCTCAAGGAGACCGAGGCAGGAAAAAAAAGGTACTGTTTCACTCACTCACCAAAACGTGTGCCCACGTCCCCATCGTCATCCCTATTATCTTTATTATTTCGCCGCAATGGCTTGCTCATGCCATTATGAGACGGACAAAACCCGGGAGGAAAACGAATTCATTTCGCTCATATCCCCCCGACGGAGTATCTCGTCGTGAAATAAGAACGGAGAGGAGAAAAAGAAGCAAGGAGTTGATTCCTCTCTTTCATCCACCAGGGGCGAAGGAGAGCGGAATAACAACGGGAAGGATGAAATAAGGGAGCCGGGTGGGTAAAAGGGTGGAGAGATACGCTATAATGTGGAGGGAGGCAAAGAGAGAGAGAGAAAACTCAAGGGAGTCGCAGCGAAACGCATCCCATTTTATCCGTCATTTTTCCTTCTGCTTCTGAGGCAAAAGCATAACTCATCTCGTGAAAATAGTCCGCACGTCTCTTTTTTTCCTTCCATCTCCTACCCCGGTGGAGAGGAGCGTCGGGGATGGCGGGGGAAAGAATCCATTGCGAGGATACACAGAGGAAAAGTCTTGCGGGCGGAGGCAGCTGAGAAAGATGGTAAATGTGTGTGTGTGCGCGCGAGGGGAGAAGGAGTTTGAGTGTGAAGGCAGGGGTTTACGGGAGAGGAGAGGTTGAAAAAGAGGAAAACCACCGCGTTTAAGGGGATTGTATTGTGGGGCCGTGATTGAAACTCACAACAATGTCGAGGAGGGGATTCCTAAACTTTGGGAGTTTCATAATACTTCTTTCAGAGTGAGAAGAGTGGAGCTTGTAGACTCAAAGGTTTTTGCATCGCCACCTCTCTCTCTCCACTCTCTCCTTCTCCACCCTCCCCAACTTCCCTTCGACCCCCTCACCACTCCTGTCTCCCCCCGTGTAACCTCTTCTCTCTCCCTTTTCCGTCCACCTATTCCTCCTTTCTCCCTCTTCGCAATCCTGACGAAACCCAATCTCCCACAGCGCCGTCAACACCTTCTCCGTCACGGGAAAAGAAAGCCTTGATTTATCCGCAGTCCTCGCGAAGACTCTTCGTTACGTGATCGGGCTGGGATTTTGGCGGTGTTTGCGGGACGCCTCAAAACTCCGATCGACGAATGATGTGAACGCCATGACCACCCCCAAGTCAGGTATTTTGCAGCAATGGGGTGTACCGGAGTCAAAGTAACCGAGTTACCGGTAAAGATTAATTATTGATATTTTGTGCTTGTAATCGCTACATTACGAAAAATGTAATTGTAACTGGTTCTCTACTCGTGGATTTCAAAACGCTTCGAAAAGTGTTCCCTACTTTTTTTATTCCATCCCGCCCGATACATTCAATTTCAATACTGCCGCAGTTATTTTATGCTTTTGTTAACAGTAGCTTTGATTTTTAAACCAATATAATAATAATTTTCTTAATTTATCAGTTAGCATAACTCAGCTCTGTTAAAATTAAAATTGTATACACGGTATAGCTCGTATAAAACGATATACGTCTTTTCCTTATGTACTCGTCAACTGGACCCGTTTAAAAATGTTATCGAAATTACTTTAAACTGGTTAAAAAGAGGATAGCATATCTTCTCGCAGTGATTTTATCTCTGTAATGGCCCATTTTAAAAATATGATCAAAATTAAGTGTAGTTTATATGCAGAGTGTGGTCATTAATTTATGTAACCTTTATTTTACTGTTACTCTTGCTATCAGTTCACCTCGCATGCGTGGATAAATATCTTAACTTATATACCGTAGTGCACGAAGTTATTTTATTAATTATTTACGTTGTTTGAATTACTTAACATGCTTATTGGCAACAGAATTTAAGCAACCCTTAGAGTAAAGGGACGTTAAATGCCAAGGATACTTAAACATTATGTTTTGATGATCAATTTACAGAGTTTAATGATTCTCCACGTCTGACTGTAACAAGCAAATGACTGGCGTAAGAGCATTAACTTACAAATGAATGAAAATATAACCTATATTCTGTATTTCCATAATAAAATATGTCCTCCATCTTTGAGCCCTGTTCTCAGAAATTGTACTAACCAAACATCACAACAATCTAATTCCACAGAATTATTTGGATTGGTACTAAATGAAACTCTTGACTGGGAATCTCACATATCAGATTTGTTCAATAAAATGCCAATAAAAAACTTCATGATTGGTAAACTTTTTCCAACCACCTCTATAGGTGTCCTAAAATTAGGGTACTCGTATAATGCCAAAAACATTGGTCCTGCGATAGAAGCCATTTCCATACAAAATAAGGTATTTAAAAGTTATGGCTAAATTATTAATCAGAACTCGTTAGTTAAGTCCAACCTAGAGTATGCTGCGAGTGTATGGGATCCTCACGAGGTAGGCTTAAATTTGGAACTATATCAAGTGCAACATAGAGTAGCTAGGTTTGTAAAACCTTATCATGAACAAGGTAACAGTGCCATGACACTATGACACTATTGAAAGAATTAGAATGGGATCAACTAGTAGATCGTATGCTTAAATACAGGTTTAAATTACTGCGTAAATTTGAGTCAAGTTACTTTTCTGAGGATGTTAAAGACACATTAAAGACCCCGACTTACTTTGGAATACCAGATCACCAACGTAAAATTAGGGATATAGATAGTAGTAGGGATATATTAAAATATTTTTTCCTTGCACTCATATTGATCAAAATAGATATGACCGCAGGTACGAAGGAGAATAATCATCTATGCTATTGTACTGTATTAGTCCATATCCTGCCATGTTTTTTTAATAGACCCAACTTGTTAACATTTCGTCCGCATAATATAAAAAAATATCCTGTTATTGAATAATATTGCATTTACCTTCTTTCGTCTGATTAACTTCGTTCGAGTGCATGATCAAACTTATATTTGTGTAGAGGTGTAATGCTTGTGATTGTGGATGCGTCGCTGGTGACCTAACACCCCTCGCCACACACCCTAGCGGTGGCTTGCGGAGTATCAAGATGTAGATTCAGAACTTCTGGAAGGCCGTTGTTTCTTGAATTCTAAATTATGACTCTTCCATGCATGTATATTTTTGACTGTGCGTTCCTTCTATGAACGAATTTTGATTATTTTTGCCTGACTGATCTGTACCTTATGACTTCACTCGTCTGAGAGACAAGATGCATATAATTCAGCAGTCTTGTGCTGTATCTAAGAGTGGCAAACATCACGTATTATAAATTACAGATTCAGGTGTGATGTAGTGGAACTATTCCATAATAACAGACATGAATTCTACTAAATTTTATTTTGTGGAAAATTGTGGTAGTTTTCATCTCTGTTATCACGTATTCTTTGCATAGGCCCACGAAACTGGAAAAACTAGATTTGGTAACTATTTTTTAGAACTAGGAGTTCTAAGAAACTCTATTTTCATTCTTAAATTGATGAAATTCCTAACATGAGTATGTTTATTCACGGAGCCAATTAAGGAATTTAATAAGGAAAATACTCCCCGAAGTCGTTACCGAGGTCTTAATTGACTAACTACAATCATCAGGGAGAGGAAAGTAAGCAGAGGGCAGGGGGGAGGATATTTTATTCCTCCAGATCATCATTTTTATTTTTAACGTAGATCTAGATCAACATTAACAAAACACTCCGGATGCAGCCACAAGGGTGTTAGGTCACCAAGGATCCCCTGGGGGTGTTAGGTCACCATCAGTAAAATAAAATAAAACCACATACAAAACTCACTCATTCATGCTAATTCTCACCTGCAGAGGCGTATACATTCGTGCAAAAACCATTTTCACTTAAACCCATGCAATTATGTACTAATACTATCAACTAATATAAACATGTATAGACACCTATGAATACACTTTATATCTACGCAGCGTTTCATATTATCCTCACTTGGAAATCGAATGTCTTTACTATTTCTATGATGACTTGGAGTTCTTACTATTGTGATTCCTGTTTGTCGGGGGAAAGAACGAATATTTGTGTATATCTGTGCTGGAGTCTATCTCCCTTATCCTACCTTTGTGAATTACTACATAAATAGTTTGGGGCCTTATAAGTTTCTTTCGGTGTCATTGTTAAAATTGTTTGCTCTGAACCTTTTTGTCTGTCTTGCTTGTTCTGTTCTCATCTCAAGCGGCTCCCAACCTAATTCCTCTAAAAGGCCCGTCACAATTGTTTTCTTATTGCTCCAATTTTTGACGAATCTGGCAGATTTTCTCTTAATTTAATGTACTTGTTGTAGGAACACTTTCTCTCAAGCATTCCAAACACTTGCGGCGTATTCCCAACGTGGCCTAACCAACGCGAAATTTTCTCATCTGTTACAGTCATTCACATTTCAGTACCTTTTTTCGTCTTCTACTATGCACAGTACTTGTTATTTTGTATTTATTTCCGTCGTTTTCAATTTTTACATTTTCCCCACAGTCACTTCTCAAAAGCCTCCTATCCATTTTTGCCCTCCAGCAAGCCAATAGAGAAAACTAGGTTCCACGTCGATGGCATCTCTAAACCTTTCCTGAAAAGCTTCGCTTAGGGAGAGTTGTAAAATGCGAAGCACTCCGTTTCGGTAATTCCCCCTCTGATGTTAATATTTTTTCGCTCTATATTTGCTATCTCTTCAACCACATGTTAAAATCTGATCCTACATTCATTTAAAGCATTCTTAAAAAAATCAAATGGTTTCACTTATCAATTACAGATTACCATCATGACGTGTGATGCATAGCTGTTCCAATATTATTACTGATTAAAAGTTTTTATTTTCTTCCGCCTTCCATCTATACATACTTAAATCCGTTTTCGCTTTCAACTGACACATTTATCGACCCAGCGCTCATCACAGTAATTGATGAGTGTCCCCTTTGAATACGCTGCTTATCTTGTTTCTATGTTGCCTCCATCTTTTATTTTATATTTTGTTCCAATACAAACTGGTAATGCTTACGCTTGTGGACCAGTTTCCTAACTAAAGACAGAAATTAAGTAAAAGATTATTTCCGTCAACCGCCTCTTTTTTGTAACTGCACTTCTGCATAAAAAAATACTTTTTTCATCCAAGTATCAGCAGCCACTCCAATTTGAATGATCTTGTTTTTTTGTTTTGTTTCGTTTTCTCATTGATCTCGAGCCAAAGTGTATACAGGAGTACCAATATCCACATCTCACCTGATCGCCACCCATCTAGCACACGCGCCGTTCCCCTCCTCGACACCTCTCTCCTCGGACCCCGTCGTTCCATTTCACACTCCCGCCCAACCCTCCTCACCCTATCCTCCCACTCAACCCTTTCTTCAGTAATCCTCTCCTAGCAACCCTCCCATTTCACTCGGCAATACTCTCGCGCTCCCCGCCTCATTCCCCACCCCACCCGCATATCGTCTTCCCACCGCTTCCTGTCCCTTTATTTCGTTCTAAAGGCACCCCTCCCACTCTCTCACCCCCTCATCCTCCACACCCCCATCCCCTTTTGCTTCCTTTCCCTAATCCATTGCATGCGCCACCGCGTGGAGAATATTTCCGGAGAAAACTACCTCCTCCCTACCTCCGCCTACTCTTTCAACCAAAGGAGACCCCCTCTCTCGCCAGCCCCCCCTCCTCCCCCTTCTCCCACTCCTCGCGTCCTCCCGTGTTCCCATTATGTCATTTGTCTCGCTACACACAAAGGCTTTTTAATGCCTCCGTAGTTCTGCGAGATGAATGATTATGCAGCGTTCTCCTCAGCACGCCAGCAATAAGAGAGGCAAGCACACGTATACATATATATACACGTTTTTATGCTTGTTACATAATTATATGTATACATACATTTATAGATACTAATATATGGTACTCACCTACTAGAAAGTTAGTGCGATAGGCGAGAGGAGAGCTAACGTGCACATAGTACCAATCTCCCCATCCACACACCTTTTTTGGTGGCTCGCAGGGTAGTTATGTAGATGAAGATGTACCAAGCCCAAAGCCGTGTGAATATCGCACATATCGCAATCGCCATATAGCTCATAAAAGGTTAGGGGCGGTAGTTTCTTTCCCTGTGCCACATATGGTTCTCCCGGAAGCTCTGGTACCCGAAAAATCACACAGCTTTGGTAAAGCCGAGGGGCTTCAGGAGCGTTCCCGGGAATGGAACTCTGTCCTTCCGGCCAGTAGCCCAGCGCTCTACCCATGAATTTCCACCTCCATGTATAACGGATATATTTTTTTAAAAACACAGTTATCAACCCAAAGGTCGGTTTGATAGATGATTGTAGATGAAATATAAATATTTTTATGTGTGTGTATATATATATATATATATATATATATATATATATATATATATATATATATATATATATATATATATATATAACCGATGAAGCACTCACGAGAGCAATGTAACATTTGGACGGCACAATAGAAAACCAAATAAAATAGATTGCACGTAAAAGGACACACATTTTAGATTGTTTGAGTTTTCGGCCATCTCTGAGGCCTTCTTCAGGTCAGACTCAGTCCTTTTACGTGTTATTTAAGATGAAATATATATATATATGTATATACCATATATATATAATTAAAAACCATATATATAAAATTGTATATATGTCATGTATATACATATGTGTGTGTGTGTGTGCGTGGTAGTGTGTGTGGTTGCGTATGTGTTAATGTGTGTGCATACACACACTCATGAATATATGAATGTATTTGCATGCATACAGAAAAAATATTCACTGACAAGCGCACGACAAGAGCCGAGAGAAAGAGGAGATGCAGAGGCGCGAGCGCAGATCCTCCCCAGCTCCGTCTTTCATTTGTTTGACACCTTTTCATATTCGGAAACTCATAGCACCGGCCTCTCGCAAAATTTTTAGAGTAAATAAAAAGGAAAGGGAGCGGGGTAGAGCAAAAAAACGAACGGAAGCCGAGGAGGAGGTGGTGGGTGGGCCGGCTTAGGTGTTGGAGCCAGGGAAGAGAGGGATAAGGAGGGTGGGCGGGCGGGGGTGACAGTGCCCTTTAAAGCGAGATTAAAAAATGGCTCTTCTCTACATCGCCGTGGTGTTTCGTGGAGGGGAGGGAGAGAGGGCTCTGGGGGAGCGAAGGGAGTGGGCGTGGGGAGGGAAGGGATGAGGAGGGGGAGGAGGATCGATCATTCACGGAGCCAAAGTGAGATAAACGGCGTGATGATAGTGAGAGGAAGGTGGAGGGAAGTGGTGCAGATGCGAGAAATGTCATCCGTGTCCTGTGGCCTAAATGTCAATGCCTAAACGCACATGTGCAGCGCGCAGTAAGCTGCGTCGTGGATGGGAAAACTTGAAAGCCACTGGGCACAAATTCACTAATTAATCTTGACCATTACAAAAGAAACATACCTGTTATAAAAGTAATGTCACTAATCAGTTGTAATTACACTAACAATTCACGTCATTTGTCATTTAAGTATTACAGCCGAACCGGATACTTCATCAAATTAGCATTATTGATAAATGTATTCACCTATTTTTGAGTTTAAATTTGGAGCTGTTTTTACGTAACCCACTTTATACTTACTCCCATAGGCATTTATACCCAAGGTGGTGTATGGCCTCATCAACGTTGTGTCTCCATTAATTCTAACCTCTTTGACTCCCTTAACTGCACGTATAGTATAACTACGCTTTTTCTTCCCATTGTTTCCCTTGATGTCTTCTGCCCACTGGATTTTTTTATCAGCCCTCTCCTATTGTGCTGACTTACGAGTATTAATGCGTGTACATGGCCGACCTATCTCAGACTTCGAATTGTTACTTCTGTTGCTGTTCCTGGTGTTCTAAAAATCTCCCATCCCTCTCTTTTACTTATCCTTTGGTTGTTTCCTTTCTCTATCATTCAGATATTTTTCTTATAACTTTGTTTTATTAAGTTGTTATTGATTTCTTTGCTCTGTTGTCCATCATCTATTTCTTAAGTATCTACTAAAGGATTGGTATAGTTACGGTTCATTGGAGTGATTTTTGCATGATATGATAATGACTTTAATGTTTGGCGTTCTTTTGAGCGCTTAGACTTGCTATCTTTGTTTTAATTTGTTTCTCAAAATTTTCTCTGTAATGTGAGCTGACAACAGTCTCAAGGTAGAGAACAATTCATCTTTATCATAAATTTGATCTGAAACAATATGTCTCATAACCTATCACTCGGACTAGAGGACGTTCCCGCAACGGTACTGAAATTCGAAGATCGCGTCCGAAATTGCACCTTTTTCGGAAATTACGTCACATTCTTCAAAAATCACGACCTACGTATTATCTAACAGACAACATGGATTCATGGATTCACACAACATGGGTGGAAAGAAGAAATCTTGTGAAATACAGTCGGAACTTTTTATGCACGACATCCTACTATCAGTGGAAAGAAACAAACAAGTAGATACGATATTCTTGGATTTCAAAATGTCCTTTGATAAAGTACCGTATGCTAAATTGATTCACAAGTTGCAATGGTATGGATAAACGACCAAGTAATAAACTGGATTCGGGACTTCTTTATTGACCGCAAACAAAGGGTAGTGATGGATAGCTTTAGCTCTAATTATGTGCGATTAACATTCGGAGTCCCACAGATTAGCGTCATAGGACCACTACTATTTCTTATATACATTGATGATATCACCTTTGGCATAAAAGGCAGCATAAGACTCTTTAACGACGACTTTGGGGTCACCATCGCATCGGATCTTTCATGGTGAAAATATATACGCACGATTTGTGGAGGGGCGCTAAAAAAGCTGTCATTCATCAAACGTATAGTCGGAAGGTGTAGTTACGAAAAATTGGAGTTAAAGTGCTATTTTTCTTCAGTAAGGCCTCACTTTGATCATGCGGCGTGCGTTTGGGATCCATTTCAGAAAACATCAATTATAGAATTGAATAGGGTGCTGAGAAAGGCGGCCAGGTTCGCGAAAAATTCGCACGAAAGGACACAAAGCGTCACATATCTAATAAAGAATCTGGGGTGGGAACCTTCAGATATGCGAAGACTAAGGGCTATATTAAACTTATTACAGCAAAATAAAGCTTGTACTTTCGTATCTGACACTGGAGATATAATTAGACCCCTTAATTGCATTAGCAATGCCGACAATGGTCATAAAATTAGAGAGTCAGATGGTCGAACTGATGGATCTAAGTATTCGTTTCTCCTGCGCACTATTCGCGACAGAAATAAAGTGGGAACTCCTAAACAAGTAATATGTAGATGCTGTCTAAAATAGGGGCACAAGCGATTAAATTCCCACATAATACTCTCCAAGTCTGGCGTCCTAACACATCCGCCGTGCGCCCTTGGGTCATGTGGGGTGTAGATGAATGCATATAAAGTCTATTGTATTTGCGAATTGTCCGTCTGGAATGAGTAGAATCGTTACCGGGAATAAGTGCCTCAATTGCATGTTTTCCTCCCCTCTTTTAATTCTTTTACTTGTCTTATTTGCATAGACATAGGAATAGCTCCTAACCATGTAACAGTTGAAATATGTGAAGGCATGTTGCATGATTGGTGCTCGGTCGCCCTATTTCTACACGGTTTTTGTTGGACCGCTAGGTGCCAGGTCCATGAGGAAATAGAGGAAATACATACTACGAGGGTCATCCGGAAAGTAGTACCCGTTCGTGAAATAAAGACACAAAAGTAAATATTAACAAACATAAAAAATTTTATTTGAAAGAGGATACCCTCCCCATGTTGAAGTTGCGACACCACCGCCGAACAGACGACTCGTCCATTACATTGTCTCCATACACCTCCTTTAATTGGCGATGAATATCACATGGGCGAACGTTTCTTGCATTGAGGAATTTAATCACTGCCCTCACTTCACAACTGGCGGCGTTCTCAATTTTTTTAAACATTGTAAACAATCACAGAAACAACACAGGCAATGCTAGCGTCACGCAACTTGGCTCAGAGAAGGCAGACAAGCCACTGAAGCTATCTGACCTCGTCCAGCGGCTACTCGCGTCGTCAGCACTTCATGCGGCACGAACGGGTACTACTTTCCGGATGACCCTCGTATATTGTATGGCTGATGACCTACCACCACCTGCCACACGTTCTTGCAATGGCATACGGGGTATTGTGTAGATGTAGATGTATTACCGGTCCCGGTGTTGCCACTTCCGGGTCGGGTATGATTCTTTTCCACAAAGTCATATTTTTCATTTAACAATTGGTGAAAGAATAGTTTTCTTGTTTTTAAAACTTTCAGCTTCTCCACAACAACTTCTCCCTCCCGTTTCATGCCAAAAAGTTTTGGCGAATAGATTCTTTGAGAAAACGAATAGTCCAATAAAAGACTTTTGGCTTCATTACATTGTCGTCCGCGGTTTTTTATAGGAGATTTTGTATGATTTTCCCTTCTTTGTACCGAAAAGTTTTTTTCGTTCCGTTTCTTAGCTAATTGCACTTTCTCTTGTCTTCTTCTGATTGCTCCTTTAACCACTTCTCTTTGTGATACATTTTTTCTTCAACTTTCTCCCTATTTTCTTCAAACTTCAATCTCTTTATTCTTGATCAAACTAAGTTTTTTCCCTCTTATTCAGCTCTGACATACATTTAATGTGGCTTCTCTTTATACCATTGTATTTCTTGATAGATTTTTCTTTACTCCAGCCTAAGTCTCATCTTTCTGTTTCTTCTAACATCTGGAATGTTTTTTTTTAATTTTAACATAGGAGACGAAACTACTTTCTCGAGACGACATGTGTACATTTTTATTTCACTCTAATCAATGTATGCAGCCAATTAATTGTTGATACTCTGTTGAAATATTATTTCTATTTGCAATCAAAATTAAAAATATCAAGTTTAGCGGAGTATTAGTCTATCAACAAATTATAATGTGGGTTATAAAATGACTTTTCTTCTATTAATGCTGAAATTTCGTCTATTTCCCAGAAAATTGTCTTGTATTTCATAGAAAATATAGCTATTGTCAATGCATATACGTATAGAAGTCAGCTTAAAATGATGGAATGAAAATAACGGAAAGAGGAATGGCACTTACATCATTTCTCGAATAACAGTTCAAAATATTCTTTTTTCGTAAGGTTAAAGTGCATTTATGAAGCGAAAATGAGCTTTGATGAGAGATGAGAGAAAAATAATTCATCATAACGGTCGTTTGAACAGTTAACTTCCCATAACTTATAAATGTGTCCTTTTCCATCGATGTGAAGCGGCGCTAGCATAATTTTTTCCGTGCCAGCGGTGAACTCGAATGATTTGTACTTTTATAAATATTTAATTTACGCCTATAATATTCGTGTTTCAAGTGTCTCACAATCCGGCTCTTCCAGTACTAAAAAGACGCTTACTGTTCCGTTGTAACGATTCTTTTCGAGGCAGGCAGCTACTTTTTGTTTAATTTCTCAATTAGGTCCTGCAAACGGGCCAAAACACTCAAAGAGGTTTTTTTATTAAACCTCTTTCTTCGGTCATAATTTAGAATATTTAGTCTCTTCTTTTGCCTCACCCCTAAACATAACATTGAAGATAATTAAATAAACCATTTAAGGTCCAACCGAGGCGGATTAATAATTTTACTTAACGTTTAAGTATGAATTTTTACTCTAAATGTTATCGCGGTAGATGACCGCATCATCGGAAAATAATGCGAGTCCGTTTTTGAGTTCATAATGAATGTATAAGCCTTAAATGACGTTCTATGTTGCTACATAACGATTCTATACGAAACGGAGAAACTTTTCATTAAATCATGTTGGTCCATTGTATTCTCTCTTGTTCTCCGATTCGCTGCTCAGAGGGCGCTCCTTTTCTTAAGGTTTTCTTAGGTGTTTTTTTTACCGTCACTGGAAAAACTGTAATGGAGAGACGGAAGTTTGCAGGGACAGGGTGGTAGAACTGGAAGCTTGAGGAGAGATTGGGGCGAAGAGGGACCGGCGAAGCGGATGAATTTCATAACCCGTAATTTCGAGAAGACAAGTCGGTTTCGTCGGGAGTTGTCCTCATCCCCAAGACAGTTCACGGGAAAAAAGCTTCGTCTCAGCATTCATTTAATCCGTCGTTTCCCAGCTCCCCATTATCTTCTCTTGACGAGTTCTTTGCGTCAGTACCAGAGTCCCAATGAAGAAAAGGATTTGGTGGAAGACACAAACGGCTCCCGGAAAACATCCCATTTTTTCGTCTCACATCTCCTCTCCGTTCGCTTTTGTTTTGGTTTCTCACTCTCCTCCTTCTCTTCCCATTCCTCTACATCCACACAATACCCAGCAAGCCTCTACTAGGGCGTATGGCGGGGGTGACAGTGCATCACCCGTACAAATAGAGTGCAACTACATCTAATGCCAACGAAAACATGCTATGCTCGTACACACATACTCGTACGAATATATTCATACAAAACGTATTTTAACTTAAATTCAAACACGTATACAGGAAAATAATGCACAAAAGAACATTTACCTACAAATGCACTAGATGTCCACGCAGTATTTCATCTCGTTCTATTTTGTAATTCGGTTTTTTACCCTACTTTCTATGACTTCGATTTTTATTATTATGATTGCTGATTTTTCGAGAAAGGAACTTATATTTATCTGTACTGAAATATTATCTGTACTATCTCTTATATTTTATCTTTTCGGTCGAACTTATCTAAATTGTGTAGAGCCGTAATAATTCCCTGTGTCATAGTTAAACTCGTATTTTCTGAACCTTGTTAGCTACTAGTCTTAGTCTCTCATGATCTCTCTGCGTCTCGAGGCTTCTAGCCTGATTCCTCAGAAAGACATGTCATACTCGTCTTCTTATCGAAACAATTTTTGACGAGTTCCTCCTTTTCTTCCTCTCTGTATTTCATCTTCTTTTTCATTTCACTTATGTTCTCACATTCAAAACTCTACCTTGGTAATATAATATTGTCACCCGCATCACACTTTACTTACCCTTCTCCCTGCCAGAGAGTGGAAAATATTTAGGAAAATGTGGTGGCAAGTCTTCATGGACTTGTTCGTAGTATTTATGAGAAAGAATATTGCCCGGAAGACTTTGTGCGATGCGCTAGTTTCAATCCCAAAAATGGTAAAGGCTAAATCACGTGGTGGCTAGAGAACAATAAGTCTGATTTCACACGCAGCCAAAATGGATCTTAGGAATATCAAAAAAAGGATGGAGAGGAGGGCAAATGATTTCTTAGAAGGTGATTAGTATGGATTTAGGAATGGGGAAGGCACGCGGGATGCCTTTGCAGTAATGAGATCACTAGTAGAGAGGAATATTTTGAAAAGACATTATACAAAGTGAATTGGCAAAAACTAATGAGTATATTGCAGGAAATAGGAATAGATTGGAGGGACAGGAGGCTTATCCGCAACCTGTACATATCTCAGACTGCTCAGGTGCGAGTGGGGAACGGAGAGTCCGGATGATTAGTGTTAGGAAGAGGTAGGTGCAAGGCAGTGTTGCCCATTATCACCGGTGCTGTTCAACTTATACGGGAAGGGAATGACTAAAGAGTCGCGGGAAGAATTGGAGATAGGAATGAAAGTTGGTGGGGAATTCATAAAATCGGTTAGGTTTGCTGAAGACCAAGCTTTAGTTTGTCAGTCAGCCAAGGGGTTGCAAACATTGCTGATGACAGTGGAAAATCAGTGCGATAGATATGGGATGAGAATGAATAAAAATAAAACAAAGGTAATGCGGTTTCTCAGACAGAGAAAGGCTAAAGTTAACAATAAAGTAGGAGGGCATTAACTTGAGCAACCGGAACATTTTACCTATCTCAGAAGTTTTTTGGACCGAAATCGTCTAGGGGAAAAAGATTTTTCCACAAGGAGAAGAGAGTTGATGACTGGGGCGTTGAGTGAGGATGTTAAGAAAAGACTCGCAAAAGCTTTAATATGTAGCGTAGTTATGCCCGGTTTGTAAATATGGCCACTGAAGCAGAAGGATGGACGTAAATTGGCGGCTTTTAAAATCTGGGTCTGGAGAAGGGCGGAGAAAGTGACATGTAGATCAAATAAAACA
This sequence comes from Hetaerina titia, assembly GCA_037158775.1. NCBI lineage: Eukaryota > Metazoa > Arthropoda > Insecta > Odonata > Calopterygidae > Hetaerina > Hetaerina titia. The sequence continues at coordinate 63,260,131 of CM073778.1, read as the reverse complement.
AATGAGGAAGTCTAGCTATGTTGGGGGAGGAATTGTCAGTAGAAATCATAAGGAGAAAGGAAAATTGGATGAAAAGCATATTGGCCGGCAGTGGGATGTAGACAACTGATAGAAGGTCTAATGATAGGTAAATGAGGAAAGGGCAGAAACAGGTTTGGGATGCTGGACGGAATGATTGGAGGAAGGAAGTATATGGAGATGAAGAGGGGCTTGTTGTAGAGTAGGATGTTGGGTAGTGTTTTGTTGGGATGGACAAGTTATTTAATTGGTATTTTTATGCATCCAAAACCTACCTTAACGGGTAGATTACCTGTATTAATAATAAATAACAAGGGGGAATTTTGACAGCAGTGGGTATCTTTAACACGAAATATATATACGGTGTCTTTATAGTGGGAGGTATCGGTCACTAGGCAGGGAGTGGAATGGCTTCCACGATTGTCACATTTGACCATGGGCTTCATATGATTGTTGACTTAGAAACTCCCAAAGAGAAAGTCAAAGGGGTGCTTAGTTTGGCAGCCGTATTCCTTTTTAATTGAAATTGTTTATTGAAATGTTCCTTAAAATACACTCTCCAAATCCATTTTAATGGATGATGCGGATCACGATGAATTAAAGTTTAGCTCGTGATTCAAGAGGCTACATTATATATGTCACGCTTACTTTCTTCTCTTAGTTATTTTTGAAAGCTCTAGCTGATATTTGGAGCAAAATTATCATTCGTAAAAAATTCCTTTCCTTGCCCTCATCTTCGCGTAAGGTAACAGAATTCTCTCCACCGAGACCAAAATTAGTGGCTGTCAATATCGTTATATATCTTTGCAGAAAATCAATACAAATATCTACTCTGCATTTATACAATATCCCGTAAGGGAATGCGGGAGGGGGTTATATGGCATCACCTGTAAACTAGAATAAATCCACTTGCAAAACTAACAGAAGCATGCCAATTCATATCTACGTAAGACACGCATATATTCATACAATACTCATTTTAACTTACATTCAAATACATGAACTAGCAACTAGGACACACATACATATGCACATGCACCTACAAATAAGTCTACGTGGTTTTTAATATTGTCCTAACTTGTAAATCGAGTCTTTATTTTGATAATGAATTGTATTTGTTATTATTATGGTTCTCGATTGTCTGTGGAAAGAACACATATCTATATCTATGAAGATGAACTCCATATAAGTATATGGAGTTCATCTCCCTTCCCTCACCTTTGTGGTCTAACCTACCCAAATAGTGTGGGGCCATAATGATATCTTGTGTATCATAATTAAATTCGTATTTTCTGAATCTTACTAAAAGCTTAAGTCTCACTCGTTCTCTTCTTATATCAAAGGGCTCCAAGCCTAATTCCTCTTAAAGGCTAGTCACACTCGTCTTCTTATCCTAATAATTTTTGACGAACCTGGTGAATTATATTAAGCTAGTTATCTTTATCTAATTCTTTTATGAAATATACAAAGCGAGCTTGATCTGTCGTCGCTATTCAGAAGATCCCTACTTGAACTGAGAAACAAGACTGGTGCATTTGTCGGTAGCTCTCCTGATGTTCATCTATGTCACCCCTTTCTGTGCCTACATCTCTCCGGGCATGATTAAAAATCTGTCGCGTACAAAAAAATTTCTATATAACCTACCGGGACGTAATGGCTCTTATGGAATAATATCCAATACCAAGACCTTAAGCATTATCTCTTTCCGCACATACTTCATCTCCTTCTCGGCGAATCCCTACCAAAAGCTCTCAAATATAATATTTAAGTATAGATTTGTGTCCTCTTCTCAAACCTGAATTGAAATTGGCCAAAATCCTCCTTTCTTGCCACCGCTGCCAAAGCACCAACTTTCATCTGCCTAGGAAATGGTCTTTCTAGCGTAATAAATAGTATTTTCGCTTGGTGTCTAGAGTAAAGCCTCCAATAATACCTGAAATAATAAGCAATGATGAATTTCCGGTAAATGACGTTCTTACTTCCATAGAATTGGAGGTAGTAGAGATAAAATTGACCGAGAAATTAAAATATTTTGGAGTCTCAGTATCATCGGCTGCGGAATAGTCAAAGAAAGCTACGAAAGTATGAAACTGCTATTGGACTTAAAGAAAAATATGAGTGTCATGTTAAAGAAATCTAGAATATATAAATACGAAAAACGTAGTACATTAAGCCTGATAATTCATGTATCAAAATTACTTACTATATATTGCTGAAGAATAGTAGAAAGCCTCACGGAAAACAAATTCGGATCTAGGAAAAAACTGGAGCAAGAGATGCAAAGCTCAGCTTGGCGGTGCCATCCTAAAAATGTTCCTTGCAAACATGCAGTTAAAGTTGGCATTTTTGATCTTGGAGAAGGCCTTCGGCAACCTCGAATGGAATAAAATGTTCAAGATACCATGAGTGCTTGGAATAGACTACGACGACAGAAAAATTATCTGTTAGCTCTTCCTCAAGGGTCAAGTAACGACCGTACAAATGAAAAACGGAAGCCAGGATAGACAAAGGAGAGAGAGGAAAAACGTAACCTCTCGCCAGCACTATTTAACATATAACTAGAAGAGGCAATAAAAGAAGCTCAGAAATTGGGCATTCAAGGAGTTAAGGTGAATGGCAACGAAATTAATATACTCCGGTTCGCAGATTGCATCGAAGTAGATGCAGAAACGCGAGAAGTTTTGCAAGCAAATGTAAATGCTATGGTCCAACTACTTCGGGAATATAATATGAGCGTCAGAAAGAATAAAATTAGAATCCTCGTTGTGAACAGGAGGAAGTGAAGATAGATGTGACAAGTCGAGGACTGCAACCAGACCAAATGAAATCCTTCATCTGCCTGGACAGCATTATAACTTGGGATGGAAGAAGTTCGACCGACATGCATACAACGTAAAGAATAGCGCAAGCAAAGAAGGCGTTCTCGAAGAAGAGGGAAATGGATGGAACCTGATGTTCAAATCAGGGGAGTAGTCCTTCAAAACGTTTGTATTGAGCATGGGACTCTACGGATCAGAGATATGGAACATTGGAAAGGTGAAACAGTAAATTTGTTGAAACCTTCGAAACATTGTGATGGAGAGAAATTATAAAGATTAAATGGACGAAGTAAGAAAGGAAGACGTATATAGAAGATCAGTAGAGGAAAGGACTATATGGAGAACTGGAAGGGTTGGGCACACAATGAAGTACAATGGATTAGTTGAAATCGTAGTAGAAGGGAAAATTAAAGGAATTATCCCACTAGGAAGACCATCGTACAATTACAGAAGGACAATTTAGAAAGGACGTAAACAGAAAAGCTAACAAGGGGTTGATGTAGATTTAATACTGTATAGAGAAGAATGGATGACTACATTGAACTAATCTTAGGAATGAAAATCTTATGGCAATGACGAATATTATCGGAACTGGATTGGGAAATCCACAATTGGAACCTCTGAGGGGCTTCTTTCAGAAATAGTTCATCAAACGAATGGCGGGGAAATATTCGACTGAAACATTTAGGGAGAGATGTTATTTTGCATTGGTCGGACCTCGCTTTGAATACTCTTTGAATTTTCAGATCCCGTTCCGGGAAGCTTCAAATGGAAAACGACATATTGAATTGGGAATCTTGGGTTTTGCGAAAATGAAAGCACAAAAATTACATGCTGGATTTAAACTAATGGAAAAGTACAAATTGTTTGAATTTGCGTTGTTACAGAAAGAATAGTCTGGTTTCAACATAGAGTTGGTTAACAACCACGGTGATTTGTTACGGAAAATTGATTACGCAACCGATCAAATTTAATTTCCCTGGTAAAATGCAAGAGCACAAATGGTGAAAACATTCCTTGCGATAGGCCTAACTTCCCGTATCCCATTGATAACCAATTTTTCAAATCATTGGTGACCTAAATCCCTCTGCCACACATCCTCTTTTCTGAAACATAAGAATATAAAAATGTACTTTATCTCTAACCCCTCGTGGAGTACTCACATTGCAATGATTTGCGAGTTGTCCTTAACCAGGCGTGCGTTACCCTTGGAAAAATATAGTATGAAAAAATAGAAGAGATATTAGTTTAAACAATCTTGGGCTCAGCTTTAGTAGATCAGTCATTAGAATACACGGTTAATAAAAAAGCCATTTACACAGTAATCAACCCTAAGATCAGTTTGGTAGGTGATGGTAGATGTCACCCAGTACTAAGCGCAACGGCGTGGGAAATTCGCACATCAGCATACGGGGGCCAGTTCCTTTCCCTGTGCCGGTCATGGTTTCCCAGGAGGATCTGGTACCCGAAAAATCACATAGCTTGGGTGGAGCTGTAAGTGCCCAGAGAGGCTTTCCCGGGAATTGAACCGGGGTCCTCTGGTTAGTAGTCCAACGTTCTACCCCTGGGCTACCGCGACCCACACACGTATAATATAGTGAGAAAAATAAACTCTAGGACTATGGTATATAGATATACTTTCTTAGCTGTCTTATGTCTCGAGGAGACCAGGAAAAATATTGGGGAAGTATCTGAAGACCAAATTATTTTCTGAAATCTCCAATTCAAAGATAACATATTTGCGTGAATTTGTATGTTAAACGGTGATGTCCTAACACCTCCCACTACGTTCCCTCCTCATAAGATATGTCGTAAATGTAGAGAGCTATAGGCTGATGAAGGAACAAACATATGTACCATGTGGATATGGATTTATTGCTGCTCAGGAGGAACTTTTCAGGCGTGAGTCTTAAATAGCGGAGGATTGTAAACCAATCCTGTGATTGAATATTGATGACCACCACCTTTGGCACAAAAGGCAGATAGGAAGATCCGCAGCAGTTCGGCCAATCAGATTCATCCACAGCTATTGAATGAAAATTCTACCATAGACGAGATGAAAACTATACTAAAGCCAACTCAGGAATACATTCAAATATTGCGTGGAATACCTTCGATAATAACACTAACGGATTAAACTAAGAGATCTTGTAATACACAAGTGTGGTCTGAAAAGTTTCCGACCTAACAAAGATACAAGAGATTTTTTCTGAAATTCAGACTCAGAAAATTTCAGAAAAAAAGTCTGGTATCTTTGTTAGGTTGGAAACTTTTCAGAAAGCCCACGTATTTTAGAACCACATTTTTTATGGGTGAATGCAGAATTAGAATGATGGTAACATTGCTGAGGGATAAAATGGTTAAACTTCTCCAAAGCCACCATTGCCCTTTAAAAAATTGGAAACATTCCCGGAGGCGAAAAAATATGTCATTCTCCAAATCTGTAAAGGCTCCATATTCCCTCTTCAAACTTTCTGAGAAGAGAAGGCAAATATTCTAGCTCGTAAATTTTGGTGAATGTCTGTAATGTTTACACTTTCTAGAAATCTCTGTTAATAAATGTTTGGCAGACGGAACATATAGAAATACTTTCCAATTCTTTTGAAAGGAGTACATCACACACTTGAACATTAAGAAACTATTAAAATAGCATCAATGGGCTTATACCATTTCATCTATTTCAAAAATAATTGTATTATGGCGCTAAGGATACGATCAATGCTTCAATACTATATATCTGAGAACAAGACCAATTATTAATTAATTAAATTATACAACTGAGAAAAGTTGTACGAGGCATATTTTAAGCGCGCCCATTTCAAATCAGCAGCGGCAGAAAATCTTAGAAAAAAGTACCAAAACTCTAAATACAAAATATGATTAATCTATTGATTAATAGATTAGAATAAATAGGAAGATTAATAGAAATATGATAATGATTTATCTATAAACTATCCAAGTCTGTTGTGAATAAAAAATTAAATTACAATGTAACAATTCCTGAGTGTAAAACTCATTCACCTTGACCGAGATTAAAATTGTTGCGTTGTATTGGACATTTAGATAATAACCCTTTTGAAAATGACCGTCACTGAATCGCCCGCAGGTTCTTATAATATAGAATTAACTTGTTTTCTATCTTTTTCCTTTGATATACAGAGATTATCATTTTCCAGCAATACTCATTAATCACTGCGACTTAGTTCATTATAATAGGTACTATCTGATAAGCATCTTCGTATCGTATTACTATTTCTCATATTATTAGTGTCGGATTCGATTTTTTGACGCATCGATACCTGGTATTATGATGTTCTCACCAGGAGGGGAATTTCTGTTTGTAAATCAACGGTCAACCAAGTAATTTATTCCCTACTATCCCATTCAACATCTGTCGCGCGTCGGTACTGAATCTCTCCTTCGACCTCTATCATGCCCGCAACCCCAAATCAGCCCTTGATACATCCTTTATCCAATTCTTCACCAAAAAAATCCCTACTTAGCCATCTTTACGCTATTCCATCAAGGAGGAATGAGAAAAACACCGCCTTCATAACCTTCTGCTCGCCTCCTTCATCTTTTGGGGAATATATAAAAAAAAGACACTTGCTTTCTCCCCTATGTCGGTCGGTGGACATCCTCGGCTAGTCCTAACTTGAACGCAGAGAATCAAATGTGAGAAATAAAAAGAATGAAGAACTAATTGTGAGGAGCGGAATCTTTTCCCTCTTATAGCATTTATCCTTTGAATAGGAAAGGGGGTGGATGAGTTTCTATGACGGAAAAAATAAATGGAGGCACTCTCGGATGTGTGAGAGAGGAAATTCACTAAAATGATTCTATAACAATCCCATTAAATAGATATATAGATAGATAGAGGACTTTACTTGGGCGAAATTGATACCTAATAGTCCCTTCTTCCATTTAACCTTCTTTATTAGAGAGGAATGCAGAAGGCAAATGGTTGGGGGACAATGAAAAGTAGCTATAGGAAGTGGTTTGAGGAGATAATGTTTGTGGGTTAGGGCGAATGGATCGATATTAACTTATTTCCAAATAACTTGGAGCGGCAAAGTCATTCAAACTAAATAAAAATGTTACTAAAATATAAAAAACACCTTATCTGTCATGATTGTATATCATTTTGAAAATTTGCCGGATATCAAGAAATATCTACATTTCCATTTTAATCTGTAAGAGTATAGGTCATTTAGCCTTGGGTGACATTTAGTATGAGGGCGTGTGACAAGGCGTGTAAGGTCACCAACTATCAGCAAAAAATGTTTATTATTGGCGTTCTGTATCATATTACTTGCAGGTATCTCAAATGATTTTTTGAGATTTTTACTGGAGAATAATTCACCTCTCAAAAGTTGCTTATGAATTAATATAAGTGATTGTATGAGCACACACTGCCTTGGATTCTAATTTTCAGGGAAAAAATATAATTTTTTTGGGTATATTTATAAAAAAATAAGTTTTTTTATCATGGGAATGAAATAAATAGGCAAATATAAATTATTTCAACAATAATATTTTTGCAATTCACTAGGGTACTGCCGTCACACTTGGAAGGAATTTTGTACAAAAAATCTACTTTCATGAAATTGAAATTTTGCTCATCATCTAGTAGAGCATTAGTGTAAACTTTATTTTGTTATAGATAATATTTTCAGCTGTCACTTATTGAAAGACTCATGGAAAGAAAGTATGAAGAATACTTGTTTCGATCCATCCGTTTCCTCGGTCCTCAAGGTGATTGCCTTAAGGCTGATTGGGTGGGTTATACCAAGACTTAATATTTTATTACTGGTATTATTTTGCTAAAATTCTCTATTTGAAAATACATTTATTAAAGTTCAAATAAAGGAGCATTACTATTAAGAATGAACGAAGCAATTCTACAAATCTTTCTCTGGAAATATTGAATATGAACTCTAAAAAAGCAATATACTATTAAAAACATGTCGCTGTCTGAATTTCCACGTAATGCGTGATGAAATCATGTAAAATAAGTATTTTTTTAATATTTCAACTGATTCCCAGCTTATATAAGCAGCATTTGATGAAATGCCATCCTTTATTTTCACAATTTTTCGTAAATACCGAAGAAAGAGTGAAGACAAGAGGGCTACTAATCCTCGGAATCCAATGCTTATCATTTTTGTTTCACGCCTAACGCGCATTTATTGACTTAACACCACCTTCCCCACCTTGAGAATCACTTTAATAGGAGGAGGAACAAAATTTGACGAAATCCGGACGATAATTGGAACAAGCGAGAATCTGAAAAGATCGCTTTGGAAAAATGGTCGCCAAAGTACTGATGGATAACTTACCCCACTTCGTAATTTTCCACCCTTTGTCTTTTTCTCCACATGTCGCGATCGACCCACTTTCGAAGTCGTCCCACACCCATCCCTCACTCGAGTTCCATCGTCTCTCTACCCATTTCCCCTCTGCTATCTTTCCTCTCTCCCGCCCTTCACCAGAGCGAGAACACTAACTACACCCACCACTCCTTCCCCCCTTCTGCGGAGAGTGTGGCTTCCTCCTCCGCCGCCGCTCTCTGCCTCCTCCCCTTAACGTCCCAATCCACTTCCTCGAGCACAGCCAATCGGCCTTCAACTCGATCACTGCCGAAGCCATCTTCCTCGTCCGTAGCGCGCATGCTCCTCCGTGGATTCCAACCACCCCCGTCTGCCTCCCTCTCGCCCCCTCTTCCCTTCACTTCTCCCTCCCTACACGCCTCCCTCTCACGCACGCTTCTTTCTCTTCTACTCTCACCCCCGCCACCCTCCCGCAGACGTCGCCCAACGTCCGGATCGGAGGTATTGGAACGTGATCCGGCGGTGTGTCACCGCTTCCGTGCTCCCGTTCCCCGATCGATGTCGGGGACAGTGGGCGGGCGTCCTCCCCGCGACACGTCAGTCCGCGGGCCGAGTCTCTCTCTGCTCCCCTATTTCTCCCCGTAATCCCCCTTCAATAGCCTCCCTCCCTTTTGTCTCCATACTTTACGTGTCGGTGTTGCGCCGGAGCCGCCTTCTTCCCCTAAACGGTCCGTATGTTTGCCGCTTCCATCACGTTTCCGCGTGGAATGAGAAATCCGATGGGCCTCAGGATGACTCTATCGGATACCCGTACCGTGGATTCAATCACTCGGATGAAGTGATCGAAATTAATTTCGGTACGGTGAGATTTAAATTCTCTTTTTTTGCAATTTTAGAGATCGAGAAGGGAACAATGCTAATTGCTTTACAAAAATCATCAAAGGACCTAACCGTAATCTTAAATCCCTATACTATATCTACATAGTGCCCTACATGGGCGTGTGGCGGGGGGTGTAAGGTTACCACCCGTAATTAAAAATAAAACCGCATGCAAAACCCACAAATTCATGCCAATCCACACACACAAAATCGTAAAAGTTCATGCAAATTCTTTTACAACTTACACACATGTAAATACATGTATTATTAACTAACCTACATATGTGCCTCTGAATATACCTGATGTCTACACAATGTTTAATCTTTTCCTGACTTGTAAATTAAATGTTTTTAATACTTCTATAGTGACTTTTGTTTCTCACAATTATGATCCAAGGTTGTCCGGGGAAAGAATGAGCACTGAGAATCCCCTTATCTTATCTTTATAGTCCTTTATACCCAAATATTGCGCGGTCATATTAATTCCTTTAGTGTCATGGTTAAAGTCGTTTGTTCCGAGCCTTTCTAAAAGCCTGTCTCGCTTTTTCTTTTCGAATCTCAAGTGGCTCCCAGCCTAATTCCCGCAAAAGCCCTGTCACACTCGTCTTCTTATTATAGCGATTTTTCACCAATCTGGCGGATTTTCTCTGAAATTTGTCTACTTCTTAAGTATGATTGCCGACGCCGATTGTGAATGCTGATGAAATACTAGAGTAACTAACATTAAAAGAGTATTTGTAACATTGCACTGTTTCCACCGACATTTTTAGCGAAACATTTGCAAATTTCTTATCTTAATTTCTCGTAAGTTACTGGATTATATTAAGATCCAAATGTCATAAGTAATAATTCAATATCTTGTATTCTCCAGAAAACTCATTCATAAGATCACGGGATAACTGAATAATTAGAAACCGAACGGAAATCTACATCATCTACCTTTTCATTATCGAGGTGGCGGTGTTCTCATTTCTCTCATTTCAATTAATTCAATACAAAAGTGTGATTAAAATCCAGCCTATTTGATATTACTTAGGCAGTTCCGCATAACTTTAACGGTATTCGGGTCGCATATACACCAGGAGCTCCTGTTGAATTCTGTCATTGTGCTTTGCCATATTACCGATGCTGTCGTATGTCTTTTGCTTAATATCTTCCCTTAGAACTTAATTACGACTATTTTAAGAGAAACTTTATTCATTCATACATTGAGCAAATGCATGAATGCAAACAAAAATAAATATGAACGTAGTAATTACATTTGGCCGAAAGTGCTCTAAATAAATGAAAATACGGTAATCGAAAAAATGTTATAGCACTGAATTTACGCAGTTTTTGGTATTCCCGGTTAGTGTTTGTATTTTATTTTTTCCTGAGCATATTATATCATTTAATTTTGTCTATCTACAGGCATATTTACCCTTTTCAAGCCGAATGCTCTTTTGAAAATTATTAATTTTTATCAAGGGAATAAATTTCACTGTATTAATTAATTCTTTTACATAACGTTATTTGCTGTTCATTCTCGCTGTAGAGTTTGGCTGAAAATGATTTTTTAGTATTACTGAGAGTAATTACTAAAACGGAGTGTAATTTGAAGTACAGGGAAAAGTATCGTAAGATTTTGTGAGATAACTGCATATTTATAATAATTTCCCTCCTGTTCAAGTGTGCTCCCCATTTTCACTTTTAAATGTTACCTTTTAATTGATGTTTTGAGAGAGAAAAATGAACACAATAATAAAAAAGTACGAAAAACTGTGCGAATTTCTCTAAATCTTAAATTGCTCTATTCCTCCAGTTAGAAACAATATTTAATTGATTCAAGCAAATTATTCGTAAAAATTGTGCTAGCCATCATTGTTTTTTTATATGAACTTTATTATAATCATGGCGACTAAGGGTGAACATTGCAATTTGGAAACAAAAGACAACTCGTGGAGAAAGAATTTAACAAAAATTATTTTGTTTATCAGAAAATCATATAATTAAGGATTTAAAACCTAAATTCAAAGTAATTGAACGTAGAATAAATTACAAATGGCTTTGCTTTACTCCTTTAGAAGTTGAACTTTTGGATTTTATGAATGTATCTCCGAGTAGGTAAAAGATATACATCTATATCTATGTAGTGCTAAACAACCCATTGCCAGATTGTGGCAGGAGGTGATTCAGCATTAGGTATATTCAACACCAGATTGTTAATTACCCTAAGTATGTAAAATAACTCAAGTGATGTAGGTAATGTTGACTAAAGATACATATACTGCGGTATCCAAGTGTAAAATACCATTCCATGCGTGCGAGACGAGCTGCTTGCAGCATTAAGGATAATATATTAAGATTAAAAGGAAATGTTGACAACATACTATTGCTGCCCAACATTATACTTAGAATGAAAAACGAAAAATATTTATTCCCGTATCCTGTCCACTTAGAGTTATTCTGATCCCTTATCATTCGTGGGAAAAATGACACCTTAAAACTTTCGGTTCTTTGCTTGATTCCTCTAGTATCATTGACATGATCTCACCTACCGTAAGTAAGATGGAACTTCCAATAAACTTTCAACAAAGTTTACAGAGCTACCTGAGAGATCGAGCTATGTGACGCATTTAATTCCCTACTCTACATTCATGTTCACTGCTATTTGATTAAAATGAAGATTAAGATATTTAGTGAACAAAATTTGCTTTCGGAAAATCTTCTCTTGAGTATTTCTAAATTTTTCAATCCAGGAATGAGGATGTGGATAATGCAGTTCATCAAGTATTTAGGGCTATTCTGCAAAATATAGTATACTCTCAAAGAATACAAAATAAAGTTTTTGCTGGGATTAAAATTCAACTAGGTTGATGAGTATATTAATGGCATTACTTTCTAATCATCCCCATTATTCTGAACCCTATCCTCAAAGAAAAAAATCTTAATTTTCGAAACACTCTATGTCGAAACACTCTCCTTACAATCTCTCACGAATTAAGTTGCTCTCATCCTGAATTTCTTCACCCAATCTTTCCTTGTGGAATATTTTTCTTACCCATCGACCTTCCGAATGATCAGACACCCACGATCTGTGAAATCGAGCCAGTTGTACTTACTGCTGGATCCATCCTCTCGTCCCCCTACTTACCACCGTCGTCCCTCGTCATCCCTTAAATTCCCGTCTCTCCTCCTGTTCCTCTCCGTACTCTCACATACACCCCCGTTCCCTTGCAAATCAACCTATCCCCAACCCTACTTCACCCAAACCCTCCCCCGTCTCCCGCGCTTGCGACAGCCCCCCCTCTCCCCGAGTCCCCCTTCAGTCGGCGGGTTCACAGCCATTAGGGTGATGAGAGACGAATGCAGAGGGTACCAACTCTTCCCTTCTCCTCTCCTCACCTACCCGGTGCCTCCCCCTCCGTCGCCTGTCCGGACCGAAAGCGAGTACGACGATGTCTCCTCGATGGAGGAGTGGAGTGGGAAGCGGACAGCGCTGGAAACGGAATAACAACAGCACTTTGCGATCGCAATTAAGGGCGGGACATCTGGCGGCGGATATGATGAACTGATGCAAAAGGAGTAATTTCGCCGTTCGCGTTTTGAGAGACGGAACAATTTGCAACGTCGGGGGTTACTGTTGACGTCCTTCTCAATCCGACTGAATAAGTATTTTTTTTTAACCGACGTTGTCCTCGATAAAGAATTTCTTTCGGCTTGATAGGCTGAAACGTCGGTTCTTGTGCTCATGTGACCAGAGAGGGAACGCGAGGCGTGTTAAAATGGCTGTAAAAAATTGTCACTCGCAATAATGTTTTGGAAAGCTGGTCATCAGAATGAAGTACCCTTAATACCTATTTTACGAAATGAATTCATATATATATATATATATATATATATATATATATATATATATATATATGGACACAACTATCAAATAAACATTTTGTGACTCCCCACCTAGCAAACTAATCTATATCAGGTCCCTCTTCATCTCGGTGTACTTCCTTCCTCCCTTCATCCCGTCCAATATCCCTATCCTGTTCCTGCCCTTACCTCGCTTGCCCAACATTCTCCCCTCTATTACCCTCTTCAGCATTCCACTACCGCTCAATACGCCTTTCATCCATCTTTCCTGCCTTCATAGGACTTCTCTCAAGTCCTATGGAGGCAGGAAAGATGGATGAAAGGCGTATTGAGCGGTAGTGGAATGTTGAAGAGGGTAATAGAGGGGAGAATGTTGGGCAAGCGAAAATATTTGCATACATATACTATTTTTCCCATACCCACACTTTTTGCAAATGTTTCAACGGATGAAAAAAGAAATAATAAAGTTTTCTGTGACAAGAAAAATGCTTCCATATGACAGGAAATGTTTAAAAATCATGATACAGAAATATTTTCACTGTGAGGGTAAAGCTAAAACTGTCCTTAGGTTTATATTTCAATGGTATATCAAACTAAAAATTGAGCATATTAATGAAACTTTTTTGTAATGAAACTAGCGATAAAATAGCTGAAATTGTGAATATAATGTGCTTTGGGAAGTCTTATATAGATGCCAATATTCACGAATGTATAAATTACGGATGAGGATCGAGAAATATTGCGGAGTAGCGATATCGAGCTGTCAAGGAGTGAAAGGGAATTCATTGGTATAGCTCATGAGAGTTGAATCTTTGAGAATCTCGGAAAGAAAGAAGAAAGAAATTCTGAAAGAGATTTAAAAAAATAGATTTATATCATGTGGTACTCTGCAAGCCACAGCTGGGATGTGTGGTAGGGGGTGATTACACACCAGAGAGATGTACGCTTCGTAATTTGTGTGATACATTCCTTCTAAAAATTAATTTATCAAGTAAAAATCCTCAGATGACTTCCATGCGTCGAGAATCAGCAGTCATCTGGTATTGAGGTTTTTTTAGACTGTTCTAAAATAATAACGGTCAAATGTACTCTTGCGCAACCCGGAATCAGATGAAAGCCCAAAACTGTTGGCAATTAGCAGCGATAGAATTTTGAACGAAATTTATTTCAGTCTAAATAATACCTAAATTAGCACCAAAAAGTAGACATTTTATTTATTTTTTCGATATTTTAGTGCCGTGAAAACCACCGCTAGGGTGTTTGGCAGGAGGTTAGTACCCACCAGATTTAATTTTGACCCGAATACGACCCTTGGATGAAAATTAAGACTATCATTTTTATTCCTACCAACAATATGGATATTTCCAACGCCTATGTGTTAGTCAACCGTTTGACCTTCTTCTAGGAGAGGAAGGTATTCAGAGGGTAGTTTTGAAGAGAGGTGAGTAAAGGGCCACTTCACAGCAGTCAGTAACTCTGCGCTGTTCTCTTGCCCTTGATGGTCACCTGGTTGTTTCAAATATGGATTTCGGAGGGTTTTCATATCTAAAATTTCTTTACCGGTTAATTTGGCAGCCATGGAGGAGCTGTTTTAATGTGTTTTCTCCAGAGCGATGCGGTATTAAAGTAAAATTTCACGCCTAAACAAGTCATAGTATTTGACCTTGCAAACTATAGCCTATAGTTTTAGACTTCGTTACTTCAGATCATTTTGATTCAGGAGACAAACTGGCTATTTCTTGAAGTAGTTTTTCTGTATTGTACTAAAGACAGCAGCCAGGTTAAAAATGTGGGAGGAACTTTGGAAGAACGTGAGATGCCCTTAAAATAATTCCTATGCCTTTGATTCAGCAATACGCTAGGCTGGGAATCATTCACGGAGCGAAGGTGAACTCAGGGATTAAATCTCTTGTATAAATTGGAAGGATGTCTCTTTAGCAGTGATGTTGGAAATGTATTACTATCCCCATCATACTACGGTAAAAGAGATCATGCCAATAAAATTAGAGAAATTAAGTGTAGAATAGATAGATTTAAGATGTCATTTTTTCCACGAACGATAAGGGATCAGAATAACATTGTCCGATCGCGGTAGGTTCACATTCGGGTCAAAATTAGGTTGGTGTGTATTCACCCCATGCTACATACCCTAGCGGTGATTTTCAGGGCACTCAACTATCAAAATATAAAATAGGGTGGAAAAGGCGTTTTCGGAAGGGAAGTAATTTCGAGACGTCAGTCAGACCTTCTCTGTAGACCACCGTCCGACCAGGTTCCCCATCACTCTCAGGTCAAGGAGACCAAGCTTTGAAGCAGTAGAGAGTATTTTTACGAATATCTTACGGCCATAATAAGATATTGTGCTTGAATAACTATTTTCCCTCCTAAACATTCCACGTATTCGTATCCAATTTTGAATATGTTTCAACGATCGTATTGCGCTGGGATAATTTTCTATTCTATTTACATCACTTTTCATACCATTATTTCGGTTTCTAGCTAAATATGTCAAACCTTGATAGAGGAAAAACAGAGAAATACGTAATCAACTCATCGCCTTGATACGAGCGCTTGTTCAATGCTTCTTACGGTCCTTCGTATGAAGTAATACAAACCTTAATGTCCTTTAACCCACCCAATCTCTGCTTACCCTGACAATTTCGAGCGAGGCTATGTTCCCGAAATTATATGCTACAATATTGCTGTATTGTGGCGGCGGTTTCTCGCGACACATTTCTGATAAAGAGGTAGAGGTTCGTAAGGGCCGCGGACGGGTTAACAGGGAGTGAGGACGGGGAGTGTCTACGGCTTGAGCACGGGATATGGAGTGGGAGAAGGAAGGAGGACGCGGGAGGGAAGGACAAAAGCCACAGATAGCGGATCACAAGGAGAAGGTGGGAAGAAGGGCCTTTCCGGCGCAAGCATGGGGGAGGGTTGTAAACGGGCGGGAACTGGGACCGGGAGAGTAGGACCGTGTGGGATCTGGAGGGATTGTTTTTACCCCTGAACACACCCCCTCTCCCCCATCCACCCTGGGGAAACCGGGAAACAAGGAGAAGGAAGGGGGAGGGAAATAAAAAGACGAGGCGGAGAGTGAGTGAGGTAGGTGACGTTACAACGGGATTATGCCCGGCTCCCTTTTGTTTCTTTCCCCGTTTTGTTTCCCCATCGTTGTTTGGCGCCGTTGTCAATCCTTTTCTCCACGCACACACACACACACACGTACGTTCAGTCTTCACCCCCTAACACCACCGACCGCACCCCTCCCGCATCACATCGTCCCCACACTTCTCCCCCCTTCTGCATGTTCCTCGTGCCTTTCTTGCGCTTTGTACCCCCGCACGCTCGCGCGTTCTCCGTCCTTTTTTACCAGCAGGAGAGCAGAAACACTCACATACATACGTACACACAATAGAAACGGATGGACCAAGGCATACATAAAAATATATATTTATATACATACATATATATACTAGTATGTATCGTTTATATATATATGTAGAGAGAGAGAGTTACATGTACATATATAGACAGGTACAGAGAAAGAGAGAGAGAGAAAGTGTAGAGAAAAGAGTTACGACACAGGCAGGCACAGTCACAGGGAGAAAGGCATAAAGAAGTGTGGGAGGAGAGAGGAGGATGGAGGAGGAGGAGTGAATGGAGGGGGAGTAGGGAGAGATACACACTTTGTCCTCCAAACACATTACGAAAATTACTTTCAGCGCCGCACAAAAACGTTGGGCACAAACGCAGACGGAAAGGAGGCTGGCAGAGGGGGTGTGGTGCAATGGGACGAGGTGGAGGGAGGAGAGACGGGTGTATTCTGGGTAAAATGGATGCCGTTGGGCTTCTGGGAAGGGGTAGGTTGAGGGGAGGGAGGAGTCCCCACGTGGGCCCTTTCAGAGAAGAGGGGAAGGAAGAGGATGTGTTTGTGAGAATATGTGTGTGTGTGTGTGTTTATGTGTGTGTGTGTGTGTGTAGGTCGCAAATGGGTGGTTCTGTTTCCGTAAACTACGGAGTTATGGAACGGAGGTGGATGGGAGGAGTGAGGGAGGGAATAGAGATAGATTCACGCTGCGCATGGGGAACTGTGTGGACGCAGGACACGGCTGGCATAAAGGCACATCAGTATCTCCACCAAATGCATATACAACCCTATAAAGTGTGTGTGTGTATATATATATACATATATATATATATACACAGGTACATACATATGCACACACATGCAGGTGTGTGTGTTTTTATGTACGTATTCAGACGTCTTAGTCCCTAGCCTTCGTTCAAAGACTCACGTGCATAAAACGTTATCCTCGCGCACGTACAGAGGAAGGCTTTTTAGTTCGCCTCCCCCCTTCATCCTTTCTCCTCTTGTGACCATGTGTTTAAAGCGCTGAAAAGTTTTCACGAAGAAATCTCTCGACTCCCTTGAAGCGAGCGAAACTTGCTCCGTCGCCCGGAAGCAATAAAGCATTCCGATGATTAATTTTTGTTGTCTCCCCTCATCCCACTTCTCCTCCTCATTATACTCCATTCCTTCTCACTCTCTTCTCATCCCACCCCTCTCCCCCATTCCTACCCTTTTACTCGCTTTATCCTCCCACGGGAAACAAACAACCGAGCGACAAAATCCTCCTCTTTCTCCCACCTCCCCCTTCTCTCTCTCTCTCTTCTTTCAGTCTTCTCTATGTCCTCCCAAAACGCGTCCCAAAGAGCGAGCGCTTCCACGAAAAATTAATTAATATCACCGACAGAAAAGGGCTGTGTTATGAGGGTGGGAGAGGGAGTCCGGGTGGGCGGGGAAGGGGGTGTTGGGAGAAATGGGTGGAATGGGGTGTTTGCTGAGTGATACAACAATGTAATTAATACTGGCAAAATGGCAATTGAAAGTTTCATAAATGAGGAACATTAGGGAGAAGCATTTTCCTCAAGAGCTCCCGTGTTCTCCGTTGTCCATTGTCTGCCTCCTGCCGCGCTCGGGCGCTATTTCGGAATGGCGCGGAAGCGTATTATTTTTTTTTATTTCTCTCTCTCTATCTCTCTTCTCTCCTCTCCTTTTCTGTGTGTGTATGTGTGTTACAGCCCGGTTCGCCATCCTGAGTGACGGGGCGCTGTGTTAATCCGCGTCGCCTGAATTGGGAATTCGAGAAAGGCAGGAGCGATTGTGTCCTGTCTCATCTATCACGTGTCCTCCGAAAGCCTCCTTCTTCCACCCGCCTCCGTACAATGCCGAGCACACATATGTGAGCGCTCTCCTCTCTGCGCATTGAGAGAGAAGAGATAGAGAGGAGAAAAAATAAATAAACAAACAAGAAATCTCTTTGAGCAGGATAAGGATGAGGGAAAGGTTAGTGTTGGTGGTGGCGTGGCGGTGGGGGTGAAAGGAAAGAAGTGGGAGGGACGGAAAGAAACTCGGTCGATCCGGATCTAGAACAAAGCTGTTGAAGATTTTTGTCTGAGATCCCCTTCCCGATTCTCCGGATTCCGGAGGTTTCCTTTCTCGGGGAAGGAAAAAACAATGGATTCAATTTAGATTCGAAGGTTAGTTCGGGAGCGTGTGTGTGTGTGTGTGTGTGTGTGCACGTGGTAGGGCGGTGAGTGGGGGCTTCCGCAAATGAAGCGGTGCGCTTAAGTGAAGGTATGGTTAGGTAGACGTTATCGTTATGTTTTATCCAAACAAATTTTTAGATCATAACGTAACGTGACTCAGGGTTCAAAGTTTGGCCTCTCAATCAGTTGGGAAATCTTGACCTTTGCTCTTAAATTCGGAGAGAAATTGAATTGCGTGCCAACTTTTTGTTTTAATTCAGAAATTTTACATACGAATCGAGAATATGACACGGACATCAGTAATTACCGGATCATCTTTGTTCTTCGTAGCTTTCAGATCAGTTCGTTTTGATCTTAGACAATCGCTCTCCAATGACCAAATGGAAGAGATCGAAGCTATGGAATTTCCGACTACAATGTTAAAAGTACCATGCGATGTGATGAGGAATTATTCACATGTAATTAAAAATTTATTTCTAATATTAAACCTACCAACAATATGAACCTATCTGCGAATCATGGAAAAGTTTCATATTTAATTGACGTGTACTAATACAGTCCTGATTTGCAGTTGTTATAAGAAAGAACAGACTGATATTCAAAGATCAACACCATGACTCAGAGAGGTTGGTACAATGCTGAAATGTTAATGGTAAAAGTACTGTACCATTAAACTTAGAAATTAAAACATCGATATGTATAAATTTCTATGCTACTGAATCGTCGTATTTGAGGCAAGGAGATGTGCCTTGATTAGAGGTTTTCGCAATATGAGGACGACGAAAAAATGGATAAGCCAGATGAATCTTTGATATGGAGCGTAGCTATGTACGGCGCGGAAACGTGGTCATTGAAGCAAGAGGATGGACGTAGATTGGACGCTTTTGAAATGTGGGCGTGGAGAAAAATGGAGAAGTTGAAATGGACCGAAAGGGAAACAAATAGGGAAGTACTGGAGATGGTGGGTGAGGAGAGGGGTTTGTTGAGAGAAATCCTATGGAGGCAGGAAAAATGGATGAAAGGCATATTGAGCGGTAGTGGCATGTTAAAGGAGGTAATAGAGGGGAGAATGTTGTGCAAACGAGGAAAGGGCAGTAACAGGATAGGGATGTTGGACGGGATGAAAGGAGGAAGGAAGTACACAGAGATGAAGAGGGACCTGATGTAGATTAGGTTGCCAGATTGGGTTTTGTTTGGAGTTATAAAATGTTTTTTTGATAGTTGTCTATATCCAAAAACCTACCTTACCCGGTAGATTACCTTATAATAATAATAATACCCCGCTAGCCGCCGTAAGGACGTGCAAATGCACATACTAGCAACTTAACATACTCGTGCAACCATGAATGTACCATATGTCTACGCAGCATTGAATCTTGTCCTCGCTTGTAATTAGAAAGTCTATGATATATCTATTAAGACTTCGATTTCTTAGTATTATGATCCCTGATTGCCCAAGGAAAGAACGAATATTTGTATCTAAATACACTGAAGTCTATATCACTTATCTAAACTAAATAGAGTGGATCAGAAACCAAATTCCTAGCTTCAGAGGTAAAGAGAGGAAATAATTGGGAAAAATTCATTAAAAGCAGAAAAAGGTTTATGGATTAGGTATTAATAGGTTTTGGTATGTTTGTGACTGTGGTAGACGGATAAATGTTAATTTTATGGTTGATATAGTAGGATATATTAGCGTATTTGTTGGCGTGATGAGTTATCGAAAGTATGAATGGGTGAATAAGGAATATATGGGAGGTGAAAAGTGTTTTTTGGAGTTAAAATACTTCATTATTCCAAGAAATGATGTAGTATTTTCTAAATGTGACCAAAAAACGGATTCTTAATGTTCGGATACGAATATCGTAGCTTGTAATAATCAAGCAGACTTAAAATACCAGGGCTATTCATGTGGAGAAAAAAAATATTTTGTCATTATTTTCAGTCATATTGATTGTCACCACATCACTAGCCTGCTTGAGATAACAGTTTAGGGTTACGATATTTTTAGGGAGTCTGGTGGAGCCAGTCGTTGAATTTAGCAATGGGAGTGTGGGGTGGATATTTTGCAATGAGGAGTGAGGAATCTAAAAAAATTTACATCACGTGATTGATGTTTCGTCATGATTCTGTCCTGAAAAGATATGTTTGAAAGTGATCAACGCACATTCTTGATACCATTCATGCGATCAAAACTGTCATCGTCGTTCACACAATGTCTCCAAAATCGATATGCCTGATGAGGGTGCTTATGCCTTCCCTCCTCGCGTTGAGTGCTTGCGGAGTCATTAGGCCAGTTGGTAAATACGAGAACTGTTATCAAACTGAGTTTCAAACAGGAATGATTTTTTTTGATTCTGTAGAAATGGTGGTGTTTACATGCTTGGTAAATATGCATGGGCATTTTATACTTAAATAGTAGCCCTTTTCTCAATTTCGACTCCAGAATTTGAAAATATGATAAAACTATAAATTTCGAAGTTTATCCAAAATGTACGAAGTAACGTAATTGACCTCCTGTTAATCATACAAGTGATCTTCTTTCTTACTTCGATAGATCATTACTATCATACCATATCGTACATCTATCTACACAAACCTCGCATTTTACCACAAAGGCGCGTGGCGGGATGTATTTGGACAACACCCGTAAATGCACAAATATTAGTTCCTACTTGCATTTGAATATTTATTTACCCATATACACAGCCACTCGTGTCGATATGCACGCATGTATTTTTGTGAATTAATAGGCCTTTGGATTTGGCATCTGCTATTCGTGCATCGGTATAAACTAACTCTAAATGTGAATCTTAAAGCAAATCGGATGTTTAGATTCGATTTTAATACGATTTTGTATCATTCGAGGGAAGAATGATTGCTTAAATCTGTGTCAGTGACGGTGTCTTTCTCTCTTATTAAATCCTTATGGTCCAACCTACCAATAAAACTTGGTGTCATAATATTCCCTCGGTGTCAAAGAAAAAACAGGCGCCGTGTACCTTTCTGTAAATCAGTCTTGCCTGCTGACTTCGAGGGCTAAAAAACTACAACCTAATTCCTCTAATATACCCATCATGCTTACTCTCCTCCGGTAGAAATTTTATCAAATATGTGGATGAATAATAATAGTTAATAAGTGGCATTCAGGTATATAATTGGCATCGTCTAAGTTACTAGTCAACCTTATTTGTTTGTGAATAAACTTTATCTTGAAATCATCTTAAGTGTTACTTGTTATAAGTTGATAACCAATTGCATAAAAACTGCGCGGATTAAGCTATGAATTAATTTTAACACGTTGGAAAATTTATCAAAGCCATATTTGAACTAATTTCCTGGAACAAAATATAGCCACAGATCATAAAAATGTATGACGTACACTTAAACACTTCATAAACATATTTAAAGGACGATGGCCGCTAATGGAAACACACCTACGATATTTAACTTTACTCAGCATTTAGTCAAGAAGTTCTACATCCATGCAATCCCCTTGAAGACGCTGCGATTTCGTGTGGAAGGGAATGCTAGGTTTCCACCCGTAAAAAAATAAAACCTAATGCAAAACTAACAAGTTTATGGCAATTCACAGCCATTGAGACATATATATATATATATATATATATATATATATATATATATATATATATATATATATATATATATATATCCATGCGAAACCTATTTTAACTGAAACACATGCAAATACACATATTAGAAACTGGCATACACTTGCACATTCACCTACGAATACACCTAATGTCTATGCAGCCTTTAATCTTGTCCTCACTTGTAAATCGAATGTCTTTTCTATTTCCCTAATGGCTTTGATCTTTTACTATTATGATTCCTGATTGCCAGAGGAAAGAACGAATATTAGTATCTGTTTGCACTGGAATCTGTCCCCCATATTTAATTTTTGTGCTCTAACTTACCTAAATATTATTAGGCCATTATGTTATCTATTTTATCATTGTTAAACTCATGCGTTCTGAGCCTTGCTAAAAACCTAAGTTTTGCTTGTTTTCTTTGCATCTCAAGTGGCTTCCAGTTTCTTCTTTTCTCCATCTCTCCAATCCGAATTCACGAACAGTAAAAAAATGCTGATAGCTAAAACAAGTTTTTTTTGCAAAATGTTCTAATGTAACACTAAGCTAGTACTCATTATGTAAATACCCAACCTTATGGGATGAAATAAGTAAATTATTATGGAGAAGGGAAACGTGTGGTCTAATTGGAGTACGTTAATCTTTTGATTTTACCTTCCACCTTGTTTTCAGAGATTTAAGTTGATTTTTTTCTCCTTCCTTAATCCATTAAACATTCTTCTTCCCTTAATCCCTTCCTTAATCCTTTAAACAGTCTTAAACCCTCTCCCTCATCGTCATTCCTCACTGTTTTCTCCTATACTTTCACCCCCTGCTACAAACCTTTTTGGTGTATAGCGTGGTGTTTGTGTCAATGTAAATGTAGAAGGAAAAGGTAAATAAGGAAACACAATGAATTGAAATGGGGGAAAAGTGGAAAAAAAGCTAGATGAGGCAAAGGAGTAAGTGCTTGTCAAATATTCCAGTTCTTCCATTTTTCATTTGCATCTGTGGACGAATAACATTAGTGGAATGGAATTAATTTGGAATTTTATACACGTTGGTAATATTTAAAAAATAATTGATTCCTAAAGTAAATATGTCGTAGATATGTGTATTTATACATCCATTGTCCCAATGAAGTATTATCTACTTACATATTAAGATCATAGATTTAAAGTTGCTAAGGATTTTTTGACACATGTGGTACCTCCTCTTGTTACAAATCTATTGAAGAATTTCAAAACGTATGAATGGAACATATTCTGAGAACGAATTTGATTAAAAATGCTTTCCGACGTAAACGTCACAAATAATATTTAAATACATACTTTTCATTCCCAAACGACACGAAAATAGTAATTTCCAAGTGAGAGCTTTACTATCTAATGTACGCCTATAGTCGTCAATCGAACAAAATAAATTCAGCGGGTAAAAAAAATGTATAGGCTATCTAACTCAACCAGCAACTCTGAAAGAAAGTATTGTGAATCTAGTTGTAGTATTTTTTTTATCATTTAATTTAAACGGCTAAGTTTTTGGATGTGTATGCTGATAATTTTTCCAACTAATTTAAAACGCTAAACTCGAATAATCTGTATTTACCACATAGTTAAAATCTTGTTTGTAATCTTCGTGTTTCCAGCAGCTCTCAATTCAAGGTTTCCAATGATAGCGTGTATTTCTATTCGTTCATAGTAATTTTTCACGAAATTAAAACTTTTCTTCATTCTAATGTTTAATGCGGCAATTTAGTCATTTTTCCTATAGTCCCAACCGCTTTTCACGTACCCAGGTAGTTCTTAAAACGCAAAATAACACATTTCCTGAACTCTTTCATTCGAATATTTCCCCGCAATTCGTTTGATGAGCACACATTTCTTAATGACAGTTTTACACCTCTTTCTACAGTACATTTTTATACTGATTTTAGTATTGAAGACATGAGTAATCGTTTTGTCATGCTTACTATAAAATTTCAGTATTTTTATTGGCAGTTGTTTTGCATTTCTTCGATCAAATTTGGATATTTATGCGCTAATTTTCATGCATACGCACGTCGCATTAGCACTGTTTTTCCTATGATATAATACGGACAGTAAACCTTCGTTCAGGTTATGGTTATATCTTACCACTTCTTACAAACTAACCTATTCTTTTATATTTCTCTCACCGTTGACATACTCAAAAATAGTCATATGCGTGTTATTTTTCTGAGACTTCTAATATTCCTCGTTTGTTGCAGCACTTGGGGCACATTTATTCGATCATTCACTAACATATTTCTCGTTCTAAGGTGTCATCTTGACCCAGTTACTCATTTCTTTCATATGGATCTCATCAGCATTTTATCCTGTAAGACACCAAGAGCAAGTATTTCATGGGATGTCACTTCAGGAGCCGTTAAAAACTAGTGAAATTGCTTCCGTGTAATTTTTAAAGCAAATTCAAGTGTATAAGATACTTTTGTTCACTGCTGCTATTTTTACGAGTTTTTTTGAGTGATAAAGGATTTCTTAAAAGTACATAGGTAAATTACTTACACTTAATTCTATTCTATCTGTTACATTAAACCTCCGCAACACGTTTTTCCGCACTTGTCAATTAATAGAGAGTGAAATCCATTTTCTTTAATGCCCCAGTCTCTTTGGAGCAACCCTTGGCTCTTATATAGGCGATCTTATTCGTTGGCAACAAGGGAAATCCACCCCTTGCCACAGTACAAATGATAAACTCAAGCAAAATCTTCTCCACCCCTCACATCTCTCGCGAAGCTTTCTCCCCGGACCCGTCCTTAACGGAGAGAGAAGGATGAATTTCTTTTCCCTCTCCGCCTCCATCTTTCCCGGCACTTATCCCTTTCTACTTCTACGGACTCCCACGTAGGGTTCCGGAGGCGCCACCCGCTCCTAGGGGCGTGAACCCGTTTACCACCTTCGGATAGCCGGGAGCGGTTCGTTTACTCACCCGCTCTCGGGATCCCCTTTAACGGGCGGGTTTTAAAGGATAAGGAAACCCCTTCACCCCAATTGGTGATATTGGTCCATTTCCCCCTTTGGACGGACCCCTCTCAAAGTAGCATTATGGGATCATTTTGCCGGATTGGAATATTGCCCCTTTGATCTTTCCGGCTGGTAAATTTGGAATAAATCGTACGGGAAGTCCCACAAGGAGTAATTGATAACGAGTTCAACATTTGGCGAAATGGGACTACGGCTTATTCGCTCACTTCAGTGCCTTAACTCCACAGAACAGGATGGGTTGCTAGGCAACAGTTTAAAAAAATCCTATGCTGGGCTATTGGTGGTAGTGGTGTGAAATTTGGCTGCAGTGAATTTATTCACTCCAGCCGAAGCAACTAACCTCAAATTTTATTCGATAAGTGATGGCAGACTTCTCGTACTGAGTCATAAAATATGGGTCATGTGTAAAATGTCTTGGTAGATGGTCCAAGTGCTTGTCCATGTGCCAACTTTGGTTTCCCAGGAAGATTGCTCTAAATATCAAACGGCTAGGATGAAGATGAGGGTTCTCAGAGGCGTCACTCGGAATCAAACTTGGGTCTCCGACCAGTGGCCAAACGCTCTGCCCACTAACTTATACGACTCCCAATTTTAATGAAAGAAATAGGATAATTATAGGCAAATAATGGGTACACTTTGGGTCGTATTAGTTTGACATGGGAGGCGACCGACCGCTGATGTCATTTGTACAATCGGGGCTAGTTTTTTTAATTAGGTAGTTGTATGATGCCCAGTGTGATGGGGAAAGGAAGGAGAGAAACGCGGTAGTACCTCAAATTTTAAAAACTTTACTGAGAATCCATTTCCTAAAGGAAGCCGAGACTTTTTGTTAGTTATATTTCATGCAGTCAAAATTGATAAAATATTATGTAGCTGTTTCAAGTTTTATTTAATAGTTTAGAAAAAAGGAATTCTGAATTTTGAAATATCCCCGAATTTTGCTTGTAAACACCTTGGTTTGGAATATTGATCTTGAAATGCGTTTGGATGGTAATCCAGGGTTTTCAATTGATTCTGGGATCAGTATCGGGTCTCGATTTTTTTCGTATTCAGGTTCAGGTGTACAGGACTTTTTATTTCAATTGTATGGCATGAGAATTAATAGAATAACGAATCCAATCCATGAAATTATTCATTAAAATATCAAAATGAAGGAATAATAACTCGTTAGAATAAAAATGTATTTCATCAGTTGGGATGGAAAACACTTATAATCAGAAAGGATATGTCTTGGTAAAATCTTCATAATTTAATGAGAAAGTAAATCAAAAGTGGATGACAGAGAAGTCGAGAGATAGCTGGATGAGGATGAAAAAATGTCAAGTGTTGAAGAGGGTTGAATATAATTCTTATCTTTATTGAACAGCATGAAGAGGGGTGGGAATTATGAGATGGCGTGCTGTACAAGGAATAGTTTGGGTTAAAACTCCTTCATATTGATCGTCACCGTTTAAATTAATCAAATAAGTTCTGAAGTAATAGTTTCAAGGAATATGCCGATACTTTATGAAGAGATTTTTAACCATGCATTAATTTTCTATGCAATATAAAATATACGAATTTAATAGCACAATATTGCTAACCAAATATACTTATGTGGAACAATTTAAAATGTATTTGCAGGTGGTATGACCTGTAAAAGAATATCTACATAAGGGAGATGGTAGAATAACAGAATAATTGGTCGTCGTTCAGATGAAAGAGCGATGTAAATGTGTAGGCAAAAGAGATGAATTAGTATATTTTGCGAGGACGCAGTAAACACTAATTGAAATGGTCTGATACATGACAGGAACACTATGGTCAATTCTTAAAACTCTTTTATATCGTTAAATGGATTATTAAGAGTGTTCTACCAGTCCAATAAGTTTCGATGGGCATTCACCCTCTACCACTCTTTTACCTCTAATACTCACCTTACACGACATTGGGCACCATGCAAAGAACAATTCTTTACCTCTAAACGCTGAGTGACTCTCTCTCTGCCTTTCCTCTGAATCTTCTGCGTCTTATCCTTCCTCAACCTCCCTTACCAAACATTCTCCTGCTGACACCGTATTCATGATCATGATTGGGATTGTGCATTCTTGGCTGGTGACCTAACAAACCCTTTCACACTCCCTTGCGGCGGTTTGCGAGGTATTATGTAGATGTAGGTGAATAAAGCCCAAAATTATATGTATTTATGTGCAGTTGATAGTATATGTATGGGTATTCGCATGCATGTAAGTCATAAAGGTTTTTGCAAGAATATATAATTGCATGAATACACTTTGTGGGTATAGGGCATGAATTTGTGGGTTTTGCATGCGGTCTAATCTGTTGTACGGATGTTGACTTATCACCCCCCACCACTCGTCCTTACGGCGGCTTGAAGGGTACTATACATGTGTAGAAAAGCCCCTCCGCTTACTCTCTTGCTTCGATGACTCAAGTTCCGTGCAAAACAGAACTGAATTTAATTTTAAATTTTCGCTCACATTATCTTTACATCTTTATTTTTGTTCCCTGTCATCAACTCCCACCTCTTCTTAGCTTCTTAACCTAATTCTTTTTTTCTCTTCACGTCCGAGGTACTTTGCCCACTTTTCTCCAACAGACTCCCTGAAAATATGAACTTCCCCAATTGTGTAATGTATGATTCCCAACCTACAATTTGGACTGGAGTGGTGTCTTTTAACTTGCCTTAGTTTTGTAATTTATTGAGGTGACAACTATGAAGTTTTAATCCATGGCCGCTAAGCGCCTTATGCAATTAGTTTAATAATATCGACGACCAACTATAATTTCTTTCTCCTCTTTGTAAAACTGCGTTCCTATATAAAATTATTTATCTATCTTCAATAGCACCGGTGGTCTTAATTTTCGGAAGTCTCTCATCTACGTCTATATCTACTTAATACCGCGCAAACCGCCGCAAAGGCGCGTGGCCATTTTTGTTGTGGAGGTGTTAGGGCACCACCCGTAATTAAGAATGAAAAAAACCGCATGCAAAAGCCACAAATTTATACAAATCACAAAGAAGACATAAAAATTCCTGCAAAAACCCTTATAACCCACACATATGCAAACAACTAGATACCAACTAACACACACATGCGCCTACAAATATGCCTGAGGTCTTTGTAATGTTTAATTTTGTTCCGACTTGTAAATTAAATGTTTTTACTGTTTCCAAACTGACTTCAGTTTCATACTATTATGATTCTTGATTGTTCTGGGAAAGAATTAGTACTTGAATCTATCTGTATTGGAATCTATCTCCCTTATTTTACCTATGTGGTCTGGTCTACCTAAGTAGTGTGGGGCCATTATGATTCCTTTAGTGTCACCGTTAAACTCGTTGGTTTTGAATCTTTCTAAAATTCTAAGCCTCGCTTGTTCTCTTCATATTTCAAGTGGCAAATTCCCTGAGAGACCTGCCACACTTTTTAAATTTTTAACGAATCTGGCGGATTTTCTCTGGACTTTATCTAATTCTTTTTGCCAGATTTTCTACCAAGAATCCAAAATACTGGCGGAACATTCCAAATGTGGTCTCCCTAGAGCAACATAATCAAATTGTAGTAGTACTTGTAGATATTATCATCGTCGTCACCAATTTCAATCCACCCAATTGATCTTTTTTGGCTTATCATTCTAAATCATGAGGTTATAATCATTGCAGTTTCGGCAATGAAACTAATTTCGAAAGATAGATGGTATTTTAATTTGAACTTGTTGTAGAGATTGAATTTTGCTACTAGGAATTGGGAACGTGGCGGTTTCGGCTTTGATTCCTTAGACCAATGGACAGCCCGTGGGATCGGTGATGGAACTCTTCCCACAAAAATCATACTGCTCAAATACTCGAATATTTTACACAATTACCCGGGGACTTCACGCGAGGATAGTCAGTTACGTTTTATTCCCAAACTCTAACCTTGTAAGCTGGAAACCCTGATTGCGTCGCGAGGGAAAAATCGTCGAAGGAGAGATTTTGCGGGGGGGTTACTACACCTTGGAGAGAATTAGTGGGGGAAGGGGAGAGAGCGATTGGGGTGAGGGGAGGCGGTTTAGGGGAGGGGGGTCGATGGAACCCTGGTTGGTCCGGGAAAGGGGGATGGAAGGAGAATGGGAGGAGGAGTGGGAGTATAACATGGAGAGGGCGCACTTTGTGTGTGAATGCGATGGGGTGGGTTTTTCGGCACGGAGTGAGGGATGAGGGTTTATTTCTCGCGCGGGGGCGTGTGTTTTCGGTGTGTTCGAGAGGAGATAAGGCACCCCGTGGTGGCGAGGAACTTAATTAACTCTCTGCGAGTTGGCGTTTTTTTTCACGTTCACCGGGAGAGAGCAGGGAGTTATGAGGGGAGGACGAGGGAATGGGTGTGAGGGGGGTTGGCGTGTTCTGTGGGTGGGAGAGGGAGGAAGGGGAAGTAATCGGAAGGGAAAATTGTGGGAGGGGGGTGGAGGGAGGTTTCGGGAAGCGCTTCGGTGGGGGTGTGGAAGGGAAGAGAGGGGGTCCGGGCCGCGCAGCAGAGATTTTGAACCCGGGAAGGGGGGGAGGTAGAAGAGAGAGAGGAGAGGTGGGCGCTGTTTCTGTCGAATGGATTGACTTGGACCCTTGAAAGGGGATGGTGGAAGGAGGTTGCGTCAGGCTGTGTATCGGGGGAGGGGAGGGGTGAGGGTGGCCGCCAACAATGGATCCACGAGGTTGTGCGAAAGAGGACTTCTTTCCCGTCGGGGAGTATTGTGAAGAGACGGGTGGGGAAGGGAGGGGCCGAGGGGGTGAGTTTGGGCGTGAGGGCGGCGGGCGGGCGTATTTTGTAGTGAAAGCCGGCCGGGGAAGGGGGGTGTAATGCGGGGAAGGTGGGAGAGGGAAGTCAGTATGGGGTGTGCTAAACGCGGAATGGGTGTTGTCGATGTGGTGAGTAGGGAGGGGATGAGGCCTGGAGTCTCCAGGGCCGGGCAGGGGGGATAAGGCAGGGGAGGGAGGGGGCTAGAGAGCGGTGGAAACGACATAGCGGGCTGGATTTGAAAGGATTTCATCGGCGAACCGGATGAAGTGTGGGGTGAGTTAAGAGAGGGTTTGTGGGGGTGGTGTTGCGTGGGGGGGGCGGGGGAGGATTGGAACGAAGGGGGGAAGAGGGAGGGTGAGAGAAGAGGAGGCGAAGTGAGGAGGGTGAGGTAGAGAATTGAGTCGTGTCCCAGCCACCCACGCCCCCTTCCCCTCCCCGATGTTTCCCCCTGCCTCTCTCTCCAACGATAGGCACGGTCCTTCATTTAAATACCGCGTCCCGACGTCCCCTTACCCCCACTTGTCCTCTTACTCCTCACTCGCTCAACATCCCACCCACCCTCCCGAGGATTTTAACACACTCTTCGCTCCCCCACTTTTTCTCCCGAAGGTGGGCAGGCGCCCGGCGGCGAACAAATTTCTGAAAGGATCCTGATTGTTTCTGTTCCCGCCGTGCTTCACCGGAGTGTCGACGTCGGCCGCAGTCACGGGAAATCGACCCGCTTACCCCCGGGGCGGCTTTGACGTGACGGACGATCAAGGCTCGTGTCGTTTCAGGAACGCGGTCTCGGGAAAAGAGGAAGGAATGAGGAATATTACGACACTCTCTCTCCTAAAAAGATATGGCTGTGTACATTTTAAGCCTTATCAGATAAAAATCTCCTTTCTGCCTAAAGGACGCAAGATTGAAGCGAGGGCTTTTGGTGAACTCATGACATGTTTTTAAGGGGGCTGAATTATCTTACGTGCTCCAAATATTCTCAATTTTCTCGTTATTCATATTCTGTGACTGCCTTTTAAGGTACTCTCTTTATACTCTAGGCTCAAACTTTGACAGGGAAAAACTTATTATATCATAAACATAACTAGCAGGCTTATCTAACTGACCTTTACTTCGTATTTGCCCTTCATTTCCTCATCAAGTGGTGTAATGTGCGGTTTCACTTATTTAGATAATGTCATAAGTAACTCACAAACTAATAGCCTTTCTATCAGTTTGCTAGAGCATTGAGAATTTGGTAATTGTAGACTTTCGCAGCGATTAATTCATGCGTAATCACTTTGAAATGTAAATAAATTATGGATTAGAACATTAAGGTTAACTACGAAGCAAAGACTAAGAATAGACTTATTATGCAAATCAGGCGAAAATCTCATTTGTCATCATGCTATACATTAATACTTCAGTCTTATCATAGAAGAACATCTTGTGATTATAAAATTGAAGAACTAAGCTGAAATTAAACTACTTCATGGTGCATTTTCTCCAACTAATTATTAGGATATAAAATAATTCTTAGGTACAACAAGACAGAAAAGTTGCTCTGCTAAATTTGTTGTATGAGCATTACGAAGTCGCATTAATACCCTTCCGTGTATCTCTTAAAGTCTTACGCAATATCTTCTGTTGTAGTGCGTTGGTGTGATAACATAGGCGTATAAGGAAAAGTACGATACGTACGATGTATCATATAAGTTAAAATAAAAGAGAAAAAGAAAATCTGCCCCTTACGCGAGGCAACTCTTGATCGAACCGAAAGAGTTACTTTATTATGGGATAGCTTTCATTGGCGAACACTGAATTGTTTATTGGATAAACGGAAATAATTATAGAAAAATGCTTACACCCAAAAATATTAAACCCTCATTCGATGTGTACGTGAGATCCCAATAAGATATTGATGGAAATTGACTGCTGAATAGAGTAACGTAAGGACTACTTTTTCTCACGTACATTTCATGACTCCAACAGGAGTCATAATGTAAGAAGAATTTGACCTTCCTGAAAGAACAATTTCACCTTCCCGAGAGAATAACGTAAACTTTCCCAGAGTAAAATTTATATGGGATAAATCTTATTACGAATTACACTAATGATGAAATTCCACCTTCTATTTGTCTTCGTGGTGACTCGCAGGGTAGAGATGAAAATTGCGAACCATTATTTTCATCGTTCCTAGTTGGGAAGACTTTTAATTCATATATAATTTTTTCATTACGAATTTAGGCCGTATCAATCAGTGATTTCATGTGAATCTAAGGAAATAAACTACTGAACAGCGAGATTCAAAATTTTCTTTTTCCGAATAGCAGACTTCATATCTTTTGATTGACGAAAGCGAAAGTCCCCCATATTGGGGCGGGAAGGAGAGGTTGGTGATTTTGTCACCTGGGTGGATAATAGAACAGGGGAAGGCTACGCTGGGGTGAGTGGGTGGTTGGGTGCATTCAGACACCCTCGGGTGCACGTTGCCCAGTTCCCCTACGGGGGGGTTGTATCACCGTGGGTGGTAGGACGGCGGAAGGGATAAGGGGTACTCCTACCACCCCCTGCGGTTCTAAAAATCCCACACATACTCACTCACGCACACATTATTCCCTCTTTCCCCCTTTAGGACCCCTGTAGGGCCAAACTTCTTCATTTGCTACCTATCCGCTTGCGTGAGAAGGGCTAGAGGAAGCCTTTCTCTGGGCTGGGGAGTGCGCCTTGTCAGCGGGGGGGAGGGCACTTGAATTCACCAGGTGGGTGTGAGAATTGGGCACTTTAAAAAAGTAATTAGGGTTGGAGAGGGATCCTTAGGGGTTTTAGAGGGAAGGGGGAGGCAGTGGGGGTTCTACAGCCGTAGGAGGTGCGTTGATTACAGGTCGTCCGATAGGGGTTTAAGGTAGAGTGATCATCGTTAGTGGCGATGGAACTAAAGAGATCTCGGTGCGTGGAAAGGAGTTATTTTCCTGAAATACAAATTGGCATCCGAAAACCGGGGAGTCTCTCATGGTGGGAAAATGAAGGCATTGCTCGACGTCGCAGAGGAACGATTCAGTTGATATAATGGTGTCTCCTATGAGGTATTAATGATAAAGTGATCGAATGATTCACTGAGAAATTTTATGAACCACGTGCGTGCATTCTTTTCTCTGCTTCAATAATCAATGACCATTGGGTTACACGCGATGCGTTCATTGAAAACTAATATAGAGATTTTGAATCGTAAGTAAAAAAACCATGCAAAGAAAAAATAATTTAACTCTTTAATAAGAGTCTTGGTAAATATAATGGAAATTGTCCAACACAAATTCAACTTCTATGTTTCTACTTTTGGGTCGATGATTATGTCACTAGGGAAAGGTTCAGTTGTTTAAGAAACTGGAAAAGGTTCAGAAAAATCCGCCAGATTTATTTTCAAAATTTCTCTGAGGAGAAATTAAGCGTGACCGGCATGTTGGCGGAAATAAGATGATAGCTCCTTGATTCACGATGAGAGTAGGCAAGAATTAAGAATTCTGGAAAGGCGAAGAACATCTAGTTTTACTTGCGACACCGAGGGAATCAAATGATTCCGAGTAATAATCTCAGGGACAAAAATGAGACAGACAAAGACCGTCACCCACATATTCAAGTACTGGTTCTTCACCAGGAAATCACGCAATCATAACAAAATTGAGCCCAAAAGCTCAAATATTTGCATTGAAAATAAATGATTTAGTTCAATCATCTTTGCATGATGTGATAGCCTGCTGGTGCGAATGTGAAGGTTTGTTAGTTTCTATGGGGAAACATGTATTCATATGTATGGTTGAATTAGTATAGTTGATGAATGGTTGGTGCCTTATGACTCACCGCCACACGATCTTGCGGCGTATGTAGGGTGTTGTGGAGATATTATTAACTGGGATTGTGAATGTAGGTAATTTAAGGGACAATATTTTTTAAGCCTATAATAAGGCTAATTAAAGCTATCATTGTAAGCAACAATTAACATAGCAGATAATATAATGATATGAAGGCTAATGTATCGGGTGAAGGATATTCCTCTCACTAAAACACACACCTCCGAAGTTTTTAAGAATATCCATCATTTTTCAGAAACCTACATCACCCGTCAACCCTGGGACTTGAGGCAAGAAGCTGTCATCTCTAATCATCTAACTGCGGGGGAATGTGGCGAGTTCATAGCAGGATGTGAGTTAATATTTAGATTCTTTGATCATGACTTTAAGGTAAATCTGAGTGATAACTATTTTAATACTCATAACCGTCGATGCACACGACATCAACTATCCCAAATTAGACGCTCTTGATGTAATGCAGTGTCTCTAACATCACTTTCTAAAACTTTTTTTACCTTATGGTTTAATAGAAATATGTTAGTCTTCATATTAATTTGGATATCGGCCGTTTTCAGAATATTTTGTATATTTATCAAGGTTTTCTATCAGTTAATCGGTAGCTGGCATATTAAAAAAATGAATAAAGATTCCACGACAAGCATGCACCATCAAAATTATATGCCATTAAATATTAGTGGCTGATGAAGAAATCAGGTGATTCAAGCTGTAGAAGTAAGTTTTAAAAAATTCTTTTTACCCACAGCATTATCTACGTTCCACGTACTACTTTTTTGCATAAAAGGCAAACTGATAGTTATAGTTACAATGGAATAAGAGTTAGACAAATGTCTGTAGCCTGAACTAAATGGAATAATTGTTTTCCCTTCGGTGAAGTTATGTTCAGCTTCAAACTTTATACTTAATCATCCTCTTCACACTCCCCCACTATACCCACGCTCCCTATCCTGGTTCTCACCAGGATGGAAGCGCTGGATAAGTGGCCAGAGGTGAGGGAGAGGGATGGGACTGAATTGGAGGGGCGGCAGACGGCCGTCTGACCTCCAGCTCGTCCTGTCGTGCCGCGTGCCCCTCCTTTGTCTGACGTCCGCCGTGACCACATGCCCTTTCCCGATTGGTCGAGTGCCACGTTGGAATCGGGAGATAGGAACCCTCCCGGAAGGTTGCAGTGGGGAAACGATCATGATACCTGTGTTTTGCGGCACATTTGAAAGTGCTTAAGGCGATTTCCGCTAAGCCTTTGGCTTTTTCCCTCCCTTCCAGATTCTTCTCCTTTTCCCACAATTTCTTTTTTATTTTCTTGGACTTCGCCCTTCCCCTCTCATCGAATAGGGTGAGGGAGGGAACAGAGAAGTGTTTTGGACGCCGGTGGCTGCTGGGGAGATAATCCCTCTACGGCCCTTCGACCCCCGTCTCTTTTCAGCCACTCTCCGACCCACACTAGCTGGCGGAAGGCGGAATTGTTGGACGGATTTATCTGCATCGTCCCGGCCATTGTCCTGTGGCGGAGGAATCGATTCCATTCGTGCATTAGACACGGTTGCTTAAGCAAGTTCCATACGCGTTACACAAAGGTTTTGTCCTCCCGACCGGTAGCGCATTCGATCTTTTCAATCCCTTCCCTTGCTAATCAGTTCCCTTCTTTATTTGGTTGAGTGTGCAGCTATCAGGAAGACATGCCACGAAGTCAATAAGATTCCTTGCGCTCCCTGCCTTTGGGTAATCTTTCATGATTTAATGTTCGTATTTCTTTTGCTTCTTTTCATTGCGCAGTTTTTTCTTATTTGTTCATGTTTTCCCTTTGTGCAACTTTTAACCCAATATTTTAGGCTTATGAGTAAATGATATGCTGATGCGGTTTTTCTAGCCTTAAATATTGTATACATTCATGCAAGAACCCTTACACCCCACAAACATGCAAACACAAACGACCAACTAACATACACATGCACCTACAAATATTCCTAATGTATAACTTATTCAGCCGTTCTACTATTTATTGATTTGAAGTAATACGCAAACCCAAGGTTAGACAAAAAACCTAATCCCTATAACAATAACTTACGAGTGTGTATAAATATTCAAGATATATTTAGATACAGCACAGTGCAAGGTACATTTATATATAGCACAGTATATTTTCACGGTAGTAACTTAATCCACCTCGATATACTGGTCTATTAGAGCTAAAATAATTCTTAAATATTAGAAATATGTATTAATTCATGAAGTGAAACTAAATGATAGCGTGAAACCCTATGAGCACACGGATAGGTGGAGCGAGGACGCGGAATATTCGGGAGAAGATTAACTAGTAATTGAAAATTTTTAAAGAGAAGAAACATAATGTCATTCCAAATTAGAAGCAATATGAGCAATTGAAAATGAAGCAATACCAAATTAGTTAAGCATTAGGCAGCTGAACTGAGGCTCCACGGTACGGATCCGTATGACCGCATCCGAATAAAAGTTATTTGAATTTTTCAGCTCCATATTGTCATTAAAAAGTATATAAAGATCAAATCGTCCTCATGCCCAAAATTGTAGAAATGTGTTTCTCGCACCGTCGAACTTGCAGGTCACAAAGCTATTATTGATTATGTTTATAATCAATACAATATTTTCCAAATTTATACGTTACTATTATTAAAACACATTTCTATCATTTGCATATTTTTTTCCCGTAGGACATGGGGAAACTGAGGTTTTCGTGGTTCTTGACGAAAAAACAACATATTTAACGCTTACTGTTTTATAGTTTCATTTAAACGCAATGGCAGTCTAAAAAAATAATGAAGTGCACTGAAACTGGCTTTTGCTGAGGAAGAGCCTGCTTGTTTCTGTGCTGGCCTTGCGAAGGGCTAAACGAGCAAGCAGGATAATAATTTCGTGTGACAGATAGATAAGAATGACGAACATGATGCGTCGAGCCGCTTTGCGATTTAATTGCAGTAGATGGAGGTATAATGAATATAAGATTGGCGATGGTAACTGGAAAAATGACATGTTCAATGAATCCAAATGTCACCGGTAAGGATTCAAACTAGGTAGTGAGTGCCCATAGCTATGCGTAAATCGTGTTGTGAAACCAACTAGAATCACGCTTCACTGGCATGTGGTGGTATTTAAAAACTGTCAAACCTTCATCAGCATCAGCATTAAAACCCTGCGAACCACCAAAAAGGTGTATGGCAAGGCTTGCAAGCACCAGGTGAGAAAGATAGATAGATAGATAGATAAACGTCTTTATTCTGGGCGAAATTGAGACCTTCAGGTCCCCTCTTCCATTTAACCCATCGTCAGATAATGTTATAAAGAACATAGCAAACATGTACAAGAATACAAATAATAAAATAGAGATGGTAAACACAATTACAA
Source organism: Hetaerina titia (assembly GCA_037158775.1). NCBI lineage: Eukaryota > Metazoa > Arthropoda > Insecta > Odonata > Calopterygidae > Hetaerina > Hetaerina titia. The sequence goes on along the minus strand of CM073778.1, from coordinate 63,223,072 downwards.
GAGATATTAATTGCATATACAAGTGTAAACAAAGCGATAGTTGATACATCAGAAATAAATTTGAACAAAATATATTAACATTAAAGAAAAACAAGATACATGAGGGAAACATAAATAACATAAAATAAATAATTAATATAATAATAATAAAATAAAAATAAATAAATTAAAAAATAATGATAAAAATAATAATAAAATAAAGATTACTTTTGAAATACTTGATGAAATAAGAAATTACTTTTGAGTCGTTAAGAGTTCAAAAGAAAGGAAGAACGTAAGAAATAAAGGTGGTCAGGTACCTGTGTAGAAGAATGAGATGAATTACGGTAAGGAGGAAATTTGCTAGGAGTTGTTTTGTTTGAGCAGGAGCTCTTTAGTGAGTTTTTTCTTGAATATTTTAAGTGAGCGGCAATTCTTAATGTCAGTAGGTAAGGAGTTCCAAAGTCTACAGGCTGTAATGTGGAAAGAGTTACTATAGATTTCTGTCCTGTGTTTAGGTATTAAATAGAGATGTTTTCTCCGTGTATTGGCATCATGCACACTGTTAATCGGAGTGAAGTTACAAGATAAGTATTGAGGGATTTCATAGTTTCTGATTTGGTAGAGAAGCAAAAGGATGTGCATATTCCGTCTAGGCTTGAGTTGTAACCATTTAAGTTCGCGGTAATACTCAGAGACGTGGTCGCTTTTCTGAAGGTTAAAGATGAATCTCACACAAGCATTTTGTGCACGCTGGAGTTTAAGGGATAGCTCAACTGATAAATCTTGATATACTGAGTCGCAATAGTCAAAATGAGGAAATATGAGAGTCTGGATTAATTGTTTGTGTAGGGAAAATGATAGTAGGCTTTTGATATTTTTGAGGGAGTGAAGACAACAATAAATGGTTTTACAAGTTTTAATAACATGCTCAGTCCAAGTTAATGTTTCGTGGAGAACTATTCCAAGATTCTTTACTGTTTTCTGGTAAGGAATGATGGAGTCAGGTAGTTGAAGTGGTGGAATCTCGGTGTAACTAAGAGTTGAGAGGAGTCGTGAATGCCCAACAATGATCGCTTGGCTCTTCTTTGGATTAATTTTAAGAAAATTAAGTGTACTCCAGTTTGAGAGAGAGTCCAGGTCAGAGTTTATATGTTCTATCACGGTAGGAAGATCATAAGTGGAAGAATGGAGATAGATTTGTAAGTCGTCAGCGTACAAGTGATATTTGCAGTATTTAAGTTGAGTGGATATATCATTAATATAGAGGGAGAAAAGTAGAGGTCCAAGTATGGATCCCTGAGGAACACCACGTGTTACTTCAATCCATTCTGAGGAAGATGAGGTGGTGCTAACCTTTTGAAAACGGTCGTTGAGATAGGATTTGAACCAAGACAGGGCAGTAGGGGAGAAATTCAGTGTGCGAAGTTTTGTAATAAGTATGTCTTTTTCAACAGAATCGAAGGCTTTACTGAAGTCGAGAAGACCCATAATAATTACCAGTCTTCTGTCCATGGCGTATCTAATATCGTCCGTGACTTTAATTAGTGCTGTGGTGGTGCTATGAGATTTACGAAAACCGGATTGCAGAGGATTAAAGGAATTGGCATCTCTAAGAAACTGTGAGATCTGCTCGTGTACCAATTTCTCAAGAGCTTTGGATAGTGTAGGCAAGAGACTAATAGGTCTGTATTCGGACAGATCAGAGGAAAGATTTTTCTTCGGAATGGAAGAGGAGAGTAATAAGAGAAGATATGGGAAAGGGACAAGAAAGGGACAACTATTTAGTAAAAGTCTACCAAATAACGTGCAAATTTGTATAAATCCTTGAGGAAGACAATTCAAAACAATTGCTAATTTTACCTAATAATTTAGTTACGTGTTATTCGAAAAAAGGTCATAAAAATTAACCATAACCTCTAAAATACCACAGGCCTCTGTCATAACAAGACAGATATCGCAGAATTTGAAAGTCTGAAGAGGAAATTTTACTATCACATGGGCATGCAACTCATAGTCTCCGCTCCCAGGTAGAGAATATGACGCTGTAGGCAGCGGACGGCGTGAGGTACCCCTCTCCCCCACAGAGAGATACAAAGGTTCGAAAGAAAAACTTGAAAAGAACCAAGAAAGGCAGGCAAAATTGTACCGAGCACTAATGTCATTAAATGGCAGTCCCATTTGGTCATGCCGGAGAGGGTTTGACAGCATAATACTAGGTTAGTTAACATAATACTCGTGTTTAGTGAAAGTGGGTAAAATATTTTATTTGGGTAACACAAATTATTCCTTAGACAATGTGAGTGGGTGATATTAATCTACCGTAAATTGATTAGGACTCGTACTGCGTGGGAAAATCTACCAAATACAGAGATTCATGCCAAGAAATCCTCCATGTATCCGTAAAACGCTCTTTAGAAAAAATTGTTAAATCACCAACACGAGATCAGCATACTTGATATCTTCGCGCCTTCTACGCCCGAAAACATTACAGACATTTTTTTATTTAGCCTCAGTCCAAAATCAGCAATTTTTTGGCCTTTTAAATGAATGAATAATAGTAATAACAATGGACATGAATACCGACACTCAGGGCCTAGGGGGAGGAAAACTCACCCTGGCGGGAATCGAACCCACGACCCTGGGATTGGCAGACGAGAACGTTACCCCGCCGCATTGAAATGACGGACGGCATTAGTGAACATAAAGCTATTCTTGTAGAATTAAAAACTAATTTCGTGAAAATAAACAAATAATATGGTAAAATATACTTATTAAACAAGGGAAATTTTAACGGAATACGAGAACATTTGTTTGCAAAATTACCAGACTACAAGAAAACAATACCTGAAAACCAATACAGAGAACACTTGGAAATATTTCTTAAATATTATACGCGGAGTAATGAAGACGTACATTCCATCCGAATTTAAATGCGACATGGAGGAACCTAGATAGTACAACGGAGAAGTAAGATCGGTATTAACTAGGAAAAGAAGGCTACAATCAGATTTTAAGAAGTGTTTAAAAAGTAGCGATGTTGTTTTTATAAATACATCCAAAAAGACTCTAAAATATTGTCTTGGTAAAACGGCAATTATAATGCGCAAACCCCTACACTCCTGCAAATCTAAAATGCTATGCGAATATCTTGAGGGAAATCCAAAGTCATTCAGGTTCTATGTTAAGGAATTAAGACGGAAAATGGAGAAATTATTACAGACAGCGTGAAAAAGGCAAATATTTCAAAGAATGTATTCCAAAGCGTCGACAATAAACATACAAACGTCCCAAATGAGCTTCCACACCCACCAGTGGAACACATGAGAAAGATACACATAATTAGAGATAAATCTTTGAGTGTAATATGGTAGGAAATTTCGAAAATTTCTTTTGCGAAGGCCAATTTTTCCAAACGGCCGTTTTTAAAGTCTGCTAATTTTTTCTCGAGCCTTTTATTGGCATTCAGAGTTGTCTGCCCAATTTTATAATGTGTGACAAATGCTGCACTTCACGTAGTAAATTCCGGATTTTTGTAATGAGGGTGTTTTGTCTTTTGGATGGCCTAGTATGCTTTGTAGGGTGTTTGGGTCTTTTAAACTAATATTAGTGTCCACTTTTTTGACGATATTGTGGAGACCTTTAGTATCCGTGGATTTAAATGGAATGGAATTTTTTCTTGGGGATATTGTTCAATTTAGTAAGTTTAGGTAATTCATCTGTGAGCTTCTTTTTCGGTTGGTGATCAATTTATATGTCATATTTTGTTCTTGTCCGTTTACTACTGCTGTGTATTTAATGGTTTTTACTTTTTGCCTTTTTGTCGTTTTGTAAGAGAGACATTGAGCATACGGTTTATTAAATAATTAAAAGCTGCCATACTATATTTTGTTCACAAATGTGGTGCGAGTTACCTTTTCTATGGTTTTTGGTGTGTGTTAGTTTCTTATAAACGTCGAATTTGACTGTCCCGCAATTTCTTATGAAGAGAATATATAGAAATGCCAGTGAGTGGTCGTGATCAACTTCGTAGGTGAATTTAATTGATTTGTGTTTGCTATTCAATTTCTCGATGAAATGTCGCATTTGCTTTCGTCATAAATGGCAAAAATGTTGTCCTCACACCGGACTTACGTTTTAGGAAAGTAATCGTGTATTCCTGCATTTATTTTTAAAATAGCGAAGAAAGCTGTTGGCGAAGAAGCATGAAAAGGGATTGCCGAAAGCTGTATCTTTAAAGTTTATCAATGCAAAGTTAAGTGAGGGTGATCTACATCTACATCTACATCTACATAAGTACCCTGCGAGCCACCAAAAAGGTGTGTGGCAGGGGGTGTAGCACCATGAGGGAAGGGTAAGGGTTGAGGGGGTTGGGAGTTAGGTGAGGAAAGGTGGGGGGAACCTGTAGGGAAAAAAAATATATATATACACACATACATATATATATACATGCATACATACACACATGTATACACATCCTCGCGGAGTCCCTAACCTGTACGTTAATACTTATTGTAATGAACTAAGTCCTGGGGAATTTCGACTACGAGCATTCTGGTCCCTTATCGTTCTTGGAAAAAATGACATATTAAACCTGTCAGTCTTGCAGTCTATCTCTCTAGTCTTATATTCGTGATCTCTTCGACCGTAATACGTTGGGGTTCGTATTATATCCTTGATGTCATCGGAAAAGGGCCCATCTTTAAATGTTTTTAATAAGTTTAATCTATATTGGAAACGCCGCTGTGTAAGAGAATCCCAACCTAAATTGTCTAGCAAAGTGGATACGCTGCTGAGTTGGTCATAACAATGTTTGACAAATCTAGCCCCCCTCCGCTGAACTCGATCTAATTCCGAAACCAAATTTATGTTATGAGGATCCCATATACTGGCAGCATACTCTAGGTGGGGCCTGACCAAGGCAAGGAAACATCGCTCTTTCACCTTTTCGTCGCATTTACCTAGCACTCTTTTCACAAATCCCAATTTTTTATTAGCACGACCGCATATTTCTCGTATGTGTTTTCCCCAGGACAGATCGTGAGTAATTGTTACACCCAAGTATTTAAAGGAATCTACCCTCTCGATATTGGTTTGTTTCACTTTGTAACTATAAGGGAGGGAATTACTCTTTTCCCAAAAATGTATTACTACGCATTTTTTAAAATTCAATTCCAATTGCCATGTATCGCACCAATTTTGAATTGCATCTAGGTCGTTGGCTAACACGACTCTGTCTTCGTGACTTCGGATGTCCCCATAAATTACTGCATCATCGGCGAAAAGACGGAGCTTGCTATTAACTACGGTACTGAGGTCATTTATGTAAATAAGGAAAAGGAGGGGACCTATGACACTTCCTTGTGGTACCCCCGACGTGACCTTGACAGTATCGGATGATACATCGTCCAGGACGACTGTTTGGACACGATCACTTAAAAATTGTTTAATCCAGTTAATTATACTTTCGTGTATTCCATAGGTTTCCAATTTCGCCAGTAATTTGCAATGAGGGACTTTATCGAAAGCTTTCTTAAAATCTAGGAATATCGCATCAACTGGAATATTACTTTCACCGGAGTTTAATACATCATGTACAAAAAGTGCGAGTTGAGTTTCGCAGGATCTACCCTTACGGAAGCCATGTTGGTTATTAATTAATAAATCTTGGCTATCGAGGTGCCTCATCATGGAACTAACAATGATGTGTTCAAGAATCTTACAGGAAATGGAAGTCAGCGATATTGGCCTATAATTACTGGGGTCCTCCCTGTCTCCGTTTTTAAATATGGGTGTTACCGAAGCTACCTTCCAGCCGTTTGGCACGCTTTCTTCTGCTAATGATTTCTTAAATATTATATCTAGATATGGGGCAATTTCAGCCGACAGTTCTTTATACACGCGTGCCGGTATCTCATCAGGTCCCGGAGATTTGTTGGGGTCTATGTTTTTAAGGAGTAATTCTATTCCGCGGGTGGAAATATTGATTGCTTCCATTGAATGCTGAAATATTTTCGGAAGGTTCTCGGGTGTATTTTGTGAGGATATGTTGAAAACACTCTGGAAAAATGAGTTTAATATGTTGGCTTTATCTAAACTACTCGTTACTTTATCCCCCTTTTCGATATTCAATGAGTTTACGGTGGACTCGTTTCCCTGCACTTCCCTGACGTAGGACCAAAACATCTTTGGGTTATCGTTCAAATGTTCGCCTAATTTTTTCCTTTTGAATTCCGCTAGCGCCTTCCGGAAGGCCTTCTTGGCAGTGGACCTAGATGCTTTGTAGTTCTGTATGGTTTCGTTGATTTTATCAGGGGAGGAATCTTTAACTGCGTTTTTCATTCTGGCATGGCACACCCTTTGCCGCCTAAGAGATTTCCGTACTTCAGAGTTGTACCATCGGGGTTCCTTATTCTCTTTTATATATTTACTAGGTATGAACCTCTGTATTGCTGAACGTGTTATCCTAAGAAAATTATTCCAAGTATCCTCGACACTACTAGTTTTGCTTAATTCGTCAAATATAAAAAAAGAACTTATTAATTCACATTTTAAGCCATCATAGTCCGCTTTATTGAACAAATACACCTTTCTCTTAGGTTTGTTGACTTTATCTACACTTAGAGAAAATTTAGGGTTTACAGCCCTGTGATCACTGATTCCGTCAACAACTTCTATATTTAAGACCTTTTCGGGTATATTTGTGGCTAACAGATCAAGAATGTTCTTTCCCCTTGTTGGTGAAGTGACTAATTGATGTAGGGAATTCGAGGTGAACGCGAATAAGAGGGACTCGCATAGATCCTTGTCTTTACCTCCATTTATAAAACTGTACGAATCCCAATCTATTGTGGGAATATTAAAATCACCTCCGATAATTAGGCTATGCTCACTGTTGTGGGATGTAAAGCTTTGTATCTGTTTTTCTAGGTCTGGTATTGAGTTAATGCTAACGTGGGGTGGTCTATAATACGCACAGATATATATTCTTTTCGATCTGGGTGTTTTCACTGAGCACCATACACTTTCTATACAGCTATCAGGAAATAACTCGGCTCTACTGACGTTAGAGTTCTTAACCGCAATAAACACTCCTCCTCCGGCTCTATTTTTTCTGTCGTTTCTATAAACTATGAAGGACTTGGGAAATATTTCGCAATCTGCGAGGTCATCTGTTAACCAACTTTCAGTTCCTATAATGATATCCGACTCTGTGCTATGAATGAGATGGTGAAATTCCGGTATTTTATTTTTTAAACTTCGGCAGTTAACTACTACTACGGAAATTATATCCTCGTCTAAAACCTTCTCTGCAGTCTGCTTTCTGGGGATGTTATTTAATCTCTTTGATGTCTTAGTATGCGATCGGCCTATATTCTGATTAGTAATTTTATCTTTTGTCTCATTAGCAGTGCAAGTACTTGGAAGAATCTCTTCTGGCAACCTAGTATTGTTAGACCCACTAATAATTATAATAAACTAAAACTGATGAACTAAACTAAATAAACTGATGCATTCTTTGATAACACAGGCCAACAGTGGTTTTGGTGCCGGAGCTTTTAATGCTGATTTAAAGAACAATGGGGGTGCTGAATCCAATTATGACACTAGTTTTTTCCTATCAGCTATAGTTTTCAAGATATAGATATGTTTTTACTTACGTAAAAAAATCTTCTACATGATGATATGGGAATATTATATTAATAATTATCTCATTGGCCTACAATATAGAAATATATATAAAACTTATTGACAGTTTATTGAAAATAAAAGAAACACCGCAGAGTGGTTATAAATTAGTATACTTATAGATTAATTTAACTTTAACGGAACCTTTTTTAACGGAATATAGTATATCAAATATTAAAACAACTAATCGTAAGATGTGCCATATCTAAAAAAGTAGAGCTGTTAAATAAAAACGGATTTCATATTTGGATTCAGCTCTACAAATATAGTTAAAATCATCACAAAGATTCCCGGCACCAAAAAAAAATTTTTTTTGTAGGCCTGTGTAATGATCGGAGTCAGCTGTTTGCTCCTTAGCCAGTCACGTTATCAAAAATAATGGAAATAGGGACGCTTAGTAATAACTTCTCTGCGTCGAAACATTCCATGATGTCATTATGCGTACGTATAGAACTTTATCAATGAAATTTTAGTTGTTTTTGATAATATATATTTCTGTGGGTTCCAGTGCTTTGGACTGGGCCTGAGCCACTTTAAGACGAGTTTAACGCTGCGATAAAGGGTCTCATTTACGTGCACCTTAAGAGGATTAACCTATAATTTTACCTTCTGTGAGCGGTTCCTGACTTACTTCATCCAACAAGTTGGTACGATGCTGGTTACATCGACATAATACCACGCAAGCCGCCGCAAGGGCGTGTGGATGGAGGACAGCACCAGCAAAAATAGAATCTACTTGCAATACCAACAAAAAATGCTATGCACACCAACACAGACGTTTATATTCGTACAAAATTTGTTTTAACGTACACACAATCAAAAATATTCATTAAACTAATATAAGCGAGCACATGCGCTTACGAATACTCTAAATTTTTATGCAGCATTCAATTTGGTTCACGCTCGGAACACATTGACTTAATTGAGTTACTATTATGATTCCTGATCATCCGAGGAAATAACGCATATTTATGTCCATCTATTCTGAAGTTTATTCCCTTATATTATCTTTATGATCTAACTACCTAAATAATGTGGGGGTCATGATAATTTCTGTTGAACCATAGTTTAACTCGAGTGTTCTGAATTTTGGTAAAAGTCTAAGTCTCCCTTGTTGTCTTCGCTTCTCAAGCTCAATTCCTTTAAAAGGCACGTCATGCTCGCCTTATTATCGTATGATTTTTTAAAAAATCTTACGAATTTTCCGTGAACTTAATCTAATTCTTTTAACAGCAAGTTCTCCTATGGATCGCAAATCTTTGCGGCGTATTCCGAATGGGGTCCAACTAAGGCGGAATAACACATTTCTTTTACTTTCGCATTACACTTCCCCAGCGCCCGTCTTATGAAACCGAGTTTCTTTAAAGCGGATCAGCATAGACCTTCGGTAAAACTCCATCGATTGAATTATATGACTTCGCAATTAACATCTGATATTTTCTTGTAATGACTACGTAAAATATAGCGAGTTTGAGTGGAATAGCCTCCTGCCACACATCTTAGCGGTGGTTTTCAGGCTGTCGGGTAGGAGTAAATAAAAGGCTTCCCATTTCTCACTCCAGCCTATTTTCTCGCCATCTTCTCCCTCCCGGCAACGCCCCTTCCTTTCCTCTACCACACCCCCAAGGCAACGTTCACACCCCTCTCCCTTTCCTCATTCTCCAAATCGCCCTCTTGCGAAACCCTGAGTCGCTCATCCCCTCAAAACAACCCCCCTACTCATGTATCATCCCTTACAGTCCTCCAAACCTCCGCCCCCCACCCTCCTTAGCGACGATCTGTCGGTGTGTGTGCAACGGAAATTATTTCCCTCACTTGACAATGAGACTAGCCCCACACAGTTGGGATCGCGAGCCCGGACGACGCTAACGCCATGAATCTACCTCTCGGGCGAGCAACTCTTTTTATTTTGATTTTTTTGTCAACTCCCCGAAACCCCGGGAAAAATCCCCTTCCACTTCATCCCTCCCTCCTCTCCCCCACGCCGTGTTTGCTCTCTTCGCATGGCCCCTTCTCGTCTCTCCCGTTCATCTCCTTCCGCATCTCACTCCGCCCGAGAACACCATGACTTGACTAATGATTATTTCAAGGAATATTCGTTCAGTCCCTAAGAAACATAGTGAGGAAAGCCAATATGTACTTAAATGGTTCCCCGAAATTTGAGAGCACTTGTAAGTTGGTTCAAGAGTTGTTCAAGGAGGCTTAGAATATTAAATAAACACTACAATGAAAACTGGAAAAGAAATAACATTAATGTTGGAAACATTTGCAGAACGATTCATTTAGGTCAATTGTCTTAATCGAACCGTCAAACCCATGTAAGTTATCTCTTTTGATTATTGGGCAATGGGTGGCTAACCCTTTGTCCTTTCATGTACTCTGACTTCCAAAATTTTATGGGATTTATGCATCAGAAGAATATGAAGGTCGTCCATAAATATTCTAGGTCTCATTTGAAGAACTGTAGTCAAACGTAATGAAACGGCAAGGGAAGAGAGTCGATCATTCGCTTTAATTAGGCCATATTTAAAACCAAGCACATCTATATGCTACTTCAAAAGCAGTTTCAAGGCCATGTAGGAAGGGGTCATAGGCCACCCCTAATTCTACTTCTACTCCACGACTTCTACATTCTCGTGGCGCCCGGTGATCCACCGAAAGGGAACTAGGAAGGGGGACGACCGAACACCATGTATGTACCATCCGTTGTACACATTCGAATTAGTGTTACTACATGTGCATAATACCCCGCAATCCGCTGCAAGGGCGTGTGGTTGGGGTTGTTTGGTCACCACCCGTAAAAGAGAATAAAACCACATGCAAAATCAACATATTTATGCAAACATACACCCGAAGTGGCGTATAAATTCATGAAAAAAATTTTTTAACTTACACGCATGCAAATTCATATACTATCAACTAAAAAACACATGCACCTTAGAATGGGGTCTATACTTTTACTCCTAGGAAAAATACAAGGTGATAGCTTTATAATAGGTAATTATTTACGTTTGTTTAAAAAATAATATTTTTTCTAAAACGGATGTATCCGTTGTTAATGACCATTAATACATCTTTATAACCTTTACTTTGCACTAGAAGAACAGAAAATATTCTTGAGTCGGTTGATTTAAACGCCCATCGGTGTCATTTTCTTTTTTATAAATGGCAATTATTGCCGTTCAAGCCAACAAATTAACCCCCAGATGCAGCCACACACCTTAGTTGGAGTTCGGCAGCGAGAGTTCTTGCGGAATTCTCAAGGCATTAGGTGACATTTCCCCCGTTTAGAACTTTTTCGAAAGTCCGAATACCATGCACGAATTACATCAAGGCCGCATTTGTAGACAATTTAGCACCGAGTATTACCGCAAGTTAAAAGTATGTGTATTCAATTTGATTATCATACATTTGTGACTCATGTGATATGAATCCGATTAGAATTCCTTCAGGGAACTTTTAAGCGAAGCGGGTGGGTGGCGTCGAAGCTGTGGATGTGGCGCTCGCGATCTGCGGCATTTTACCGAGGATTGATCGTGGAGCTCTGGTTTGTAGCCGAGTGGAAAGAATTAACCAGAGGTTGCGCAAATTCTGCATAGATATCGGGGTGTCCTTCGTTGACCTTTAGCCGGCGAGAGCTTCTAGTTGCTACTGGAAGCTCTCCCCGGCTGTAACTAGCAACTACTTATTTGATTACACTAAGAGGGAAAATAAAGAAACCCGTTAAAAAGGACGGACTACGACGTAGCTCAGCCACCTATTATCAGTTAGTTCATTTTGTTCATGCAGGACGGACAATTCGCATGTACACTAACTGTGCAATTTATTTACACGACATCCCGCCACCTGGCACAAGGGCGCCATGTGTTAGATTTGAATATTTTAGTACCCTGCAAGCCACCGTTAGGGTATATGGCAGGGGGTGAATACACATAAGACTAATTTTGATCCAAGTTTGACCCTACCGCGATCGGAAAATATTATTCTGACCCCTTATTGGTCGTTGAGTATGACAGAATAAAGGGGGAGTGTAACTTTTACGTTTCTGACAATTTTCACCAGCTCTTACCCATTTCTGACTTAGTGTTTCACTCTGTAGTTGTTGCCGCAAGAACTAAACTAAAAAAGTAAATTTTTAAATATTTCTGTTCGGCAATCCGTTATTTTGAGGCAATTTTCTTTCTGTCTATGTAAATGTGGCGCTGAATTACATGTGCATCTTCTATTTTGGAAGTAAAATCGCTCGATTTTCAATAGGTTTAATCTTGTTACGAGCCTTCACACATGCGTATAAAGATTCCAGTTCCGGATCTTGTAGTAAATTAGGGACGCTTTGTGCTCTTTCGTACCGACTTTTTACAAAACCGGCGGGTCTCCTCTGTATATTTTTAATTTCTATAATCAGTCTTTTTTACATAGAACCCATTTGCTCGCCACATACTCTATGTAGGGTGTTAATAAAGGAAAATAGTAGGCAATAGTATGCTCATTGCTATTTTTGATTATTCCATAAAGGGCATCCTTTGCTTTGACCCCGAGTGCCTTGAGTATTTCTCCGTTTATTTTGTCAACTCCTGGTGCCTTGTTGTTTCTCAGGTCTGCCACAGGTCTCTCGAATCCATTTCTTAATATCTACGGACCCCTATCGTCTTTACCCATTATACTTTCCTCTTTAATTAAGCCATCTTCTAGTGGTTTGGGGGCTTGATAGAGTACTTCAATGTATTATTTCCATCTATTACCAATTTTGTCATCATCTATTACAGTTTCCATTAGCGACTCGGGTGTTTGGCGATTTTTTTTCTTTCATCGAATTGCCTTTTCACTATTTTATAAGTCATCTCGCTATTTCCCCTTTTCATATTGTCATTAATTTCCTCACAGTAGCTTTCTATCTATTCTTCCTTTGCCTTCTTGCACTCTCGTTTGACCTGGTTTCACAATTCCCTATAGAGGTCTTCTATTCTAATATACCATACAACTCATAAATTGTCTAGTTCCATCTCTAGGGCTAGATGCCGGTCCAGGCAATTGATTTTTATTCTTTGAAATTGCAGCATTAATAACCGTTAGCGGATGACTGAAAGTTTGAATTTAGTCTTCTTATTAGCCTCAGAAAACATCTTCATCTCATCAAACAAACACCTGTTTACTTACTTGACGCATATCAAAGTCTCTTTATCCACAATTAAAAATGAGCGTTATTAATAGGGACAACGGACTTATTCCTTGCCAATCCCTTTTCTCTATTTGAAAATAAGGAAATAAAATTATCGTTCATTTTTTGAAAGACCACTCTTACCTCACCTTAATTCCTTTCACCCCCCCCCCTCGCGCTTTCACACCCCTTTTTCCACCGGCCACCTACAACCCCCCCCCTTCACCGCCATTGGTTCCTCCAATTTTTTCATTTACTCCCCCTCTCTTCAGCTTAGTGTTATGAAAGTTTTTCCGTTTCCTGTTTCACTTACAACCTTCTGTTCATCTGCAGCTCTACAGTCCGGTGTTGGCCTTGGCTTCTTCTATGATATGCCTCCATTTAGTTCTTGTTCTTGCTTTTTCCTTCCATCCTGTAACTCCCATTGCCTTCAAGTCATCCTCCACATCCTGTAGCCATCTTTTCCTTGGTCTGCCTCTTCTTCCGACTCCTTCCATCTTGCTATTAAGTATCAGTTTGGGCATTCTGTCATTTTCCATCCTTTCTACATGCCCCAACCACGCCAGCCGATGTGACTTGGCAAATCTATGTCCTTCCCTTCTAGTAATTCATTTATCTCCATGTTCATTCTAATTCTCCATCTTTCTCCTTCTCTAATTGAGCCATAGATTCTCCTTATGATTTTTCTTTCAAATTTTCTAAGGTTTTCCTCATCCTGACTTGTTATTTGTCTCAGCTCCATAAGTTACAACGGGTCTAATAAGCGTTTTATAGATATTCAGTTTTGTATTCCGTAATATTAACATTGATTTGAGGAGTGTTACATTTGCAAAATATGCCTTGTTACCTTCCAGTACCCTTTGGTTGATATCCGTGGATATCTTTTTTCATTGTTAATTCTGACTCCTAGATAGGTAAACTCCTTGACAACCTCAAACTCATAATTCCCAATTATTATGTTTTGTAAATCCCGCTTGTTCTGATGAGCTGACATTTTCAAGTATTTGGTCTTCTCTTCACTAACCTTCATTCCCACTTCTTTACCAGTGTTTTCTAAAATGTTAAACATTTCTTTTAGGTCATTCACATTTTGTGCAATTAGTGCTATATCATCTGCATATGCGAATCCTTGTTGGAATTTATGCACTATGGCCCCTCTTAGTTTCAATTATTTCATTGCATTACGTAGAGTCAGGTTGAATAACGTGGCTGAGACAGTATTTCCTTGTTTTACCCCTGAAAACCTTATGTTACAAGTTCCTATTTTCCTTCAGTTAGCTGAAGAGCCACCTTGGGCCACTTTGCTATCCAGGAAGTAATTACTCCCTAACCCAAGGGAATAAATCTTATTAGTGAATTTTTGACGAAAATTATGCATGTGCCACATTCATCAACTGTCCTCAATAGATTGCCAGCCATAAATTTGGTCTGCAAGGTATCTTAACTTGTCATGTATTTGAAATGCTTTTCTTAATAGCATTTACACCATTACTCCATTTACGCGTTGCGGATTCCAACCCTTTTTTAGGAGAAAATTTTTTTCAAATTCGGCAAGTAATATGATGGTTTATGCGCAAGATTTTCACTCTGCCACATTGAAAGTGATTCAGTCGGACGACCAATTCTCTAAGGCGAATCGTGATGGTACGGTGGCTACCGTCCTGGCTTTTCATCCAGAGGACCTGGGTTCAAATCCCGGCAGTGGCAGATAATTTTCAGTGATATCCCGAGTCCCACTTAAGGTGCATTGTGTGCACTTTGAGTGAGTATGCCGTCCGTCGGTTGGAACGTTATGCTGCGGAGCCCTTGGCGTCTTTTGTTAAGAGTAGGCCAATGCCGACGCCGGGTTTCTCTTCACCCTTTCCCCATTCCCATCCATCTCCTTTGGCGCAAATGACCTCAGCTGTCGGTCGCCTCCCATAAAAACTAATACTACTACCACAAGTTCTTTACCCAGTCATTAAAAGTCTGCTTCTTCCTTATGGACTCCTTATGAACTTAAGGGTATTATTATGGTCCGTGTCCCAGCTACTCGTAAAATGCTCTTCATCACCCCTTGATGGCTGCAATGATTTCTCACGTCATTCCCCAGCGCCGTCTCCTTACCCCTCCCAATCCATTCCCCAGATTGCCTTTTATTCCCATTTCTCAATCAATCATTGACACCTCCCTATCCCTATCGCCTTTAATCCACCATCCATCTCCATTCTTGCGCATCTACTTGTGCTTTTTATTAATGATATCCTTAGGTCGGAAAAGAGCAATGTTCCAGTGGACTCGGTTTTTCTAGATTTTAGAAAGACTTACGACAAAGTAACTCATAGAAAGCTTCTCACAAAGTTAGAAGCATATGGCATAAATAAAAATATCCTAAGCTGAATTAAATACATTTTGGATGGTCGGGGGCAAAGATGTCATAGATGGTGGTAGTTCTAATGCAGTAGAAGTTATTTCCCTAGATCCCCGGGGAAGTGTTATCGGACCTCTTTTATCCCTTATTTACGTTAACTATATTAAGTAGTTAATAGTAAGATACGTTTATTTTCCGACGATGCAGAGTTTACAGAGATATCCGTAATTCTGAGGGTAAAGTATCTTTAGCGAATAACTTAATTGCCATACAAAGCTGGTGTGACACAAGACCATTAGAGATAGACTTAAAAAAGGGCGTATTGTTGCATTTTTGGAAAAAGAGCAATTCCCTCCCGAACGCCAACGGCATCAGGAACACCGAAATGGAGAGCCTACACTCGATTAAATACTTAGGTGCTGCTGGATATTTGTGAAATTTTGTTATGACAAACTAAGTAGCGTATCAAAGCTATTAAAGGATCTAGGTTGGGAATCACTCATGGTGCGAAGGACAAATTACAGATTGAACCTCTTGCATAATTTGTACGTATGTAACTGTAGCAGTGGTGTTGAAAATGTTTTACTAGCCCCATCGTATTATGGTAGGAGAAATCATGTCAATAAAATATGAGAGATTAAGTGCAGAAAAGATAAATTTCAGATGCCATTTTTCCCACGCACGACAATAAATCATAATAAAATAACGTTTATCCGACCGCGCTAGGAGGGAAAGGTGTTTTGGGTCAAGGCTAGTCTGTTGAGATCTCACCCCATGCCACACACCCTAGTGATGCCTCGCTGGATGCTCAATAAAAAAAAATAAAAAATTCTTTAACTGCGAGAAAATATCTCCTCCTTCGTGTTCACCTCCTTCACCAACTTTACTTGTCAACAACACCTATAAAATCCAACGTCTTTCATGAGTGGTTCTTAACCTAACTTTTGCCCACTGCGCATCCCTGGCTTGGATGCATCCCCGTCAACATACTTTTCCGGGGGCTTTCAGAGTATCATTTAGATGTTTATAGAAATCTGAGAAGATATAAAATCGTAATAAATTCGAAATAATGATTCAAAGAGGAGAACTAAGAGTAAAATTCTTTTAAGGCTAAGAAGCCTAAGATCTGGAAATATGAATCATTGTCATAGGATCAAAACCATATACGTATAAGTTTTAGTAAACATATTTATTATTGATTCATGCATCTACTACTTGACCAAAAGCAGTCATTAGAGCGCGCGACGGGGGTGTTAGGTTAAGAGGTATTACAGTGGTTATTACATCTACATCTTAAAGCCCCCGCAAGGGCGTGTAGCAGGGGGTGTTTGGTCACCATCCGTGAAAGAGAAGAAAATGTCATGCAAAA
Source organism: Hetaerina titia (assembly GCA_037158775.1). NCBI lineage: Eukaryota > Metazoa > Arthropoda > Insecta > Odonata > Calopterygidae > Hetaerina > Hetaerina titia. The sequence goes on along the minus strand of CM073778.1, from coordinate 63,206,527 downwards.
CCCACATATTCATACCAATCTACACCCAGAAAGTCGTATAAATTCGTGTAAAAATCTTTATAAATTACAAGAATACAAATACATATAATATCAATTAAAATGCACATTATATTAGAGTTGGGTATGGTATTATTTTCGTGTTTCCAATCTTCTGGTTTGAAATATGTGAGGGAAAAAACATATCTTATGTGTCTGTTCGGTAGTCAATTTTTCTTAACTTATTACTTAAGTCTTGCTTTCCAAAGTAAGACAAGGCCAGAATTACTCCCTCACCCGTGTTATTTCCTTGCTTCTAGTGATCTTCAACCGATGCCATTAAATAATTAAATCTTACGTATTCAATTAGTTTATAATTATTTTCACGAAACTATTACTATACATTCAAGCGGGATTTCACTGAAGGATCCTCTGTGTAATAAAAGCATTCACGAGTTTATTGGCCTTATGAATATCATTACTCAACCCAATACCAGATTGAATAACGCAATATGAGATTAGAAACTCCTTTCAATCCTAGTTCGTTACCTGAACCCCGGTTATCTATGTCGATTAGTTGTAATCCATTTCCAGTGTAGGTGATGTAATGCATTAATTATGCAATGTAATTTATGTAATTATGAAGCGCGACGTGGCTTATCGAATTATTTTAGGCCCTCAGTCATGTGACAGTATGAAAAATAGCTGTAAGTGAAAGATCGTAAACAAAAGGCATGGTTAAGTAAAGCTGTCTCTCGGTTGAGTTCATTAGAAGAGGTCTACGTCACTTTCAGAGTGCCAATGAAAGGTGTTATGAGACCCATACTTTTCTTTTTATACTTATATGAAGGACTTTGGTTACCGTGTTTGAAGCAGAATTAGATTATTTTCAGATGGCATGAGACTTAAAGAGAAATTACGAAACCAACAAATTTCGAGTCAATATCTATTTCGTACTATACGAGGCGTGTTCATAAAGTAAGGCCCGTTTGGTCACAGGAAAAAATATACTCATATGAAACATTTTATTGGCACTTTTAGTTAGCTACAAACCTACTTCACTTATCTACATAATCGCCGTTCACTTCTAAGCATTTTTCGTACCGCTTCACCAGCTTCTTTAACCCCTCTGCATAGAAACTCGCCGCCTGAGGGTTGAACCAATCGAAAACGCCATTCTTGAGTTCCTCTTCGGTTTCGAATCGTTGTCCACCGAACCACTGTTTGAAGTGCAAGAAGAGGAAGTAGTCGCTGGGTGTAAGGTCAGGACTGTACAGTGGGTGGTTTAAAGAGTTCCCAACGACCCAAAAACTCTCATCCACTGGATATTCTTTGCTCTTTGTGGTGGCCAGTGAACATTTTCGGTACCCACCTTGCACGCAATGTGTGGTATCCGAGGTTTTACGTAACAATATTGTAGACAGTAGTGCGTCCAAGTTGAGGAAATTGTTTAGCCAGGCCATTAATTGTCAATCGACGATCACATCTCAGTTTTTGTTCCACTTGCGAAACAATTTCATCGGTCAGAATACTGGGCCTACCACTTCGCTCTTCGTCATGGGCATTTGTTCGTCCATTTTTAAAATCACAGCACCATTGTCTAACCTTTCCTTCACTCATAACTGTAGTTTTATAAACTAGGCATAATTTCCGATGAATTTCGGCAGCCGAATGTCCTTTTGCATACATGAATCGTATGACAGAATGCACTTCACAGCTGGCGGGATCAACGATTGTCGCGGACATTGTTGTTTGCATGCACGGACAAGCAAACGGCTTCTGAAACAAAATAAATGCTGCTATAGCTTCTCAATGAATCAGTATATGGCGCTGCAGTAGAAAAACTCTGTTCTGAAGCGCCAATATTTAAATATAAGCAAACGGTAGTTACTTTAAGAATACACCTCGTATATCGAATTAGACCAGATAGTGGAGAGGTTAAGAATCGGTGTTGGTTATGATTTAACATCAGATAACGTACAGCACTGATTTTTTTAATAAAAGAATAGATAAGATGTGCGTTATAAAATGAATGAGATCAAAGCGTTATACTGAGAAAAAAGTCTGTGGAAAATTACAAACTCGTTTAATATGAACATGAAACAATTCTACGAAGTGTAGCCTGAAAGTTTAAAGTATAAATGGGATCAAGTTTAGATAGATAGGTAGATAAAGGACTTTATTTGGGCGAAATAAATTATTTAGCAACTCAGATCAGACCAAATATTTTGGTGTTACACTGAAATTTAAACTTTGATGGGGTGCACACATCAGAAGAATATATGGATCAGCCATTCAGAAGATAGATCTCATTATACGGGTTAGAGGAAATTGTAATAAAAAAGTAAAAGAGGTGCTACTACGCATCTGTAAGCAAATAACCGGGAGGATCTTGAAGCGTAACCATGATATGCTTGTAATTATCGAGGAAGAGAAGGCAAGATGACACATAGAATTTTTGTTCTGCATAGATAGTCGAACAAATGTGAATAATTAAATAAGGGAATTAAGTGAGGTGCGGAAGGTTGATCCTTGGGAGATGTGCTCAAAAAGTCATGTTGATGTGTAATAGTTGCTAGTGTTCATCCAAAATCTACCTTTAATTGGTGAACTGTCTATTATTTTGCTAATCTTAATTTGCAGATAAATTTCTATACACCTTCCCAGTATGCAGGGGGACCCTGATATGACCACCGGCTATGTGATGGTCAAATATAGTGGAGGCAATTTTAGTCGGAGAATTCCTCGCCAAAACTGCCATTGGTTTAGTTTCCTCGTTCATACGAATGAGGAAACTCAATGAACCCTACTCCACGGCCGCGATATAAAAACCATATCTTCCTAAAGCAATCTCATCTCCAGAATCCGATTTTATCCTCCCTATATGCATTTGCATGCGTTCGCGTGGATAGCTTTCGCAATTCGCTCGAGAGAGATGACATCACGTCAGTGGATCCTTTAAACCACTCCTTCCGTGAGAACAATCGAGATAATGGTGGAAAAGGCTCTGAGAAGAACGAAATGCTTAATTTAAGGAATCGTTGATGCTTCTTCAAAGGTAATTTTACGGTTAATTTGAAATGGAGTCCTCCACAGATCGTCGTGCGCTAGTTCCCCAAAGACTTAATTGCCAATTACAGATTCCAGAGGAGGTAGGGAAGAAAAGGTCCATCCCCAAAAGCGAACGCTTCACTCGTATCGCTTGGGATTGTTATTCGAGTTGAGCATCCGATATTCCCCGTCCTCTCTTTTCCAATTTTTCCTCCTCTCCCCCTCCTTTAATTTCATTCCCGAATCCCATTTCTTTACACTCCACCGGCTCGCGCCACGCCGTGTAATTCGAGGAAAACACCTTTGAATATTCAAAAATCTTTCACACTCCGCTGGCGCGACGGATCACCTGAACCTCAACCTCCCTCTCGCCATCCCGGCATTCCCCGGCCCAGTGTTTAATCAAACAGCACCACAGACGATTTCCGCATCGGGAGACACCCTGGCTCAATTCAACGGGATTCAACCCATCGAGGGGGAAGAATTCTCGCTGAAGTTTTCTGCTCCGGTGATTAATTGGATATTGCCTCCGGAGGGTTGGTCGACCGGTGTCCTGGAGGATTGGGTAACCTTCCCATGTCGATACAGGCGTATTATTCATTACTGGGTTAATACTAGCGTCGCAGAGTAGATCTACAATCCATGCAGGACTATGCGATATTACATTCCCAGAATCTACTCTTGATAAAATGCTGAAATGGATCGGAGCGGCGATGGAGATGAGCGGATCGACCTGCATGGTAATTTATCTTCTAAAATTACCCCAGCAAGTTCGAGTCCAGTTTCGGATATCGGAATTGTTAAGATTCAAAAGTGCGTCGTGATTTTTCAAGATGACAAAAAAAAACATACAGAAGTACATGAAGCTACTGGAATAAATGCGTTAGCTGGCGCAATCTGGCGGCCATGACGCGGACTATAGCCCTGCCCACTAGCGGCGCTAGTTGCCTGAGACCCAAGAGGACTATGCGATATCTGTGCTTGGCGGATCGTCGAGCTGTGCGTATAGTGCCAGTTATGTTATTTTCTGTTGTGCTTGTTTTTCTTTCTGTAGAAAATGGAATTTGGCGAAATCACGGAGCAACGAATCAACATCATGTTTTTGGTGAAGTTCGGTAAAAGTTGTTAAGATATTACTGAAATGTTGAAAGTTGTTTACGGTGGTAATTCTCTGAAGAAAACATCCGTTTTCAAGTGGATTAAGCGTTTTATAGCTAACCAACTAAACGCCACGGATAATGCGAGGCCGGGAGGACCATCGACCACCTGTGTTGACGATAACATTGATCGTGTCCCTTGCCCTTACCAAGCGTCGAAAAACTGTAATGGGATGAATTTAAGAAAATCAACACTGCATACTGTTTTAACCGAGCATGATGAATGGATCCTCCACCATGACAATACAACTGCACATTCAGCATTGATTGTTCGCCAGTTTCTGGAAAAAAATTCAATCACCATCCTTGATCCTTATTCGTCATATCTTGCCCCCAGCGACTTTTTCCTATTCAAAAATGCAAAAAGGTGATGAGGGGCTGGGAAGATGTGGACACAATAAAGCAAGAAACGACGAGAAAACTAAAAATCCTAACTGCCGAAGACTTCCAAGGGTTTTTTAACCGTGGGGAAAGAAGATGGAATAATTTGCATAGCAACGAATGGAGAGTACTTTGAAGGGAACAAAATCGATTTAGACTAAATTTTGCAAAATAAATTTTTTATGGTCTCAGTCCGAGTATTTATTGGAGAGAACTATGTGAATATATATTATAGTAGAAGTATATATATATACATATATAATTGTTATTATTTATATTTTATATGTGATTAGTTTACCATAAGCACAGTAACCAAAAGGAATTTCGGCTGATAGGTGATGGTAGAGTTCACCCATTACTAAGCTCGACGGCGCGGCGCGTGAAATTTGCGCATCGGTACAGGGAGGCCATTCCCCTTCCCTGTGCGTTGCGATTTCCGAGAAAGATCTAGTACCCATAAAATCACACAGCTTGATTGCCCAAGAATCAAACCCGGGCTCTCTAGGTCAGTAGTCCATTGCCCTACGATTAGACTAACACATTACTATATATGTGTAGGTAAGTTTATATATATATATATATATTATTATTAGGTAATCTACCGGTTAAGGTAGGTTTTTGGATGGACACAACTATCAAATAAACATTTTGTGACTCCCCACCTAGCAAACTAATCTATATCAGGTCCCTCTTCATCTCGGTGTACTTCTTTCCTCCCTTCATCCCGTCCAACATCCCTATCCTGTTCCTGCCCTTTCCTCGTTTGCACAACATTCTCCCCTCTATTACCTTCTTTAACATGCCACTACCGCTCAATATGCCTTTCATCCATTTTTCCTGCCTCCATAGGATTTCTCTCAACAAACCCCTCTCCTCCGCCACGATTTCTAGTACTTCCTCATTTGTTTTTCTTTCGGTCCATTTCACCTTCTCCATTCTTCTCCACACCCACATTTCAAAAGCCTCCAGTCTACGTCTATCCTCCTGCTTCAGCGACCACGTTTCCGCGCCGTACATAGCTACGCTCCATATCAGAGTTTTTACGAGTCTTGTCTTAACATCCCTACTCAACGTCCCCGTCATCAACTCCCTCCTCCTTGAGAAAGCCTCCTTGCCTAGCGCAATTCTTCTCCTTACGTCCCTACCACTTTGACCGTGTTGGTCCAAAACACTTCCGAGATATGTAAACTGTTCTACCTGCTCTATTTTTTCCCCGCCTATTTTAATATTTAGCTTAGCCTTTTTCTTTCTGGAAAATCGCATAACCTTTGTTTTACTAATATTGATTCTCATCCCATATTTATCGCACTGAACCTCCAATTCACTCAACAATGCTTGCAACCCCTTGGCTGACTGAGCAACTAATGCTTGGTCATCAGCAAACCTAACCGATTTTACGAATTCCCCTCCGACTTTCATTCCTACCTCCAGTTCTTCCCATGCCTCTTTAATCATTTCATCTACATATACGTTGAACAGTACCGGTGACAATGGGCAACCCTGCCTTACACCTCTTCCTAACACTGCCCATCCGGACTCTCCGTTCCCCACTCGAACCTGAGCAGTCTGAGACATGTACAGGTTGCGGATCAGTCTCCTGTCCCTCCAATCCATTCCTATTTTCTGCAATACACGCATTAATTTTTCCCAATTCACTCTATCAAACGCTTTTTCGAAATCTACAAAACAGGCAAAAACGTCCTGATTGTATTCTATATTCCTCTCGACTAGTGATCTCATTACTGCAATGGCATCACGCGTACCTCTTCCTTTCCTGAACCCAAACTGATCATCCCCTAAGTAATCATTTGCCTTACTCTCTATCCTTTTGTTGATGATCCTGAGAATAACTTTAGCTGCGTGGGATATCAAACTTATTGTTCTGTAATCCTCACATGACGAAGCCTTTGCCTTTTTTGGAATAGGAACTAACACCGATCTCACAAAATCTTCCGGCCAGATTCCTTCCTCATAGATACTACGAATCAGTCCATATATGGCCTTCTTCCCACCTTTCCCTGACCATTTCAACATTTCTACAGGAATATTGTCCACCCCCACTGCCTTATTTGCTTTCATCTCCTTTAATGCCCTTTCTATTTCATCGTCGAGTATGCCTGGACCTAAGCTATCATCTTCTACGTCATGTTCCTTTTCTATGTCTAACCTTGTCGGCCTAAGTTCTTTACCATACAGTGTTTCTATATATTCCTTCCATCTCTCTTGGATTTTTCCTGGTTCAACTATTATCTTACCCCATTTATCTTTAACTGTTAGCACAGATCTTGCCTTCTTTCTTCCCGATAATAACTTAACCTTGCTGTATAGAGCACCAATTTCACCCTTCTTCTGTAAACTTTCCATATCCTCGCATTGCGTTTTCCACCATTCTTCTTTTGCTTTATTTGTGGCCCTTCTCAATTTATTGTTTAACTCTTTGTACTTCATTTTGCCTAACTCTGTGTTTACATTTTTCCATATTCTTCTCTCATCCATCTTTGCAATCATCTCATCCGTTACCCATGGTTTCCTTATCCTTTTCCCGTTAACGGTTCCTATAGTGTCTTTAGCGGCTTCCAATATCCCTTTCTTGATACATTCCCATTTTTCTTCGATAGTACTCAGTTCTTTACCGACATCCATCATTTTCTCTACAGCCTCCTGATACTCCTTCCTCGTTAATTCATTTACTGCTTCTAAATTCCATTTTTTAACCCGCCGCCCTTGCCTTATCTTCTTGAAACGAACGTTACATTTCATAACAACTAAATTGTGGTCAGAGTCCGCATCCGCTCCTGGGAAACTGTGCGAATTTATCACACTGTTCCTAAACATGTGCCTAACCATAATATAATCTAACTGATACCTTTCTGAGTCACCTGGCATTTTCCATGTATACCTACGCCTTTTTTGGTGTCTAAACCATGTGTTAGTGATGACTAACCCCTGTCTCCTGCAGAATTCGATTGCTTTCTCCCCGCGTTCATTCCTCGTGCCTAACCCATAGTCCCCCACCTCACCACCATCTCTTCCTTCGCCTACCGTCGCATTTCAATCCCCCATCACTATCAAATGTTTCCCTGCAGGAACACTCGCGACTATATCCTCTAACTCATCATACATCCTATCGACTTCTTCCTCCTTGTGGTTGCTCGGTGGCATGTATACCTGAATAATGACCAAGTTCGTCGGCTCTGCTTTAATCTCTACGAGTAAAATTCTATCTGTCGCTTGCTCTATGTTGACTACGCTTCTTCCTACCCCTTTATTTAAAATTACGGCAACCCCTCGTTGGCTCTCGTCCCCGCCGCTGTATATTACTCTATAATTGTCACTCCAGTAATCCCCGCTATCCTTCCATCTCACCTCGCAGAGGCCTAAAACATCTATGTTACCTCTTTCCATCTCTCGCTTAATATTTTCTAATTTGCCTCTCCTCAACATTGTCCTGACGTTCCAGGTTCCTATTCTAACTGCTTTCGTCTTCTTCTGAGTCTTCTGTCCTGCTGCAGTTGTTTCTTCCCTGCAAGGGTTTCGTGGGATGACGACCGCGGAAGCCTTGCCACCCCCGCTGCCGGGCACGACACACGGCCCTTTGGGCCGAGTCCCGTAGTTGCCAGGACTCATATTATCTATAGTGCCCATCATTATATTCTTGGGAATCATAATTGAGGTGCCTTCCTCAATAGTGTTTTTAACGTGACACCATCACTTAATATATATATATATATATATATATATATATATATATATATATATATATATATATATATATATATATATATATAATATGTGTTTATATACATATATATATACATATATATTTGAAAGTATGTACACACACCTATAGTACTTAAAATTTTCTCTCTAGAATATGGAATCATAGCCAGCAACATTAAAAACTTGAACTCAATGAATTTATGATTTAAAAAAACATTAGAAATTAGGTAAAAATTCAAACTCAGCAGAAGCTTGATAATTTTAAAAATAAAAAATGGATACAAACTTCATGAAAGAAATATTTTACACCAATACTATGATTTTTTTGGAAGTTTTGACAATTCAAACAATCCTAATCTTTACTCTTTTTTGCATATCTCCTTTTAATTTGCGTTAGTCTGACCTAATGTTAAATTTAAAAGGCTCTTCTTTCATTGAAGATACCAAGGCCGCAATAATAAAACTAATGTGTTATAAAGAACAGGTATAAATAGAGAGAGAAATAAATTACTGTTACAAGAGATGTTACCGTGGTTTCGTGTTTCGCGGAAATTGATACTGTAGCTTCTTAGTCACTAGACCGTCAAATACTCATAATTACCGGTGGAATCCCCTAAAGAAATTTAAAAATAGTGATTACTTATACGCTATTAGTTACATAATGTTTAACCGCAGAACCATAAAAGTTTACCCGAAGTTTCAATGAGATTTTTACACTGAGTTAAATTATTGTGTTCAGGAACCACATTCCATAGAATTGACCTGAAGATCAAAGAGGCGAAAATCTTTTCCCTTTTCTATATTTCTTCAAGCTTAATACGACTCCGAAATGGAGTGTATATGAAATGTGTACATTTTAACGATTATATTTCTACTGATAACTGTTTTAAAATGACATCGATCTTCGGGGCATTCGAAAAAACTTGACAATGGGTTTCTAAGAAATGAGGTTTAGGCTTGTAGGACAGAGATTTTCATCGGAGGAGGATATTGCAAACGTAAACGCCTGTTTTGCGAAGAAGGACGTCAATTATTATTTTTTATGGTATAAAAAGTACAGTGTTACTGGGAAGATATGTATCGACTAAAAAGAATACTTTGTTGAAAAACAAAATCAATTTGAAGAAAAAATATCTCGTTTATCCGTTAAGTCTAAAACCTTTTAGATTCCTCCCATGTGCATGTGTTTGTATATGCTTAATATGGAGATATATAATAAAAATAATTGGGGCATTGTTACAGTATTATTTTTGGCCAAAAGTTCACAAACAAACAATGAAGTGTGAGCTGGTGCATTATCGTGGTGCAAAAGCCATGCATTATTTTTCCACAGATCCGGGCGTTTTTTTCGGATTGCATCACGAAAACGGCGTTGAACTTGTAGGTAGTACTTCTTATTTACCGTTTGATTTGGCGGCAGGAATTCATGATGCACTATGCCATTAAAATCGAAGAACACAGTGAGTATAACCTTCACGTTCGACTGCCCTTGTCGAGGCTTTTTCGGTCTTGGCGAGCCAGAATGCCTCCACTGGGATGATTGAGCCTTAGTTCCAACCTCATATCCATAAACCCATGTTTCGTTACCTGTTTGTATAAAATATTTCAGTAATTCTGCATCGTTGTTTACTTCATTTATTGACTCCTGAGCAACTTCCATTCGCCGCTGTTTTTGTTCAAAATTCAACAATTTCGGAACTAATTTTGCTGCCACGTGTTTCATACCCAAAAAATTGGAAAAAATGTCATGACAGGATCCAATCGATTTGCCAACATCAACGGCGACCTCTCTAATTGAAATTCGGCGATCGTTTATAACCATTTCTTTCACTTTTTCCACGTTTTCATCGATTGTTGATGTATTGGGGCGTCCAGAGCGTTCGTCATCTTCAAGGTCTTCACGGCCTTCTTGGAAACGTTTATACCACTCGTAAACTCTTGATTTACTCATAGCAGACTCACCATAGACCTTTTTTAACATTTCACACACTTTGTTACGCTTTATTTCATTCTTTACGCAAAATTTGATACATTCCTTTTGAAAAACGAAAATAGCCGAGCTCATAAAACACGTCTAACCTTAGTGGCTGTCACAGACAAAGTCCACAATAAAAACAGCTGAAAGTTTTATCATACTTCAGGGGCATGTATATTAACATGATAAAAAAAAGTTTGACAGTCGGACTCTCCAAGCCCGCGAAATGAAAAAATTCTCGTTATGTTTTGAACACACCTCGTATATACTACATTATATATACATATATTATAGTGTATAAAATATACCTATTTATATTTATATATACACACATATATATAATATATATATGTTTCTTTTTATCTTCCGATTTTCCGGTACGTAAAACGACCGACTGTGGCGATCAAAGGGTGAGGAGGTCAGAATGAAGGAACACATAGACGAGATGATTAGGGAGTGGATGTGAAGTGGAGAGAGGGAAGAGAAAAATAGGACGTGGGAGGGGGTGAGCTCGTTTAAGGCAGATTGATCCGCGCCGATTGACTCCCAAGGATGGCTCCTTCGTCGGTCCTTCATCTGTTGAGCACACAGAGGGCGGCTGGAGTTTGTTTTCGGGGGAGCAACGGGGGTGGAGGGTGCGGTTTGGGATGTCAAGAAGGGGGCGGGAATCTTCCTGGGATGAGCGAACAATATATGGACGCCCTGGGGGGGAAGGGGCAGGGACGGGGAAAGAATTCAGGCAGAGCCATCAATGCGATCGTAATCCCGGCGCATAAAAGTGGAGTTGAAAGAAGGCGCTGGTTGATTGGCACGGGAAGCGGAAAGAGGGTTAGGGTGAAACGGGAGGATAGGGAGTAAGAGCTCTGGGAGAGCAGCGGGTGGGACTAGGAATAAAGGAATAGTGGATGGCGATGTGCACGCACAAGTATGTTACTGGGTCTCTTATTCACTTTGGCGGCGTTCTGTCTTCAGTTCATACTACACGTAAATTTTATATTACGCTTTCTTGTGTTCGATTTTTTTAATGATTGCGTATTGGTCAAGGGAAGACTAAATCAATGAATTTGTTGGTAACGTGTCTTTTTCTTTAATAAGTATTACTAGACTTGGTCGAATCTAGCATTATAATTTGCTTCCATAAAGATTCCCTTGGTGTCGTAAGCCAACTTAGGTGGAACACGCATACACAACCCTGTGTGTACATGCTTGTGGAAAGTCTCACGAAGCGATCCTATTCAAAAATTGGGTGGCTCATATGTGACATAAAAACACAGAACACGTAAAAATTATAACCGAAAATGATTTGGAAGTATTTTTTGGTACTTCTATCTCCTTTGTTACATTCATCTGTCATTTAACACTAGTCATTCTGCTCATAGATAATCAAATATTCTTACCATTAGAATCAGCTTTCAATCGTCCATTTTCTCGGTCCATCGCTTTTCCTTGAAATATTGTTTTAAAGCTTTAATTAACGATATCGCACGGACGACATCAATAATTTGCCCCCAAGTATTAAGTGTGTGTGTAACAGCAACTACGCTCGCATTTTTAACGCTTGTGTTTATTCTAACATCTAATATAGTCTTATTCAAGTACTGCCCTAGAATATTTTCTACAGAAGATTTATCTGACTTTCATTGTCTACATCACTTTTCCCACATCACATCACATATTTCACATTTATCACCACATCACATGTATCACATTTATTTCCCATAAATTCTCAAATGACTCTGACACTTTCCAATTCCATGCTCACCCAAGATAATATGCATCACATCTTATTCTTTATCCCATTCATTCCTTTACCCTCTCCTTACATCTACATCTACTTAATACCCCGCAAGCCGTTGCAAAGGCGTGTGGCGGGAGGTGTTAGGGCACCACTCAAAATTAAGAAAAAACCGCATGCAAAAACCATAAATTTTTACGATCCATTAACGAAACATGGTATACGTTCATGAAAAAACCCTTACACTCCAAACACATGCAAACGCACAAACCACCAACTAATATACACATGTACTTACAAATATACCTGATATATTTGCCATGTTTATTTTGTTCCAACTTGTTAATTAAGTGATTTTAGTACATCTGAAGTGGCTTCGGTTTCTTTCTACTACAATTCCTGATCGTTTGGGGAAAGGTTAAATCTTTGTATCTATCTGTAAAGGACTCAATCACCTTTATTTTATCCTTGCGTTCTGACCTACTTAAGCAGTGTTGGGCATATAATTCCTTTAGTGTCATCGTTAAGCTCGTTTGTTTTGAACCTTTCTAAAAGTCTTAGCCTCGCTTGTTCTCTTCGTATATCGAGTGGCTGCACTATATTTATGTATAATTAGGTATTCTACCGGTTAAGGTAGGATTTTGGATGGACATAACTATCAAATTAATATTTTGTAACTGCTAACAAAACCCAATCCAGAAACCTGCTCTACATCAAGTCCCTCTTCATCTCTGCGTGCATCCTTCCTCCCTTTATCCAGTCCAACATCCCTATCCTGTTCCTACCCTTTCCTCGTTTTCCTAACATTCTCCCCTCTATTACCTTCTTCAACATTCCACTACCGCTCCATACGCCTTTCATCCACCTTTCCTGCCTCCATAGGATTTCTCTCAACAAACCCCTCTCCTCACCCACCATATCCAGTACTTCCTCATTTGTTTCCTTTCGTTCCATTTCACCTTCTCCATTCTTCTCCACACCCACATTTCAAAAGCCTCCAATCTACGTCTATCCTCCTGCTTCAGCGACCACGTTTCCGCGCCGTTCATAGCTACGCTCCAAATCAGATTTTCAATTTCTCTATGTTGTTCATCATTATTTTCTTGGTAATAATAATTGAGGTGGTTATAGACGTATATATACAGGTATATATATACGTATATACCTGTATATATATATATATAATTTTTTTTTAATTGATTTTGGCCAACTATGGATCGCAATGACCTCAAGACTTCTGGTTTTTCTTCTTTCTTTCTTCCCAGGACTTCTTCATTTTCTCCCCTACTGTTCGTCGTTGTTCTTCGGTCCACACCCTCTCTGTTTTTTGTGTTGGTTGGTCTTCAGTAAATCCTGTATTGTCTGTTAGTTTTCCGCACCTCTCCCTGCTGTGAACTACTTCCTCCGTTATTCCAATATTTCCCGCATCCCTCCTTGTCTCCTCTAACCATTCTGTTGTGTGCTTTAATTTTGAAATATAGTTGAATATTTTTTTGTTAATCTATTTTCATCCAATCGCTTTAGGTGTCCATAGAACTTCAATCTTCTTTTTCTCATCGTATCTGTGATTTTCTCCGTAGTCCTATATAGATCCTCATTTTTTCTACTAATCCAAATATTTTCTGTGTTTTTCAATGGTTCTCGAATTTTCCTCAAAATATTTCTTTCTTTCCTCTCCAGTTCTCGCAGGTCCCCTTTCTTCTTCATCGTTAGGCATTCCGATCCATATGTAGCTTCGGGCTGTCGGACTGTGTTGTAATGCCTGATTTTGGCTTGGATGGGTATTGTTCATTTATTGTAATGATTTTGTGCAATTATGTAAGCCAGTTGCAGTTTTTTTATTCGTTCTTTGTTTGTTGTGTTGTCCAATCCGTTTGGTTAAATATATTCTCCTAGATATTTAAATTTATCAACTCTTTTGATTCTTCCATACTTTGTTTTCGTGTATTTCTCCGTATTGTGTCTGAATTCTATATATTCTCTCTTCTCATAGGAGGTCTTTAGTCCTGTTTTTTCCGATGTTTCGTGTAATGTTTCCAAAATGACTCTTGCGTCTGTAATGTTTTGTGTTATCAAGGCTATGTCGTCGGCAAAGGCTAGGCATTTCACTTCAAATCTTCCTTTCCCTTGCCCCATGTTAATCCCTTTCACTCTTCTCTCTTTTAAAGTGTTTTCCCATTTTTTCATTATCTTGTCAAGTACTAAATTAAATAATATTGCTGAGAGTCCATCACACTGTCGAACCCCTGTCCTGACTTCAAACGGTTCAGAAAGTTCTCCTAGGATTTCTATTCTGGATGTGGTACCTATAAGTGTTTGTTCTATTAGTTTCCTGGTGTTGAGGTCTACGCCTAATTCATTTAAAAGTAGAAATAGCGTTTGTCGGTCTAGGGAGTCATACGCTTTCTTGAAGTCCACAGTGGTGACAACTGTATTCTTATTCTGCATAGTTCTAATCCTTAATATGGTTTTTAAGTTAAAAATTAACTCTGCACATGATCTTCCCTTTCTAAACCCTACTTGGTATTCTCCTATGCTGTGTCCTACTTGTTCCTCTACTCTATTTAACAACGCTTTAGATAGTATCTTATATGTTACTGGGAGTAGGGAAATATCTCTATAATTGTTTGTGTCAATATATATACAAAAAACTGAAAGTATACTCTTGCATCATTTCTTTTGCGATTTCACTTACAGAATCTTTCATACGTCACCATGAGACCTGTCAACTGCACGTTTTCCATGTAGGAACAATTTCAGCGTATTTAGCAATCATTTCATTCAATATTTTTATAGTAATTCACAGTTTTGTTTTCCATGTATAGATTCATTTCACCAGATTTGTTATTCGCTTACTGTCAACTTTCAAGTTGCCTTCTAGGTTTTTTTAGATATTTCTCATTTAGTCAATTACTACGAGCCCTAATTTCCATGTCGTCAATTTTATCCCTATATCTACCGTCTTTGTCTACATGTACACGTAGTTGCTTCGCTTGATGTGAGTCGGTAGAATTGCATTAAGAGTAAAGAAAACTCCCAGGGATTTTAAACATTATTTTGTTTTCTTCTATGTAGCCTCTGCGTATTTGGGTGAAAACCTTCACTAACCGACTGCTTTATCATTGTTAAGAAAAAAAGATGTATAGGAGGAAGATATTACTCATTTTACTATCTTGGGGCCAATTCAGCCGGGAGTTGAATTGTTTCTTTCCAAATAGGTTCATTTTCTTTAAGTATCTTCTTTATATGGAGAGAAATAAGTCGAACGAAGAAGGCAAGAAGTGACAATCGGAAAAGAGGTATAAAATAAGAAATGTGAGTTGGACAACGGAGTCGTGGTAAAGTAAATCCGGATGAGGATTGGAGTTTTTATTTTTCCTCCTCTTTGTAAGGTCTCGGGAAAAAGTGAGGCGGGGAAGGGTGGGGTTGAGGGGGCAGCTTGGGGCCGAATGGTGGGTGACGGAATGGGTCATAGAGTTCACGGGGGTTCATGGTGACGTGGAGAACTGCTGTGTTGGGTGGGAAGAGTGGGGTGATGATCGGGAGGAGGGGAAATGAAGAAAGGGTACGCACAAAACGGAGTGGTTTCTGAGGAGCGCGGCGGGTGTCAGGGTTTAGGGGGACTGGGGAGGGGGTAGGGACTTTGTTCCGTTACCATGGGTGACGTGAAAGCTATGGCAAATAAGAAATCTCTCGGAGGGAAACCTCAAAGAGCTCTCGAAAAAAGAAATCCAAACTCACTCCCACCGCTGCCGTAGACTTTTCGACACCCCTTCCACCCTTCAAGATCTCTTTTACCGCAAAACCTTCCCCCTTCCCATAAAAAAATTCCCACCTACAATCCCCTCCACCTGTCCCCAAAAAATTCAAATCTTAATCCCCACCCCACTTCTACACTGAGAAAACCCCTCCACCCCCGCCTTCTTCCCCTACGGACGTTACCCTCCACCTCCCAAAAAAAATGCCTTTCCTTTCCCCTCTCCTTCCGTTCCTCCGAACTAAAACATTTCCTCCCGCCCACCCCTCTGACTCTCCTTTCGAGAGACGAGTAAAAAAACTCTGCCCCTGAGACCGAAAGAGTCCAAAAATGTCGAATCCTCACGCCTACACTCTCCTTCTATCAATAGTGGATACTTAAAGCTTGTCGATCGTCAGGTTCTTAAAAATTCTTTCCCCCATTCTATATCCTTTTTTCGAAATTCCTTTCTTCCATTCTCGTCCCTGTTTTCACATCCGCGGAGAGAAAGAGGCCAGGAGGCAGGAGTACTTGCCGTCCTCTGTCCCATTTTGAGAACTTCCGAAAACTTTTACGAAAGAGACCAAAGGACAACTCAGGGAAGGGAGGATCCTTTAAGATATGGAAGAATCAGGTGGAACTTAGAGCGAGTCGTTGTTTACTTCCTTCCTCGTGTCCTCCAACGATCCTCCTCCTCTTTTGCGTTACTAGAACCTCGACAGAATTGAACCCTATACCCCCGCACCAAACACAGGCGAGATATTACATTCTGTACAGCATCAGACCGGGAAGGCGGTACGCTACCCGGTGAGGTAGATCGCTCTGCGTATCAAATGGGATGGAAACGCTATCGTGGTTCGTGGTACTCGATGAAAGCTTGAGGAAAGAGTGATGAAAAAATTAATCAGTCGTAGTGTTGACTTTGACGTACACGGCACTAGCCAATCGTGGATAATAATTGACTTTGTGAAAGAGCAGCCAATTCTTTTTCATGTGATCCATTCATTGCTTACATGTTTTGTTTTGCTAGGAATATATGTCTCCATACTGAGTTTATTTAAATGTAAGAAACACTTTCAGTTAGTTTCATTTCCAGCATTGTGCGTGTTCTAAATTAGTAACAGTAGGACTTTATTGCGAGAGTCGGAAAAATCCTTGAAGTTCCTTTTCTTGAAATGACGCAGTCCATTGCACAAGAATAGGCGAGTGAAGAACGAGAATAGGAAAGAATATTCTACAATCGTGAACATAAACTTAATGGCTTCCATTGACCCATTGGATCTCAATAATTCTATCTCCCATTTAAATGAAGAGGAAGAAATCGTTATGCTAATAGTCATTTTTCTAAATTTTATAAAAATAGTTATTCCAATCGCATATTATTTTAATATGCTTGGTGAAATCCAAAAATGAACAAGGAAAGTAGGTTGAGGAGATTTTGGCACCTATTGGTATGGCAGTAATGGCAGATTGTGAAGGCAGTGATGGAAGGGAGAACGAGGGTAAGCGAATTAGAATAAGGATGAGAATAGGCTTTTTACACAGCATGAGCATGACCAAAAGTTCGAAGAAATGAGGAAGGAAATAATTTCAGGAAAACATGAGGAAGTTCCCGTTATTCGTAGAAGAAAATAGTCCTTAGGGAACTTCCAATGGCTAACTTCATTAGGAAAAATGCATTGA
This sequence comes from Hetaerina titia, assembly GCA_037158775.1. Classification (NCBI taxonomy): domain Eukaryota; kingdom Metazoa; phylum Arthropoda; class Insecta; order Odonata; family Calopterygidae; genus Hetaerina; species Hetaerina titia. The sequence continues at coordinate 63,189,113 of CM073778.1, read as the reverse complement.
GTGAATGAATGTTACTATTAAGTACCATCAACTTCATCCTCATTTTATGGCGGCAGCAGAAATTAGAGCTTCTTTCTCTGAAGACGAATTCGCGGCTGTACACGTATGATTTGCGGGATTTCGATGTCCACCGAACTCGATCCGTAGACCGAACGGCCGAGGAAGTTTACCGCCTTAGGTAATGTGCATTGCGTGCATCGCCATTACGTCCGTTCAGAAAGTAGTCGCCGATACCAACCCATCGATGAAACAGAGGTAACATTCAGAAAGAACACGAAAGACTGTAACATGGGCCATATTTTTCTTGATATACATTAATGACCTTGAATTTTTCCTCGTTAGCAGTAAGCGTTAATATTTGCGGACGGCATAGAAACACTGGCAGATTGTGGGCTACTCTCTAGGGATTAGGCACGAGAGTTGTTAAGGAATGGTGATTTTTTTAGGTAATCTACCGGTTAAGGTAGGTTTTTGGATGGACACAACTATCAAATAAAAATTTTGTAACTCCAAACAAAACCCAATTCAGCAACCTACTCCACATCAGTTCCCTCTTCCTCTCTGTGTACTTCGTTCCTCCCTTCATCCCGTCCAACATCCCTATCCTGTTCCTGCCCTTTCCTCGTTTGCACAACATTCTCCCCTCTATTACCTTCTTTAACATGCCACTACCGCTCAATATGCCTTTCATCCATTTTTCCTGCCTCCATAGGATTTCTCTCAACAAACCCCTCTCCTCACCCACCATCTCTAGTACTTCCCTATTTTTTTTCCTTTCGGTCCATTTCACCTTCTCCATTTTTCTCCCCGCCCACATTTCATAAGCGTCCAATCTACGTCCATCCTCTTGCTTCAATGACCACGTTTCGGCGCCGTACATATATAGCTACGCTCCATATCAGAATGGTGATTATGATTGATTATTAGAAAATTAAGGGGAAATTTTGAATACAAGAAAAGAGGAACAAGATGTAAACTTAACAAAACAGGTCAAAATCTTGTGCTGTACACAGTGTTATACGTGAAACCTTTCATTGAGTCTATATCAGTAGAATAAGAGAATCAGCCTAAAAGAAATTTCAGTTTTACTGGACGGTATGTAGGAAAATGTAATGAAAAAGTAAGAGAGACGTGAGACTCTTCTTCAGAAAAGCCACATTGCAGCTATATGGCAAGCATTTGAATCCATGGGATTACTTTTCCAAAGAAAACCTTCAAAATAAAATCCGCTCAATTTTGTTTAAATTTCTAAGAGAAGAGGGTAAGTGTAACGGGAATGTTGTGGGCGTTAGGAGCCATTTATTAATAAAGAAAGCAGATAAGGCAGACATTTAATAAGATGCGGGACACCTAAGTGTTCTTGCGACAAAGGGGAATTATTTGGTCTCCAAGTTTTATTAGTAAGTTCGACCGATGAGATAAAATTAGAGAGAGACACCATCACCGACAGATTCAAGCACTAGTTCTTTCCTCACACGATACGCATTCACAAAAAAATCGAACCCAAATACCCGAATGGTTGCCATAAAAAACAAAATTGAATGATTCGGTTACACACACAAATTATTGCATGATATGCTAAGTGTTCGTGTATGAGTGCTTGCCCTTGATAGCAAATATATATTGATATGCCAATATGAACAGGTTCGTCCAAGCATAGCGAACAAAAGTAGTGCAGTTTGTGATAAATTTTGCTGCTATTATGTACCATGTAAAAGTTTTTAGGGAATTATTATTGTAAGATCTAGGCAAACTCATTCTTTTACAAGAAAATTGGCAATACTATAAGCACGATGCTCAAATATTGTATTGCAATACAAATGTCAGCCTTCATTCAGATTTGCAGGAACAAAAGAGTAGGCCGAAGTATCATTGACATAGGTTTTCTCCAGGAGAAGCGAATTGCCAGCCCGATGGTGGAAATACCTCGGTTCACTAAATTGTTACAGAACGTGGATATTTTAATTTTTATGCATAAAAATTTATTGACCGTTAAGAATTAACATCTGGGTGTAGATCTACGACTGCGTTGATTCTAGAAGTCCTCCTGCCAAGGTGTTTGGTAGGGGGTGATCTTAAACTCTTCCCTCTCCAAAATTCATTTGATTGTGTATCCAGGGGCTGTCACACTTGAGATTCGGTGATAGGGCTTTTGGGCGAAAAGTGAGGGGAAAAGGAAATACATGTCCTCCGGAACCAAAATAGGGATGAGAATACATCTACATCAAATGGTACCTGGAAATCATCCGTTAAAATGTATGGCAGGGGGGATGATTTCATATCAGATATGGATTCTCGAAATAATGCTACTTAAATATTACTGCCTAGAAGATACATGATTCAAGCGAATGAAGTGATTTTTTTTTAAACAGTTTCACTTGAGTTACCGTATCAACGCTTAAAACACTACACTGCTAATGAGAGACTAGGTTCTGGTAAGGATTACAATGCAATAAGAGTTAGTTAGAGTAATGGCTAGATTGTTTATAAAGAATAAAAAATGAACGGAGAAGTCCGCCGCGTTCCATTTCCTGTAGTTTTGTTAGGAAAAATAACTTGTTTGTAGGATTTTCATAATGATGGTTTCATCATGTAGCGGGAAGTGTAGAGGAGCCATATTTTTTATTATAAACTTAATGAGGTAAATAGATAATTGGAGGGACTGGGTTGGTCATCACTCACGGATCGAAGGTCAAAGTCCAGAATAATTGTGTTACGTTAATTGGAAGTGGGTCTATTTAGCAATGAGGTTTTTAATGTATTTTTAGTCCCATATTACTATGTCAGGAGAGATTATGATAGTAAAATTAGAGAGATGAAGTATAGAACTGACAGATTTAAGATGTCCTTTTTTGCGCGAAAGATAAGACCTCAGAGTTACTTAGAATGATCGTGTAAGAGTAATAATAAATAAGTATTTTTATTTATTTCAATGAGCCCAGCATATTTTCGTTAGTTTATCTAACCTTTAATTTATTGCTATCAGCTCGTATTGCATGCGTAGGGAAGTATTTCAAATTTAAATGCCGTATTGCATGAACATTTATCGGGCTCCGTTCTTTGAAATATTTAGCATATTTATCGATGGTCAACAATGGGAAACAACTTCTTTTTTCAATTTAACATGCCTGGCATGGAATCGGTGTGAAGATGATCACTCACCTCCTTACACCCTAGCGATGAATTGCAGGATATCATCTCGAAGGAGCTTTGCGGACTTGAACACCTTCGGGTCCCAGTCTCCTAGATGCATCATCTCCCTGCCTCCACTCCGACTTCTTTCCCTGCCACCCCCTCCCCTCACATCTCCACTCCTCCACCTAACCCGTGTCTTCTGTTTTTTTCTGCCTCCTTCCTCCCACCCCCCTCTTCCCTTCGCCCCACTCCCATTCCCCTGCTCATTCCCAATGTTTCATTGTTCTCTTCATTTTTCCACTCGCAGTGACTGTCTCAAGGGAACTTTCTTCTCTTTTTTTTCCAAAAATATTTCTCTCTCTCCTTCTCACTCCGTTCCTTTTATGCTCACTTCACGCTCTTTCTGCTGGGGTAGGGATTATATAACTCTTCAGCATTACTCACTGTGGCTCCCATTTGTTCTCCCTTTGAAAACGGCCGATATATTCAACATTTTTTTCCCGCCGTGAGATAATGGTAAAAGGGAGTGAGTTTGTAAAGGGGAGGGGGCGTGAGAATGAGGATCCCCTTTTCCGCACCCTTGCCTCCCCCTCCTCCCCGATGCATCCCCTCTACCCTGAGTGGAATGGAGGCCTTCTTCCTCAGCGGTGCTTACTCGAAAGATTTCATTCCTCAAGGCGAGCGCTGGGGTTTGTCTCCGCTGAACGGAGTTGACAAAAGGATCAATAGCACGGCCAAATTGCATTCGACTTGCGAGGCGGGTTTCGTAATTATATTCCTTCTCAGTCAAATTAATTACCGAATAAAAATGGTCCTTACTGGTTGCATCGTGTATGGAATGGCTGTTGCTTTTGGTTTTAAAGAGATATCATTGCTTAGTGACCCACATATCATGGTTTAAATAAGTTTGAGTCATTGTTAAAACCCTAAACCGCTTGTGGTTTCTTTGAATATCGTTGTTTCCTTTAAGCCTTGAATAAACGGTTGCATTATTTAAAATAGGATAAGATTTTAGTATCAAGAAAATCGGGGTACAATATAAAATTTGGTAATTTATTTCATCTTTGGGAATGGTAGAACGGGTTTGAACGGTGGTTTGTGCACTGGCTTTACATATCGAAACCTAGGTTTACATCTCGGTGGTGATAGAATTTTTTTCAGAAGCGGTATCCCTATAACCACTTGTGTACCATGTGAAAAGAAATTCTAATGGAATACGTCTGATGAGAATTAGCTGTGTAATTCCTCGTTGTCTCTCATTTTGAATTATTATTCGTTGTATATTATATCGTTAGCCTATTCCCTTGTAAGGTTTTTCTTCATTCTGTCCACTTTCCCTTACAATTCTACCTCTAGTCAATTACTTACCAGTCCATTATGACGCAAATGAACTCAGCTGCTGGTCGGCCCTGATAACAACTGTCAAGTCATTCCTCTTCTCATTGCTTTTTCTTGTCTAATTTGCATTGGTAATGGTATTTAAAATAAAGCGTTATCAATGTGGATCTATTAACGTTCAGGTTTACATTTAAATCAAAGTTTTTTACCTAACTGGCGTCCTTTTCATTTGCGGTCTTTTCTCTGTGGTATTATCGGTTAGCGAGGGTATTTATAGGTGCATGGTATTCTGTAAGCCATTGAAAGCTTGCATAACAGTCAACGATTCATCCTCAGGTATTCAAAAGGAAAATAAAAAGTTGCATATATGTTAGTGACCAATTAAATAGTTAAAATAAGGGGAACACTTTAAAACGGGTAGTATTCACTACAGTATCAAAAAGTAAAATACTCCTCTGTGATTCTCACAAGTGGTGGAGGAGTTGTAAAACCTTATTTTCGCTTCAAAAATACGAAAGTTATCCATTTAAATATACTCATATCGTCAAAAAAATCTCAAAATTTCAGTTAATTACATTTTTCTCTGCTTTTCCACACTCTGTAACAATCCTTGTGATTTATGTTATTTTCCTCTCGTTAATTCATTGAACATTACGGGTAGATGTACACATTCTTGTCTCCACTCTTTTTTTATTTTGTCTTTATCCAGTGTATGTTTTCTTTGTCCTCACAGAAAATAGATATCCGGTTGTCTAACATTATACATTCTTCATCTACCCTGTTATGTTTAAATTTGTATATTAACTCTAATCCTCTCTGAAACTATAATCTTTAATAAACCCATCTGAAGAAAATTAACTACCGTCGAAGAAGCGCTAATTCATTTAGCCTACTGTTTCCAATCTCATTATTCATGTAATAACTTATTCTTCTCGGAGTGAAAAAGTATATTTCTATTATACAAGTTAACAATGGTTACTTTCATAAAATTATATATTTTTTAGGATGTATATGGCTGCATAGATCTTATTTTGCATACTTGCTACGCTGGATAGGTATTTCTACTTCTTCATCTTGGTAATCCATAGATGGAATTTGGACCTGTAACACTTAGATACCCGTCATTTTCTTTGCTGTCTAACTTACCACGGTGAACTGTTTGCAGCGTTTCAAGTTCTTCATTCTCATTTCATCACACTTCTGGAGTACTGTATGTTGCCTCCGCCTTTGTATCCATTTGCAGCTCACCTGCGTATTACCCTCATTCATTTGACTTTACATAGCTAGTCTCAGCTAGTTTTCTGAATTTAGGTTTTTCAGTCCTCCTCAGATATATCTCAATCAAACGGCCGAAGCTCCAATCCTAATGATATTACCTTTGTTGGAAACTAGCTGGATATGAATCCAGAACGGTGCTAGAAAATCGGATAGTTATCCTTGGATATTTTAACCCTTGAAGACAACATTGAGTTATTTGTTGGTAAAAATTAAATCAAAATCATCGGAGAAATGATTCTTTTAATGTTGTATTTTCCCATTTTTTTCAACTTTACTGCTAATAGAATTAATTATAAGATCTACACTAGTTAATGATTAATTTGGATTGCTAGTGTAATGTTTTTTAATTGTTAATGAAGGATTTTTGCTGCAAAGCTATTACAGAAGCATAATGCATTTAATGAAAAGTGTCAGCGATTAAATCAATACTTATTCATATTTTACCTTTGATTTTTTAATCATGAATAAATGACAACTTCTTGGAGTAAGACGTAGTACTAAACTTAAATTTTCGTTCATAATGTTTGCTACCTTTTTAGTTATAAATTTAGGAGAAATTTTGCCTCACTTCTGTCCGTTTTGGAGTAAATTGTTTATCTTGTCACCTTAGTCTCTCCTACTGGAACAATGTGCAGCTAAAATAATTCCTTCTGTTTCACCAATAAACTCGAACCTCATAGCTTGTTTAAGCAGGTAATCATCGTACTTCCAACCCAGTCTTTCCAATTATAATCTGACGTTTTCTGTTCGTCACTACGATCTTTCATGAAGTTAGGTGCTTTTCCTTCATACTTGTTTAATTTAAAAATTTAGTTCAAAGCGTGATTACGAATACATCAAGTGTAGTTAAGCTGAGTTCTAATGAAAGCGCATTAATACCTCTTTTTACTTTTTCATTCGGATATTTTGTTACCCTTCATTTGATCAACCCATGTATCTTTAACGCTGCTCCACAAATGTTGTTACGGATATCCGATGTTAGTGTGACTCCCAGGTATTAAGCTCGTATTTTTTATGTTTCTAACGCCTAGTTTACCGATGCACGAGTTTTACATCTCCATCTACTCAATACCCCGCAAGCCGCCGCAAGGGCGTGGGGCGTGTGGCACCACCCGTAAGTTTGGGAAAAAAACCGCATGCAGAAGCCACAAATTTAGAGCACCGAAACCAAACATGGCAAACATTCATGCACGAACCCTTTCACACACATGCAAACCCACAAACTACCAACAAACAAACATATGCACAATCATTGAATTTTTCATTTTGTTCCGACCTGTAACTTAAATGTTTTTAATATTCCTAAATGAACTTCGGATTCTTACTATTATCATTTCTGATTGTTCCGGGGAAGAATGAGTATTTGAATCTATCTCTATTGGAATCAATCTCCCTTATTTTATCTTTGTGGTCTGATCTACCTAAGTAGTGTGGGGCCATTATTATTCCTTTTGTGTCATCGCTAAACTCGCTGGTTCTGAATCTTTCTAAAAGTTTAAGTCTCGCTTGTTCTCTTCGTATTTCAAGGGACTCCCAGCCTAAATCCCCTAAGTTTTATAGATCTTCTGTTTCTCTTTCTAGAACAGCATTTCTGTGCATTTACAAAAAATTATTTTCAGACGCCATTACAGCTTAAAGACAACAAAATGATTTAGATCGCTAGAAAAAGATCCAAATTATTGCTAATTCTGGTAGATGATAATATCACTTGCAATTTATCTGACGTTACTGCTTTGCAGTTAATGTCTTTGAATAGAATATGAAAGGAAGGGGACTGAATACACTTCCCTGGAGGACGTCAGTGGATACATTTACAACATGGTGAATAAATTCATCAATTATTACTTTTTGTTTAGTCTCCAAATGAAATTGTCACATCATTTCGTTGCTTTTATTATTGACTCTATCTTTCCTTGTCATTCCGTTAAATCCATCTAAAATTATTAGCACACCAGTAACATGTCCAGAGGCTAACAAGCCCTTTGTCCAGAGGCTACCACTCTCCCTCAATGCGGATGGTGCTGCACAACGCTGATGTGCAGGTTATCGTAAATGCGTCACTCACGTGAAGGTTTGGGGATCGTTTTGGGTGATTTTCGACCCGAGAGAGAAAGACCGCGTAGGCGGCTCGTGGGAGGCCGGTCGAGTGGGGGATCGAGTGCCGGCCTCGGCTTTTGAAGGCGCGGGGAAGGCCTCCACACCGCGGCCCTCTCTCGCGAAATCGATACCCGTGTCACGCGAATCCCTCCCTACCCATCCTACCCCCTTTATTCCTCCTCCAACTCCTCGTCATTCTTATCCCCACCTCCCGCGCCCACCCCCAAGAACGGGGAGAAGTTTCCTTACCCTAACACTCCTACCCACCCCATCAAGTCTCCAAACCTCCATATCTCTCCCCCTCTCTCTCTCACCCTCTCCTTCCCTCTCTCGCTCATCCATTCAACTACCACAGAATTCCTTTAAGATGATGCTCCTCTCGAGAAATTCCGAATGCATTGAGGAGAGGGTTAACAATGGGTGTATGGAACGGAGAAGGGATTGTTGGGTGGGTGGCTGGCGGTGGTGGGTGTGCAAGAATGCCTACGCCCCCACCAACTCGCCCCCTCCCGCAATTCCAGCCAGTCCCCCCGTTTTGTTCCTTTGTCTGCGCACCAAGTTTCCCAGCCTCCCCTCAACACAACCACGAGAGAGTGACGGGGAGCATCCTTCTCCCTCCGGGCGAGGCGCGCGTCTTTTATCGGCTGTGGTGGGAGGAGTCGCATAGGGGCCGCGAGCCCACGTGCGCACGCATAAGCGGCGGGGGCGCGTGGCGACAAAGACGCACGCGCTCGTATTCCCGCAAGCCCGCGTTACAAGAAACCACTCCTCTACCCGCCCCAATGTTACCCCCACGGGCCGTTTCAACTTGCAATATGACCTGCCGCTCAACCACCTATCGTTTCCGCAGGTCTTGCGAAACATATTCACTTAGTAATAATCATAAAACATTTATTTCTATATTTTATTGGGCAAACATTTAAGTTGATACCATACTGACTGCTTGTTGCGTAATGTACACGCGTGTAAGTTTCATTGTTTTGACTCTAGTATTGCGTCAGCTGTTGTGGTAGCAAGCTGAAACTCGTTCAGTTCATGTTGGTCAACGATGGAGGTCGACGCTGTTATTAATTAAAATTGTCAATTTTCCACAAAATAAAATTTTTAATACGACTGGTTTCGATGAAATTACATCATCTTCTGGTAGTTACATCGAAACCGGTCGTATTAAAAATTTTATTTTGTGGAAAATTGCTAATTTTAATTAATCATGATATTCCACCTTGTCACGCCTGAAACGTCTCTTTTTACTCGACGCTGTATTGAAATTTTATTTTTCCCTGAAAGTATCGTCGACCGAAGTCAATGTAGTAGTCCATGAGGCCTAGTCTTCCCTATATCATAATCAGAAGATGGTTCAAAATGTTTTAAGTGGGGAGACAATCAATTTTAAAGGAATATTGATGCGGACCCCTAGTCACTCTTACGGAAGTAACGTGACACCACTTCGTCCACTTGAAAGAACATGGCCGAATCACGTTAATAGAAATGTTTAAAATTTTATTTAATGACACCAACATATTGTCAACTGGAAAAATGTACTTTAGACTTGTTTTTGCGGGGAAGGTTTCGCAACAACTACCCCGAAATCGCGATTATATCACAAACATAAATATGAAGTCGGTTGTTCAATTTTGTCTAGTCCAGATCTAGACCCAAGGGATAATTTTTTGTTTGCTCCAAAAGTAAAGGACCAACTTCGTGGAAATAATTCTTTGTCGCCAACTAAACATGTTTCAACTTGCTTTAGCCTGCTCTTTGGGACTTGACACTTTTTGAAAAAATGGCAGCCTGAGACGACCTTTCACTGGCTTGTGACTGGGTAACGCATCCGTTTCAATGCCAAACTGCCTGCTTCTCCATATGAGAAGCAACCTTTCAAAATCGTTTGGAACCGGTAACCTTTGTTTAGAGAATCTTGGTACTTACCTTGAAGCATTTTTCCCCTTAGTTTTGTCCTTGTTCTTGAGGAGAGTACAAATTATTATTATCGGCAGATAGTATGTGTGTGCGTTAGAGTTCACACCTTTTTCTCGCAGCTCAATGATTTCACATTTCTCTGTTATTTTTATTATCTTATTATCTGTCTTCCACCAAATTTATGTTCAAGAACATTTTCAAAAGTATGCAAACAATATTATCAAACTTTGCATAAAAATCACAAAAAACATATCTGAACACAAGTTTTTAAAATGTATTATCACCCCCATTGTACTACGGCAGGAAAGATCATGTCAATAATGTTGGAGATATTAAGTGTAGAACAGATATATTCAAGTTGTTATTCTTTCCAAGAATGATAAGGCATCTGAAAAATATTGTCCGACCACGGTAGGGTCATATTCGGGTCTAAATTAGTCTGGTGTTTATTCACCACCTGCCGCAAACTCTAGCGGTGGCTTGCTGGGTTGTAAAATAACTAACTACAATAAACTGAAATAATAGCTGCCGCTGACACCATACTGGAGTCAAATCAATGAAAAATTGAACCACAAATGTTTAACATATTGGATTAGCAATAAATCATGCATTTAAATGCTTTCACGATAAGTTTAACGCATTTTTAAATAAATTATATAAAATTCTCTCAATATAAGTAACAATTTATGATCACTCTTTATAGTAGATAACTCGTATGCCGCTAGATGGCGGCATTGAGCATGGGGAAGTTTTGCGGTAGAAAATCTAGATGTCTGGTGCTTCAAACCTAATTTATTTTTAATTAGGTAATACTAAATAAAATAAAAAATAGGCGCAGTATTCATTTACATATTATTCTACAACACGCCACAATGGTTGTAGCAGGGTTCACTGCGTAATCCGGGTAATTAGCAATCATTAACATCCCGTATTTCATTATTTCTGGTACAACTTGCATTATAGCGAATATAGTTGCTTAATATTCGAACACCCTGATTCCACTATATATGTACGTAGAGAAGTTATATTCTTCACTTCACAGCTGTTATGCATGACTGGGACGTTTTGGCCTCTAGCTATTAGGTTACTTGGTGATTCTTACCAAGAAATTCTTTTCCCTTGACAACTTCATCTTGTAATCTCTTCTTGTATGTCCATCCTATGCTTACATATTCGTATATTCATTTCAACATACCGTCTCATTTTGTAAATAGCTGCTAACATTCCAGCCCCCTCTTTCATCTTCTTCTATTTCTTTCAAAATTGCCTCCAATTATCCTTAGTGGATTGCAATTTCGGAGCAATATCCAAAAGAGATGTCTTCCTCTTTTTGCCATCGTCAATGGCTTTCTCTCCTCTCCAAATCTCTTCAGTACATCTGCATTTAACACTGCCATTTCATTTGCCTTTCCATGTCTACACTAAAATATTACAAATAATTGCTTTCTTTCTTCATTATTGTACATATTTTACATCCCCATGTCCAGAAATTATATACAAAGCTCTTCATTATTTAGTTCGAAAAGTAGTTAGTGATGGGGGATTGGAATGCGACGGTAGGCGAAGGAAGAGATGGTGGTGAGGTGGGGGACTATGGGTTAGGCACGAGGAATGAACGCGGGGAGAAAGCAATTGAATTCTGCAGGAGACAGGGGTTAGTCATCACTAACACATGGTTTAGACACCACAAAAGGCGTAGGTATACATGGAAAATGCCAGGTGACTCAAAAAGGTATCAGTTAGATTATATTATGGTTAGGCACAGGTTTAGGAACAGTGTGATAAATTCGCACAGTTTCCCAGGAGCGGATGCGGACTCTGACCACAATTTAGTTGTTATGAAATGTAATGTTCGTTTCAAGAAGATAAGGCAAGGGCGGCGGGTTAAAAAATGGAATTTAGAAGCAGTAAATGAATTAACGAGGAAGGAGTATCAGGAGGCTGTAGAGAAAATGATGGATGACGGTAAAGAACTGAGTATTATCGAAGAAAAATGGGAATGTATCAAGAAAGGGATATTGGAAGCCGCTAAAGACACTATAGGAACCGTTAACGGGAAAAGGATAAGGAAACCATGGGTAACGGATGAGATGATTGCGAAGATGGATGAGAGAAGAAGATGGAAAAATGTAAACACAGAGTTAGGCAAAATGAAGTACAAAGAGTTAAACAATAAATTGAGAAGGGCCACAAATAAAGCAAAAGAAGAATGGTGGAAAACGCAATGCGAGGATATGGAAAGTTTACAGAAGAAGGGTGAAATTGGTGCTCTATACAGCAAGGTTAAGTTATTATCGGGAAGTAAGAAGGCAAGAGCTGTGCTAACAGTTAAAGATAAATGGGGTAAGATAATAGTTGAACCAGGAAAAATCCAAGAGAGATGGAAGGAATATATAGAAACACTGTATGGTAAAGAACTTAGCCCGACAAGGTTAGACATAGAAAAGGAACATGACGTAGAAGAAGATAGCTTAGGTCCAGGCATACTCGACGATGAAATAGAAAGGGCATTAAAGGAGATGAAAGCAAATAAGGCTGTGGGGGTGGACAATATTCCTGTAGAAATGTTGAAATGGTTAGGGAAAGGTGGGAAAAAGGCCATATATGGACTGATTCGTAGTATCTATGAGGAAGGAATCTGGCCGGAAGATTTTGTGAGATCGGTGTTAGTTCCTATTCCAAAAAAGGCAAAGGCTTCGTCATGTGAGGATTACAGAACAATAAGTTTGATATCCCACGCAGCTAAAGTTATTCTCAGGATCATCAACAAAAGGATAGAGAGTAAGGCAAATGATTACTTAGGGGATGATCAGTTGGGGTTCAGAAAAGGAAGAGGTACGCGTGATGCCATTGCAGTAATGAGATCACTAGTCGAGAGGAATATAGAATACAATCAGGACGTTTTTGCCTGTTTTGTAGATTTCGAAAAAGCGTTTGATAGAGTGAATTGGGAAAAATTAATGCATGTATTGCAGAAAATAGGAATGGATTGGAGGGACAGGAGACTGATCCGCAACCTGTACATGTCTCAGACTGCTCAGGTGCGAGTGGGGAACGGAGAGTCTGGATGGGCAGTGTTAGGAAGAGGTGTAAGGCAGGGTTGCCCATTGTCACCGGTACTGTTCAACGTATATGTAGAGAAAATGATTAAAGAGGCATGGGAAGAACTGGAGGTAGGAATGAAAGTCGGAGGGGAACTCGTAAAATCGGTTAGGTTTGCTGATGACCAAGCATTAGTTGCTCAGTCAGCCAAGGGGTTGCAAGCATTGTTGAGTGAATTGGAGGTTCAGTGCGATAAATATGGGATGAGAATCAATATTAATAAAACAAAGGTTATGCGATTTTCCAGAAAGAAAAAGGCTAAGCTAAATATTAAAATAGGCGGGGAAAGAATAGAGCAGGTAGAGCAGTTTACATATCTCGGAAGTGTTTTGGACCAATACGGTCAAAGTGGTAGGGACGTAAGGAGAAGAATTGCGCTAGGCAAGGAGGCTTTCTCAAGGAGGAGGGAGTTGATGACGGGGACGTTGAATAGGGATGTTAAGAAAAGACTCGTAAAAACTCTGATATGGAGCGTAGCTATGTACGGCGCGGAAACGTGGTCGCTGAAGCAGGAGGATAGACGTAGATTGGAGGCTTTTGAAATGTGGGTGTGGAGAAGAATGGAGAAGGTGAAATGGACCGAAAGGAAAACAAATGAGGAAGTACTGGAAATGGTGGGTGAGGAGAGGGGTTTGTTGAGAGAAATTCTATGGAGGCAGGAAAAATGGATGAAAGGCGTATTGAGCGGTAGTGGAATGTTGAAGAGGGTAATAGAGGGGAGAATGTTGGGCAAGCGAGGTAAGGGTAGGAACAGGATAGGGATGTTGGACGGGATGAAGGGAGGAAAGAAGTACACCGAGATGAAGAGGGACCTGATATAGATTAGTTTGCTAGGTGGGGAGTCACAAAATGTTTATTTGATAGTTGTGTCCATCCAAAAACCTACCTTAACCGGTAGATTACCTAATAATAAAGTAAGTTATTGAACTATACCTTCCGTCCCACTAGTCTCTATATACGTAATGGTACATCTATACTATATTATACCGTACAAGTTAGCACGTAGACGTGTTTTGGCATAAGTTACGTCATTACACGATCGGTAGTTGATGTACTATATACGTAATAAGGTTGCCTTTAACGATTAGTCATTTCGATCATAGTTACTAGACTATTAGTTACCTCTATTTTGTTGCACTTGGGATGGGAAAAAAATATTTTATTCTACCAGTTCATGAGTGTATTTCTCATTATGTTTAGTTAATCAAATCGGTCGTCATAATTATGGACCCTAATACTGGTAATTCCTTCGTTAGCATGTTTCCGGCATTAATCTGGTACAACTGTTTCATACTATCCAAGCAATGTAATTCCATGATAATGTGTATTTTTTCTTTTACGGTTAAAAATCTTCAGGTGAAGGATAACCATTCGTTTAGGTTTTATTATCATATTTCCATCAACAGGTTTGTACGAGAACAAATATATACCTCTCTCTTAAATATATTGTATAGAACGAAAACTAGGTCGTCAAATTAAACATGTTCAAGTTGTTTTGCGGTGTTTAATCAGCAATAATGCCCTCGGTGTTACAAGTAAACTAGAATGCTCTGCTTGGAGAAAAAATGCTTGGTGCTAGCTATTTGTTACAACCCAATATCTCAATTCTTATCAAAAATTCTCTCGCTTATTTAAATACGCCTAACTGGAAAGCAAAGTCTCCTTCTGGGCAACCTACTCAGAATAAGATTGTGCTATATGGACTGGATTTACATTAATAAAGCAATGCTTTGATATATTGGTATGACTAAATTTTTAGAACTATGTTGGGAATCATAGATTAAATGTCTCATAATTTTGCCCAAGTTGTCTTTGTCGAATATGATTGAATTAACCTGTGATAATGAGTAGGAGCAATTTAATTATCCTAAAAAATGTATTTTTAAATTATGTGAGATATCTAACCTATGAGTTAACCTTTTCTATCCCCATCGTAGTGAGGTAGGAAATACCACGAATAAAAGATTAGAGAGGCAATATGAAGAACCGAGAAGTTAAAACCGTCATATTTCCCACTACCATTAAACTAACAATGATGACACTCATGACAAAATATTTTGTACTTATCAATCCAGTTTGGTGCCACTATTTTAACTTCTGTTATATTGTAATCCTGACAAGCAGCTCGTGTAAAATGCGTGCAGCTGTATTTTGAGCTTAGAACATGGAGTGCTCGTAAAGCTATTTGTGGAAATTATTTCCATTGTTGAAATTATATTCTCCGTTAAAAGCAAATTTTGGTAAACAATCCGCAAGTTGATTTGATAGATGAGGAGCGTAGAACTCACTTAGCACTGAGACCTCTTTGGTATGAGAAATTCACATATTTGAGATTAAGGATTCTTTTAGGGTATCTCGCAGTTCCTTCCCCTGTACCGCGTGTGATCACCAAGGAAAATCTGGTACCCGAAAAACATATGCGTAGCTTGAGTGAGGCTTAGCATGCTCAGAGGTGTCACACAGAATTGAATACAAACCCTTGAGTAGATAACCCAACGCTCTACCCACTGGAACAATACGCACCAAAATTGCTCGACTAATATTTTTGTAATATAATTTAATTCAATGGCTGGTGCCTGATATGGAATCACTCCACCCTAGCGGTACCTCTGCAGCGTGTCATGTAGAGACATGTAGTAGAGTATAAGGGTGCACAGGCGGGGTCCTCATGGAGGTCCTTTACAGGCAGTTCTCACATCTCCTTCCCCAGGAGGAGGGATTATTGTGTCCCTGCGTCATAATACCTCCACCCACTTTTCCAGTTCCCCCGGTCGTCAGAGAACCCACGACAACCCCCATGCTTCCTCTTTGCCCCACTACCGAACCCTCTAGTTCTTACCCCAAAAACCTTGCGACACACCTCCCCTTAAGAAACATCATGCATGTTTATCCGGGACCTGTCACATACACCTCGGATCTCGAGTTTTTGGCGAGAGGAAAGGAGAAAGGGAAATGCATGCACTCCAGAAACGGAATTGCGACGGGGTTATATCTACGCTTACAGGGTATCTACCCTGCGAGTTACATCTAAGGTGCGAAATAGGGGGTGGTTTCACATCAGGAAGTCCTCTACCAGGAAAGTGGAGATTCCAAATCTGTATATATATAATCGAAATCACGTAACTTAAATGAGGTACCCATTGTGCACAGATTTTACGGTATCCTAATTGTTCAATAATGAAGTCGACACGTTCCTTGGATATTCCAATATGGTTTGCGATACGCTTTTGAGTGATTTTTGAGTCAAATTTTCGATGAGTTTGAATTGCTTATCGTCTGTGGCAGTGGTCGGACGGCCGCTGCGTGTTTAATCTACAATTATGGCTTTTCCAGGCTCACAACCACGAAATTTTACTACCCATTGATTTACAATAAACCTATCAACAGCATCGTCACCATAAACAGTCTTTAAACGACGATGAATCTCTGTACTGGATGAATGTAACGATATCAAACCTGCGCATGCGTGTTGAGAGGGAATGTTACTTCCACATGCCACCAGGAGTGCTTCTGAAGGTCATTTTATTTTTGGTCTACAAGCATGTGTGCCTTAGTTTTCAGTCGACCCTCGAATATACGCCACTAAGTGAATCAAGCATTTTTACAAATATAGCTCCTCAACGGTGCACGTGATGTTATTCGCGAATCATTTCAACTTCGTGAAGACTTCATACACTATCAGCATAGTTTAAATGATACGTAAATGAAATATTGCATCCCTTTTTCACCCTTTCATTGCATTTACACAACATTCTTCTAATGACTCTTATGATGATAGTTTTCTGGTGTTTGATCGGGTCCAAAGAATTAATCCTTTGGATCCGATCAGTGATATGGGTCAGTGATTTTCAGCACACGTTCTATTCCGCTACGTGATATTTCAATTTCAACCATCGGCTGGAAAAAATAATTAGTTAAGCTTTGGGAGAGATTCGGTGAAAACTTGATGAATTGACTTTGAAAGGAATTTAACAATTTGGCTTTTTTCTGAAACGGTTACTCTTTCGTCGTCGTTTTTGTGCGATCAAACTATCGACCTGATTCCCTGAACCTCCAGATAGGACCAAAATACTTTTGCATGTTTTTTCTAAGTGTTCAGCTATTTTTTCTTTGGGATTCTCTTAACACTTTTTGAAAGGTTTATTTTTAGCATTGGCCCGAACGCGAGTAAGCACATTTCGCTCTTTCCCGTCTTCTTTTCATAAAGAACTGCTTATTCTTCCGTAACTCCTGTTTCTTTTAAGTCCGCAGGATTTTGTGAAACTATAAGTCTGTGAAATCAATTTAAATGAGCGAGATGGTAATTAAATAATATTTACCACAAAAAGGAATCAGCATTTTGAACCAGCCAAATAGAAGCATGTCAATCCCAGCGATTCCTTTTCTTGCTAAAGTTCATTTTCACAAATGATGTCGTAATAATTACTGAACTAAAACAACGAAATTGTATCTCAGAATAGGCTGTGTATTTCTCTACCAATGAACCTGAAGCATAGTGTCATTTTCGTAAAATTGATGTATTGTGGGAAAATATAACAAACATAATTTAGTTTTGATGGATTGAAATTACGATACTCGTATATTCCCGTGGCTTTCGTAGAATTTAATTAGATGTTTATTACCTAATAACAGCACTTTCCCACTCGTTAACATAGTAATGACCAATAAGGTGTCAAGGTACTACAGCTTCTTCATGTGAACAGTGCCTTTACTTGGTCATTAATACGTTCCAATTCTTCCAAATCACTCTTGACACTACGAACTTTGTTCATTAGCGATTATTAGTTTTTTCGAACGGTGGCTCAGTAACTCTAATTTAAACCTTGTTACATGAGAAACTAAAGTACCTCGTTATTTATTAAACAATACCAATGAACGCCTACGGAAAATGTTAGGTTTTGAAGTTGGCGGAGGGAGTGGAAGTGTCGACGATAGAAGGTACAGAGGCGGGAAGGAGAGTGGGGAAGGGAGGAGAAAAGAAGGGAAGAGGAGAGCAAGGCGCTGTCGATGAGGGAGCGGGGGAACCTTTTGGAAGTGAGAGATGGGCGGAGGCGCGGGTGTGGGCTGGGGGAGACGGAGAGAACCGCCGCATTGAATGGGCACAAGTTCCACGCACATATAACGACGTTCCGTGGATTTTGTCATCTCGCAAACAAGTACATTTTCTTAGAACTCGAAGAATGCGCATAGTGACATACCCGCCAGAGACTCCCTCCAAACTCCTCTTCTTCCTCCCACATTCATATATATAGTGTCATATTTTTCTTCAGCTTTCAGGAAGTATGCTTGCTCTCTCTTTTTTTCTCTTACACATAGTATATCGCAGACAAAAGGAGTAAAAAGAGAGGGAGAGTGTTGGGAAATATTTGAAAAGATTTCCGTTATTTGGAGTTAATACGTAAATAGTATCGTAAGATAAAGAAGTTTCGTAACCTATCTCCATAAAAAAGTCAAAATGGAATCACTACATCTTGCTCTACTTTTTATCCATTTTATCTGCTTCTACCACTAAAGGTTGCTTAAGCATGCTCCGATTAGGGTGCAATATCTGAAGGAGAAGGAAATATAGTAATTTTCTTGAAACTCTTTGACGATAAGTGAGTGTTTCTTTTCCTCGGTATTATAGGACAGGGGTCCCTGGGTCTGAAAATACCGTATTGATGATGCTAAATCGCCGTCTTTGCCGTCAATCCCCGAATTGAGAGTACTGATTCATCTCACGCTTCAAGACGGCTCACTTAGTTAAAAAAATTAATGCAATTCATGGTTTTGTGGAGATATTGTACAACTAGGCACTTTTTAGTTTATTCACATTTAAAAAAAACCACCTCTGAAATTGTTACAGTGTAATGCACATTTATCAAATGACTCCGTTACAAGTTAACATCGTGTCATCGCCTGCAATTTCTTGGAATTTACAAATAAACATCTCCATAGGTGCCTAATAGGCATAACTACCGGAATATAGGTTGTCGGGGAAAGGTATATTAAGTTTTTTCCTTGAATTTCTTCCCATCTACAATAAATAAACTTTCTAAGTGCCATTATGTTATAATTGACGTGAGAAAAAGCTCCAATATGATCCAAAATGCACTTTAAGAGTTAATATAAAAGTAAAGTGCAATAGATCAATAAAATTGAAAATCCAGAAACACAATGTAGGAATTTCGATTATGCTTTCCAGTGAATATACTCGGTGCATATAGATGTGAATCATAATTATAATTAGTCTATCAATGGGACGAATGATTCCTAACAATTATTACAAATCACACATCGGGTTAGCCTCATCTAGTTTTCTACATTAAAATTATGCTTTAGTTCATTATGTCTTCTAGTCTCCTAGCCGTCCAAAACAGTCAATTATTTTGGATTTAAATAATTATCACAAATTTAGGATTAATCAACGACTTCCTTAGAACGTTTTGTTTAAACCCGAGTGAAATGATGTTCACATCTTCTACCAAAATCTTTGATAAGCATCTCGAGAGAATGACCACCAATCATCGCAGTGGCCAGCAAAACCACTTTATTACATTTCAAAACATTTCGATTGAATGTTACAAAATAGGCACGAATGGTACATATTATGCGTTATTAAATCGTAAAGTATACGTTTAATAACCATTTTTACAGTTATCCTCTAGTCAAAGTTAAAATATAATGCAGATCTCTAAAAAAAACGGCAGCCAACCCGAAAGTTGGTTTTCTTAATAGATGAGGGTAGAATTCAAGCCGAAATAAGTCCTAGTGTGTATTGCATTTTCATTTTCAGAGTAATAAGGGGGTTTCTTTTCCTTGTGCCATCATTTGACCTCCAATGCCCTCTCTAGGTGTCGTAAAAGTGAACCCTTCGAAAGTAAAAGCAATACATTTTTGTCTAACACACTAGTTTTACGTATATCTACCCCGTAACTTGATAGTCACCCAGAAGGTGTGTGTCAGAGGTTGCCAGGCGTCCTGCCTTCGGTGACTAAATGGATAATTGTTCGAGGTTAGAGAATCGCAGATATTTTCATCGGGCACCTTTTTCATCTCCTTAGTCAAATCTTTCTCAGATGGATTCCAAATACTTGACGTGTATTCCAAGTGTGGCCTCCCCATTGCAAAGTAACACCACTCCCTTACCTCCTTATTAGATTTTACAGCAACTAGTCCAAAGAATCCAAATTTCTTCTAGAAGTCTTCACAAATCTTCCTGTCATTTCCGCTTCATGGTGGTTTATTTCGAGAGTGATTGTCGAGTACCTTACTCTTCCAAATATTTTATTTCGACGCTGTGTTGAGTTTCCCTTTCCTTTTTCCCCAATATGCTATCTCTGTATATTTTTAAGATAGAATTTTAATCCTCATTTCTTGAACTAATACGAAATGTCTACATCGCAGGAATTTTGGAAGATGCATTGAGTAAAAGATACTGGTATTTAAAAAATTAGCAAAAGAGGGGGGAAAGTAAATCGATATATGTGAAACCTAATTTTTTGAATCTACAAAAGAAGTCTAAAAGTATATTTCGAAATCTGGTCTTGGAAGACATCAACTCATTGAATTTGGAAGGATTCAGTAGATTTGGAGGAAACAAGATATTCTGGAGAGATAATAGAAAACCTGGTTTCTAAACTAAGAGCATGTAATGTTGAGTGAAGAATCATCATGTAGAATTGTAAAAGTAAATTTTACAGATATTGTGGCTAAATTATGGTCAGATTAAAATATACGACAAGATGACTTAACTCAAAAAGTTACTTTGTAAAGTATAAAATATCACATGTGAAATAAATTGAATTTAAAAGTCTGTTTTGGAGTAGCACTTGCATTAAATTCTACAAATTAAAAAAGAACAAAAATCCTCCCGCGTTAAAAGATACATGCATAACTATGAGTTTTTTCTTGCTGCAAAAAGTGATGCCTTTAAGATAAAACGTTCATCCCAACCTGCATATGCAGCCGTTCTATATTAGAGTGGGTTTTAAATGAAAGATCGTAAAGAAGGAAAGTTCAGATGAAAGTCACAAAAAAAACTTGAGATATCCGCCCCAATTCATCCTGCATCTTTCGTCCCGTTCTACGTTCCATTCCCTGCAGTGCATTCACACCCATTCTCCTCAGTCATTTTCTTCCATCTATAAAACACCCCATGCACTGTCCCATTTTCCGTTCTGTTCTCGTTCCCATCCGCTCGCCCCGGGAAGTGGGGATGAGGTGTTGCAGCGAACTTGAGCCAATATCTCGGTTCCAGGATCCCCGTGGATGGTAGCCATTGTTTCTATTTTACCCCAGCTCCGGGATGAACTGAATTCGTCAACTCTCTCCAAGGCCTCTATCTCAAACACTCCCGCACACATCCCACCGCCCATACGCTCCTCTCCTCGCTCATCCCCCCTTATCCTCCCTGCATCCCCAAATCTCCCCTCCGCCCTTACATGCTGCGAAATGGATTTCCAAGAGAGGGTGCGCGGCTTGCATGGGGTGCGACTTCTGGAAACAATGGCACGACGTGTACTATTCGGGTCCAAATGACGACCGTGGGCCTTGAGCAAAATATAACTGGCAAACACGGACTCAATTGCATACCTATATACATATTCGTGCGTTCCTACATCTTAATATTTTTAGTTTCATCTTTTCTGTGTGCCCCTGCTAAGTTCTCTCTTCTGAATTTTACATATATATAATATATATATATATACATACATATACATATATTTAGATGATTTATTCGAAGTAACACGGAAGTGTTAAATAAAAAAAAGAGTAAGTCCTAACTAATCTTCCGAAGAAGACGGAGTTCGAGTCCGTCGAAATTATCAAGATATAACGTATGTGTTCCTTTTATGCGTTCTCATGTTGTATGTTGCTGTCTATGTTTAAATATTAATAAATATAGTAAATATATATGTATATAGAAATATATATATATATATATATTTTAATAGGTAGGGTAGTAATTTAATAGGGTAGGAAGAAGCGTAGTCAACATAGAGCAAGCAACTGATAGAATTTTACTCGTAGAGATTAAAGCAGAGCCGACGAACTTGGTCTTTGTTCAGGTATACATGCCACCGAGCAACCACAAGGAGGAAGAAGTCAATAGGATGTACGATGAGTTAGAGGATATAATCGCGTGTGTTCCTGCAGGAAAACATTTGATAGTGATGGGGGATTGGAATGCGACGGTAGGCGAAGGAAGAGAGGGTGGTGAGGTGGGGAACTATGGATTAGGCACGAGGAATGAACGCGGGGAGAGAGCAATTGAATTCTGCAGGAGACAGGGGTTAGTCATCACCAACACATGGTTTAGACACCACAAAAGGCGTAGGTATACATGGAAAATGCCAGGTGACTCAGAAAGGTATCAGTTAGATTATATTATGGTTAGAAATAGGTTTAGGAACAGTGTGATAAATTCGCACAGTTTCCCAGGAGCGGATGCGGACTCTGGCCACAATTTAGTTGTTATGAAATGTAACGTGCGTTTCAAGAAGATAAGGCAAGGGCGGCGGGTTCGGAAATGGAATTTAGAAGCGGTAAATGGATTAACGAGGAAGGAGTATCAGCAGGCTGTAGAGAAAATGATGGATGACGGTAAAGAACTGAGTACAATCGGTACCTAATAATAATGTAAATATATATATATATATATATTCATTCAAACAGAAATAGGTATAAGGAAAGGGGATAGGAAAACACTATCTATCCCTATCCCCTTTCCTTATACCTATTTCTTTTTGAATGAATATTTGTGCGCCGTATGGCGGGATTTTCAAGTTTGAATATATATATATAATAACTTAGACAGTAACACACAGCACGAGAATACATAAAAAGAACACTCACAATATTATCTTGATAATTTCGACGGACTTGAGCTCCGTCTTCTTCGGAAGATAAGATATGACTCATATCATATCTGTCATATCTTATCTTCCGAAGAAGACGGAGCTCAAGTCCGTCGAAATTATCAAGATAATATTGTGAGTGTTCTTTTTATGTGTTCTCGTGCTGTGTGTTACTGTCTAAGTTTTTTATTCAACACTTCCGTGTTACTTCGAAGAAATCATCTATATATATATATAGATAGGCGAAAGGCGAAACATGCTCCAAAATATAAATGATAAATTAATTATAATTCATGACTCAGACTGCTCAAGTGCGAGTGGGGAACGGAGAGTCCGGATGGGCAGTGTTAGAAAGAGGTGTAAGGCTGGGTTGCCCATTGTCCCCGGTACTGTTCAACGTATATGTCGAGGAAATGATTAAAGAGGCATGGGAAGAACTGGAGGTAGGAATGAAAGTCGGAGGGGAATTCGTAAAATCGGTTAGGTTTGCCAATGACCAAGCATTAGTTGCTCAGTCAGCCAAGGGGTTGCAAGCATTGTTGAGTGAATTGGAGGTTCAGTGCGATAAATATGGGATGAGAATCAATATTAATAAAACAAAGGTTATGCGATTTTCCAGAAAGAAAAAGGCTAATTATATATTAAAATAGGCGGGGAAAAAATGGAGCAGGTAGAACAGTTTACATATCTCGGAAGTGTTTTGGACCAATACGGTCATAGTGGTAGGGGCGTAAGGAGAAGAATTGCGCTAGGCAAGGAGGCTTTCTCGAGGAGGAGGGAGTTGATGACGGGGACGTTGAGTAGAGATGTTAAGGCAAGACTCGTAAAAACTCTGATATGAAGCGTAGCTATGTATGGTGCGGAAACGTGGTCACTGAAGCAGGAGGATAGACGTAGATTGGAGGCTTTTGAAATGTGGGTGTGGAGAAGAATGGAGAAGGTGAAATGGACCGAAAGGAAAACAAATGAGGAAGTACTAGAAATGGTGGGGGAGGAGAGGGGTTTGTTGAGAGAAATCCTATGGAGGCAAGAAAAATGGATGAAAGGCGTATTGAGCGGTAGTGGAATGTTGAAGAAGGTAATAGAGGGGAGAATGTTGGGCAAGCGAGGAAAGGGTAGGAACAGGATAGGGATGTTGGATGGAATGAAGGGAGGAAAGAAGTACACAGAGATGAAGAGGGACCTGATGTAGTTTAGGTTGCTGGATTGGGTTTTGTTTGGAGTTACAAAATATTTATTTGATAGTTGTGTCCATCCAAAAACCTACCTTAACCGGTAGATTACCTAATAATATATATATATATATATATATATATATATATATATATATATATATATATATATATATATATATATATATATATATATAGATGATGCGGAAGTACTCACGAGAGCAATATAACTGAGTCTGACCTTAAGAAGGCCTCGGAGTAGGCCGAAAGCTTAAATCATCTACAGTGTGAGTGTCCTTTTACGTGTTATCTGTTTTATTCTGTGTTCTATTGTGCCGTCCAAAAGTTATATATATATATATATTGGGATAGGAGGTTGAGCATAAGCATAGGAGACTTATTCTAAACCTGTACATGTCCCAAACCGCTCATGTTGGAGTAGCGGATGAGGAGTCAAGATGGGAAAGAAAAGATAAAAAGAGATGTAAGACAGGAGTAGAATAAATGATTAAAGAGCAATGTGAATAGCCGGATATATGAATGATAGTCGGTGGATAATTTATGAGAATAATTAGCTTTTCTGATGATCTAGGTTTAATTAATCAGCCATTCAAGATTTCTAAAGCAATGCTGATTGGTTTGGTAAGCGATAGGTATAGGTTGAGAACAAAGCGAAGATTATTGAATTTTATAGAAATACAAAGGCTAAATTAAATATGAAAATGAGAGTTCATAAACTAGAGCAGATGGAGCAGTTTACATATCGTTTACACAAGAAGAAGAATTACTTTAGGCAAAAAAGCTTTCACAAGGAGGAGGGAATTGATGGTAGAGACGTTGAGTAAGACTTTTAAGAAAATACTTGTTAAAACTTATATGTAGAGCGTGGTTTTGTTCGGTCTGTAAAAATGGTCTTTGAAGTGGTATTATGAGCTTATATTGGAGGCTTAGGAAGTGTGGGTGTGGAGAAGGATGGAAAAGGTTAGATAAACTGAAAGGCATGATGCAAGAGAGAGGATTTTTGGGAAAAGTCAAAAAGAGGCAGGGAACATGGATACAAAGCTTTTAATTTGTAATAGGATGTTGAAGAGTGTGATAGAGGGGAGAATTTTAGGCAAACGGAAGGGTGTAGGAATATGTTAGGCATGTTGAATGTAATGAAGGAAGGAAGAATTCGGAATTGAAGAGGGCCTATTGCATTGTTGGAATGATGGAAATTGACTTGTTATAATGTTCAAAAGAAATCAACATGTTCACAAAGCGACGCATGTGATACTCTTTTTCTACGAGAAACTTCTCTCTACTTCTTTTCGTATATTTTTTAGCTGCTGCCACCTTAAAAATGTTATTTCTCTCAAGTAAATTAATCGATATTATCAAGGTTAAGAAGCACTTTTGAATCATTCTTCGCCTTACGCTTCCTCTGAATTGGTCTCCTGACACTCTCGTTGGTAAAAACCTCAATGATCCCATTTCGTCGAAAATAAATCGCGTCGAACCCGTTCCTTTGACCTGGTGGGTCTGCTCCCCAAAACCCTCCACTCAACTCTCAGATTCCGAAATGATTTACTGACCCATTTTAAAGGAATATCATCCTGACGCATATAGATCCGCTCCTTCAGATAGGAGGGGCAGAGTGTTTTCGCTCTTTGTCGAGGACGGAAGGGAGATGGAGACATCTGAGACGCTCAACGCGTACGGGGTGGGAGGTACCCCTGGGTTTAGCCAGGTGTCGCTCACCCCGCCCCCCAAGGGATTCGCCATTGTGCCCCGGCAGGTGGTGGCGGAACAATATTGTAGAAGGCGCCTCGTCGAACCTTCCCGGCGTCCCTGTGCATACCGTGTTCATCCCTTCCTTGTCTTGGAAGATGTTCTCTTCCTTTCTTGGGCACCCTATGTAAAGGAACTTGTTCCAGGTCGAGAGGGGTCCGTTCGGAAGGAAGTTGGCAGGACAAAGAGTCGAATGGGTCCTCATGCGGTCGGTCAGCCGGTAACGCCCGAAAGGGCTATAATGCCCCCACGCTAAAAGGTGCCATGTCCCTCGCTAAGAGGTTCCGCTGAATCGAGAGTTCATTGAAGCTTAATCTATCGGATAGAAAAGGCAGTTCGCATTGATGTTTGCGCCTGGATGAACTGGGAAAAAATTTATCACCCCGACAGAAAAGAGTAGCGAGGACGTTGCTCGTTTGTCATGCCTATTTAAGAGACGTTTCTTGTCGAAATTCGGCTGTTTCGTCGATTCAAAAATCCGCGGCCGTATGGGGTGCCAGCACGTCTTCAAGACGTTAATATATTGCGAGAGGACGAAGAAAGGAATCGGCCACGTGCCTGCCTTGGACGACCAGACATTGCAAAAGACACTTGTGGCAGCTGTAATCGTATAGAGTTACGAAAACTCATTATATAATATTATATTCAGCCAATGTGGTAATATTACCATAATGAGATAATTAACCTAAGGTAACGTTCATTAGAGTGCGTATAAAGCTCGTTAAATATGTACAATACAATGTATGCGTTCCATACTCTATGCAAGATTCGGTATCGCTATTTTTTTCCTAGCACTTTTGTGTCGAATGTCGTAGTAACGTCTGAAACATATGAACATTCGCATTCAATGAAAGATTAATTTATGTTTATCGTGGGTCTTCTACTGAGGTCATTCAATACTACAGTCACTACTCTACACTTTTATTAAAATGGTATTAAACAGGAAGGGATTAATTGAATTATTAATATTAAAAAATTAACATAAAAGCCCAGAGTCAATTTTTGTAATGTTTTATACATATCTTACATGAGGTGTTAGCAGTGCGATTACTCGTACTTTAAAAATGTAATTTCTCTCATCCGATCTTCCTCCACGTAGATTCATATTGTCCATCAATGTGTACATACGGCCCATCATTTTGGACGGATCCAGGCGGAGAGTAAGAAACCATAAAATCAACATAATTACAGCTCGGAGGCCTTTACAGGGAACTGTTATATTTGAGCTGTAGAATAGTCAGTGCAAGAGGCGATGACAGTCAGGTACCCCATTAAATAAAAGGAACACCTGATTCGCCCTTTGAATAATTATGGGACGTAGTTCATGAAAGTTCAAGGAATGAATGGTGCTATGGTAGAATTAAGAGAAAGGCAGGCAATAGATGGAAAAATATCAATGCATTAGCAAAGGCGAATATAGAATAAGGAAATAAAAGAGAGTTGCAGGATTAACTATTTAGATGAGGATACAATTGAGGACATGTGGGATTCTCATTCTAGGATAATCACGCGTATCTCACGTATGCAACACCCGCTTCTTGTTTGTCATACATATGATTCCTCACTCGATTCATTTAAGGATATAAGTATTTTCCTCGTCTATGAATGCCCAACTTATATGATACCGACTGATACTTCGACTTTGGGAAAATAAAATATTTGTGTTTGTGGAATAGAATGCATTTTGTTCAACAGGTTATCATTTTAAAAAGTTGAAGACTTTGACTTTGAAATTGAAAACTTTTCAGTTGTCAATTATTACTCTCACGAGTAAGCATTTATCCAGGTTAGTAAACAACTTGGTTTGTTTACGAATCTAACGTGACTACATATAAAATGTCATGTTTAACTATTCTGATATTATCAAATTAAATATGCACACACAAGTTAGTAAAAATTAGTTTCTTTTTTGGATTAATAAATATGACTGAGAATAAGTTGGTACTTAAATGGATTTTTGGAGAACACTTTACGGAAAAATCAATAAATGATACCAATTATAATCCTTTTTTCGCCAATTTACTTTATTCCTATGATTTCCCGCGAATGTCTGAAACAATGGATGTCTTTCTTTCTACTTCAACCGCTTCCATAAATTCCGTGTAGGTTTTCTGCTTCATTAGAATATTAGAGCATGTATTTACAGAGACCGAATAACGAACTGTCGATATAGTTTATTTTCTAGTCAAATATATAATTTCATCCAATAGAAAAGGCCTCTCAGTCCTTTTAATGGTGGCCTTGTAATGGCAACGTAAATAGGTAAATAAAACCAAATCGCATAGATGAATCATATTTTTGAATGAGTACAATGATAGACTCTAAAAGCAGTTTAAATTACGTCCTTGCGAGGGATATGTTTTTTACCGGCTCTTGCTCGGTTAATGATCCACATTACGTACGTCCCTTTGTCCCACACATGAGAGCGAACTGCAATTGTGGGCTACGGCGTACTGCCATTCGATGAGCCCTCTCGAACTTCTTTGACCTTTTTGACAACCCCGGAGATTCTTATTTCCCTCCACGATGGCAATTACGCAATTCCGGAATCCACCCACCCCCCTTTCCGGGAGATATAGCAAGACTAGGTATCTCTTCTTTTTCCCCTGTCCTCTCTTCTACTCCCCTCTCCCTCGTCCCTTATTGTTAACCTTTCCGTCGAATGACGCCAGCCAGAGTTACCGTAGGATAATAATAAAAAAAAGGAGGGGGAACCTTTCTGATGGAGAGATTTCAATGGGGGAGGCAGAGAGACCCAAAGCCTCCTTCACCTTGGCCCCTCCCTCCTGTCCTCCCCCTCGATCCTACCCACCCCTCTGCCAAACCTTTTGTACAAATCTTTCCCAATCCGGGATAAACCATTCCAATGCTGTCGACCCCCGATTACAATTTCTTTCTTTTTTCACTCGTCGGACCACCCTTTTTCCTCCTCCCTTACGTTACCTCGTCCTATCAACTCTCGTTTTTCCTATATATATACATATAGAAATATACATATATATAGTATATATATACATATATACTATATATATGTATATATATATACATGTATGTGTTTATGTGCGTTATATATATATATATATATATATATATATATATATATATATATATATATATATATGTGTGTGTGTGTGTGTGTGATTTCGTCGAAGTAACACGGAAGTGTTGAATAAAAAACTTGGACAGCAACAAATAATATAGTAACACATAAAAAGAACACTCACATGTTTCAATAGGGTGTTTTTGTCTAGGACACGTACTATGACGTACATATATACATACACACGTGTGAGTATGGATACCTCCACAAAAACCCACTATTGCAACAGTGGCACCCAACTCCCTGGGTTGCACAAAAGGGCCGATCTTGGGTGAGCCCGGGGGGGCAGAGAAGGAATGTGGGATTAGGTAGAAGGGCGACGGGGATTAGGGGGTGGGAAGTTGTAGAGGTGGGAAGGTTTGGGGGTATCTGCGTCCATGTGCCTGGCCATGCGACGGACATTAAGGTGCGGGTGTGAACTGAAACTGGGCTCAAGAGAGGGCGTTGTCTGTAAGACGCATTTGCGCGATGATTTTTTCAGTCGTGAATGTAAGATATATAAATTGTATCCTTCAAAAAGGGGGGTTCGTATTCGATAAAATAGTTGAATTTGATTTGCAGCGCTGGAAATTGAAATACGTACGATACATGTTTACAAGGTATTCAAAATATTTCATATACCTGAAGAAAAGAAAATAGTGCCAAATGAATATTTAAGTAATTAATGGAGAAATATGATGTTATATCTCAGTGAAATATTAAACCTTTGATGACAGATTCTGTTTAACTAGAACTAAATTAGTACAGTTCCTCCTAAATTCCATTGTATCAACATAACATACGTACTCGTACTTACGCATATTCTCACCAATGACTCCTTTTCAAGTGACCTTTTAAAAAATTGATATTTATTTATTTTCTCATTTTAAAACCTCAGTAACCCTGCAAAGTATTTATACAAGAAAATATTATTTCTAATTGTGATTTTTTTTAGTTTTTCTCTTATTTGCCTGGTTTTCCCGTTCATTGATTTTCACTGAAAGAAAGATGCTCAGGTTTAGGCAAAATTTGTTATTTTTTTCTGTACCAATTTTTAACCGTTGACCGGTTTTAACCGTCCTGCCTCAAATTTAATGTCGTTGATGGTAATCCAAAAACGTTTTCCTCTGGAGCACCGTTTTTCCAGCCTCTCTAAATAGAACATTTTATGCTATGAAACTGTTCAAGGTGAACTTATCACTTTTTTATTATGATTAGATATATTTTGTTATTATTTTTATCCGATTCTTGAAATCAACAATCCCAAAAGGTAAACATTGGCGTTGAAAAACAAAAGTGTTTGCGCATACGAAACATTTAGGTCGAAAGTTAGGTGATGTGTAAAAGGATTGTTCCTTGAATCCATCAAGTTTGCATCGAACATAGTGAAAAGTGATTTTAGTAACTGCAGTATGCTTGATATAAAATATCATTTACACTACAAGCCCTTATCATTGACGATACCGCAAAATGGGCGTGTTTTCATGGATGAACATGAACCCCGTATCCATATTTTCAATCAAATTTCGAAGTCATGTGTTTTTTCGGAGTTCCAATTCTTCCTGGAAAATAGTAGATGGTACAGGAAAGGAAATCGACCCCAAGAACCAGAAGAATGAATTTCGCATGCCGTATAAGTTCGTAGTATTAGTATAACTCTTTCCTTACCTACCAAACCTCTCCTTTTGATTACTCTCACTTTTGCCTACAAAATAGAACAAAACCCTAATGACCTGTGGGAGGCCATTTAAAGACCCTCACGTGAAAATGCAAACCAAGAAGCCTTGAAATTGGTTTTATAAATTCATACCAATGATGCGATAACATTCGTTATTGTTTCCCTACTTGTTTTTATGGTCGTAAATTTCCCTTTTCGTTGTTTAAGTCTCACCTTAAATGAACATAGTGCATTTGGCCCTGCTCAGAAGTACCTAAAGCCGGTGTGCCATATTATTTTTTATTTGATTTCTTCTTCATGTAATCTGTTCTGTAAACCTGAATAAGTCGTTGAAATACGATTAGAAAACAATTCAGGAAATAGGCGCTCATAGGCTAACGGCTTGAAAGAAGATGAAAGAAGACACTTTTATTTTCCACATGGAATGTTTTTATTACGACCTAGGTTTCGTTACAGCGTAACACCGGAAGATCTTACGCTGTAACAAAACAAAGGTTGTAATAAAAACATTCTATGCGGAAAAGCAAAGTGTCTTCTTTTATCATGAAGGATTTCCGCCATTTTACAACCAAAACTGTAATTTGCTTGAAAGAAGATTTTCTTTTTGGCGACATCTTTGTATCGTAATAAAAAATAACATAAAATTAGTTTTTGCAAGGAGTCACGCGGCAATCGTAGAGGAAAAGTTATACAATTAAGTAAAAGAATGATATTTTTGTGTTCTTTATGCTTTTAATTATAATAAAACTATAAAAATTCCATGCTCAACTGCAGCGATCCATGATAATTCACGTAAAATTATTAAATAATATAACAGTTTTTTAAAGAAAATTATTCTAATTCTGTTCTACTATGAAATTATCAGCAATTTTTACCACTTCATGATATACATTCAGGGAAAACCTTTCTCTTTAATTTAAGGTGATCGCCAATATATTGGACTGAAAAAGACGTAAACTGTATTGTCAGAGAAAGACGTAAACTCCTGGAAATGGTAGGTGCGTATGCGCGTGGAAAAAGTCATTCAGCTCTATCGGTTCCTTAATAATTAGTAAATGTTCTTGCAATTCACTGATTATAATAAACTATGGATAAATTTACCATGGAATATTGGCTTAATTGCTGATCAAATAGGATGCAGAGAAACCCCGTTTCGTTAAGATACGAGTTTACGATACGAGATACGATCGTAGTTAGAGACAAGAAGAGTGCCGCACTTCGGAAATGAAATCCTGAGTTTGGGAGAGCAGCTAGAAGAACGAAGGCTATACTCACAGAAAATAAATGTAATTGCATTTATATATGCATCCATAGAGTTCATTCATACTGAGAGAGTCATCCTAGACACTCAATACATTGGTAGGTTAGCGAAAGATAAAGGGAGCCGGACAGAACGGCGAAGAAAAATGTTTTCCTCTCAAGCAACTTATGATTACAATAGGTTAGAAGTGCACAACACAATATAACCCACCACTCCATTTACTTTGATTTTAGGATTTCTCCCTACATTAGCATCGGCTTTCAGCTGTGAAATAATTCATTCTCTTGGTGAACGTAGTAAAATATTGTGTTTCATATTTAACTGGAACAAGAGGCCTTAGTGGCTTCACTAGCTTAGAGATGGTTACATGTTACTATGTTACAATTACCCGTAAATATACAATCATACTTGATTCATAAAGTTACTAATTTAAACATAATCCTTTATTCCACTTCAAAAAAAATTAACTGCAAGTCTTCAAAGATTATGTTCATTTCAACATCAGCGATTCAGTAATTAATTTTTAAAACACGTGATTAAATGTAATCTAAGCCACACCTATGTTGACGTATAGAATTATAACCGAATAAAATGTTGAAGTTTGAATATTTTTTCTTATGTAAAATGTTTGAATAAGGTGTTTTATAACATCTCGTATGCATAGGATTGTAATAAATCATGGAAAATAGTCAATGATTTATTAATAAAAGTACCTTATTTTTCGAAAAATCTCCTGGACAATACACAGCAAACATAAAGTTGACAAGGCAGTTTGCAAATGAATATCTTCATATTGAGAACGATCTTGGACTTGTTACATTTTGACATCGCACTGATCTAAAATTTGTACTACATTTCACACACGGTCCAATTAAATTAACCATCGGTTTACGCTGCAGTAATCATGTTTGTTTGCTAACATACTCCAAATTTACGCAATATTTCCAATTCACATTGGGATAGAAGGGTCAAAAGGATGGAAATATCATAGTAGTCCTTTTAAACATGACAATATTGCGTTTTATTTCGAAAATTACTTCGATCGTCCATTATTTTAAAATATTTCAAATCCTTATACGTGTCCCTAAGTTCTCCGTAAGTATGATATAATTGTCAATTTTTGTTGACCAAATTATATTTTGCTAGTTTTCTTCGTTTGAGTCAATAAGAATTGTTATTGCAAAATCTCTATATTTAAACATCCGAAATGTGATAGTATGCTATTCAAAATGGCATATGATTTAGAATACCTTCAACTAATAATAATAATTCACAAGCTTCTTGAAACTGACATACTTTTGATATCGGACACCTTTAGCCCTTTGGCTGGATATCGAGAGATCCGTGTGCATATGCATTCACATCACGGGGTCACTCTACTCCAGTTACTGTCGTGGAATTTGACAGTTTTCTTTAATTGACCCAGAATAGCTCAAGAAAGTAGGAAGCCATTCAAGTTGAAAAGACGAATATGCTCAAGTCGCGTAAAGGAACGTTTGGTGACAATTATCACATTTGGCCATTCGCACAGAGCGTTGAACTCTCTGAAGGCATGTATGATTAGAAAATCAGCCCATTATAGAATTTGACTCGAAATCTCAGGATGGGTGTGATCCAATTTTATTGTAAAGATGAAACAAGGATGAAGGCAACATAAAGCAGGTCAAGAGAGGAGAGGTTTCTAATCTTTGAGCAGAGTTTGAAAAAGGTCGTGTCGTGTCGATAGTGTGAAAAGGTCAAAGGTGTTTGAGTGGAATGGAAACTCTTTGCGGTATAATCAATTTCTTGGGAGCATCATTATAAAGAAGGAAAATTCCGCAGACATATGTGCAAACGCGTGGTAATAAATAAAATAAAAATAAGGTGGTAGAGCTATGAGAGCTTTAGATAATTTTAATTGCCAAATTTCAAATTTTTAGGCTAATAAATTAAATACTAGTGAAAGTTGATTCTCACAATTTAAATTCGTTCCATAAGGTATATATTTCTACCTTTAAAACATCCTATAATTGAGACAATGCAGTGTACACTGGACAAATGACACCATTATATATAAGATCAATCAATTTAGAAGGATTTCTTGCCACTCATATACGTGTATTATTCCTCCTCTGTGTAGCCACAAAAAATCACGTCAAAGTTTGCAGCAAAACAGTTTTTTTTTCAAAAATATTATTTAAAAAGTTTGATTCTTGTGCATTATTTATTGACAGAACTTATAAAACGTCCTAACTACCGAACGGGAAAAATATTTTCTTAAGTAAGAACGGCACGACATTAAACATGAACGAATTGAACACAACATAAATAAATAGATAAATAGCGAGGATTACTTAGAGGTGGAGATTTTTTTTAGAAATATATCTATGAAAGTAGTACTTAAAACCCCTGATGTGCTCCTTTCCAAAGGAAAGAAGAAAGCAAGGTGAACCACGCCCATTTTGCTAATCCGTGGTATAATGATATATTTGCTTGCGGGATGAATCCTCTCCTTCTTAAAATACGATTTGAATTCCGCCGTCGAATTTTCCACATCCCTGCCAGGCAAGCGAGCCCATTTACGGTGACATTACTCCTTAAAACGAAAGCATCTCCACAGGCCGGAAACATATATTTGTTCACCGTCCCTTTTCTCCCGCTTCCATGAGAGGGAGAAAAAGAAAGCTATTTGTAGCATTCCTCCCCAAAAAATAGGACGAGTCAATCCGGAATTCCAGAGAATGAAAAAAAATAGATGGAGTGGAGAAATATTCCTTTCTATCTTTTCTCCTACAGTGATTCTTTTCATGGAGACGCATCCAACGGGAGCGGACTGGAGAAACACAAACACACACACACATACATATATATATATATATATATATATATATATATATGTATGTATTCTATATAGGCCTCAACACAGTGTGTGTGTATACACACACCAGCACACACATTCGTACACCCACACAGTGTGGAGTCCTTTGCGTCGCAAATCGTAAGATTCCGTTCCGGGGACAAAAAGCCACGGGGATCCAAGCCGCAAGTTTTTCTCTCCCGAGAGAGATGAATCCACGAGAATTTCTTCCACAAGTCATTGTTGGCAAAAAGGAGATGCTTTCGAATTATGGTATTTTATCCTGGAAAAATCATGAAAAGAGGGATGGGCGAAACTTCTAAGCGAGAAGGAGAAAAACGAAAGGAAGGCAATCCGATGTGGATATGCTCCATACTAATCGCATTTCCACGTTTTGATGCGTCCTGTATCGACCACGTACACGAGGTTTGCATATTTTTTCCTCGTTGAGTCGCTATGGTATTTTGTGAATGTGTAAGGTGGTCGTCCAAACACTGGAGAATGAAAAATGTAAGACTTATTGGTGAATTGGCTTTCTGAATCGGATTCATGAGTGGGAAAATCAGGCCAAGGCCATGAGATAGGCATTGTGCTGTTGCTCGAGGACTGGTGTCGTAAGAAATTTTG
Source organism: Hetaerina titia (assembly GCA_037158775.1). NCBI lineage: Eukaryota > Metazoa > Arthropoda > Insecta > Odonata > Calopterygidae > Hetaerina > Hetaerina titia. The sequence goes on along the minus strand of CM073778.1, from coordinate 63,153,981 downwards.
AAGTCGATTAATGTATAACTTTGCTCTAAAATGAATCTTTGTGAACATTAATGATTTTAAATTGGCGTATTTATCCAACCAACATAGAAATGGCGGACTTAGTAGTCTTGTGTATACAAGATCTGTTAAAAAGAAGATGAGACCATTTAAATAAATACTCGGTTTTATTATTAACCCTTTAATAATGTTTATCACCTTCAAAATACAGTCCTGACTGCCAATATAACGCTTCCAACGTTTTTACCAGCATTGGAATACCGCCTGGAACGCTTCTTTTGGGAATGCCTTTGGCAACCGCTTGCCAGCCGCATAAATGCTAGGCGCCCGCTTCGTGCCTGTGTAAAAACTATTCATCATTTCCTCGATTCAGCTCAAAATCTCCTCTGTGAGGAAACATGGCGATTACGATAGTAGACAATAGTAGACAAGGGTATATTTTTTATATGCATGGTTAAATTATCATTTGCTAGTCTACTGTTTAAGATAGGTGCTATATGGACGCAACCTGAACACCCCCTACATTTCTTAGCCTCGCCTAACAAGACAAAATGACGCTACACTAATAATTGTTTCTTCATTCTGCATTATTTCTGCATCGCCTTTCATTTCGTCCTATATGCCTAGTCTTTGACTCATAACTATATATACCTAACGTTTTATCCTCTGGAAACAGACTTCAATATTCTATTTCTAGTCAAAATGTTCATTATGTGCCTTTAATGACGTCATTGGATTCCTCCCAAACTCAATCACCCCTCGCAACTAAGCCTAGTTGTGCTCCGACCTGCCTCAGCTGTTTGTTTTTCTTAAGGTCCAGTTTACCTTTTCAATCCTTTTCTATACCCATTAAATGTATCTTCCTATATACGCCTATTATTTCGGCTCAACAACAAATTTCCATGCAAAGCCATGCTTCATATCAAAGTTTTTCTACCATCAGATCCATCTCTTTCTTGAAAATTTCTTAACATAACGCAGTTCTACTTGTCCGAAGCACTATGATAGATAAGCTGTTCTACATGCTCTGGTTTTTTCCCTCAATTTACACGTTTACCTTACCCTTCCTCCTTTCTGAAAACCCTAGACATTTTTTTACATCGATCTTCGTCCCACAGACTTTTTAACGCGCGAAGCAATTACTATTGTAATCTATTCGCTGACAGACTAATTTCGTAAGCCTTATTATACTATCCGTTAGCCTTATAAAATTACGGTTAATATACACATAGAGAAATTCAATTCAAATCTTATTGCTTAAAAATATTATTTATAAATTGCCCCTGTCGGAGGTTAGAAAATGATACCGTAATCTCTCTTCCCTTAGAATGATGGAAACTGATCACTTTTTTTGGCAGAGGATAGATTTTAGGATAAATGATGCTCTGGGTTTCTACCACATTAAGTCGGTGAAAATTATAAGTTGACAGAGATGAAAACCCCTCCTCTGAAGTATGTATAGTGCGGAAGTACATAAATATTTTCGATAATCTTCAAAGTGATCACTTTGAATTTCATTTCATTTTCACCGCTTCGTCCTTTCCCTCCCTTCCACTGACAATGGGAAAGAAATCAGAGCAAGGAATTCGTTCTTATTTGTGAGCGTGAGAAAGTTAGGCGTTACCTCTGTTACCATTCGTCCCTCCCTCCGAAGACCATCTCATCGCGTCCTCAACCCTTTGCATGCAACCCGCCCAAACCAACTGCGAAGAGATACTTCTATCAATGCCCTTTGCCGCCTTCACACCTCCACCCAATTCTTCGCCACTCCCCTTGCAAAAGGTCCCTACTCCGCCCCTTCACCATTCTTCCCGACATCTGCAGCGGGGGTTCGGAATGCATCAGCATCGTCGTCAATCCATGCAAGCATTCACGTGGGCGTGGAACCGTGAGTGTTGGGACAACGGACTTTATTTTACAAATGAAAGAGTTGTGAGAAATGTTGAAATTATAGCAGGTATCAGTGACGACAGCTAAGTTTATATCGGACCGTCGGGTCGGGTCGTCTGAACTCGTCATGTAAAGTTGAGTTCTGATGATTCCTTTTGCATTTCTGGTGAATTCCATTCCCCTATAGCTTACTAAAAAGTCCTGGGGATTCAGTGGGACTTCTGCACGAGTATTTCCTCTTTCCCCGTCAAATTTTCTTTTTCCTCGGAATACCTTTTGAAAAGCCTATTGGATCCATAACAAAACACAGTGATCGACCCAAATTTTAGTTTGAAATGTAATTATAGAGTAAACTTAATATCAACCACTATATGAAATGTGAAATTTACATTTTAAAAGGGTGATGAAGATAATCAGTTCCCTTCCTTGTGCCGCATGCAGAATCCTGGAAGACTCCCCTAAGCTGGTTGTACAAGTATTTTTGTCTATCGAATACAGTTTCCTCTGTTCCTTCAAAGCTCTTCTAAATCCACCGTTGTACCATCGTAGCTCTTTAATTATATGTTTTGTTTGGCTAGAAATATGTCTCTACTTCGTATCTACTTCCTTAAATATTCCCTAATTATTACACATTTACCTAATCACTTTGAATTGTAAATCATAATTCTTTCCCTTGATAGAGGTTGTAATGTAGGTATGCTATCCATTATCATGATAAATTGTCAAATTGAACCTTGAACATATGACGTCGAAATAATTTTCTAGCATCGCAAACTTAATAAGTATAAAAAATAAAATTATTCGCAATGGAATGGTTGTTCTTACAGTTTTTATAGAAATATTTAATCTTGCCTCATAAGGTGAATTATATCTGAATTTTTGAACTTAGGAGCGAGAAAAACATTTTTCATCCAAAGATTTTTTACGTTGGCGTAAAAGTACTCGTATAGGAATGTGTTACTATCATTTTTCGGTTAAATATGTCTTAGGACTTAAAGATGAGTAGATTGAGAAAAGATAATAATATAAGCAAACCTATTAAGTGAAAAATGGAACAACGCCTAATTCTTGCTAGTGCACGGGAAGAACAGTTTTCTAGGATGGGAAACTATTTAATGCCTTACCTTACCGTGGCACACACTCGAACTTGTGTTTCCGGTTTGGCTTCGATCAGACACGCACACTTCATTACTTCACGACTCCTTATCCGTCCCGCCTTCCTCGCAATATCTCTCCCACCTTCCCTTATTATTTTCCCCTCCCCTTTCTTCCCTACCCCCTGACGCAGCCTCCCTTTACCCTCCTTATCCCCACCCCAGAGGTTTCATTCTCCAGAGCCCTTCCCTCAACCCACTCTCCATCCTCTCCGCGTGGGAATGAATGGGAATGCGTCACACGCACAGTGAGGGCAACAATGGAATGGGGGAGGGGGTGCTCCTCCAAGGGAGAGGGAGGGAGGGGAAGAGGGTAAGAAGGGAAGTACCACGGGTTTTGTGTGTGCGTATATGTGTGAGGCATAAAGAGAGAGGGGGAGTGTGTATGGAGATTGAAAGGGAGGGTAGGGGGAGGAAGAGGGAGGGGGTGAAAAGCACTAGGGGATTGTATGGTTGCTTCCGTGTGTGTGTGCGGGGAGTTAGGGTGGGAGAGAGACTCCCGAAATTCAAAGTCAACTTCCTTTTTTTAAAGAGATTTCCCAACACAAATCAATTTCCATATCATTTCAAACATGACGAAGGAGTCCAGGGGAGAGAGAGGGAGAGGGAGATAGGGGTTGGGGGTGGGTGCGAAAGCACGGGAGAGCGGGGCGGGAAGGGGCTGAGGACTCGGTGGGGTGGGTGAAGTGGGGCAGGACGGAGAAGGGAGGGTGCGCGGTGCTTTTCAGAGAGGGTACGGGGGTGTTTCGGGAGAGGTGAGGGGGGACGGACGTGTGGGTTGTGGGGCGGGGGGCGGAGGAGGCGGATCGGGATTGGTAACGGGTCTCCTAAAATCGAATTTGCGGCTTATGACGTCGCGATTGTTATCTCGAGGCGGGACGGGGGTGTTGGAAAAAAACTGATTCCTCCTCCCCGGCACAAATCTTCACTTCGCAGCCACACCCACGATTACGCCATTCCGATGGCCGAGGCTCGGAATGAGAACGGGATCAGCCCTACAATGGGAAATTGCCTCTGCCAACAGTGTTCCTAGATAATTTCAGCGGTCGGATGTCGTCATAGAGGAAGGAGAATGTCGTCATTTTGGCACGTGAATGGCGTCTTTCATCCAGTAAAGCTTCACCTCAGTGTTTTCGCTCCTTGAGGCAATATCAGAAACGTTTGTTGCTTCAATGAAAAAGTGCCGTTTTCGTAATGCGAAATCAACCCAATGTTAAAGTATGTGTAATAATCACATTTAAGATGATCATTAAGTCCCGTTTTGTACCACTTTTACGAATCAATGCTTCATGCAATATCTCGATAATGATAAGTGTGTCCAGTTAATGTTCAATCACCATTTATTCTTTAAAGTCATTAATGTTTAATTGGCATTAGATATATTTACGCCCTTCTAATACGTAATACCTTTGACAGAGAGTAATGAAAGCCAATCCTTTTTACTCGTTATTTTATGCAGTAATGATCGTAATTAACGTCATTTACAATCTGCTCTAGAATCTCTAATTACAAATAAAGACTATGTGGAGAAACACTAATTGTTCGTTTTGTTTGCACATTAATGGAATTATTTTGGAAAACAGTTCGTACAGGGCGAGATTAATTTAAATTAATAGTTTTAGATTCCTTCACATCACTGAAAATTAATTCCACAAAGCGTTAGGGAAGATTTACTCACTTAGTAAGACATGGTTTATTCCACCATGCATCTAACGCTAATTCAACATTTCGGATCACACTTTTAGGCTTGCACATTCCATTAGTGTATAAAAATTAATGTCTTGAATTTCAAACGCTTTCTTTATTTCCCTCCCTTAGGGTTTGCGAAACTGTGTCTCAAAAATCTGGCCTTATTTACGAAATTATCATGAGATAAATCAGGGTTTAATTTCAATGGAATTGATTCTTTTTATATGCATTGATATTGGAATAGCAATACAGGGTATTCATTACTTACAACAATTGAATATCATAAAAATATCTGAACATTTTTTTGTTTATTGACTGTCATTCTATTATCAGATGATCGAAAAGGGTGAAAAAGTAAGCCGATGCAAGACATCAGTCGGAATGTTATTAAATTTCAGTGAAATATAATTTTTATGATGCTCTGGGTGAAGAGTTCCGGTTTTCACATTTTTCATGGACGAAGTTTCGATAAACGACTCATCCATCATGTACAGGTCGTTTAGAAAGAGGGACGACTTCACTAACCACCCTGAAAAAGATAGACGAAATGCATATCGCAACGTAAACTATGGAAGACCGGACCAGATGGAGAATTTTGAAAAATCTTCACCAAATTATTTCCCGGGAAGCCAATAGATTTTCATAGTTCCCATTTGGTGTGGATCCTCCTGCCACAAACCATAGCTGGACACAGTGGATTTCAAGCTAATTAGTGTAGTTACCTTTTTCCGTGAAAATTAATGACATAACAGTTTCATTTGTCACGAAAACCATATTGGTATTATTTTTTCTTTGAGAAAAATAAGTTGTTTAAAATGAATCGTTGGAGATTTTGGTTAAATTTAGACAGTAGTGAATTAAAAATATTTTTTTATTTTCCACATATTTTTTGATACACCTCAGCCGGTTTCATTAGCCTACATTAAGAAGAGTTGGCTTCGTGATAATGATGCAGAAACTTTGAAACCTGTGGAGGTATATTAAAATTAAGGAGAGGATAATTTCGAAGTATTTTTTTATTGCCATAAGCCATGTTCATGTCATATTTTCTTTGCGAGCGGCTTAGGCGCCGATCCATTGCTAGGGGAAAACCCGCAAAATGTGTATAAACAATCATTGGAATGATTTTTTGTCAGTGCAGTCAATCATAGTGCGTAGGCCAGTTTGTATTAGTCGCTTTAGGAAAATATGCTTGTTCAATGCACTGACGGCGATATCCGGATATCATGAGAACGCATGACTTGTAGAATCTTAAAAAATCACAGCGTTAAGAAAGTGTTCACTTAAAGTTGACAGCCCTATTTTTAACAAAGTCTTTGAGTATTTCGCCTTTTTCATAACATTCACAGTCTTTAGCACCTTAATTTTCCTATGATCCCCCCATTTTTAGGACTTTTAAGGTACAAATCATCCGTGTTAGATTTTGAACAGTTTTCAGTCTTCTTTTGAGGGTAAAGTAGCGATATCCTCTTCAATTCACTCTCTCAGCTCTCTGCTTATGATTTCATAAGAAGTAATCTGAACATTCCACCGATACTGATTAAGTTAATTTTTTGGTCATAGTATTTGGTAAAATATCCTTGATAAATATTGGCATAAAACTAAGTTACACATGATAAATATCACTGTGAACATTTATTTTTTCGATGGCCAACTGGAACTCATAAACGGTTTAACTGCCTTCTCCGTGTATTGCCCACACTAGAGTATTTTATAGGTTATTATGATGCCCTATGGTCTCAGTCGGCTAGACACGGTCAAATCTGATTAATTCTATCGAGAGTAGTTTGCATGTAATGTTGAAAAATGAACTCGTCAAATATTTAGTTAATTACATTTCAAAACACGCCTAGTAATTAGCAAATGAGAACAGGTTGACAGGAAAATGGTGAAAATCTACTGTTCATAGTTGAATGTGGAACAAAATATGGATGAATTGAAATCTTGATGATTTTTATTAGGAATTTCTTTCTCCTCGTAAGAAAGGTTCTTCACGCTGCTTATATAGTTCCCTATGATGAGACTATCCCTTCACCACGTTTGCCTTTGCAGTCTCGCAAGAGCCTGTAATACGACTCCATATATTGCAATTACACGTTCAAGTATGATCTGCATACTCTTTTCTTTCATGGATCATAATCTATATCAATAGACTCCCTGGTAAAATAGATATTTTTTCGTTAAAGTCGAGTTTGCACCGTGCAAAACAGAATTTCTCGGTAGAACTCATCATTTCCTTCAAGTTTCTTGGTGACCTATTCGGTGCTTTCACGTAAGAGATGCGACCTACATTTGCATCAATAGAATCCGCCAAAGGTGTTCACACTATAAAAGATAACTTACATAATCCTTAAGGAGCTTAAGTTTGCAAATTCCATTCTACGAACTGAACTGTTGCTGTAGAATCGCCGGATTGCAATATCGCTTCGATGCATGTGACATTTGAGCATGAAAAGAGTAGAGGAGTATTACGTAATACTTGCGTCGCTTGGTGGAATTCGTTCCACGTGGAAGAAGGAAATCACTTAACCATTCCACTTAATACTTTGTATTCCGGTATAAATGTAAGACCTTTCCTTCAACTGTAATTTGCCAGCTCCGACGGGATCTTAGAAATTTGAAAGGTAAATTAGGGGTAAGTTCAATTCGTTCCCAATAACTGGAGGCTAAATATAGTGTAATAATGAAACTAAGGAGAAACATCAGAGGATGGGAGAATTATTATAGCAAGTTATTCTTCTTAACATGAGTGTAATTATTTTGCTAGGAACTTACGAAAAAATACACCAATACAGGACAGAAAGTTTATTCGAATCGAAGGCGTTCCATTTTCTCCTTTTCTCTCTAATGCAATAATTAGCTTTTCGTTTGATATTTAGCATTTTTGAATTAGACAATTAGGTTTCACTCAAAAGGAATGGATTTTCCTATTATTGCAGTCCAATTAAACTTTGTTATGTAAACATTTCAAAGCTTCAAAACAATATATTTTTTAAATAAATGGTATACAGTTGGTAATAATAAAGTAGACATGGTTTTGATGGGCAAAGAACTAAATACACTACCTTTAACCATCTATAAAACGTCTGCCTAATGATATTAATTACGAGTATGCAGTTTTTTACCAACAGATTCAGTGAATCCTGAACACTACAAAGGAAGGCAAAAATATTAATAATGAATAAAAACTGATTGTAGGTATTTACTTTATCCGTATTTTTTTGCGTCGTCGTTTCTAAATCAGAAGATGGCGGATTAAGATCCCCTAGAACTTTAAACTTGATGAATTAATTCAGAATTGTTTATTTAAATTTCTATTGAAATGGAAGATAGTCTATTTACTTTAGTGATGATTTTTTACTTTGTGAGATACTATATGTTAGGGTATGAGAAAATAATTCTGGGAAAAGTTCGTATAGAGAGATGAAATTGTCCATGAGATACGTCGAGAGGTAATTTGACCGTGAAAAATGTGATAGAGGGGATTGTTTGCCTAATAGGGGTAGAGAGAGGAAAAGATTAGGCATGTTTGATGGAATCAAAGGAGGGAGTGATCATGAAGGACTGAAATATGCAGTCATGCATTGAAAAGAAATTCTAGATGAAAAGTGCTCAATATCTCCCAAAGACCTTTATGTAGAGCATTCTTTGCATGGCATTGAAATCTGCCTTGCAAGAGCAGAAGAGTTTAAAGCCTGAAAGCTTTCAAATGTGATCGAAGATTGATAAGGTATAAGTAGGTTGACGAGGAAAGAAATGGAAGCATTTTAGTAAATATGTTATGAGTGAATGAATGTACCACGCAATGGGACTCCAGGGTACTTCTTTAAGCAAGACCTTAACTATTATTAGTAGTGGCCAATTAGTAAACCGATAGGCTTAGGGGAGTTTGTTGATGGACTTGGCGCAACACACTACTCTACTCCTAAGTCCAAATAAGTATTGCAATAAATATGCTTAGACCCCGAACTATGTATTAAAATAATTAATTTTTCAGATCTCTCTGCCTTCCTTAATTCCATCCAAAATGCCTAGTCTCCGTTTCTTTCTCCACATCTGCCCGGTATTAACCTCCCCATATACGTCTTCAGTATCCCATCCTCTCTGTATCTTTCAAAACCACTTGTCCGCCCTTCATCAAACTTCTACCTACAACCGTCTGTTTTCCTCTACCTTTCATAGAACTTCATTATCTATTTTCCCAGTCCATTTTTTCTCTTCTCCTACACACCCACATGCCAATGAGCTCCGACCTACTCTTTTACTCCTGTTCCAACATCCAAGTTTCCGAACCATTCAAAACGACGTCCCATATTAAGGTTTGCCCGCATTTTCTTAGTATTTTCACTTAAGGTGCCTGTCAATTCACTCTTACTCCTATTTGTAAACACTTTTTTGCCTATCGCTTGTTTTCTAAGGTCCCTGCCACTCCACCCATTTGTTTTCAAAACAATTAGGGATCATATAATGTTGGGAAAATAATTGAGAAGAGTTGTAGTGAGAAACCGAGGAAGGCATATATGTTTATCATGGATAATGTAGGTAATGACTCATATATGGAACTGAGTTAACTAGCTACATGTAGAAGACGATAGAAATAGATTACATTTCAGGCAATTAAAGAGATTGATAACCAAAGAAATAAGTTAGTAGAGGTGCTATATTACTCAAAAGATCATCTCGCGCAGTAATTTTCAGGGTCCAGTTCAAACAATCCTTTGGCTAACTTTGAGTTTTACTAATATTAATAACGGATTAGTTCTTGTAAAACTATGGCACAATGTAATGGCATTCTGAAGATATGCTAAAACACCATCAGGCATCACAAATCAATTTTCAGTTCCAAATACCGCCTAACTCCCTTCACAAAAAGTGTCTCCCAATTCTAAACACAATGTAATATCGACTCCTTTGTTCTTTCAATATTTATGAGTCTTTTGAACCCTCTCTGTTCTCCTCGTACGGGTGTAAAGAAAAGACGGGACCCGATGTTCCTAATTTTCCCCTCGAAAATTAAGCCGTTGGCCCTCGTCCCTCGATCAATCCTCCCCACCATCCGATCTCCCCCGACACCAGCAGCGTGCCTCACCTCCACTCCGATTATTATTCCTTTCACACGCAAAATATTCGATTTCCCTCTTCCCTCGCGTGTTTTTTTTGTTCTCCTGTTATGAAGATTAGTTTTTTTTCTCATTGCCTCCGTCTATCCATTCCGCGATTCCGTTCCCCAACCAACCCCAGTTTCCCCAAACGCACGCAGCCCATCTGATACCCCATCGAGCAACAAACCCACACACACACACACACACACAAAAACTGTTTTAAAAATATATCCTCCCCTCGGGCTTCAAACCAGCCAACCTGGTGGGGGTATTGGCATTCGATTCTTCTTTTTTACATTCCTTCATCCCCCGTTTTTCGCCCCTCGAACTTCAATTTTTTTTTTCCCCACCATCTCTCTCCCCCATCCACAACCCGCCCGAATTTCGATCGATCTATCGTCACTTGTTCCCGTGACCCCTCCCACCCTTTTCCAGCGTTCTCCATGCTAAAAAGGGTTTTTGGGCGGGTAGGGGGCAGGAAAGGAGATAGATGTACGTGTACATGGGTGGAGGGAAGGAGGAAAAAGAAGAGATACGCCTCGATAGAAAGGGAGCGGCAGATGTCCCCGGAGCCTATTCCGCCGGGACAATAGTCGGATGCCGGCGGTTTTAAAATGAGGAGTAAACCGAAATGTAACATGGGATGTGGAGGCTAGGGGTAAAGGAGAGAGAGAAAGACATATGGGACTATGCCCGTAGCATTTTCCGAGCGGTAATGGCCATGCGCCGGGCATCGGGTGGATGACATCCTCTTCCTGCGGCCCGAAATCTGTCGAAGTCGCGGCTGGATAATGTGATCGCTGGGACATTGGAGCGTTATTAAAAACATTAAGAATATACATGTATTAATAATACTCTACCGGTTTTGATGAATGAGACACCCTACCACTGTAGCCTACCATGTTCCTCCTATTACATTCGAACAACCTGAATCACAAGAAGTTATTTTTTCAGGTAAATCAACTTTCTGCCTCCATTCTTTCACTCTAGTACACCTAACCATTTCTTCACTCCCTTCCTTAACGAGCACACCCACTTTTACATCACAGTCTTCAGCTAATTGTCACCGAAGCTGCGCCCAGACTCGTCATTTAGGCACCTTAATCGCTCGATTTAGGGTAAACGCCATCTTGAAGGGTGTCTAAACTCGTTAGGCAGCGAGAGGGCGCAAATTTAGTCACCTTTTTCGGCCTCCGGATTTAGGACACATGAAGTGTATTTTAAATACGCCTTTGAGAATTACCTTATAGTTAAATCTCATATAATAAGTTTAAAAAATTTAAATTATTGAAATATAATGCTATCTGGCCTAATAATTAAAGCAAACCATAAAAAACGGATAATCTAGAGAATTAAATATAGTCCGATAAGGGAAAATTAATACAAAACTAGTACCGAAATCTCCCAAGTTACTAAATGAAATAAAAAATGGAAAAATTTAATATGGGACTGCCGAATCAATTGTAAAGTGAACTCAGAACTACAGAAAACCCATCACCAGTTTTGCAACTACACAAAAATGTTTGCACAAGATATCTCAAGTATCAAAGTATTTATATTCCGTCGTCACCCTTTTAGTCCTTATTCTTAGCTACATAGATGACAGTACTACGGCGTAGGGTGTCTAAACTCCAGCTTCCTTTTCATTAGGTGCCTAACAATTAGGCACCTAAAAGCATGCTTCCTAATACCTAAAGATTCTGAACGTAGTATAACTCAATATACACCTGCTTGATAGGGTGACCAGATATAATAGGTACGATATTTTGTAACTTGGTATCATAGATAGATTTTCGAGCATTCATAATTGGGATTTGGGATAATCGTACAATGAAATATAAAGAATGAATAACTATAATAACATTATATACTTCTGAACGTTACGCCTTGAGACTTGCTATGCTATTAGTGACACGTTGGTTACCTTTGGCCACCACACTTCAAATAAAAACTTATTCAATTAGCTTAGGACAATTTGAAAGAATTTTATTTCTGAAACAAGTAAAATAGTGAGGGAGTATATTTTGTCCCCGTTTTTCTATTGTCCACCCTATCTTGCATCAAATTTTTCTGTTTTTTTTAATTTATTCCATGTTCTCCATTTCTTCTTTATTCTCCATTCCCCTAGGTTGTATTCCCCAGGGTATATCTTTCATTTTGGTCATTTTGATTTTTCAACCCTCCTCCTCACCCAATTCTCAAAAGATATCAATCTTCTCTTATCACCTTTGCCTTAAAGACCACACTTCTTAGCCAAATTCATAATACGCTCAAAATGAACGTTTTCACTAGTCCTTCTTTACATTTTCCATTAGGTCCAATTCATGCACTCCTACCTCTTTGTGAATAGTTCGTTACTTAAAGCAAATCTTTGTTTATTCACCATTCTACCTTTTCCACCTTCTTTTAATGCACTTTAAGGTAGGGTATTTGTTATGCAGTCCTGGTTTATGACTTTAGCATTTGATGTTTATTTTATACTTTCTCTTTTTCCATGAACTATCCCATAATGAAGAAAATTCTTTGAAAATCGTCATATGCATTAATTTTAGCAATTAACATTCTTCCACTACTTAAAATTCTATAATTAAAAAATATATTTCAATTCCATTTGTACAGATTTAAAAATATTTTTATGCAACTCGAAGTTGACGAGGAAGTCCTTACAACATTTTATATTTAAAATATGTTTCTTATGGCTCAATTGACCAACTAGTTCAATTAAGGAGAAATTAGACGTAAAAAAATTATGAATATCATTCGACGAAAAAAAAGAATAACTTTATGTCGGAAACAATGAATGCAGAACGTTCTTAAAACTTACATGTTGACCCAATGTAAAATACTTTCCTTAAAGATTAGCGATAGCCATTATGCATTCAGTAGAAATAACTTTTTCCCATAAGGACGTTCTGGACTGAATGTTGACATGTAGTAAGTGATTCCCCGCTGAATGAATTAAATCAGAGGTATGATTGAATCGAGAGCGAGATTGGATTGATATAGTAATAATATAACACGCACGTTTAATTGTGCAAAGAAGCATTTTGCTGGTTTTAAGACAAAAAAATTTCTCTATATCAGGTTCGGTTAGGGAACTTTTTTGTGTCATTAAAAAATCCCTAACAGTACGTATTTTGCCTTGGCGGAGAATTATGGCATTATATAAAAAGGCCATGAAACAAATATTTCTCTGATTAATCACCTCACTGATTAATCATGAATCCCATTAACAATATTGTTGATACGTAATTTTCAAGATGTTTGAATGAGTCGATGATATATACGCATAGCTAAATAGTGAAAGGTTTGTATAGCAATTACAGAAACATTAATGTTGCCACATTTTCATCAAATTTTCGTTAAGTTTACTTAACGTTCGCAGAATTCATTCAAATATTCATTTTCTACCGATTTTCAAATCTTGACTCCATAGAATGCGAAAAACTAATCCCGATCTAAGAATAAATTATTATTAGGTATTCTTTACATTTTTCTCCTGAGAGATGATATTAACTTTCATTTACTGCGAGTAATTAAAGATATCATCTCTTTACTTAATAACTCGGGATTTTTTTATGAAATATTATAGGTTACCGAACAACCCCCAAGTACACATTAAGTTTTGGTGAATGAGATAACTGCATTTAGTCCATAAATTCAGCTTTGTCATTCTTCTTGAAAATACCGGATATTTTGCATTACGTGTTTCGTAAGCATTTGGTGAAATGATCTAAAGACGTACATTCTGACTCATTGCACGCAATATGAATGAGTTAGATCGTTAAAATTACTCATACTTGTACGTATCCTCCTCTCGCAAAAATGCCGAAAAATTGTTTTAATGGGCGTGATTCCTGTTATTTGCAAAAGTAACTAGGAATCTAGCAAAATGTGATAATTTGATCTGACCGATATTGAAACCCAAATCCCTCCATTTTCGCCCTTGTGCTTCTTATTTTTAAAAATTTCATCCTTATTTCGATGTAAAACATTTTATCGTTTTTTTTATGGTGCCGAATATATTTCGAGGAAAGCGAGGAAGAGGGAAAGGGGAGGATCGTTGTCGTTGAGTTGAACATACATAGATAACGGTTCCAAACGACCACCTACCCACTTATATTGGACAACTATTGAATCGTTCTTCGGCTAGTTTGTGCCATGTTTGTCTGAATTCGATTGAATGTGGGGTTTTACTCCGTCCCACCCGTGAAGGTGTAGGTAGGCATCGTTATGGTAAACTTGAACGCGTCTCCCTTTGGTTCTCATTCCGACGCGCAGGGAAATCGATTTATTTTTTTCTTTGATAGGCGGAGGGGACAGGGAAATTTTGTGACCGAGAGGGGAGAGTTTAGGGTTTGGTTGGGTGAGGCCGAAGGGAATCGAATTTGAAAAATAAATAAATGAAAAAGGTTATAGGGTTTGGGCGTCAGGTTGGGGGGGAGGTGTGTGGGGTTTCCTTTACGGCAAAAAAAAAGTTTTTTTCGTCCTCCCCGTTCCATACCCTCCATTCCCTCTCGCCCCCCCCCCCCACCAACCCACCCCCTGTTCTGTTATCCCTGTTATGCCTTTCAATCCCCACGGCGTATCTTTCCCCCCCGAGTCGCCCGTCTAGATGGTGTCGATGGCCGATTCAACCGCCGCCTTTCCGATACGGTCCTCGTTCACACTCAGCGGATGCGTGCGGTGGAAAGGGTTGCGTGAATATAAATATATATCTATTTTTTTTCCCTTCCTCCTTTTTTTCTCCCGATTCGGTTTTTTTTAATATTGTTCCCTTTTTATCTCTCACTCCCTCCCTCTCCCATTTCGTCCCAGAACTGATCTGAATGACGTCCGTCGCGCAGGTGGGTGGTTATTGAGATGCATTCGCCAAAAGGTAGTGGATATCGCATATCGGTGCAGGCTATAGGGAGCTGTGAGTAGACCTCCCTCTTCTAGGGACAGGTGACCACGCCAAGGAAGGTGTTCAGACACGCCTTTCGGGAGGTGTTCCGCTGCGACAATTCTTGACTCTCGCATAGCCGGACCCCGGTTGATCGCGTAAACCCTCGAGGTCGCCCATGAATCTATAATTCGATCCTAAATGGTGATTCCGTTTTCCGAAAAGAGAAGCGAGGTCTCACCTGCCTGAAGCGGGTGTTCCTGCCGAATCCTTTCCACTTCTTTCCAAGGAGGAACAACAATCACAAAAAAAAATATGGTTGAGTATTTTACCAGCCGCGCGTCCTCGGAGACTCATTCACTCACACTCGGAGAGTGCATTCAGAAGATGAATTGCGTGCTCGAGTCAAAATTTTTATCAACGGATTTCGTAAAAAAGACGTTTCCATTCGTCTACGAATTCGACCTTCGCAGTACCAGCGAGTGAAAAAATTACGACATTACGCTAGCTATTTCAGAATTGTTTTCTCAAAATATACTTTTTGGAGGCCGTAACTTTGTCATCTCACGCCTCTAAGTAACGAGGAGCACGAGATATACAGAATATTCAAAATCGACGTCACTATTTAAATGAAGACCGTGATTTTTACTCAGGTTCTAAAAGAGTCAGCTGTACGTATATGAGGTGCCTAAAGTTTGTAGGCCAGGTAAGGTAAAGGCTACCCAATTTTTTCTAGGGGCTGTTCAAATACGCGAATCGTCCCTATAGATACAAGATATAGATTGGTTAATCGTATATCGTACAGAGCTTACATACGTGCTACGTTGCTAGAGTTAGAAGCGTTTTTAATACGCAAAACGGAGTCGTTTAGTGCACAAGAACAATGTGTAACCATCCGTTTACTCCACTTGCGTGGTTTTAAACCCGACCAAATTCATCATAAATTGTGTGAGACATGCAGTGGTAGCGTTATAGATGTGAAAAATATACGAGGGTGCGACAGTTCCAAGAAGACCGATCATCGTGTGACAACCATCCGAAGCAACCTCGCACCATCAGCAATTTTTCAGTGAGTCAAAGGGACCCTTATAGAGGCACTCTCGGCGGCTATGAAACCAATGCTGTCGACATTATGAAAGAGTTTAAGTGCACAGAGGGATTCCACTGAGAGGTAGCAGAAGTTTCAACATTTTGATATAGTTGGTTTTACAGACAAAAATGAGAAGACTTCAAAACTTGAGGACGTTTCTTATTTGATTAAAAAATACGAATAGTTTTGATGTGCTAATATCTACCTATTTGCAGCAAGCCTTTAAATATGATTTCTTTTTCATATCCCATACTCTTTCCTTAGCTCCATACGCTAACGTTTTTATGGCCTTTTGCCGATAATTGGCCATCAGATTTCGTTTTTCTTCCCTTCCATGCTAGGCTTTATTACGATCTTCCGCGAACGATTAGTATCAGTATGTATCTAAAACGGCTGTTCGCTGTTTTTTTTCTGTTTCTTCCATGCAAATTCTTTTATCGTATTTCTTTGGGGTTTTTTTCACTAACCACTCCATTTATTAATTATGTGAATGAATTGTTGGCATTACTGAAATAAAAATATATACACCGCTTTAACCGTGGATTATTGGGAACAAGATCGCTCAGAATTGATGTTCCACAACGAACGGCAGGCCAAGAATAGAAGCTAAGCTCTTGAAACAGTGGTAGTTGACGGGAACTTTGAACAGTATAGAACGGAGTTCTTCGAAGGACTCAGGTAATTTTCTGGGTAGATTTATATGTTTAATAATCACGTCTGATTATATAAATGTCTAAAATTTGCAAAACTATGCTTTATTATGGACGATTTGGACTATGATGCTCATTGGTGCTTTAAAGCACTTGGCGGTATCACTCTTATCTCTAACGTATCATGTAGAGCACGCATTAGAAAAATCTCCGAGTCCCATTAAATCAAATTGGGATCATTATACAGACCATGGGAAAATATAATGAGAAAATAAATGATAGGTGTTCTTTAGTTATTTTAAACCCGCGTTTGGCATTTTCGGAAAATATTTGGGAACACACTCAGTAAATGGGATATTGTAAGGGAGGAAGTATAAGATTTGGCCAGTGTAAATTGTACGTAGTTATTCTATTTTAGTTTCTGAACTAGCTAAGGTTCTTAACGTCCCATCTTACCTTGGAAAAATATCCTTAGATAGGCGCATAATCGGAGCTAAAGGTAAAATTCTAACTCTTGATCTTTGAGAAAAGGCAAGTACGTAATTAAAATCGGAGAATCTAGAAGCGAAATTATTTCGCCATTGAAAAAACATTAAGTAAATTAGAATGCCAAGATACCTGTCGTAAAAGTGTGATTTTATTATGACTTTGAGTTCATGATGTTAGTGTTGAAATCATCACAGCATTAATCATGAGTTCTCAATCCAAGAATTTTTTTTTGTAGCTTGAAGTTCTTCAAGCCCCCTTTCGATCCCGTCATTCCCTAATACTTTTGTATGCTAACGTCTTCCATCATTCTCTTCTAATAATTCATTCTTGGTCTTTCCTTGTGATTTTTTCTCCTATGATTCCTTCAGTTTCTTTGGTAAACTATTATTTCTCGGAATGCTTCCAATTAGTGTCCTTTTGTCCTTTTAACTGTTTCCCGTATGTCTCTCTCTTCACTCACTTGTCGAAGTATCTCATACATCGTGATTCGGTTGCTTCATTTTACTTTCATAATACATCTATGACTCAACGTGTTCAATATGAGCCAAATGTTATTTTTTACGTTCTGTCACGTCAGAAGGGATTGACGCATACAAATATCAAGAGGATTTTAACTAAGATCAAAGACAGAGGATTTTTCGAAAATGAATGCAGTCCCTTGTCAACAGAACCTTGAAAAAAAATTCCAGCCCATGGGAAATTTCCTCCACCTATCAGAAAATGAAAATTCATCCCATGAGCCACTCCTTCCCATACCCGTGGGAGTCTCCGGTTTTGGATATGAAAAGTCAAATTCTGCTCCAAACAGACGAAGTAAATAAAAAAAAACTAAAACGCTATATGGTTGAATTATCCGTGAAAGGCGAAATATTCTGTTGAACTAATTTCTTCGATTTTCATAGATTGACGACGGTTCTCGCGATTCGAAAATTAGTTTTAGCATGACTAATTGTTTTAATATATACATTGCTAACATTTTTGATACACTTTTACTTGAAATTAGAACGTTACTAACAGTTTCCTTCAATCTGTGTCGAAGTGTATAGTAAATGGCGGTGCCTTACACACAGCATTATTACCGATACATATATTTACCACCACTTCCGAGTTATCACAATTAAATTATTCAGTGATTACGAAATGGTTATCCAAGCTGGTACTTATCAAAAAAATCTTCAACAATTGATATATTCGCATATACGTGGTGATTTACTTATTTATTGATCGATTCTTCATAATTGGTCAAAGTTTTTACCTAAACCTTACATGTATTAAATTCTAAAATACTTTTATTGTTTGATGGCTAAAGTTTAATTTGTCTCTCAAATTTTGTGCGATAAAAAATCTCATATTCTCTTCAGCCCTCATCTACTCAATGACACGTGAAGGTTCTGGATAAGATTTATTATTTTAGCTATCATTTTAATATTTGGATGATGGCTATTTAATATTATAATATAAACTAGTCAATATTTTGCTGATGAGGTTTGGTGCTTGACATCTTGCAGTTACTCATTAATGTGATTGGCTCCTTATATCTTGTTTCAGAGATTCTGTTTGAAATAATTAAGAGTCTACGATTCATTTCTTGTAAAAAAATATAACAATAAGTTTTTAAAATAATTGTCGGTCCTAATAATTGTTTTTGAATGTCTTGATACTCGATCTGATGTTCTTGTCTGATTAGTTATGAAATCAATTCCGTGAATATTTATTATTCGTGATATGTTACCAAGGATATAATTTAAGAAATTAAATTCATTTTATTTTTTAAAAATTCGTTTCTCCGTAGGAGGCCAGCCGGGATTTTTTTTCACATTAAAGAACCAATCTACGGCTTAAAGAGCGTATTTACACTAGCTTTCAGAAAAAGTGAAAACACTCAAGTGATGGGAGTACACTTGCTAAGTTCGCCTTAGCGGAAAACGCTGAAAAATCCCACATAATTTTCTCTCGACTCCAATTTAATTAATTGGGACTAGAAAAGTAAAGTGCGCGAAGATTTTTCTCCCTTGGTTAAAAAAAATTTGCCCTTATATGCACTTATAAACACGTGATTGTCCAACTGCATCATATTCTACGAGACGACAAGAGGGTGTGAGGGTGAATACATATGAATACAAGCCATTTTTATTCATATTGGTTGAGTGTACAACTTGCATAATAGGAATAGCAGTTTAAAATGAGAACAATGAATTATTGTTTCATTAAACATTTGCACTGACTCTTCTTCACCTCTGTTTCGCGCGAAATAAATGTTTAACAAATGCTCTTCTTCTTGAGATTTCCAATGTCTTTTGTCCTGAGACAACCATCATCAATGACTTTCTCTGTCCACTTCATTTCTCTAAAACAATTTACTTTTTCTTTTACAACCAAAAGGTAGCGATGAAGTTTTATCGGTCATTCGTATTTAGTATTTACAATTTTATTTACTTCCAGGTTCATTTCTATGTCTATCTTTTCAAACTTTTCTTGAACGAATCGTGACTGAGATTTTTTGTAGCGCTTAAAGTACTTGTATTTTAACGGACATTGAAATAATTTTATAGTCAGATTTAGAGACATAGACAATTGGTCAATACATGAACGACTCTTCTCTTCGAAAAATTTTAAAGCATTTCAGGATCAGATTATTTCAAAGCAACCATTAAAAATGTCATCACTTCATCAGTTTTAACTTAGTCTCATTATAATTATATTTCATAAACTAGTTTTATTGCATCAGTCTAGCAGAATAGGATAGGTTTTTGATGGACCCAGGCATTACAAACTAGAGAACTCTCAGACCAAAATTGGCAAGATTTAAAAACAGCTAAAATCATAAACTACACATTGTAATAACTCATTATTACTGTTAAATCTATCAATTATTTTTCAAAAGCTTATTGAACATACTTGTGTCATATTGTTATTGGCTGTTATGGTGATGATATGAATGGAAAGCAAAAAAGCCAGTTGCTCATATTTTGGCCTTTGTGATCTCACCTTGACATTCTGTTATTTTTTTATTTCCAATCACATTTTCCTGCCGTCGGCGAGTACAGAAGGCTTTCTCTGGAGTCCTATGGCCCTCACCAGAGTGTCCGCAATATAGGCATGCGCTGCAACATTTATTGAGGCACAAAAAAAACCAGACGGGAACAAACGATCTCAATTTCGCCCTCCGAAATGAAGCCATCCTCACGGCCGTCCGTCCGTCTGCCAGCCATGGTCCCCAACATCCCCTATTCCACCCTCCTCTAACCCCCTTTTAAATCCCCAACCCCTCCCCCCTCCCTAGGAAAGACCCCTCCCTCCCACCCCACGCCTTCATCTCATACTCACTCCTTTTGTGCCACCCTCTGTCCTCCATCTTCTGTGCTCTTTGTGCGCGCGTGTGATTGTATGTGTGTGTGTGTGCTGGGTGGCTGGGGAGGCTTTCAGTCCGCATCTGCATGTGAAAGGAAAGGGTAAGGCGAGGGGAGGGAGCGTGGGGGAGGGGAAGGGGACAGATGGGTTGGGCGCGGTGAACGCGGAGACGGGTAAGGTGGGGTGGGAGGGATGGCGGGTGGGGAAGGGGGTGAGAGAGAGAGAGAAAGAAGAGAAGGTTCGGGGAGAGAGAGAGTATTATCGCTCAATGGAGTTGGATATAGGGCGACGGGAAGGATTTTCCCTTGGGAGTAGGCGGAGGCAAAGAAGGAAGAAGGGTAGAGAGAAGGCGAAAGGGGGACGGCTTCAGGAGGGAGCTAGAGAGAGAAAGAGGGAGAGAGGAAGCAGATAAAGAGGGAAAAGCGAATTTTATCTCAATTGAAAGTCGTGGATTGTGTGTATATTCCGAGGCGTGTGTTGGTGCGTTATTCACATTATGTATGCTGTATAGGAAACTTCTCAAAAGGGGAGAATGGCGGGGGGAGGGTGGGTGGGTCGGGGAAGGATACAGAAGGGGGGAGAGACTAGGGAGTGGAGGAGAGTACGAGGGTAAGGGGGAGGGAGGGGCGAGGAGGTAGGTGAAGGAACAAGGGGGGATAATGAGAGTGGAAGAAAGGAGAAGGGGTTTTTTTGTGGGGGGTGGGTGGGAGGAGGAGTTAAGGAAGGATTTGCGGGAGAGGGGCTGCTCAAATGGGGACGGGGGGAGGTCTGGTTTGTTGGCGCGTAGGCTGATGGGTCGTTTTTCTATCACCAACAATCCCGCGGCTGTCTACCCAACCCTCCCACGCGTCTCGCTCGTTTATGCTAATTAGTTCTCATCGAAAGGGGATCGATATAGGTGTTGAACAATGCCGAGACAATTATGTACGGTAGTTTGTTTTGAAAAAAAAATGCCATAAGCCTCCGGCAGACGTTCTGCCATCCTAATAAATAGCATTCTATTTTTCGCACGCGTCAGTGACTTACAATGCGATTCCACTGTCGGGAATGAATGTGTGGAAACAGAATCAAACCGAGTTTTTGATCTACGGTCACAATTAATCACTAATGTTCCCACGAGCAAAGAAGTCCCCAACAAAATTGTTAGGTTTTTTACTTCTAAAACGTGCTTTGATCACCGTAAATTATATTTCAAAAGGAGAAAGTTTGATGAATTATTTTGATTAAATTCAATGCCATTTTACGTAATTGACTGTTTTCTGACATCCTACCATGTTCAGTACCTTAGGATTTACTTTTAAGTATATCCCTTTTATATCAAACCTCGCTATTCTTTCCGTCTTCCAGCGCATTTTTCTTCAGCGTGAATTTTCAATAAAAATAAATGTAAAAAAATTAAACATTTTTTGCGAACATTGTATTTCCTCGCTAAAATTATATCAGACAAATGCCTGCGGAGACATTGAGTTGAAATGAATCGCATTTCATATACCCCAGGAGAGATGTACGTGAAATTATCATTTTAGCCTTGTAAGCCGAATAATGAAAATAAAATTGATCGACATTACAAATGAAGAAGTATTTATATAAAACGGCGAAGGGAGAAGTACCTGGAGGATGTCTCACAAGAATAAGAAGAAAACTAGCTGAAATCACATCCTGAGGTACGACAACTTACTATGAATCATAGCTGAAGTAAACACGGAGAGGAAGAATTGCAGAGGGTGGCCAATGATTAACTATGAAACGCAAGTAATGGAAACTGTCAGTAGGTACAAGGAGCTATGAGGAAATGAAGAGATGATAGGAAGAAGGATGGTGTGGAGAACTTTTACATCCAATTCTTGGATTCATAATTTGTGATGATGAAGAAGCCCACCCACCATAGGACGTCGTTTTAAAAAAATATTTATACAGTTTTCACTGTTAAAAATAAATTTAACCATCTCAAAAGGATTTTACATAGCCTAATATTATATACAATCTCTAGATTTGAATTATTTCAATTTTAATTTCAGACCATTCTTCTCATACATAATTGCAATGTTTTTCCTCAGTGTAAAAATAAAAATCTGCATCGTAGAAAAGAACGCGAAAAGTGAAGAACCTTTTTTATGCACCTTATGTTTTTTATGGTTTTCGAAGTGAGAGATTCTTGGATCAAACCACTAGGACAAATTTTCCGGGCTTATTTCCATATCTCTTGTAGCCGTATTTTAATACTAGGAGATATGGCCTGTACTAACAAAGACTTACTTGTAAATTTGTTTTTCCCTGTGTGTTCTTGTTTCTCCTTCGTCTAGCCATGGAACTGGTTGTGCAACACTGAATGACTGCTTTCAATAACTTTTTTTCAAAATATATATGTGTGTATGTATATAAATATACACACAAACACACATATTGTGGATCGTGATAGTCCAGGGGTAGAGCGTTGGGTTACTGACCGTTGGGCCCCGGTTCGATTCCCGGCCACCCTCAGCTTCACCCAAGCTATGTGAGTTTTTAGGTACGAGATCTCCCTGGGAAACCATAAACGGCACAGGGAAAGGAACTGGCCTCCCTGAACTGATGTGTGAATTTCACACGCTGTTGGGGTTAGAACTGGGTGAAGTCTACCGCCAATTCTCAAACTGACCTTCGAGTTGATTACCGTGTTCATGGTTTATATATATTTATTTATATATAAACCATATATATATATATATATATATATACTACCCTGATGTGTGAATATTCACACGCCGTCGGGCTTGGTACATGGGTGAGCTCTACCATTACCTACTAAACCGACCTTCGGGTTGATTACTGTGTTTATATATATATAATCTTGAAAATGATGCTCTCCGGCGACGCGCAAACACACAAACACTAAGATAATAAATATTACACACACAGAAACATAAAAGAAGGACACTTACAGTAGATATTTACATTTCGACGGCACGGCCGTCGTCATCAGATATATATATATATATATATATATATATATATATATATATATATATATATATATATATATATATCTGATGACGACATATATATATATATATATATATATATATGCTTTCTTCGAAGTAACACGGAAGTGTTAAATAAATGTTGATGTCAAAGTTTAATGTATATATATAGATTTATCGTCAGTCGATAAAGTCTCATTCATTTTTAGAAAAAAGCACCAATAAGTAAAGATATAAGTAATTAACAATTTATTAATTATAGTAAGAAACACTAAAATTCATCTTAAAATGTAAAATAATGAGTACGTAGAAGGTGTCACCAAAATGTGAAAAACAAATAGAATACTAAGTGCTTGATGGAGAAAAATAGGATTTATTCTTGTTTTCTCTTTACTTTTTAAACCAAGACATTTCATGAGCTTGATTTTGAAATTGGTTAAAAACTTTCTCAGCTCCACGTCTTCATTAGTGTGTTCTCCTTATTTTCCAGTGAGTGTTATAGTGAAGGCTCATTAGATTTCTTGGCTGAAACGAACATCCTGGTGTTGCATGCTGGATGGTGGTGGTGACTGAAGTCTTCGGATTCCTGGACACGTCCGAATTCTCCCAGGCAGCAGCGACTACGCTTGATGGAGACGAGGTAACCATGTCCTATGAAATGCTTTTCAAAATTTTATTGACCACAGGAATTACAGTAATCAGAAGGAAGCTAAGAGGTTCTGAAATTTGAAAGTATTTCGTCCTTCGTGTTCATCTGTGTCCCTAATTATTGAGGACATTCTTACAAGGCAGGAATGGTATAAAAGCAATCGTGACGTTTGAAATCTGTTATAAATTAAGTTTTCACGAAAACTTTAGTAGATATAAAAAGAGTGAATTAATCTATTGGAATGAATCCATTGGAATAAAATGAAAAAATGTAGATGCGGAAAATGACGGCTAAAAAGTTTTGATAATATTAATATTTTCGTTATATCTCATTGCAAAGGTGTTCCAATTGACTCGAGACTGAAGTCATTCGTCGTGCTTTGTTTTGGAGCTAGGAAAATTCTATGTGCTCGTCATATCGTTCCACTTCAGTCATGTCTAGCTCCCATCACTAATATCTTGATGAATTATTATTGATTACCTTGATAAATTTTTACCAGAGAAATTACACTAAGGGAAATCTAAAAATTGTCCAAATATACCTGCTGAGGCTACGGTGGTTGGGGACATCGGGAATTCGCTTTTGTTACCAACATTTCTGTCGTGAGAACGCAAAGCAATATATAAGTAGAAGGAAACTACGGAGAAACAGTTGACTCAACAAAGAACTTAAAGGGAATCATGATTATTTTGAATTAGAAAATGTATGGGAAACAAATTAAATAGCTAGCATTTCTCTTGGTTTTATTTTTTCCTCCAATTCGTACCGTATCATGCATTCAACGGAGTAGTCTCTATTTTTAATGCGAACCTTTTAGGGTCAAATACAGTTTTATTATTGCATATTCATTTCTGGTTATAAACCTGAACGATACAGAGAATATATGTGCAAAACTGTATGCAAATCCCGCTTGTTTCCCCAATTTCGTTGATCAATTTTTTTAAATGGACTAGAATGATCGGAGTGGTAGTAACTTGTGCGTCACAAAACCAATGAGCGACGTGTTTTATGGGAGGACGTTGATAGTTGGAACACCGTTTGGTCATAAAAGGAAATCCTAGCATGGTAAAATGTTTGTAATGGAAAGGGGGCATTGGCATCGCTTTATTGTGACACACCATGGATTCATTCATTTTCTGTTCATATTCTACCCGTTTTCTGTTCATATTCTACCCGTTTTCTGTTCATTCATTTCATATTCTGCCCGTACCTATTGTTAAGTACAGTGAAAAAAAGTCTCCGATTTGCCTATAAATGCATCCACGGTTGCGATAGCGGCATTATTTCGATGTTTTCGACGACCGTGGACTCCGATCCACACCATCCCCCTCCTCCTTCCGGCACCGCCCGGTGAGTGCCTCCCGCCGGCCCTTGCTTCGGAACCCCGCAGACCGCGTCACGGTGTTGGGCAACTCACGCAACCGGCCGTGGAAGAAAGATGGCACACCTCCGACATGGAGATGCACATCCCTTCCGACTCCCTTTGTGCCCTCAGAGGCGTGGCCTTCCGCAATGATTTCGTGCGGCCTCGTGGTATCTCTTCCCTGGGTCCCCCCTATGAACACAAAGTGTGCATTGCGTACACGTATGCGCATTTGTTATGGGTCCCCGGTGGTGCTCTTCCGCGGCCACGCCCCTGGGTGACGCGGAAGGCGCGGCGGGGTGTCCAGAAAGGATTAGGATACAAAACTCCCACCCCATGGTCTGCTGCAAGGGCTTGCCTTTCCCACTAATATTGCGTGTTCTTTTCCACGCACTCGAAGTGTCGCCAAGACTCAGGAGGCCGTTAGCATTCGTTAGATGCATGTCGTGAGGCGCTTTTTACAGCTGGAAATGAAGGAAAATGAAGGAATTTCCGTGAGATATTGTCTTCAAAAAAGCATTACCAGAACAAAAGTAAAAATATCTTATTTCATTGACGTAACAGTGCGGGATTGACTTGTGACGTTGCATATCGTTGAGAAATGAGGTTCATGGTGTGAATAACAGGATTGAATTTACCAGTATAAATTTAGAACAACCCAAAAATATCTAAGAAACCAACCAGAATTTTATGGATATGGTTAACATGCATCAGCTGAAATAAAATATATTCACAATGGATACATGTTTAAATGTTGAGATTCAGTTAAATCCTCATTCACATCTTTCCCTGATACACATCCGCGAGGACGTGTGGAACTAGATTTATAGTCGCCGTTGGAATAATTGGATATTTGAGGTTAAATGCTTGAGGAAGTTCAACTTGCCGTGAGTTTTGTATCTTACTATTGTGGTCCAGAAAAATAAGAATAAAATATGGTTCCTCATAGCAATCTATTTGGTAGTCAATTTCTTTTAGCATCACCATGCCCTAAAATGTTTCCTTAAACTTTTTTCTTTTCAGTAATTCCTACCAGTTCAGTTACTGTATCATACTACAAATTTAATTATTCGATACGATGTACTTATTGGTCTAGAGAGAGAAAGAGAGAGTGTTACGCATAAGGAATGAACTCACAGAAGAAAGTCGTAACTCATGATAAAGTTATCACGTCACAACTACCTAAAGTGAAATCGCTGAATGAGGAGGAAATGAAAGGTTATTTGTGCGCTTCTAGCCAAGTTTCGTACGCATGAAAATGTTATGAGTGCAGCTGTTTTAGTGTAATACACCTGTGCGCGTTCTTTAAATCATTCAAAAGCAAAAAAACAGCTGTAAGTGGCGATGCTTAAGCGTGTGCGTAATACTTTGAATCTTGGGCATAATTGGTTGTTTAAATACTAACCAATTATTAAAACAAACCACAGTTATCAACACGAAGGTCTGATAGGTGAGTGTAGACCTCACGTAGAACCAAGTCCAACGACGAATGAAATTCACACATAGGGTAATAAGAGTGGCCAATTCCTTTCCCTGCTCCGCCTATGGTTTCCCCGGAAGATTTTGTAGCCGAAAAATTAAAAACTTTGGTGAATTTGAAAGTGCCAAGAGGCGTGCCCGGGAAACCAACCAATTATTGGTTTCCAGATAAACATGCGTAGGCAACATCCATGACCCCGAGACTTCAAACATTCAATTCATATTTAATTAACACGGAGCGAATTATTTTTATTGAAATAAACTGTTTTTTCCTATGATTTATTGACTAATTATAGATTTTCTTCAGATCATATTTTCCGCGTTTTATCAACCGCTCATTTCTGCGTGTTTCCTTTTGGAACTGTTACCGTGTAATTATAAACAATTTGTTGTAAAATTTTGCAAGAGAAGTTCAATTCTTCATTACGAGCCGTATAAGGTTTTTGCTATGAGTGCTCTATTGACTAATAAGCATATTGCAAGTAAAGGATCTTTCGAGTTCAATAAATCTGCAATCATGCTGAATCCTTATGATATTCGAACTTTTCACTTCCTATTAGAAAATAAGGTCGCAATGTATACATATCAAGATGGGCCGGAACAACTGCGATCGCTGGAATGAACTGAAATGCGGGCAGGGTGTGCGGAAGCAGTGTGGACGTGAGGGGAGTGAGAATGGCGAAGGGGAGAGGGTAGAGAGGGAGGGAAGATGGAGGCCGCATATAGCTGTCGTTTAAAGACAACCACTTTTGCGGCGGGGTTCCATGTCTATGGGGGTGGAAAGTGAGTTAGGGACATTACGAGGAAAGGGGGTGGAAAGGAATGGAGAAGGGGTGGCTTGGTTTGGCCATGGCGGTCCCCTCCCCCGAGAAAAAAAAGTTAGAAAACGGGGGCGTGTCGGGAACGGGGTGAATTCGGGGGATTTTTTTCGCAGCGAAACTGCCTCGGGGGATGGTGGAGAAAAGAGTGTCGGAAAACCTAAAGAAAGAGAGAGACAGTGAGAGTTAAAGTGATGGGAGAATGTATTTTCAAAGGGGGTGTGGGGATGGTTCAGCGAGCGTGATGTGATGCGTGTGGGGGATGAGGGGCGTTAGATTCATGGGTGTGGGTGAGTTGGGGCGGGAGAGAGGGCGAAGGGGTCGGGATACATGGGTTGGCGGGGGATGGGGTGCCTCGCAATAGACGTCCGAGTGCATTCGCCGCACCGAGATAGACGCGCGGGCCGTCACGAGTCGACCCAGTACTCAATTCACCGCCGACATTAGGGTTTCATTCGCGTGTCGACGCCGTTGTTAAAGGGTCGTCGACGGAGGGTTGGTTAGGACGTGCGACACTCCTCTTTTGCCCCCTCCCTCGCTCTCCTGAGAGGGGTGAAGCCCTTGTTTCTGATGTGGTTGCCGTGGTAAGGGGGTCGGGGTTAGTTGATGTCGTTGTCGTTCGGGGATTGACTGCTTGATGCGAATGCAGGGACGAGAGAAGGCAGAGGGTGAATTTATTCCGCTCCGTCAACCGAAATCCTCCAAGATTATTTAACCATAGGGTTTCAGAATAGTCGGTTAATCAACGATATATCATGCTTCTGACATAATTGAAACGCATAGTTTTTGCTGAGTCAATTTAAAGAGAATTCCACAAGAATCGGTGCAATTAATTGTTATGATAAAGATGTCAAAATACAAATGGGCACTGAATTTGTGATTGGAATAAATGAACTTATATTAATGGTAACAGCAAATGCCTGTAAGGAGATAAAAAGAAACTAAATTGTATTTGCACTTAGTCAATGATAGGCAAATACTAAATTAGCACAATTTACGGCAATGATTTGAATGGTGGCTAGATAATTGAGGGACAAAATTAAACGAAGCCTGTTGTATTGTTTGTATTTTCCATCACTTGAATGGAAAATTTCTTCATTAGTTATTGACAGTTTGTAAACATTTGCCTTGAGTTGTGCATTAGTGTCACACCCTGCCACACATCCTAGTGACTTCAGGGGTCTCATGTAGATGTGGATGCAAATCAGGACAACTCTGATGTCCCGCAAGGATCACTCAGTCCTTTACCTCTACAACCCTTATCCCTCCCTCCACTTCCGGAAATGAGGGAATGAGAGGTAACTCCAGGGGTTAAGGGACGAGGGGAGGTGGACGGGCGGAGGTGGAGGTGGGAAGGCGAGATGGAGGGGGGAGGCGTGTAGGGGGGGGGGGCGCCGGCAGGTGCGATGGCGGCTACCGCGACGGTTGGGAGTGATTTATTGGTGGAACGCGCGGGCTTTGCTGGATGCGAGAGGCGTGACGTCACGCGAGCGCGCCGTCGCCCGGGGAACACCGGCTTCGGGAAGGGGGTGATGCTCGTGTGCGCGCGTTTGTGTGCGTGGGTATGAGTGAGTGTTCGGGCGCCGCAATCGGTGGGCGGGTGTGTTGGAGGCTGGAGTAGAAAGGGGGGGGTCATTGTATCCACTACCGCGGCGGTGTCCGACGACGGGACAATGGATGCCACACTTGCCCGCGTGAGTGCTCGCCAAAGGCGAGGATTGGAAGGGCGACAGCAGCGCCACGTCCTCCGTCGGTGGCGGGGGACGCACGAAGTCCGCGCCGTTTGTGCTCGGCCGGGCAAGGCGAACACCCGCGCTGCAGACCACGTGGTCAGTTTAACGCCGACGTAATGAGTTCATTTTTGTAGTAGGAAAATGTTTCTCGAACGGTAGGTACGTGTTGCTGAGATCAGTAGTGCTTTGTTAATGCGTTAAATTGATGTGTAAATGTTGATACATTCTAGTAAATTGCATTGATACTTTCGATAATATATTGGCACCAAATCAAATTTATGACACAAACTCAGCCAGCTGTTCCGGTGCCACGCGACAAGTCGTAGTTGTGCACTTAAAACTATGAAATATGACCCAAATGCCACCAAAAAACAACAGTAATCAGCCCGAGTGTTGGTTTGATAGATGTGTTCTCCAGTAGAAAATCAAAGTCTCGTGAATTATCGATATGGTTGTGCATCAGTTCCTTTATTTGTTCCGGCTATGAAGAGCTGGTACCGGAAAAATAATAGATATTGGTTAACCTAGGGGTCCAGATACAATCGCAATATCGACCACTCCACCTCCTAATTAAACCTAATAGTAGACCATGAGCAGCTGTTACGAGTGCATTAACATTAGGATTCATTAGAAGAGTACTAGGAAAATGTGATGAAAACATAAAAGAGAAATGTTATCTGTCGTTGGTTAGGTCTCATTTAGAATATACTGCAAGTATATGGGGTCCCCGCTAAGGTGAATTGATTGTCGGATTAGATCGCGTGCAGCGTAGAGAAATTAGATTTGTAAAACATTGTTATGAAACACTTAGTAGCATATCCAAAATATTAGACCAACTAGGCTGGTAATCACTCACGGAGCGAAGGTTAAATTCCAGATTGAAGCTCTTGCATAAATTGGATGAAAGTCTTTTTAGCAGCGATGTTGAAAATCCATTATTACCCCAATCGTACTACGGTAGGAGAAATATGTTAATAAAATTAGAGAGATTAAGTGTAGAACAGATAGATTTAAGATTTAATTTTTTCCACGAACGATAGGGGATCATAATAACATTGTTCGGCCGTGGTAGGGCCATATTTAGGTAAAATTATTCCGTTGTGTATTCACCCCCTGCCACACACCCTGGCTATTGGTTGGGGCTTGTAGGGTAAGTAAATAAATAAAAAGGTTTAAGGTATTATTAATGGACATATACATCATCTCTACAATTCTTAGCTTCTTATACCGTGGTCCTCTCTGTACATTACTTCAATGTCTTCCTTTACCCACCGCCGCGTCCCTATACCATTTCATTATCAAGTATTTCCTTCCAGGAACAACCGCAATTATTTTTTTTTTTAATTTACCGGTTACCTTGCCGACTTCCTACTCCCTCTGATTGCTAAGTTTCATGTACAGGTAGACGTGAACAATGTCCAAGTTCGTTAGTTAAGCTTTTATTTCTACTATTAATAGACTACAAGTCGCTTGCTCTATGTTTACTACGCTTCCTTCCAACATTTTGCTCAATACCATTGGGGTAGTTTCCTATTGCCTTCCTCAATAATGTTTTGTCTCTTGATACTATCACTGAAATGGTTGCCCCACTAATATCAGACACATTTGCAGCCGATTCACTGAGGAACAGACGCTGCAGTGACTACCTTTATTCTGGCTCCTAACCTTTGACCTATGTGGCATGGGAGACCCTACCAAGAGTAATAACTCGTGTTACTACTTCTGCTAGCACAGACCCAGGTGTCATCAGAACACGCAAGCCCTTCCACCACGTCAAGGTTATGGTCAATGGGAATGAAATACGTATAAACATATGCACACACTATGCACATTTATGACAGTTTACTTTTAATTTTTATGTTACTTGGCTTGAAGCACTTAGAGGACACATTGAGAGGTAGGGGAACACTGTACGGGTTTTTAGAAGAGAGACGGTTGGACAGACTACAGGAAGAAATGATATGGAGGTTTTTCGCAGGTAGAATGGTGGTAAATATATTTAAACTGAGAAGGCTTTCATACTTTACTAGCGAATTTCAGGATTTCTAAATTACAACCACTATTCTTTAAGAATGTCCAAAATTTACATTTACACGGTAACCTGTAAATGATAAAAATAGACTGTGATATGAGATTTTTAGAGACTTTGAATTATGGCGGCAGTGTATTGTCAGGTTAAAAACAGTAAATCTAAAATTTACTTGCTGGTATTTTATTTGTCGAAACTCATTCTCTTGCTAGGCCATTATAACCCAAAGTGGTTTGGCTTCGTCAAACGTCTGCCTCTATTTCTTCAGGTGTCAGTGAATCTCAACTTAGCCACGTCTAAAACAACAAATTCAGCGTCTCTAGGTCTTCTCCCTACTGGATTTTCTTATCAGAGTCCCCTCATCATGATGTTGCTCTTTTTTTACTTGGTCACCAGTATCATGCGTCTGCTTCTTAGTTCTTCTGGCGTATCTGATCTAAACAGACACATTACATCTGTTGTACTTTATCCTCCAAGTGTTTTCGTCCTTTACTAGTCCAAATATCTTTCAAGACTTAATAACTCTAATGCATTAATTTTTTCACTTAACTTTCATCCGTTTTCAATGTTTCAGCTTCCTGAAAGAAATTGATCTAATGGTGGTTCTATACAGGATTTTTAGTTGTAAGGTGTGGTAAAACGTTAATGTTTAAAATATGTTTAATGCATATAGACTTGCATTTATTGCGTTTATTCCGGGCTGTATCTCAAAGCGTTCTCTGTTTTGTGAGTTAATAGCAGTCCCAGGATATTAGAGCACTTAAGCTTTTTAAAAAACATAATCTTAAACAAAGAGTGTCTTGTGTTAATCATTATTGCGTCCCAAATTCAAGGATTTTGTTTATTTTGGATATTGATTTTTAGTGCTACTTACTGGGTTTTTTAATAAGTGTTTTTTTTAATATTTTTCAGTTCTTCTTTGATGTCTGCCAACATGCCTCGTCCGCTTCAAAGGTAAGAGATGTTTTCCTTCCTCCATTTTTTATGTCGAACTCAGTTTGCCTTATTCCTTTCAATGCCTCTTCAAATGCAACTTTTAATAGTAATGAAGAGATTCCGAATGCTTGTCGTATTTCAATTTGTTCTTGACTAGATTATATTTACGAATTGATTTGCACAATTAATCAAATACGTACTCAAAACTACATCACCACCTAATCTGTTGACCAAATTTTAATTCCATGAAGACGTGTTGTGAAATGCATTTTTAAAATTACTGTCATGTTAATGTAATTTTTTTATAATGATTAGGCGGGAAAGTGTCTGATATAGTTGAATTTATCGCGACGAGAGCATGAAAGTCTTAATGTACAAAGTTCTGCACTCTGATACCATTTAAACATTTCAATTTTCTATAAAAAATTTATAATTCAGCAAAGTCGACAATTTTTAACGTTGGAGAAGTGAAAAACACAGTTTTTGGCGTAACATAGTGGAAATCCTTCATGACGAAGAAGATGCTCTGCTTTTCCACCAAGAGTATTTTTATCATAACCTAAGTTTCGCTGCAGCCTAGCATCGTCAGATCGTAACCTGAAGATCTTACGCTGTAACGAAACCTAAGTGGTAAGAAAAATACTCTTAGTGGTAAATAAATGTAACTTCTTTCATCATTGGAGAAGTGCTTGAATTTCTTAGAACTTTCTTCTACAGCCATATCCTTTTAAAAAATAATGTCCTCGATGTGCCACACATAATTAATTAAATTAATCTGGAACGATAATTAAATTATGAGTCCTCATTTGGAAGCAAGTCTTAAAGATCTTCCCCAAGAGATCAACTCCCAAACGTGAATCTTAAATCTATTTTTGTAGCAGTGATACCCTACGTCGTTCAGCACCGCCCGATTTGTCGCATGATAGAATGTCGTTTCATTTCTTACCATAACAACCCTGCATCTTCGACTGTCAATGAGCCATTTCCCGTGATTATCGGTTTAAAACAGCGGATAATTCAATAATCAGTGGAAATAAGCCGACCATCTCCTTCTCCCACCATGAGGAAGTGTTTCCAGACTCGGCCTCGAGAAAATCTTTCGAGACACAAATACCGTCAGAACTCGTCATGCAGGGTGCAGGGTTTGGGGCCTTCGACCATAAAATACGCTCGATATCCTTTCCTCTGCTCGAGCATAGTCTTTGAAACGTGACAAACAGGTCTCGTTATACGCTGCCGACTCGCTGAGCACGCTAAATTAAGACAAAAAGACAGAATCATTCTCGTATTTACGATCCCAGATGCATAAACGTTTTGAACACGTCGTCCCCTTGTCCCTGGAGGGAAACGGCATAAATCTGGGATAAAATTCCTTGTTGAAACGGTGTTCAGGATTTCTCGCTCTCCCTCCCTCCAACCAACCATCCCCTCCTATTCCGCTCCCTCTAAACAGAACGATCCCCGAGCCACTGAGTGGATTAAGCCCGCTTCATCGAATCCCCACCGATACGGGACCGTGGGTTTGTTTCCACGTGCGACGACGATTCAGGCCGCGCGCTCCAAAACGAAGGAATGCTTTTTTTCCATTGACGACGTAACGATGGCAAGTGCTTTCGGAAACCTTTCTTTTATCCTTCCTCCTCGCCCTTCATTTTTTTTCGAATCGGGCGATTTAGGCGCGCGAGGCAATTGGTTCTTTTCTCTCGTTTTTTTTTCGACTCGTGGCAGTGAAAAAAAATTGAGCCGAATTTCCAAAAGGGATAATAAGAGAAAAAAATAATAAAAGGATCTTTCGACGGAGTTCGATGGCGCGAGGATTTTTCACACCTCAGTTCTTCGGTAATTGGGAACATTGTTACCTTTTGAATATCGTGGATTGTCGACGACTGGGCGTTGCTACGCCCTGAATACCCTTTCCTCGCCCTTCCACTCTCCGAATCCCCCATTCCGACACAGCCATCCGATGATTAAGTGTGCTAGCGCTAGGCCGTGTGTCGTAGGGCTTGTCTCGTTTCAAAAGTGGCGCAATAGGGCGAAGAAAGTGAGTTTAATACGAGGATCAGTGTAGCATTCATTTAGGTAAGAATGAGACGTGTGCTTTTTCATGTAGAATCCGTGTGATAATGAATCCAAACAGCACACAACTACCGGCTCCTTGCCGTCGTTGGCAATATTTTCAATCCAATAGTCCACTTTTGATTCAGATGGTGAGAAATGTAAAATCTGAAAATCTGTCCCATGAGTTGTATGTTTTCTTAGGCTTGGCGATATGATTAATATAAAAGTGTCCAG
This sequence comes from Hetaerina titia, assembly GCA_037158775.1. Taxonomy (NCBI): domain Eukaryota; kingdom Metazoa; phylum Arthropoda; class Insecta; order Odonata; family Calopterygidae; genus Hetaerina; species Hetaerina titia. Next base: position 63,119,425 of record CM073778.1, on the reverse strand, counting down.
GAAATGCAAACGCGGTGGTTTCAATAAATAATGGGTAAATTGAAGAAGCAGAAATTTTTGGATGGCTCAGTTTCCCGCTTTCAGAATTCTATATGGCCTGGACGCACTGCTTAACAGTTTTCTTCGTAATACCGAGACGGTGAAAGAAAATTATCACATCCTCATTCTGAAAAGGTAATGATATTTCCCAGGGAAGCATGACAGAGACACAGATATGATGTGACGAATATGTTTTCTTTGACATGTCGATATAGATTCAATCATTTTTTTATTTCATATTCTTTTTGTTCCATAACAACTGGAACTTTTCTTATCCTAATGATACGGGCACGCTTTTATTAGCAGATGAGGCAGGAGACGGAAGGAATAAAATTTTCTTTCAAACGTGATGTCATGTTCGCCCATGGTCAATTATCTGTTGTAATGAGCCCATCATCAAATATATTCCCAACAATGTACCGGGATGGAGAGAATCCTAATAATTAGAGACAAAGTTTAAATTAAATACCGATTTCCTGCAAAACCTTTGGAAATTTCACTGTTTGCAATATGGTATGCTTTCTTGAGAGTAGAAGTATATTCTACCTAAGGTAGCTGGCTTTTAGGAAAAGCAAATCATGCCGAACTAAATGTGGATATTTTAATGCATGATATTCTGAAATCGGGTGATTAGAATACACAAAAGGAAGATGTATTTTTAGCTAACATGTAATCCCTCGACAATGTTCCTAACAACAAACTGAGATGTTCCAGTATTAATGAGAAAGTGACTAACTGAATTAGAGAGAGTATTTCATCAGAAAAAAAGTGCTAATTAAACGGCTTGAACGCCATAGAGATAGATCTAACTTCTGGCGTAGTAGAAATATGTGTTCTCCACATTTCTTGTTACAGTTACACATTAATCATCTAATTCATACGTTAGTAGCGACTTTAGATTACATATTTGAAAGCTATGGTTGTTACCAGAGAATTGGCAAATATGCAAAATCGGGAGAAGCTCTAGCAATTTAGATCAGAAATCGGATTGTTGTAAAGAATGTGGGTTAAAATCTAATATAAAAAATGAACTATGATGAAATTGTAATTTGATTTGAAATAAACGAAATTTGAATTCGAGTTTCGTTAAATATCGAAGATGTACTGATATTTTTTAGAGAAACTGGTGAAACAAGAAAATTGAAAATTCTGTTACTTCTAAATCTAATATCCATGTAGACGTATCCATTTCACAACACAATACTAACGCCGTGATTTCCTATCCGTCAATAGAACATTTCTGCACTAAATTAATCCTTACAAACCGACAGGTCCGTGGCTCAGGCTTCTTGCTGTGTGATAAAATGTGGGCCTTGTTTGACCTATAGCCCCTACTAACGTAATATATTAACAACCCTATCACCGCATGCCCTACTCAATTGACGATAAAAATTGACTGTTGTTAAAATACGCAAGTGTAGAAAATGGATGATTACACGCTGCTCATGTGCACGAAACGATACCATTTTAAATATTGAAAATGCGTCTCACTCCAACGGTATCTGTACGAACCCTGTTAACTATACGATACGGTCCTCTTTCATTTTTTCTTATTGCTATTATTGTTGTTATTTACTTGACGAAGGGTTAAATGGAAGAAGAAACCATATTTCGTCAAAATAAACACGTTTATCTATCTTTTTCTTATGTTAAAATTAGTGCCCGCGTACGTAGAACTCCTCCACCTATTATTAGATATTCCCAATTTAAAAAATCGGGTACTCTTAGTGTTTGGGCGCACCTCGTACTTCCGAGACTGTACAAATAATCGTTTCCATTTACTATTGCTTTTCAGCCCCTTGTAAATCAGTTTCAGTATCAGAACTAATGCTGAATGCCTTCGCCCGTGCATAAAATGACAAATGGATGAATCGATTAGTCAACGTGAAGATGTTACTGAGTGAATTAGCCCTTCGATTACTTGTAGTAAGTGGTATAGCACCATCAGGTATATTTTGCGGCTGGGCAGTAGTTCTAAGGTAATATCGCAAAGAAAAGCAACCGCGGGGAAGTGAAGGAGAAAGTCGTTTGGAATAGGTGAATAAAAGCACCTGAAACGGAAGACACACAATTATTTACTTCAAGAGGTTTCCCGAAGGGAGAATTGAGCAGGTGTCAGCATTAAGTTATTCTTGCACACTGGGAGTTATTTTATCATTGGAAATTAATGAACCATAGTCCTAATCCAATTTCGCTGCAATCTGTAAGTTTCGATTAACAATTTAAATAGCCATATTTCTCATCGATTTTTATAAATTCGACTCGGAAAACCGTTTGAAATGGTTCAAAGAGACCGGTCGACGGTCTCTTTCAAACCATTTGAAAAATCACAGTCTTTGAAAAAAAAATGCTTTCGATGGGTTTGGACGCCGTCTGGTTTTAGCAGACACTTCCGTTTCCAATTGTTCCCGTGCGAATCTCTTACCACTCACTTATGCTCGCCGCCTCTCTCCTCGAACTTTGAATCCTAACTGCCACCTCTTCTCAATGGCTCTTAAGAAAGGCCCCGCTTATGGGTAAAAATACGAGATTGCCAACCTGGCGTCTTTCATACCACGCGAAGTTTCTGTTTTGATTGGTTTACGCCACAGAAGGATTCGTCTGAGAGCTATTCCACACGTTCCAGTCAGATAGGAATAATTAGTAGCATGTCATCGAAGAATTCAGTCCGAAAATCTATGACTGCAGCCCTTCATTCTTCATTTTTGTATCCCAACTGTTTTGTACCCTCTGATTACTCTTTCCAATAATATTCCTCTTTACTTGACCAACGTAAATCTTTCTCGAAGCGTCTCCCTTTCATTTTCCTTTCTAATATTATTAACGAGATCATCTTATCACAATGTGGACAAGATCTGTATGGTTTTCTACCTTATCGTCCTCCGTATACGCTTGGTATTTTTATTCTCCTCTGTACGCTTCGTCAGGTCTTACTTTATCTGCTCATTTAGTCTTAAACATCCGCCACCAGCACAAAGTTTCGAAGCCTTCTGTTCTTTCTTGGTTTAATTTTCCAATAGTATAGCATATAAAACTTAAAGAAGTGGGCAGAAGTTTTAAAATGTGTTAAAAACTTTGCTAATGTCTAGTTAATACGATCTCTTTTCCATTTTTTATGAAGCTATATATTCGATCATGTCTATCGTCACTCATATAAATCATTCCACTCTAATTTTCAATTAAATCCGAGAGCTCAGGGTTCAACTTAAGTCCAAAGGGGCGTGGAATTACCTTTATTTCAAAATATTAATTATTAAACGCCTTGATAATTACCGTGAAGAATAAATGCTTCATAAATATCACTGAATTCATAATCGAAAAACATTTTAAGTTACATTGAAAAAATTATCATTAATGCCGGTAACAGGTATTTTTTCAACCTATTGAATGTATGCCATTTTGAGCTAGAGAGTTTTTATGTGACTGACAGTATATTCGTAGCATATTGCTACTTAATTCGCCACAGTATGAGCAATTTTTGCCGGCCATGTAAATCAATTGTTGGTGCAATGACCGCACTTTTTTTTACCTATTCATTGCTTGTAAAGATTGCTGATAATATTATCAAACAATTATTTAATGATAGTTAAATATTCAGGGACGCACATTCCCTTAGGGCTGAACTTTAAGCCATCTCGTTTGTCTGCCGGATTGTGGATGGTGGGTCAACGTTTTTGATTTTGAGAGGTATATGTTTGCCGTTACAAAAATATTTTCTCTAAATAATGGGGATATTCAATTAAGTCGATCGTGCCATCTGATGTAAATTGAATTGTGAAAAAATAAATAGTTTTACAAGAGGTCCTAATTACCTGATATTTTCCCTCAATATGTTCCACTGGTGTATTTCGGTGAGCACAATGAAAGCTAGAAACGCATAAGGAAATACCTACATGATTTCTCTCAAATTAATTTCTCACAAAATAAGAATCATATTCATGATCAAACAATATTTACAGAAAACTTCTATCAACAATGCCACATTTTTTCAAGCTAAACAATGTACATGTAGGGAAATGAAGCGATTTTTTTATTACTCATAATTTGGAATATCGGATTTGATAAGCAAGTATCTGAGAAAAATCAAAATAAGAGTCAGAAATTAGTTCAATATACATGTTCTTTTACAATGGGAGTGTTCACATGTTGTATGCATGTATTGATATACCAGTCCGTAGGAATTTCTCAGAATTGAAAAAAGGACTTCACATCATGCTTACTCGGAAAATCCCACACTGCACGGAAAACATTCCTAGCGATGAGAATTCTGGTTTTCGTGTGAATTCCTCTTCCCGAAGAATACTTATAATCGTTCAGGAGAGATGAATTGGGATTTGAACGAAATAAAGTTATATATACGATAGTCCTTAGCTGCGTCATCATTTTTCCCATTTTTTAACGATAGGTAGTGAGTGACAGAATCCAGTTAATTAAAATTCGTGGAAGAATTGTTGATGGGTGAATTCCCTTAATGTACTCTCCGGTTCGTAAAATCAAAGAAAGACAAGAATATTTTTCAATTATCAAACTGCTGATATTAGGTGTTGTACTTTAAAAAGAAAACAGATTTTGAAAGGTTCGATTCCCAACTTGGGAATGATACTGCCTCGGCCTTGGTGCAATGGTGTTTCTTGGACAATTTGGTATAGAATTGAATTTGCAATACAACTTGACTTAAAAAAACCGTAGGCCTGAAGAACCCATGTAATAAAACTACCTACAATAAGAGAAAAAGGGGAATAAAATGTCACGGAAAATACATATTGTACATGTTTATAAATTCCCAATTCCACATAAAATTCATTTAGTTTTTTAATATCATTGATGTAAATTATCTCTCAACAAATGTTATTACAAATACATTTATAATAGAAAAAATGAAAAAGGATTTGTTACGAAAGGTAAATAATTGTCAGTTACAGTTAAGGATCTCATTCCACCCAAGATTATTTTCCAATATTTTCTCTAGAACCCGGATGCATGGAGCCTAAACCCGACACCATTGCTTGTATCTGAGACTGCAATTTCACTGAATAAAATCTAAGTACAGTTCTTGACATTGTTTAAGGAAAGTGTCCTTCTTAGAGATTTTTCATAAGAAAAAGACATTTCATTTAAAATTGATTATTTGAACAGCACAAGTTTAACTTGTCAAAGTACAATTCCAAACACTCCAGTGTAATTAAATACAAAAAGAAAGGTTTTACCTTTGTCTGATATCACTGACACAGTTATTACTTCCGGAAATGTACCACACATCCGAACTTATATATGGAACTTCATTAACCTCTAAAGTCTCAGGCGACCAATGCCTGATTAGTGATTTTACTTTTTGGTCAAAGCAAGAGACAAGCTGTCGTAATGACAATATTTTACGCTATCTTCTCGTCGTTCTATCTTTATTATTATGTTAACATGTAATAAACGTTGACAGTGGAATATTTGTGATACATGTGCAGCTATCCTTTCCATCCTTTTCTTAACGGTTGATACGTAAAGTCATCCTCTCATCCTCAATGGCTACCTGTAATGGCTGTTTGCTTGTTATATCGTCTACGTCTTATTTTATGGTACCTCGAAGTGCACTCCATTATTCAGATTATTATTCAACTTAGCAATCATGGAATTGCCTCATCAAATTATATTTGTAGGGCATGGCACTATTTGGGTCACATGTATGAAGTGATAGAAAATCCATCCCGAGAAGAATAAAATCTTTAGAAATCAGCTGCTGGAGCTGGATATTGAGGATCCGAAAATAAGCAGGAACAAGTACAGAAGATTAGAAGAAATAGGGAAGAAAATATGGAGCATAATAAGGACAAGAAGAAACACATTGATACAACTTGATGTACTATACTACTAGTATAATGCATTTAAGATGCATGTAATAGAAGGTATTGCCCCACGAGAAAGAACAAGGGGTAAATACCTTTAGGCCTTTTCGGAAAAGCTGTAGGGCGCATATGATGGCAACAGCATTATAGAGAAGGAAGAGTGTTGAAGTAAGATCTGGTGCTGAAGAGTACTATCAGCCAGTCTTCGGACTCAAATACGAATCATGATACTGACGATGTTATGTTTTATATCAACTCTGAGGAAATTAACTGCGTAATATATCGAAAATTTAGACGAATTACGTATTTTCCTTAGATTCCACAATGCATTTATTTACTTGTGAGAAGATTACAAAACTGAACAAAGTGACACCTGAAATTATGAAACCCATTGATTAGGGGGTGGAGTAGTATGCGAATACGCCGTTGTTCGAAATTTGGCGAGAAAGAGAGAAACCGAAGAAATCCGTGGCTTAATTGTGGCCGGAGGTTGGTACGGGAAAGATCATTCCAAGACCCCTTCCGAATTTAATAGCCTCCCCTCCTCCGCTCTCCATTTGCGCCACTCCTATCTAATGGTTGGGGGGGGGGAATTCCCACCCCACACTTCTCATTTACCTCTCGTCGAGAGCCCGCTTAAGGGAGAGATTTGCGGAACGCCGCCGTTGCCACCGAGGGCTTCGAGGGCTCTCCTCTCTCTCTCTCCCTCCCTCCTCTAGAGGAGCCTTAAGACTCCTGAGGGTCCTGACTCCTCTGAGTCCCACTCCAGCGACCTCCGTCCCCCATCCCCAAGACTTATCACCCCTTTCACGGCACACGGATCGTTATTCCTCCTCGCTGAACTATCTCTGACCGCTCAACCGCGATTGATTTGAGTGGTAGTCTGAACCGGGTGATGTTGGAGAAGGGAGATGTACGGGGGTTCGACGTGGGGCGTTTAGCAATCTCCCGGAGAAGGGGACGGTCTCGCATATAATAGGACTTCATTCGATCCTCGTAGCCAAGGCACGAACGGAATGGTTTATAGCCATGGGTCGAAAGGGGTATCCCGCCCTTAACGTTCAGGTAGTTAATTCTTTCGATAAGCCCGAGTCATCATAATCAGTAAATAGCGATCCAAAGGTTGGTTCTTTGGGGATTTACTAACTAGTATACTCCGTTGCAAGTCCATACTAAAAAGAAAGACTTACTTTGCCACAGATTTGTGGAAAAGAATCCGTGGAAAAGTACAAGCCTTTCTTTTTAGTGTGGATATGAAATACTTCCACGAAGTAAAGCCTGAAACAATAGAATATATCTGTTGTAAGTATTTCAGCTATTATTACTCGAGTTAGAAGGCATTATTTTGGTAGTAATATAGTAGAGTATAAGAGGTATAAGATAGGGAAGTATTAGGGTAAAGTATTGTAAATCGATTGCCTACCTGTTGTAACCACATTTAAAAGTTCGTTTAACAGATTGTTTCACAAGTCACAGGTATCTACTGCTGTCAAATGAAGCTGTGACAAGGGATAAATATTTTAATGAAGTATTTTCAACGTCGGTATCCAGTTTTAAGGGGAGAGGTTAATCTCTGTGAATACTTTTCCCTAATACCCAAATCTTTCAGTCTAAAGAGGGATATTATTGTAAATGTTTTCAATAATATTCATTTTTTTCAAAAATGGAAACAAGTTCTTTGTTGGAAAATGAGAGTCAAATTCCATATGAATCAGAGTAAAAATGTTAATTCTATTTTAAGAATTACGTTATTCCATCACTGCATGCTGTGTATACCTAATTATTATCATTTATACTCATTAGAAAATAATTTTCTATGCCTGAATGTTCCTTTAGTTGTTATAAATTTTGATTTACATTCGTTTAAAATGTGCACACACGTGTGCAAATTTTAAAATCGTAACAAAAAGGATGGAATCCTTTAGAAAATGTGCTAAAACACTTTTACTCGCAAAAAAAATTCCTTACGTATTTCACTCGAATTCACAGAGTAGGAAGGGTTTTGTGACGCAAAATAATTCCGTTAACTAAAAACGTCTGTCCTCTGTAACAAAACTACTACGGTGGATTGGTATACCATCTAGTTATCTGTCAAAAGTCATGTTTCATCACAGCATTCCAATTACGTAGCGTTCGATCCGAATTCACTGGACGGGAAATGATCGAAGTAGAACGGGGGTGGGTGAGAGAGAGAGAGACTGGATCAGGGGAGTACGATGGAAGGGGTGGGGTCAGGTGCGGGCCGAAAAGGCGCCCCGCGGAGTGCTAGGGACGCGTGGGGCCACGGGGGTTCCGAGACTCCCACGGTGTCTGTGGCCGAACAACTCGCCCCTTAATATATTCCAGCCCAGCGCACCGCCCTTCCCCAACCCCGCTCCGCACAGTCCTCCGGACCCATCACAAGCTCCTGTGGGACTCCTTTTTAAAACAGAGCAAGGCTTCAAAGGCCACTCGACGCGTGGAGCGGCCAGAGCGGTCCACTCGACAACCACTTGGGAGCAATCAGCAGTCGTTTCCCAGCTTGCATTTTTTGCTTCACTTAAAAGATACCCGCCCTTCCCAAAGGGTGTGGGGAGAATCTCTCAGCTCCCACTTCCGTAAGTCCCCGGCGAAACCATCATATCTCCCCCTTCCCGACTTAATTTCCTTCCCTCTTTCCAACCTCTTCGACAAACATTTATTTTTTCTTTTCACCATTTCTTTTCAAAGACGTTAATTGTCTACCTCTGAAAGAAGAACTGTAAGGGCTCGTGCTTCACGGAGGTCAAGCCTCATAAGATGCCATTTCCGTAGATTCCAACGCCTGTGCGTGAGAGGTTTAAAAAGAGAGAGAGAGAAGGAATGTACATTTGAGTCCGCCTAGACTGCTTCGTTCTATTGGCAAGTCGCCAACATTTTTCACCATTATAACAACCAGAGCGTGAGAGAAATAGCGTGGCTAAATAATTTAACGCAATGCTGCCAGAATAAGTCTCCAATACGGTTTTTAATGCGAGTAACACCTTTTAACTTGTTGTCCTTATACCTCAATATCTTTACCTTTCTAGGAGAATTAAAAATTCGGCTACTCTACATAACGTCAAGGTTCTCCCAAACTAAGAACATTTTCTCGAAAACGACAAAGATACACAATTATTACACTTCACATAGAAACACAGAGCAAGAAAAAATGTTTATTTGTTAAAATTGGCAATTGCATTCAAGTGACCCTAAGAATTGTAGGCGTTGATTGGGGGAATTTTGAGATGGGGTGAGAAGAAGAATGGACGAGATTGACTTATGGAGAAGCAAACGATAATGTGCTTTTCATGTTAGGGGATGAGGGAAGGTTGTTGGGAGAAATACGAAAGAGCCAGAAAAAGTTTACACAAGGCATGTTGGGTGATAGTAGAATGTTGAAGACTGGTAAGAGGGAAGGATATTGAGCAAGCAACGTAGGCGGAGGAAACGTTAGCATATTCTTCAGTCAAAGAAGTTGGTTTCATTGAACGGATTGAAAGAAAATAGGTTGCAGAAATTTCCAATGAAATCATCGGGATCACGGTCAAGGTGAAAGATTTTTACGCTTTAAAATTTCTCAATTTTAATGCATATTAGTAGATAAATTCGTTAAAAGTTGCTGTTACGGCATCACCTGCAGTTCTTTGAATTTGTCTTAGGTAAACAGCATAAGTGTTATTACGCTTTGCTTAGACTAAAACGGAAACAAGCGGAAAGCCTATGGAATCGATGGGAGAAAAGTTTAATGAAGGATTTGGAAAAAATACGGAGAAAAAATATCGGATTTGTACGAAAAATTCTAGAGGAAAAGCATGGCGGCATTGGGATGGGCAAACTTGAACCACGAATAAGGCCAAGTTTAGGAATTTTAGACACATAAGGAGCACTCAAGTTTATTAGTGACAGAGTATGGACTTATGGTCACTCATTACAGTGGTACCAGTATAGAGTAAGCAAGATAGACACTACCACACAGGCTTCACAAACTTCAGATTTCGTAGAATATTGCTCTGAAAATTAAATGTCCATTAAGTACCCTTATTTGTTTAAACTGAGTGGGTAAGAGAGTTATTAATTAGAGAATAGCGCAATATATTATGGTCAAATAGAAATCAGCTGTAAAAAGGATAAAATAAATCCTTTAGATTTTCTCAAATTTTGTTATTGCTTTTATAATATTAGTCCGCTCTACTTATCACTATCCATGAACCAATGAAGCATTTTATTAAGGTTCATCACAAGGATTAGAATGAGTATGAAAGCATTCGTGTATTAAGTTATCAAGCTGACTTCGTAATTTCATTTTGGCTTGGTTAGCGTCACGCCTTCTTCTGAGAATGAGAACATATGCTTGTATTAGCAGTTTCTCATTATGCAAATATTATAAAAACAAATGAATGTCTAATAACGTGACTATGTAATCACAGAGTTATTACATTTAGAGAAATAATGGGAACTGCGACTGTTAATTATTTCGTGACTGTAACTTTTCCTGAAAATAATAGAAATCAGGAAATGATGGTCGAACAAAAGGATGCCAATTTCTACAGGATGCATTTATTACGTTTATATTAACGTGTGACCTAATGATGAACTAATATTTCGAAAAATACGCCATATCATTTAGGTTATTTTGGGTAGAAATTTGGAATTTTTGTCAAGAAAGATTTAATTAAACCACGGCAGCTGAAACTTGTGAAGTTCTAATAATAATTTTTGCTGATTAATTTTCTATATCCCAAAGTTCAAATAAACCATTTATTTTAACTCCTGCTTTAAGCGTAAGATTTTTAAACCACTGCCTGCTTGAAAACTGACGCGCATACACAACAACCTTTAGGCAAGGCGTCATATTTTCCTCGAGAAAACATTCGCACAATTAGCAACCCCATTTTCGCTAGCGTCGAGCGCACGTGGTTTATCAGGCGTTAATACGCCGGTGCATTGGAATTTAATCGGTGGTGAGACGTCGCCCTTACGGTTTTCAAACCCGCCATGGTTTCATTATTCGCCAAGTGTCCACGAACACTGAGACTTTGAAAGGAAACTCTTCCCCCCCCTCGACTCTCCTCCCTCCAACCCTCCCTACACCCGTTCCTCACAATGAAATTCATTCTCACGAATGGACGTGCCGTCATCTCGGGGATGCTCCACACCATCGTCCATTCGTCCCTCGGCCCCATAATGCAGCGCGCAAATGTTAAGACAGTCATCCGAGAAGAAAAACAAGGGGAGTACTCATCGCGGGAGAACTAATAAAATTTCCACCTCGTCACTCGCCTCACTCTCCCCCCCCCCCGTCCATTAAAAAATCCCCCCTCTCCGCCCCCTCTCAATTCTGCGAACACGCTTGTAATCCCCGCGCCTCCTCGTACCCTGAATTCCCTACCCTTTCCAACCCCTTGGCACTTACCCCATCCCACTCGCCTTAAAAGTTTCGAACCCTTGCCACCCTACTCAAACCCAGTCCCCGCCACGCCCTCTCCTCCCCCCACCCCATTCCAACCCTTCCCTACTTCTCCCACTCCCTCTCCAGGATTTTAAATCGTCCGCACTTGTTCACACTTCGCTGGCCTCTCACTGAGGAGTCAGTCATGAAGAAACACTCCCGGCTCTTCGTATGGATTTCTATCTCTCCCTCCCTCTCCTCACCCTCTCTCACTCTCTCTTTATGTCTCTCTCCCTCTTTCTATCTCTCTCTCTCTCTCTCTCTCTCTCTCTCCCCCCCATCACACCCACTCCATCCAAACGGACCAAATGAAAATAAAGGAAAGGAGGAAAACTGGGAGAAGGGGGGGGGGGTAATCTTTGTCATCCCCGCATGACATTGTTATTGCAAGAAACAGCTGCGAAACGATATTGCACTCCTCTTCTTTAAGTGAATTCTTCTCAATCTCTTTCACTACTTTCAAATTTGTGTCTCTCAGAGAGAAAGAGAGACACGCTCCTTTTCAACAACGAGTCCATTTTTCTCACGACAATCGAGAGAAAAGGAGGGCTCAAATAATATCTTCTCTTTCCCCTCCCCCAAGGGGCCGAAGGAGCGAGCGCATTGCGAGTCCGTTCCTCATAATGGCGGCCATTCTACCCCGCGTGCGCTCTATCATTTCTTCATTCTCTCTCCATTCGATCTCTCATAATTACTCCCACACAGTGCCCTGCCGTCGAAAGACCTAGAAATTTGCCGAGTGAAGGAGGGTGTTCAAATATATATATATATACATTTTTTTTGCTAACAGTCTTCGGAATCTGTTGAGTGAATGGGTGTAAATAAGCGGTTGATTTCCGCGAGAAATGCACTAAATTATATGAATATATGTGAGGTTTTCTCGTAATCGACCATACAATATCTTTTCCACACCGTGAAAGCACGAACTCGTTGAACCTTTCTCCCTCCTGCGTTGTTGAAATTCAATTAGTTCCTTCAACACTTCAGTTCCAGAATTATTCCAGAATGTTATTACAATTTTAGTCATTTGCGAAATTTTTATTATTAGTATTGATTTTGCAAACAGTGTTTCTCAATCTTCGCATAACTATACTATAAACATCTTATTTTGAACCTCTTTTAGAAGGCAAATTAATAGGTTCATGCGAGGTGCGTTCAAAGTTCTAATGCCGCCCAATGTGTTTTTCTCAGAACTGGTTGCAGATATTAAAATAAGATTATGCTTCAAATTCCCGTGCACTCGTTATGGATTTAAATTGCTTCATCGTTAAGTTCACAGGGCTTGATTGGTTCCGTTAGAATGACAACCATTTTTAATGCTAAAAATGACTTCACTTAGTATAAAATAACAGCTTTCAATAGTCCTTTTTCTCTGCTTATATGGATTAATATTCATTGAACTCCATTGTCAACTGAGTGAGACATTTATTAACTATGTAATGGGTTTTGTAAATGTGCATAAGTGGGTGCGACAGTTTTAATAAGGTCATACGTTCTGTGGCTCCGAACCCAAGAAGCCTCATTCATAGACCAGAGGGTTTTCCAGCAAGTAAAAGAGAAGCATTCTACAGAAACGTGTTCGGCAGTGATGAATTCATGGGTCTGACGTTTCAAAAAATGTACCCGTCTGAAGGAAAGATATATATAGAAGTCACAGAAGTTTCAACTGACTCGTGTGACTTCTTTTACAGAAAAAAAACAGGAGCTGTTAGAGTTTGAACCCACCTCAAATATCTCCACGTTCATATCGTAGTTGCATTGCCAGATTGTATTCTTCCTCTTTTTCAATCAAAAACGTCTTGTTTAGCGATACTTATCAGAAAATTTGCGATTATCCCTTTACCTATTTGCAATATTTCAAAGACCGTCAATATCTCTCAACTTTTATACATCTTTGTTCGTTTATAGGGAACCATTGTAGTCTTATATTATTATTAGGTAATCTACCGGTTAAGGTAGGTTTTTGGATGGACACAACTATCAAATGAACATTTTGTGACTCCCCACCTAGCAAACTAATCTATATGAGGTCCGTCTTCATCTCGGTGTACTTCTTTCCTCCCTTCATCCCGTCCAACATCCCTATCCTGTTCCTACCCTTACCTCGCTTGCCCAACATTCTCCCCTCTATTACCCTCTTCAACATTCCACTACCGCTCAATACGCCTTTCATCCATTTTTCCTGCCTCCATAGGATTTCTCTCAACAAACCCCTCTCCTCCCCCACCATTTCTAGTACTTCCTCATTTGTTTTCCTTTCGGTCCATTTCACCTTCTCCATTCTTCTCCACACCCACATTTCAAAAGCCTCCAATTTACGTCTATCCTCCTGCTTCAGCGACCCATGTATTCTTATATATTAACATTTAATTCAAACTCATAATTCAAAGTCTCAAACTGGGGACTAACTCGTTCATCGGTAAATCTCAAGGTTGTTTGCTCAAGTCTACCCACACTATGTATCATGTGCCATCTTATAATGGATAACACTAGATACTAGATTCTATTAATCCCTGCTAAGAAAGAATAAATTAATATTTGCGGTGGCATAAAATTCAACTCATTTATGTGCGGAACAGAAGAAAAATTGCAAATCTAACGAATAATTAAATGATGTGCGTACGTAGAATAGAGGTGAAAAGCCATTCAAAACAATTTTTTTAAATTGAATAAATATTACCACAGAGGAAAATGAAGCACCAAGTTTCGTTTACTCGTTTTAGTCCCCTTTAGTTTCAACTTTTGATAACTACCATTTTCACAGTACGTAAGTTTTATTGGTGTCAATGAGATTTTCATCTCCCCGCAAATCACCAAAGTGCCTTAATTACGCTAAAGAAAATACTTTCTAGTTTTGAGATTTGTATTCCTATATTGTCAAGAATCCCTCGGAAAAGTTTGTTTGCTGTTTATCGCTCTTAATCAACTGGAATTCTGTAAACAATTCTTCCCATAATTTAATAAAAATGTTCCGTAAATGGTCATTTATTAAATTATTAGTGTTTAATTAGGTTTTTGGTTTTTAAAATATTAAAATATTGAATTAAGCAATATTAATCAGAAAAGTTTTATGGAAAGAATATTAATACCTACTGTATTAGAATGTCCAACTTGTATACAGCTCGTGTACAGATATGGTTTATTAGGGACAATATTCAGATTTATTTACAACATCCTCAGCTTAACTTAGTTTTAGCAGTCAAAAAGAGCCACAATGTATTTCCCCAAAAAAAAGATGAAATAAATATTATCTAATTAAAAAATATTTTATGCATTGCATACATTTTAGTGCTCAGTATAGTTAAAATGAAAGTTAACTTTAATGGAGGGATAAATGAATTTTCGGAACCTAGGATAGACGTAGACTGGAGGCTTTTGAAATGTGGGTGTGGAGAAGAATGGAGAAGGTGAAATGGACCGAAAGGAAAACAAATGAGGAAGTACTGGTGATGGTGGGTGAGGAGAGGGGTTTGTTGAGAAAAATCCTATGGAGGCAGGAAAAATGGATGAAAGGCGTATTGAGCGGTAGTGGAATGTTGAAGAAGGTAATACTAGTACTAGTAATACTAGTAGAGGGAAGAATGTTGGGAAAGCGAGGAAAGGGCAGGAACAGGATAGGGATGTTGGACGGGATGAAGGGAGGAAAGAAGTACACAGAGATAAAGAGGGACCTGATGTAGATTAGGTTGCTGGATTGGGTTTAGTTTGGAGTTACAAAATGTTTATTGATAGTTGTGTCCATCCAAAAACCTACCTTCACCGGTAGATTACCTAATAATAATTATTAAAACTTGGACAAACCTTAAAGAAATGAGCAATATTTTTTCATTTATAATTCGAAGAGCTAAAGCCTTAATTTATAGTTTTTTATTTTAAATATTTACCTATTTATTAAAACATTATGCAAGTAAATATAATTTGATATGATTATCTCATCTTGATCCTAGGTAAGATAACTAAGCAACACACTTTTTCTTGTAAAATAAAATAGGAAAAAATCTGTTCGCACCCATTGTACGTGTCTCAAAAAATTTAGTAATCCAAATATGAAAGGATAACAAATTCCAAGTTGATTTAGGCTAAATTATCAAAACGATTTCCTAAAGCGAGGGACCACATTCAACGTCCCATCGTCAGCCACGTTGCCCTCGGCGGAGGATTTTAAATCGATCTTTCCATTCTAATTAGCGACCCGAGTTAAGAAGAATTACGTCTCAAAAAAGCACTGAGATAAGTAATTTCTCATGTCACACCCCCAATCGATCTTATTTGAGACAATGGCATCGATATTTTACTTTGAGTTTCAATTTTTTTCCATTGTAGGTGTGCGCTGTGGGAATAATAGAAGTCATTAGTTTGTCTCTCGTTCTAGGCCTTCAATAATTGCTGCTGGGAGTTTTCGTTATGGCCTACCAACTCCCTAATTTCATTCCTAAAACTTACGCCTTTTTCACTATTTAAATTATTAAAAATTAAAAAGATTTTTTGGCAGCTAGTAATTAAAACAGCGCTTTAATATTAAACTTATAAAGGTACCAAAGAATGTCAAAAGTATTTCAAACATTCCAATATCCCCTTCGCGATGAGAACTTTAAAAAAAGCTGGTGAGGAAAGTCATAAAAGGGTTCACATCTTTAGTACAAAGATGGATAGAGATCTTATCGATTACGCGATCAAAGGCCTTTTATCCCTACTATTCCCTAGTTTAATTCCAAGTACTAGAATTTTAAATTACGGACGGTTACCTTGACTGACGAACCGAATAAAGGAACCTTTCTGGGGAACCCCTCTGGGAATTGTGCCATACTTAAAAACTAGAATTTTAATATACTTCTAGGATTAACTTTCGTTATTATACTCTCATCAATTCTGCAAATTCCTATGTGTTGCGGAAACCAGACATATCTAATAAATTCTACATCCCTATCTTAAATTCAATATTGAATGATCTTAATGTC
The DNA here is from genome assembly GCA_037158775.1 of Hetaerina titia. Taxonomy (NCBI): domain Eukaryota; kingdom Metazoa; phylum Arthropoda; class Insecta; order Odonata; family Calopterygidae; genus Hetaerina; species Hetaerina titia. The sequence continues at coordinate 63,103,142 of CM073778.1, read as the reverse complement.
TGGTTTTAACTTTTCTACAGTGGCTTATTGTTTCTAAACTTTGAATCATTTGAAATAGAAGACGCACACGAAAGAATATAGTGCAGATATTCTGCCGTTAACTAATACAGCTGCGACACTTTTGTAATGCAACATCATCCGAAAGGTTTCTTTTGGCAAATTCCATCCGAAACTGCCTCGAAAGCACCTGCAAAGGTAAAATATTTAAGGCATTCATGGAGAATCGCAAGCACTTCTCCGATTCATGGGAAAGGGGGCGCAAAGGCAAATTCGAGTCGATCCTTAGGGACAATGGCGAAGACACGCCAGTCAAAACTCTTGTGCATTAGTTATGAAAGGGGACTTGCCTCACTCTTCCCTCCCTGCGACCCTCTTCCCGAGCGCAAACCGTCGCAGGAACGAATCTCTGAGGGTAGAATTCGACAGGGGCCTCGATGCAGCGCTAGAGACATCTTTCGCCGCGACCCCAAATGTCTGAGCGAACCCAACGTTTGATAGATGGCGTTGATAATGAGAAAGGAGGAGGAGGAGTAAATAGCTACGGAATCTCCGATCACGGCGGCAGTCTCTTGGGGGGGGCGGGAAAATGTGAATAGAATAATAGGGTTAAAGCGCTTGAAGGAGTCGAGACCCGAGCACAGGCAGCCAATTAGCGTTGAGGGTACGTAGTAGGAAAAAGGCAAGGTGGCAACTCTCCCTGAATCAATGTCAAAGTCTCGACTCGTCTCCTCGGCTATTGATTTGATTTTCTTTGACCTGGAAGTGATCATTATACCTCGCAGACAATTCGTTGTTATCCCATCGCGCACGGTTATATGTTTCTGAGAGGGTTCGGTCGGTAATAAAACACAGCTAAGTGAATAACCGACTAGGATTAGATTGTGTTAATTCATTTAATTTGACGGTTTATCAAGAGGGGAACGCCTGGGAGATAATCTTGGAGTTTTCTCACTAACCCCTTCGGAGCGAAGTTTTATGGGTGTTTTCTGACGAATTAATTAATTTCAAACTTCATTCCATTTCAATTTTGATTTTTAACAGTAATCATTTATTGTTCAATGCGTATTTTGTCTGCAGCATTTTACATCCTCTGTATTTAAGTACTATCTTTGGAATATTTCATGAAATGAGCTGTATCTGGCACATTTTCCAATGATAAATTTATTTTAGTATTGTACTTGCTCTAATCTTGGGTATATTATTCACAAATGTTAAATATTTCCCTTTATACTGGTAACTTTGTGAAAGCTGAGTTAAATTAAAAATAACAAAAGGGTTTTAAGTTGGTTATCATCATAATGTCCTCATTCACCTTAAATGCAAGTCTTTCTTTTTAGACAGATTTTACTTCTGTGGCTATCCATTTGCCAGTTTCCTCACAGTAAATATGTCTGGTTTGTTAAATTAAAAGAGTGAATCATGAGGAAATTTATATGATAAAGACGTTTTGCTTCGGGAAAAAATTAACGCCTATGCTTAATTATGAGAATCATTCATATTACCAAATCCGTAGACAGTACGCACATGTCCATTGAAATATTTATTAATCCTGCTTCAAAGTGTAGTACACAGTCCGAAGGGCTTGATCACAATTTAAAACTAAAGTGTTCCTAAACAGCTTCTCAAACACCATGCCATATGCTCATTTTAATTTAGCGAAACAGTGATTAGATTACAAAAAATGTTTCAATTTTAATATTGATCAGAGAATCGGAGTAATTTTATTAAATTACCTTGCATGTAACACATATAAAAAATATCGCAAAGCATTTTAGTAAGAAGCTTATGTTCTCATATTTGTGAAAACACGAGGATATCTCTGAAACGCCGCTGTTATGAAAGCAAACTTTTGGTCGCTAGCATTTATGCCAATAATGCAACAATTTCAGAGAGTAAAAATCATTCGCCTTGACCGGGATTCGAACCCGGATCCCTCGATATCCGGCCGAGTACTTTAACCAATTAAGCTGGTTAAAGCACTCGGCCGGATATCGAGGGATCCGGGTTCGAATCCCGGTCAAGGCGAATGATTTTTACTCTCTGAAATTGTTGCATTATAATGCACACATAGCGGGTGACTCCGTTAAAGTTACTGTTACAGTTTCTTGAAAATTTATGCCAATGTTTCATTATTAGCCATTAATTTCCACTTTTAATTATTGGCTAGAGAAGGATAATGTGTAGTGCTCGCATTATTTTAACTGGCTTTGTTAAACAAAGATTTTGTAGCTACGAAGAGGAAGTTAGAATAGACGAAGCCGTAATTATGGAAGGACGTTTGTACTTAATTATTGCAGTATCTTGTTTATCACATGATATTAATCCATTTTATGGAAAGAATATCTTAACTATGAGAACCTTGCCTTTGTCATTCATTTAGAAAGGCTGCTAAATTCTTAAGAAGTTAAACGAGGATTAGAGTAACTCCAGTTGAGGCAAATTAATTGAGAAGACAGAAAATCCCGTTCATATATCACTTAAAGATATTGTGACCTCCACCGATAGGTAATCATTAGATGTAAATCTCTATATGCCTCAGAGATGTTGAAATATAACTTGTTTTAAAAAAACGTAAATAATGAGAAACCGTCAGTTATGGTTTCCCTTGTTTAAACAACATTCGTATACGTTTGTACGACCCGCCATATCACCCCTCAAACGTTACAAAATTAATATCAAAGAGAGTAGAAAGTCCTCAAGAGTTATATTAAAATTTATTCTTTGAACTAGAACATTTCATGTCGTCAAGCAGTGATAACGCTGACGGATGAAATAGGCAATCCAAAACCCCTTCGAGGGCATACCGACGCAAAAATTCTCACACAATTGTACTAAAATTGAAGTTGCAATAAATTGGGATCGTAAATAGAGCCCTTTGCTTAGAGAATATGTCGGAAGAGATCTTGAGAAAGAAGGGGTGGGAAATGAAATGTATTTCTTTTTTCCTTGTTACTTTTTAAAAAAATATCTATTCTTTATTTCGCCAGAGGAGTTGAAAAATAAAGAGTCGATCGCTGGCGAAAGACATGGGGCTATCGCGGTTGACGGCGGGGGTTGTGGGGAGGGATTCAGGAGGAGAGGGGGGTAGAGATGCTTGTGTGTGGAGGTTGGGTACGGGGTATTCTGTACAAAATAGTGGGGAAAGAAAGAAATCCCTTGTCAAGGGTCGACCGGGGCGAGAAGGGGACGTGTACCCTTCCCCTACACCCCTAACTCACTCCCTAGACGGCCCACTACTGCTCCTCGCACTCTCCCTCCCCCATGAAAAACTCCGTTTTCATTTTTCCAAAGAGGAAGAAAAGCTTCGGGCAGAGAGAGAGTGAGAGAGAAATAGAGGAAAAGACTTCGGGGTGTCATTCATATAAATATATATTCATATATATATATTCATATATACATGTATATATATATATATTCCTTTATATATGTATATATATATACCATCTACATACACACATATATAATATTTTTCACTTCTTTCTCACTGTTGTGTTCCAAAACCATCCCCTTACTGTCCTTCCCCTCTCCCGCACTCCTCCTGAACCCCTGACACCCAACCCTTCTCCTTCCACACCCGACCCCTCTATTCTCCTTTCCCTTTAAAAAATATTTGGTGATCCATCCTTTCCCACACGCCCACCCCCCACCCTTTGCGCTCCTCCCACGGCGTCCTGCTTATCAACCTACCCTCGAGAAAAAACCACCGAGATCGCTTATACATTTCGCTTCTTTTTTTAATATCTGTCAAACGCACGCGAAATTTAAACAGGGCCTTTTACACCCTTTTCGATTCCCTCTCTTCTCCCCCACCGTTGTCCTCCACAACTGCCCTCCGTTCCTCGCTCCTTCCCTTCTCCCCCGCTGGGACATGGGACGACACAAAGGAAAGAAGCTGTGTGTGCTGGGGTATGGGGGAGGGGTGTACCACATCCCCTTCTCCCCGCTCACCGCTTTTTCTCGTACCCCGGCTTTTTCACCTAACCTCCCCACTGTTCTCATCACTATTTTTTTCGTCTACTCGCAAAGGCTTCCTCGGATTTTTCTCTGCATCCTAAGCCCACTCGTTCGCCAACTATCCCTAAAATCGCAAATGAAGACATGATTTTTTTCATCCCCCTGGGTGAATCCCCATTTCCCTCCGCGTCCTACTCCTCTTCGACGCCTCTCTAACAGCTGACCTTCCTCTCCTCTTGGCCGTGGAGACATGGAGAGAATGCCGGGTTTGGTTTGGTTTTACTGCACTAAGTTTAACTTTGTGATCATTTCTCCAAAGTGTTTCTGTGTGTGTGGGTATATAAATATATAAATATAGAAATATATGTATATATATATATATATATATATATATATTTATTTATTCCTTTTGGACGGCACAATAGAACACAGAATAAAACAGATAACACGTAAAAGGACACTCACACTGTAGATTATTTGAGCTTTCGGCCTACTCCGAGGCCTTCTTCAGGTCAGACTGCAGGCAGTGTGAGTGTCCTTTTACGTGTTATCTGTTTTATTCTGTGTTATATTGTGCCGTCCAAAAGTTATATTGCTCTCGTGAGTACTTCCACATCATCTATATATATATATATATATATATATATATATATATATATATATACATACATAGACACAAAGACATAGAATATTTCAACTATATATTCACAAAGAAAGGACACTCACATATTTAGTATACGCTTCGACGGCACGACGGCACTTCGAAGCATTCTGATGACGACCGTCGTGCCTTCGAAACGTAAACTACATATGTGAGTGCCCTTTCTATGCATCTCTATCTTTGAAATATTCTACATCTGTGTGTTTATGTGTTTGTGAGTCGCCGGAGAGCGTTCCACTTCAAAGATATATATATGCATAAATATATATCTACATATATATATTTATTTATTTATACATATTCAAACTTGATAATCCCGCCATACGGCGAACAAATATTATTTTTGCACATAGAAATAGACATATAAGGAAAGGGGATAGGAAAACACATAAAAGACCAACACAGGAAAGTTGGGGAAGGCGGATTTGAGCAGGTCACAAATGTAAAAATATCCCGGATAGGAAATATTTTTACATTTGTGACCTGCTCAAAACCGCCTTCCCCACCTTTCCTGTGCTGGTCTTTTATGTGTTTTCCTATCCCCTTTCCTTAAATGTCTATTTCTATGTGCAAAAATTATATTTATATATATATACATTCAAACACGAAATCCCGCCATACGGCGAATAAATATTCATTCACATAGAAATAGAGATAAGGAAATGGGAAAGGTAGAGAAACACTAAACTATCGTCGGTATTCTCTCTTCTCCATTTATTTCTTGTCTCTAAGAACGAATAATTATATATACAATTGTATTCACATTAATATCAGGAAAAGGGATAGGGACATACATAGACTGAAAGGACAAACACAGGGTTGGTGAGAAAGGAAATGGATGAGGATCACAAGGGGAAAAACGTTTGTAAGATCGGGACTTGAGCTATAGACGGTCAACTTGCCGATGTCCTACCAATTAAGCCATCGAGGTAGCCTAAATACCATTGAAATACGCAGGGGTTTATGCAACCAAGTGCCTCGATTCTTTGTTCGAGGGAAGGCGCTCGGGAGCTGTTTCTCCCGCGAATAGAGAAATGAACGAGCATATATTAGGAATAATAATTAAGGAATCCACCGATTTTCAAAAATTGTAATTGGCAAAGCGTTGCAATATGTTTGAAAATCGTTGTGACGCAGAAATAGGGGATGTAATTGGCTCTGAATAGGTTGATTAAGGAATCATTTTGTCTTCGCGAAAGGCTGAATCCACTTCACTTCAATATGTCCTCTCCAATGTCTAAAGGACTGACACCCATTCTCACACTCTCTGATGTCTGCATTATATGCCGTTGGAATTAATTCAAGGTAAGCTCCACCGTCCTCAGACAGGGCCATGGATTATAAGAGATGAGTGTAGCCTCGTACCTTCATTCTCGCTTCTTCCAATACAAACGCGAAAGTAGCACGCATCCAATACGCGTCCATATCTCGTCTAATACGCGAAAGTCGGCAGGTTCTTCCATAAAGAATGTCAGGACGTTATTGCCCATGGCCTTGCCCTCGCCTATCATCCCAACCTTCGGGTTGAGTACTTTTCTGGTTCTGCCATTTGATAGATAGACATCACTTGTTTGAGCTACTCGCAGTACAGTGGTACTCATACATTCCTTCGTTATTTTTTGCCGAGGTCAGACGATAGGGATCACCAGACCGTGCAAGAAAAACTCTTGGGTCGTAGATGATAATTACTGTTCTATGATTTTCTTTATGTTGGCAATCGAGTGGCCAAGCTAGATACCTTAATAGAGATGAAGAGGAGCGTGTTGTAAAGTTACGTTTCTCTTGAAAAATAAAGTAAATGCTTTTTAAAATTTGGATGAGAAAAATAGGATGTGATTTGAAATAAATTTTGACCTCTCTGGGTTGTCTTCGAAGCATTTTACCGTCCCCAGGTCAAATTGCAATACTCAAGGCCTGAAGATGTTTACAGTTCATATGTCCTTGTTGTTTCCATGCCTGTTCATATCCTACTCATACAGGTATAGTTGCAATCTCTGATGAATTATTTCGGAAATGCTACATTGAATAGATTTTTATAATAAGAGGAAGAAAGAATGCTGAAGATTTATGAGATAAACTTCCATTTATTTTCTAATATTCTTTCCAAATATATCAGACAAAACAGAGCAGCGAATTCTTTATTTAGGCATATTCTATGGCCCTAGAATGTCGAACGAATGAGTTTTAAGAATAAGAATTTTTACTAAATCTAAAACAATGATACAGTTTCAGGCGTGAAATGGTGAAAATTCTTCATGCTGAAAGAAGGCACTTTGTTTTCCCACATGAATATTTTTTTATTACGATCTAGATTCCGTTACTGCGTAACGTCTTCAGGACCTAAAGATGTTACGCTGTAACGAAACTTCGGTCGGAATAAAAAAAATATATGTGGAAAAGCAACGTGTCTTCTATCATCAACAAATCGAAAGCAACGGCATTGTCAGCCAAAGATGGTAGCTAATGGTTACTGATGCAACAGACAATTTAAAATTGACCTTCGGATGACTTATAGGGTTTTGTTGGCTTACAGCCGTGTAAGTAGGTTATCATTGTATCATTATTTGGTCAATGCAATTTAATGGGATCTTGTGGGTTCTGAGGATACTAGTCTGTGTTCGAATGAATAAAACTTGTACTGTATTCATTTTTATGTTTTGTTTCAAATAGCACTGGACAGCCATATACGTACAATTGTTAAGTTTCCTTGGTCTCTGAATTTTCTCCATTGCCTACTAAAGACGTTGGAGTAATATTGGGCAGATGTGCTTCAACTCCTTCTGTTGAAGAGCACAATAAGAGACAAATGACTTTTTAAAGTCTGGTTGTGTGTGTTCATGTTTTGCTATGTCCAAATAACTAGGTGTGTGTCCTAATGTATACATTTTCTCTTAAATATTATAATCATTTACATTAAATTTGCATCTTTTCCGAACTCAATCCGCGATTTACTATCGGGATTCGAAACTCGTCCTCCGACGAGGGAATCTAGTAATCCAACGCAAGATGGACTTAGGTTGCATCATTCCGGAAGCCACTCTGTGAAAAGCAGTTATAAATGTTACTTGTTGGAAAATTACGGCACGCGAAATAAATTTCATTTCAGTTTTGGGTGAATTATTGGGATAGTTCCGTGAAATTTTAAATTTTAGTTGGAAAACTTAACTTCGTCAATCCGATGCGTAGTCTTTCTAGGAAGAAATCAATTGCCGTTTGATCTTAATCATAGTGATAAACCAAAAAAAATGATTGTTGGTGGGAATTAAAATTTCGCTGACTCATCACGGAACCGCTCACAGCCAGTTGAGAAGCGAGTGGTGTGTGGGTCGAGTGTGTGAACCACGGAAGGGAGCGCCGTCATGTCGAAGACGCAGAATCTTACCGCAGCAGCCCGGAGACGAAAGGGTGAGAGATACGATGCAAAAGATGCTACGGTATTGATGGATGAAGTTAGACGAATGGATGGAGTATGGATCCACCGGATCTTTGATAATCCTTGGTCGGCCGGCCCTGGGAAGTCTTCCATAAATCTCGCCTCCTCCCTTGTTGTCATTTCAGATCCACCCTCCACTCAACCGGCGCGTTTCATTTACCCAAGAATGCTTCGGGGATGGACACGCCCCCTTTCCATACTCAGCCATAGCAGATGAACCATCATCCCCTTCAAGATAGCAACTCCGAACATCTTATGGATACTCGCGCGGGCCCAACTTCTTTCAACTCCCGGACCTCCCACGGAAAAATACAAAGGATTACACTATACACAGACCGGAGCCTCTGATTGACTGGATGATCGATTGGCTAAAAATATCGAGTAGGAACGCGGAGAGTGACCTCTCTCATTGCTCACGTTCCATTAGTGAACACTGCATGTAAATACACAGCGATTTTTGTTGCCATTCCAAAAATCCTCGGTCCCCTATGCTCCGGTGAATTCCCAAGAGGTGGATTGGGCGGAGGTTGTGGGTGTGGTATAAAATCCATAAAATTTATGCCAGCGATATCAACCAGTGCCTGTGGTCTCGAAAGTGAAACTGATTCAAGGCATGTTCAAACACGGATCAAGGCATAGGATGGCGTTGAGGAGCGGGTATAGGATATGTGAATCACACACGCACACAGAAGATGAATAAATCTGCGTATCCGGATGAGAGAACCTTTTGGTGCCATTGCAAGGGTTGAGAGAGAATTTAATGAGAAAGTGAATAAGGGGTGAACAAGGCCATATTTGAAATACTCGGTATGTATCCGGGATCCAATGAGAGTGCATTTATTTTATGTACTTATCATATTCTGATTTCTGATTCAGTGGCGAAAATTACGATCGCCATCCTAGAATTCATTTCGTATTGACACAGTGGATTAACCATATCTAGCGGTTGATAATGTGGTTCCTTCTTCGACGGTCAAGGTTCAAATCCCGACGCTGCACTGTTTGCTAGGGCACACCTGGATTACACATAGATAGCTCCAGTATTGATATCGTCTGTAAACATCATTCCGCTACAAAAGAGAGAACTATTAGTATTCCTGTAATATACTATCTAAAGGTTTTTTTCGGTCTACAATAGTGTACAATAATTTTTTGGAGGAAGAATAATATTCTAACTGAATTATAACTTTTTGTCAACCGAAATTATAAAATAACCAATTAAAGTGATAAAGAATATAACCATATAAAAGCGTTTTACAAATTCAACATTAAAAGCAATATTTAACTGGTTATTAATTGGCTTCTATAAACTGATTGCATGTTTCGCAGAAATGCTTACAGAATGTCATCAGTTTTCTTTTTTAGCCATTCCTTCTTCCAAATAGGTCGCGAGCAAATCATCTAGAGGTTCAGTGTATTTTCTTCCCACTTCAGCAATATAGACACATGTTTCTACATAGAGCATCATATTGAGGTCATATATGAGAAAATAATTGCAGGCCCCATGCGAAATATTGATTTCGGCTTTAGACCACATTTAACATTAATAGAAAATTAGTTCTCTAGAAGAGTTTGACTTCAGATTTTTGACGATTACTTATACATTTGACTGAAAAAATTGCAAATTAAAAGTTAAAGAGTATTTAGTATGAGCGGGAATTGATGAAGAAAGGACATACTTTTTCCAAGAAACTGCGGGAGATAGAGCAGTAACTTAAAGCTGAGTCATCCGTTATATGTGCATTACAATGCGTTAATTTTAGAATGTATAAATCATTCGCCTTGACCGAAAGCTTTAGCCAAATTATTTCTAAAATTTCAATGTAACAGGACGCCTCGATAGCTCAGCTGGATATAGCACTCGGCCGGACATCGAGGGATGCGGTGATAATGGACAGTAATAATCCTCTTCTAACACTGCCCATCCGGACTCTCCGTCCCCCATTCACACCTGAGAAGTCTGATACATGTACAAGTTGCGGATTAGTCTCCTGTCCCTCCAATCTATTCCTATTTTCTGCAATATACGCCTTAGTTTTTCACAATTCACTCCATGAAACGCCTTTTCTAAATCAACTAAACAGGCAAATACATCCTGATTGTATTCTATACTCCTCTCGATTAGCGATATCATTACTGCAATGGCATCACGCGTGCCTTTCCCATTCCTAAACACAAACTGATCATCCCCTAAGTAATTTGTTGCCCTGCTCTCCATCCCCGAGAACCTGAGATCTCCTGAGAACCACTTAAGCTGCGTATGAATTCAAACTTTTTGTTCTGTTGTCATCACATGATGTAGCCTTTACCATTTTTGGAATAGGAATTAATACTGACATGACGAAGTCTTCTAGCCATATTCCTCCTTCCTAAATCTAACTAACATAACTGACTTATCCTCATCTATGTCATGATCTCTTTCTATGTCTAGGCTTGCTGGCGTAATGTCTTTACTATCTAGGTCCTCTATAATATTCCTTGAGTACAGTCATTTGTCTTGAGTATCCTCTAATTCAACTGATATTTTTCCTGGATTATCTTTGATTGTTATTACAGAGTTTCCCTTATTTTTTTTCCTGACAGGATTTTAACCTTTCTATATAGCACTCCAATATTACATTTCCCCTACAAACTTTTCACATTCTCGCACCGCATCTTACACTATGTTTTTTGCTCTAACTTTTACTGACCTCATTTTATTATTAAAATTTTTATACTTCCTTCTACCTAACTGTGCATATTTACTCTTCCATTGCCTTGTCACATTAATCTTTCTTATCATTTCGTCCGTAATCCATGGTTTTCGTAGCCTTTTCCTATTTACAGTTCCTATAGTTTTGATTTCGACCTTTGACAGGTATATTTTTATTGTTTTGAAACTTCTCATATATTAGTCAAGGTACCCAGTGTGCGGAGACCTTTGACATGTGTAGTTCTCCACGAATAATTTTCCTGAAGGTTGATGATGGTCCCCCGTTGGTTCGTTTTCTTCACTGTGGCAACATCGTCCGCGAATGATGGTCTGCCACATCTTAGATTGCCTGTGAGATACATGTTGCCAATTTAAAAATTCCTTTTCCACCTCACAGTTTTATCATATGACGGGCTATCTATTCTGGAAATAACTATCATTGGTCGTGTATTTTCTGGGCATTCACATGAAGTTGAAGTTGGAACTTAATCACACTACGAGCCTCTATCTTCTTTGTACTAAAAATGACTTCGATCTTTGGATTCCAAATCAACATTAATAGCTGTATTTCCAATATAATGTACATAAGGGTCAATCATTACATAATGCCAATTTAATAAAGTCACATCACAACGATATCTGCCAACGTATTATGGTTACAAAAATCAGTCAGGTCTTGATACGTTTAATCCAATCGTCTGGGTACCTAAGCAGTAACCCTTTCTAAGCCCATGCTGACTGCGAGTTACCCAATGGAGTATTTTACAAGCAGTTTTTGTTTAATTCGTTACTATTCTTTCAAATAGCATTACAAGTAATACTTTCAGGCTTAGTGGCCCATGAATTCTCTACTGCTAATCTGATTCATTTTTTTAAATTTTAAACTATTAATAATAGTCGTCAGTATCTGGGATATATTTGTTATTGATTGCAACATTAATTAGCCAAAGCAGTTATGGTGCGACTTCTATATGTCCCATCTTAAACACCTCCTTCGTATGACACTCATTCCATTTTTCAATCTTTTGACATTTTTATAGATATCGTTGGAGTATATGAAATTTGCATGTCCCTTGATAAGTCATGTACTCTTGATTTTTACTTCTATTTGAATCATAGCAATTTGGATCAGATTATATTTACACCTCAGGAAAATTCTTTCCGAATTCATGTATTCTGTCTGCGTTTTTGTTAAAATTGTTTCATTATTTTCCTTGTACTACTTCTTTTCCTCATTTTTGTAACGAAATTGTAATAGTTATTACAGTTGTACATGTGGTAATTCATGAACTCATCCCGGGGTTTCCTTTTCTTTATAGTCAGTTTTTCAAAGTTTTCTTATTAATTCTATCAACGTTTTTACTTATTTTTTCTCTAAATGATATTACCTTAATTTTTTTTCTAATATTCCTATACCGTTGTAAAATTCTGTATTCGGGTTCATATACAGGCTGTATATCCTGTATGACTTCTTACTTGGAACGAATACGTAAACCCATTACATGAATAGTTCTTGAAAATTTCACCATACATAATTAGCTTTCTGCCCTTCCATGGCAATGTTAAATTCCTTTTTTAAATACGACATCTACTTATACCTCCTTAAACTGATATATTATTTGGCATTCAGGCTCCTCATATCGATAGGTCAAGTCTTCTTCACAGCGGAATTATCACTGATACCATTTAATATCTCACGGCTTACATATAAATGATAGGGCTTTATCAAGTGAACACCTACTTACTATATTGATCCCTCTAGTGGTACTATCAACAATGTTTTTGGAATCCACATTCTGTAATAATATAATTATTTTGTGAGCTTTCCCGCCGTTTTGTTATCATCAGTCCAGTCCATATTCAGAAAGTGTAAGTCCTCAGCAATAATTACATTCTTTGTGAGCTGATCACAGCATGCCATATCTATTAGCCTTTTAAGTACCTCTCTACCCTACCCCTGGGGGCCGGTAGGCGCCGATTATATCCAGTTTTATATTCTTAAGCGGGCCAAGTACTGTTACTCTTAAATTACAGCTAGAACTTTCAGTTTGCAAAGTAGTCTTTTTGAAACTGATGAACTCTCCCACCCCTTGGTTTTCTGTCTCTTTGACACACTGTATAATTATCTGGGAATATTTTTGGAGCTTCCACCTCTTCTTTTAACCAAGATTCAGTTCCTATTATCTCTGCACACGTTTCAACCAACATTACAAATTTATGACCATTATTTACAGTACTTCGACACTTCACTTCACTCAAGCTTCAGAACCTAATCAAGGTTTTTAGTGTTGCTGTACATCTGCCCTTTGATTTTGATATTCCTCTCAATCTACTTTTGGCCTAGTGAGCCATTCTTTTAGAAGTTTGAAGACTCATTAATTACATTCCTCATTAGAATACTTAACTCCATACCTCCTCTTCAATTTTAATGGGGACCTTTCGAGACATTATAAGTACAATAATTTAGTTTTTTTTTCATTTTGATTCTAAATGATTTGAATACTTTTTTCAGTGAATTTATTTCAACTCTTTCTAAAATACTATATTCCACACTGTTAGACTTAATTATTGACTCACCGTTTATTGTTAGGGTAATTAAAATACTCGTGCTCTCAAAATTAAAATTTCTACTTTCTCAAACGTTCAGTTGTATTAAAGCAGATGAATGTGAGAGTAAAAACTTAATTCGCTTCATTGATATTTTTAAATTCTAATAAAGTTCTGAAAAAATTATTTTTTCCAGTCAACATTACTTTAGTTTGTAATTGTTCATGGACTTATAAACTATTAAAACTATTACAAACTCATTTAATATGGACATCAAACAATTTCACGAATTGAAGCTTGAAAGTCTAAAGAATATCCCAACTTCAACTGAATTTTTCCAAATTTGGGTTTTATATTTAATTTTATTATGCCGTCATATTTTCGCTCAAATTTCTATGTAAAAGTTTTATGTGTTATTTGATCAATTGTTTAATTGAGAACAATCCTTATAAGGGGTGTTAGAGGAAGAGCCTGAGAGAGGGTGGCCGAAGAGTGGGTTGGTAAATGATGAGCGAAAGACTGACTGACTGAAACCTTAGGAATGACATGTCGGTGATCAGGAGAGCTATTATTCATTTATATTCAATGGAAATTCTTAGGCAAATGGAAAAATTAGCAATCCATTGAAAATAATAAATCACTTGTAAAATAAACAAATAATTATAGAGTTTAATTCTTATTATTGAAAACGCGATATGTTTCCATGAGTAACATTTAGCAAACCCTTGAAAAAGTATATTGCAATAGAAAACGAAGAAAATATAATATGTCTGGAAATCAATTATATCGCCAATTATATCAACAATTTAAATGGAAACGTTTCATAATGACCTATAATAAAATGCTGCAGAGTCCGCTTCTAGCACATCTTGTTCAAATTTTCTGCGCTGCTGGTTGATTCAGGTTTTGCTATTCGACATGGATTACGACGGCGGTATATCGAACGAAAATAAACTAGTAATAAGGAAACAAAATCATCTACAACGATGGGAGCCATAATTTAGAACATATGTTGACACGAGTATGAGGTTCTTCGGTGCATTTTTCGATTTCCGATTGTCAAGGAGGAAATAGGACTATGACTAACTGACAATGGAGCGACTGGTGAATTCAACAAAGTTTGATACCCTCAGTACAGGTCCTTCCGTTTCCCCCGTTTCTCATGTGACCCCGCTCTGTGGAGGATTCTGTGGCGTGGAAAGGGGAATTAATTGAAATTCTTCGAATTCGGTAGGGTTTTATAGGGACAAGGGAGCGATTGGGACGGATGGGGATGCGTAGTCCATGTGGGGGAAGGCGTATGGCGCACAATTGAAAAGGAAAAAAGCAAGGCTTTTGGAAGAACCGGAGATGGTTAGAGAAATGGAAAATAGATGAAAAGAAATACTTTTTTCCTTTGCCCGCTCCCTCCTTCCCAATTCGGGTGGGACCTCTATTCCGATTGGTCTCACGTGAGACCATTGGTGACCTTATCCCTCCTCTTCCTGCTCTGTATGTTAACATCTCCAATCTTTCCTCTCCCGCTTCACATTGTAATGTTTTGGATCACCCAAAGAGATGCGTATTTTATTAGTTTCATGGTAGGACTCCTTATACACATTTGTACACCATACACATTTGTTCAATGCGCAACATAATAAAGTTACGCAAAAAAGCCATACAAAATTTCTTGAAAGACTTTGGAAAAAATTTTACAAAACTTTTAGAAATTTTTTTAAAAATTGAAAAAACAAAACGATAATTTTATTCTTGAAATATTCTAAATATTGATGACGCCTTTCAGCTCTTAGTATCATCTCTATTGTCATCATATTGAAAATATTTGCAAGCTACGGACATTAAAGTGAATATGTTCCAATTTTTTTTATATGAAACAAATCCTCTGGGTGTCGCCCATAAATGTTAACTTTTCTTACTTTGTCCCTTCACATGTCACATTCTCGTTATCTAGCCTCAAAGCATTGCTGAGCAGTCGCTTTTGCCTTCTCCAATACATAATTACAGCGGGTTGAATGTATAGCATTGAGTATGTAGGGCGTGTAGTATAGGTAGGTATAGTTAAGGTTGGTGTGATTTATTTACATATATATATATATATATATATATATATGTATGTATAGAGGTACACATGTAGCTGTCTTAGAAAGTGTGCGTGTACGTGTTTTGACCCTTATTTACCCTCTATAAGGTTCTTCCTTATTGCACGCGCGTAAGTTATTATGCCTAAAATGGGCAAAATATCAACTATTTATGGAAGCAACGAGAAGATGCTACATTTAATCATTTCAACGAGACTAACAACCTTTGGAGATCCCTATTTGATTACAAGAACAACTTGTAACTTTAAGAATTGGACTTGATGAATTTTCACCATGCCAGAAATCACCGATTCTGCAGGAGGTGGGAATATTCCCGAACTTTTTTCAACTATTACGTTCATTTATTTTTCAGATCTACCCATACATTGCGTGTAATTTCTGAATATAATAATTTCTGAACTGGATTTAAAATTCGTCAATTACAGACACATTATTTTGAGCCGAAACGAGTAATTCAATATTTCTAATGGCACCGAGCAAAATTCGGGTTCATCTACTAGAAATTGAGGAAAAAATATTTTATCGAAAATTATTTTATTATTCGTTCATGATATGTTTCCCACGCCCTAAATTTCCTCTCTTCCAAAAATTAACTGAAGAAATTTTTCCGAGACTTGGAATCTATTCGTGCTTAGACGAGAATACTCGGTCATCTTGTCCCTTGACTTTACGAGTTAAGTCCGTAGTTATGAACGACATGTCTTTTCCTTCCGTCTCAATGTTTTAGCGTCTCATAACCCCTTTCCTAACTTCCGTGTTCTTTACTCTCCCTTGGTGTCGGTATAATGAATCTTCTTGGATGTTGGTTTAAAGTCGGTAGGAGCTTCATATAAAAAATTATTATTTCAATTTGACATCGGTTGCACTTTTCGCATATCAATCGTTGTTCGTCGTTTTTTTTAACTTACCTGTCCCTTCACTCTCATACGTGTAAATTATTCAAACGTGTTTCACATGCTTTGATTGTGCATACGTCCATGGAAAGAGAACCCTATTTTGATACATGATAGATGGGAGGTAGTCTGGGTGGTGATTTGGACGAATGATCAGAAGGAGAGTAGGGAAAAAACTAATTTATGTATGGCCCCTATAAGGGCTCTTTTGCTTTACTTATCTCGTTGTAGTCTTCCCTTGTCCAACCCACCACTTCTCTCCCTCACTCAGTGTTAGAGAGGATGGACGAAGTTGCGGTATGGGGAAGGAAATAAAAGGAATGGGCTCCCATTATGTGCTCCATGCTCTTTTCACCTGGTTTCGAGCAAGGGGAGATATCGAATGCAAAAAATAAGCGCGGAGGGTGAATGAGATCACGAAGATTCCGAAGTGCGAGGGTGGGGTTTAGCGGGATCAGAGCGAGATGAGATTGGGTTGGGTGGGAGAGGGATGGATTGACTGGATGCGCTACGTGTGCAGTAAAACTCCCTTATACGGAGGAAACGGATACCAAGGAGTTTTCCGAGTCATATTCGTTATACTAAACACACCATTAGATGTAGAAAACCGATGGTAATATAGGTGCTTAGTGAAAATAGGGATCAATCACTACTTTACTTCTACGAGCCGACACCAAATATGCTACAATCACATGTTATTATTGGAAATTCCAACTCTACAAATTTTCCACCTCCCTTCATGTCCGTAAATATCAATTCTTTCACCCCCTTATCCAACGTTCACATCTCTACATCAACATTTTCAATTCCCCATTGTCTATCGTCATCTTACCCTTGCGTTGACTTTTCCTGCCTCCTAATTTCTCCTGATAAAACTCTCCTCCTTTATTCTATCTAGTATTTTGTTTCTTATCCTTTCTGTTCATTTCATTTCATTTTCATTCTTCTCCCCATCCATATCTCTCTAAGTGCACAATCTATTCTTATCATTTTCCTCAAAGAATGTTGTAGAAAGAAAAGAGAAAGGGATGTCTCTATTGGGCTCTTTTATCGCCCACCACTTTACCTTGCTCCATTTTGACGATATTTTTAATTTCCTTCTGTTAACCCTTTTTTAATCGTTCTCTGTTTGTTGTGATGCTCGTGATAATCGTACCTATAACTATCTCTGTTTCGTGTCTCTAGCCTGTTAGCCTAGTCTGTCCATTTATGCGTATCTCATGTTACGTTATGGTCTTCATGAGAAGTTAAAATGACTATTTTGTGGCATATGGACAATTTAATAAGTAACATAAATTAATTTTTCTTAATGTATATTTTATGTATTTCCTATTAGCCAATGTAAAAGCCTTTGTGCCGTTTTTGGCTGTTTTTTTTAAATAAATGTCTCTGGCGTCTTCTCTGCATAAATACTGTGAGCGAAAAACAATATATATTGTTTTTGCCCACCATTCTTTCCATCAAGGTATTCACTATCAATATTCTCAAAATAATTATTAAAATATATGTTATAATTATGTTTAGATACTGTACTACTAATATTTATTTGAGGATAAAGTCTTGAACTTTGAAATGCGTTGTTCGGTAGTGATAAGAATAATAGCGGGAAAATACATTATCTGTCATTTTCACTCAGAGCGAGTTTCCTCAAGTTGGAGCGTTATGCAACATCTAGTGCTTAGCGTGTCCATGGATCTTTTCTTTAATATCTTAATGTAAATCGCATTATAGGTGCCATAGGGCTGGCCCTTCCGAGTGGCAGGAGGCTCTCAGCCAAAATCGTGCAGTTATTGTGAGATGTGCGTTCAAGCCAGTTTTCCTCGAGCTGGGTAGCTTCTGTCTGTATTTTTTCAGTTTTCGCATAAATTTGGTTCGGGTTGGTATGTTTATACTTATGTGCCTACTTACGCGCTTATTTTTTTGCATTCGATATCTCCCCTTGCTCGAAACCAGGTGAAAAGAGCATGGAGCACATAATGGGAGCAAATGTTTATACTTATACGATGTTAAATCAACCTTTACTATCAAGAAGTAGTATTTTACTTCAACTTACCTACCGGCACATTTTCAAACATGACTCAGAAATAATAACTTTTTCAAAGAGTAACGTTATATGGATCGAGCATAATGATAGTACTGAAAACCCTCTGTGACTACGACGAGTTGTGAATTTCTGTTCCATGAGATAATTATGCATAGAGGTCTGTAAATTTAATTTGGAGGTAACATTCCCGAATGTAACCCCACGACCTTGTCATGCTTGTGCTTGTTGTACTAAACAGGTTCGAATGAACCGAAAGCATGTCCCATTGCATGATTGCATGAAAGCGCATTCACATACAAACGTAGCACATTCATACTTGCAACCAACATTTACTCATGTCCTAAACCATATATAGCCCTTCCATTCCTATACGTTCTCCCTCTACTGGTTCGGTACCTCACAAAAGCACTCCTCGACAAGCAATGCCTGGGTAATAATGAGGGGTCAATCAGTGGAAGTCTCCCTTAAACCAAATTATCCCTTTGCGATAGGAAACCGATGAGGAATGACGGTGGAGGATGCGGGAACCTGGGAGAAGGGACGGAGGTTAAGGAAGAGAGAATGATATTAAAAAGAGGCAAGATCTTCAAAAGCTGTAGTCCACTCTAGAGATGCTGGCCACCGTTTAAAAGCATTCAAGTTTTGGAAATTATGCCAAGTGGTCCTTTGTAACCTCTTTAACATTAATCTTAATGCGCAAATAAGCAATCTGGTTTCTGGTTCACTCATATGACAGTACAGCCTAAAACTAGAGCTTAGAACGTAATCGATTTTGAGTGACAAAGACCTCCATCAATCTGACAACTAGTGAATGAAACCATTCAATAAATTTCTTAAAAATGCTTGGTTATTTTAGTGATTCCAGTTTGATCTTTGTAACTAGGCCTTCAGAACATGATCGCATAATTATTACATGAATGTATTCAGATATAGTTCAATTATTTTTTAAGAAATTGTGTAAGGTAACATCGATAGTTATCACCATGGCGTAGGCTAATTTAAGTTATTATTTTTCCTTCAAGAATACATTGCCGTATTTTTAGGGTAGTTGTCATGTGACGGAGAAATGGGGAAGGTGGTATGGGCGAGGAATAGGATTGATAAATGAGGTTCTCATGTCTTCGGGTGGGGTCGCTTGGGATGGGCAAAGTTCACTCCCCCCCATGGATGCGCGCGCGGATCTAAAAGGCGAAGGAAGCCATACGTGCATGGTTGATGCCCATTGCGCTCTTTGGCAGATCGGGATACCGAATCGGTAAGAAAGAGAAGCACCCGGGAGTGTGCTTTCATGACGACGGCGAAAGGCTTAAACATTTATCCGACCGAATGTCAAGATCCTCTCCTTCAATCCCCAGGTCGATCCGAGCGATACCAATCAATGGTATCGATGGTCGAGACGCTGGAAAGTTTTTCCGTGTCAAAAGGTTGGCAGAATGCTTAGGAATCGGAATTGGAAGTCCGCATTGCTTTGGGACTAAATGCACCTCATTCGAAACGTGGACAATGATATCAAACGTAGTAGCCCTCGATATATTTGGAGGGATTATTTTCTTCCGCCAATCTTTTCGATTACTCGGATCGAGCAATTCATTGATGCCCGTCAGCCAAGAAAAGTAAAAAAATACAAGATGAGTGAATGGCAATTTGGGTCCTCTTATCTCCGTCCTCTATCTTAATAAAGTCCATTATATTCAGTCGAGAAGCCACTCCGGGTCCGGCGAGTAGATAAAACATTGAGCAATTATTTCAATTGTATCGTAGGATATCATTGGCTTCCGAGTACCGACGAGATGGGGTTTTTTATCGATGGAAAGCGACATTCCGCTAAATGGAACTTTTTGCCCATTAATAGAGCTCAGTGCACCGTGGAAGTCATCACGGAAATGTTAACGAATTGCAAAGTCAGCGGCGCAAGTAATCTGCATCACTTTATGAACAGGTAATCACTTCGGCGATGGATAATTCAAGTACAATGAAATTGATACTTTCCAAATATCAAACCTACCCTTTGCTACAAAAAAGATTTAAATCTTGTTATTTGGTGAAAATAAAGGAATTTATTAAATATAATAAAGATAAAGGAGTAAATTTTGTTCTGTCTTTCTTTAAAACGTCTCTGCTAAAAATAATAATTTTCCCGTATTTGACGAGAAACAAATAAAAAAATATATACGAATATTCATTGGAAAAGATCTTATAACAAGGCTTTTCTATTTCAGTATTAAATATTACACGTGTTTCCTATCTCTTGGCTAGGGCCTTAGGAGTGTTGGCAATGACAGACATTCCTGATGCGTTTTTATCTTGATAACACCTGGGACTAGCAAGCAGTTAAAAGTACGACTCTTGTCTCGAAAACTTGTTATTTTTTCATAATTTGTACACTTGTAATTAAATATAAAATTCAGTGTCTACTTCTCCTCTTACTGTTCCGTGGCCACCTATCACCGTGATGGTTTTTATAATTCATATAAAGTGGGGCGGTATCATTTTTTAACTTGGGAGCATGATTTTTTAATTACTGGATTTTATTAATATATAGCTCTATGGATATCTATATAATTGCCTATTTAACCTCACGGTCTTTCAGATTTTTTGCAGTAGTAAAGAAACCGCACTTCCGCACTTGGCCTAAAGCTTTTTTATTTTTTATGACTATTTGGAAGTCTACCACTGGGTAGAAAAATTCACACAGACTAGCATTACTTAGTCTCGCCTAGGAAGATACAACCTTACAGCTAATTTTACAATATACCATTTTTTGATAGCGTATGCATACTACCTCTCTCCGTTACGTCCGACTTACACCTATTCTTCACCTCCTCCTATCACTCCTACCTATCGTCGTTTCCTGTATCTTGATATTCATTCCTTCATTCGATATTCAAAATTTGCATTTGGCCCCACCCTCCCCACCTCATTTGAATTTCTCCCAACAACGGTCTCCTCTCTCACCATGCCTAGTATTTCTTCCTTTGCATTTATTTTTATGACCTAATTACACAAATGCTGTAATGAACTATATTAGTTGTTCACTCATTTGCTATTAATTTCATGTGGTTTTGGCTCGAATGAATACCGTGGCATACTCACAGTTCGGTTTCTAATGTTCCCGATAGGTGAATGACTAACACGTACGCATCGTTCCGTTTTTAGGAAAAATTTGAGATCCTTGTCATTGAATCCCATACTCAAGTGGTATTCAAGACGAACCCATAAATGATAATGTATCATATCGCTTCTAATATAATCTACTAGGGATCCTGCCGTTGCTGCCGTTAGGGTGTGCGGTAGGGGGTTGCTCCACACCAGACATCCAATGTCAAAGTTAAATTTTGCTTAATTCTTTTACCAATACGTGTGTAAAATAATATTGGCAATTATGGATTTTTCGAGAAAATTCTCATACTATTTCATTTTAATGTGTTAAACATATGATATTAAGGTTTTACATGGAACCCAAAGATTATTCCATTGGGCCGTGGCCTTTTTAGGAATTTAGCACTTCAAGGGACTTCTTAATAAAATTCATAGCATAGGAGTTCATAGAATTCATAGCATTCTGAGTCAGGATTCAAATCCGCTGCTATTAAGAGTTTGTTCCCAAAGCTCCTAACTAATTTGCAAGTGAGTAAGGAAATTATGCCCGTGACTGTATACGTCTTATTTATAAAAAAAATAAACAAAAATAAGGATAACAAGTACTGTGACTGCTAGACTTCATGGATAAATAAATTATTATTGACGAAAAATGCTTTTATTTTACAATTTCAAAAATGAAAAAAGGATCAAAAGAAAATGAACATACTTGTTTGTATTAACTAAATTTATTTTTCACCCTTGAGGATAAGAACGGACACTTGCAGTCCATTTGATTTTAGTCCTTTACACAGTCCATGATGTTAATAAAGCCAATTTCGAACACTTAGGCTGTTCATACCTTAGACAAATTTTAGAGAAACTGTAACAGTAACTTTAACGGAGTCACCCGCTATGTGTGCATTATAATGCAACCATTTCCTAAAATTTGTCTAAGGTATGAACAGCCTAAGTGTTCGAAATTGGCTTTATTAACATCGTGGACTGTGGCGCGTCGCGCACGACTACGAATGCCTGTGACATTGTACGTACGGTATTTCGTCCTAACATCTTGTTCCTTTAAAGCCCCCATAATTTCAGAGTGTAAGAGGACGTCTCGGTAGCTTAATTGGTTAAAGCACTCGGCCGGATATCGAGGGATCCGGGTTCGAATCCCGGTCAAGGCGAATGATTTTTACTCTCTGAAATGGTTGCATTATAATGCACACATAGCGGGTGACTCCGTTAAAGTTACTGTTACAGTTTCTCTAAAATTTGTCTAAGGTATGAACAGCCTAAGTGTTCGAAATTGGCTTTATTAACATCGTGGACTGTGGCGCGTCGCGCACGACTACGAATGCCTGTGACATTGTACGTACGGTATTTCGTCATAACATCTTGTTCCTTTAAAGCCCCCATAATTTCAGAGTGTAAGAGGACGTCTCGGTAGCTTAATTGGTTAAAGCACTCGGCCGGATATCGAGGGATCCGGGTTCGAATCCCGGTCAAGGCGAATGATTTTTACTCTCTGAAATGGTTGCATTATAATGCACACATAGCGGGTGACTCCGTTAAAGTTACTGTTGCAGTTTCTCTAAAATTAGTCCTTTACGTTTATTGACTTTGATGGTTTGAGGCTCTACTTTGTGAACATTCACGATGAGTGAATACGTAAATAAAATTGGTATTCTTTCACGGAAAAAATCTATGCTCATTATTGTTAATTTTCATCCATGAGGTAAAGATCGTGCACCTTTAGCCCATTAAGTTTAGTTCTAGATTTAATCTAATCGTGTTTGCTCGCTGGAGGTCTCTGCTTTTTTCTACGCCTTCACTAACGCTGGAAAGATTCAGTAGTCCCCTAAAGGTAATTGTTATTTTTCCCTCGGTGTTAACTCCGCTTCGTAGCGTTGAAATATTGAGCGGTCGACTCACCAAGGTAGTACCAGAAAATTAAGACCATAGCGCCCAGTCACATGGGTGGCCTGGTCTGACCTGTATCTTCCCTCTCGCTTATTAACCCTCATTTAGAGAGTGTAACTAGTGTATGGGATCCTCAGCAAATCGATTGTATTGCGGAATCAGATTTGGTACTCCAAAGAAAAGCTAAAGCTGTAAAATATTTTTATGATAAACTTAGTAGGTGTCTAGATTATTGAGGAAACTAAGTTGGTAATCACAAAGATTAAATTTTTTGAATAAATTCGCAGAAGTTGTCTTTAGCAATGATATAGAAAATTTGTGCATTATTTGCGCCGCAGTACCACTGTAGGAGAAGTAATGAAAATAAATTCGAAGAGAACAAGTCCAGAACCGACAGTTGTAGTGTCAATCTTTCCCACGAGCGATAAAGGATCATAATAATTGCGAACAACCACGTTAGGGAAAATATTTTATTCTAAAAAATTAATTAACCTGTAATAAGCAGAGTCCGTTTTCATTTTTAAATGTCCTTACTTTCAGTTCGCCACGCTTGTGTGTAGTCATATTTTACAGTTAAATATCGCAGTGTTTGTAGATTTCCTAAATACTGTTTCCATAATGGGAATCATTTAACATATTTATTGTAAACTAGAATGTTAGCAGGATTTAAATTAGACGTTGCATGATCAGGGTGGAACCACCCCCTACCTCACACCCTAGAGTTGGCTTGCAAGGTGCCATTTATATGTAGATATCAGAAAACTGCCAGGAGCTTTTAATTTGGTACACAAAATCGATGTGCCAATCAAGGGTAATTATAACATCCGAGGACTAAATATGAGGATGAAAATCTATTTAAACGGAATCCCAGCCCATGACTTCTGGATATGCGAACAAGGAGGTCACTCCACCGCTGCCGAGGCCGTTCCTTACACTAGTCCGCATTTCACGCAACGTGACTTATAAATCATCAACTTGCGTTTATGGTTGTTCTTAGACAGTGGACAATTTGCCTTTTAGCCTTGAGAAATGAGACACTGGTTATCCGGGAGGGCTTTGCGAATTATCTACGTGGCTTTGTTGATAAAGTCGCTTGTCTGTCTTCGTCCGTCTCAATTTGGTCCTCCTCGGGAAACATAAATCCACCTGACCGTTCATCCCGCGCCCCTATCCCCCTGTCCCCACTCACATCTTCCTTCTCCTCTCCGCCCCATTCCCCCCCCCCCCGAGTCCTGGCGAATCCATTTGCACCATTGTTGGTCACCAGATTGCGCTTCACTCAGAGTGCGCAGCGCTCGCTTCTTTTGTCATCCGCCCGGGGGACGGGCTGCTCTCCTCTCCCCTCCTCCCTTCCCCGCCGCCCACTTTCTCTTCATCTTCAATCCCTCCGTCCCTCCGACCTCACCCTCCCTCCCCCTTCGATCCCTCGCTCTGTGATACAGGGTAGACTCCCCAGACAGAATAAACCCTCCTTCCTACCCATGTGATGGTCGGTTTGCGAACCAACAGTTCCAAATGGACTATTCACTTCAGTGAACTAATGTTTGTCCGTTCCTATATTTTACGTATCTTCCTTTTTTTTGCCCTTCCCTGAACTCTGCTCGTTCCCCCATGTAACACTGTCACGAACGTTGAACTTTCCTTGAAATACGTCACACACATCCCATCCAACCTCAGCCCTCGTGGTGTTTTTTCAAATTTGAATCAATTTTATGATCTGAGCTGGTGAATGTTGAATGCTTCCCACTACGTGCTTTCCAAGGAAACGAATTTATATTATTGGTTTCTATAAATTTTGGGTTGTTCCCTATGTGGTGTACCCTAACCCCTACTCAGCATTTCGTTGTGATATCGCTTGACCATTCCCTATGTAATCAGGGTGCACTGTAGTTTATTGGAATGCGCAGTCAAACAGATAAGCCTAATGTAATCCATGGGATATTATGACGACACTATAGACGTGAGAGAAAGATGTGAAAGCAAATTTACTCTATGCATTACCCTGAGAACGATACTCTAAATGGTTTTTCACCTCAAGGAAACATCCCATGAAGAGCGAAAAATTGCGCGTGTTAACAGTCATTCGCTGATCATGAAAACATGTGGAAATCACGATTAATCAAATTAAGAGCTTGTTGTTTTTATCGGTCTGTAAATTATTGGCATCTCGAAACGACTCAGCGTTGTATATTTTTATATAATCCACGAAATTGATCATTGGTGTCTTAGGTACATTCTTTATAACGGTGTAACGAAGATCTTTTTATATCAAATTTTAAAAAATACTATAATATTATTTATAACGTTGCAACGAAAATCACTTTATTTCAAATATTATGTACTATATTTTCACTTCCATAGGATTCATTTCGTGAATTCTGAGTTGAAATGAGATGTGTTAAACAGACGGACATGTAAGTGAATGAGTATTGGATTTGTATTCAGGAAATCCTGTTAACCCTTTATTTAGTGTATGCTGATCCCATTGAAATTCTATCCACCGCTAATATTCAATTTTTCGGTCACAAAATTAATTCTCGTTGGATAAGAAAAGAGAAACCTTAGTATACTTATGAAAATTTCCCCGCCTAGTGCGATTTTCTAATGAAAGTAAGGGGGTGCACATTATCTATGGGAAGAATTAAGAGCTAAACGGCAGTTTGTAATGCCCAACGGCCACTTAATGTATTTTTATATATCAAGGTTAATTTTTTAATCCTGCTCCTAGAGTCGTAAGGTTATTTGAAATAGATCATAATGAGGAGATAACAAGGTCAATTGAACTGAAGTGTGCGTGTCAGGGTCAAGTTTTCATTCTAAATGAGAGGGTTAGGATGCATGTAAGAAAATACGATACAGTAACTCCTAGATAGCTCTAAGTTCAGTATAAGTTGCCATCAGAACTGGTGTGACTTCAGCTAGTTTTGTACCAGTTATTGGTGGAATTAAAAGTATAACAGATGAGTTATGGTAAAAATTGAGACAAAAAGTGAATATTAATTTGGTGAAAAAATGAAATTATTGTGAGATACAAATGTTCGAGTCTTGTTTGAAAAGATACCTTGAAATGCGTTTTGAGAAGAAATTTGTTGAATAATAATGTTGACCATTTTCATGGGTTAGCGCACGAAAAGAAGTTTATTTGTCCAAAATAGTTTTTTGTCAATCTATTCATGCATATATTCATGAAAATTTGACGGAATAAGAACTATTGTTGTATTATAGGAATATTATTGGATTTTATGTATACGATGAGCTTAGCGGAATAACACGGGGTCAATGAGAAATACGGGCCACTATTTCGTAATTTTGAAAGCAGATTTGAGTAAAATGTCGGCGGAAAGAAGGGAGAGAGAGAAAAGCAACTGAAAATAAAAGCCAAAAAACTGCAATACAAAAGCGTAAAAAAATAGCATAAACAACGCTTAAGAATACCGTATACTCGAATCAGGCGGAATTGAAACAATATATGGAAAACGGAATTGTGAATTATGCTTGGGATAGTTTAAAAAGGAAAGACTGTTGAATGTGCTGAAAGTGTAAGGGGGGAAAATGTGGTCTTGAGAATGAATATAATGATGAAGCGAAAGTTTCCGTGAATGAAAAAGGAGGGGAAAAGCAGGTTGATTGCAGCTAAAGACGAGGGTATTAAGAAGGAAGCATATTTTTACAAAGGGAAGAAGAAAGAATTCAAAAAATTTGCGAAAGAATACGAACTGTATAAGCAAAAAAATGCAGAAGTATTTTGAAGGCAATAAGTAATTGTATATAAAAGGAAAAGCAAAGTGAGAGAGTATGAATGAATGCAATAAGGGAATGTGGAGTATGAAATTGAACCAAATGCATTAGGTAGGGACAAACGGTTCCGGGATAAATTATGAAAGTGTAGATGAGTAGGTATGAGATGGAGAATTTTGAAAAATGGAATTCGTGCAAGCAGAGGTTGTATGCAAAAGAGATCTATTGAAGTTCGTTGGCTAGTAATACGTTCTTTCCTATGTAAAGGTTTGTTGTAATTACTTGTTCGGAAGCTTCAGATGTACCAATTTAAAGGGCACGGAAGGTAGCGATTAATAAAATCTGGCATTTTTAAAGTTTTATCGACATACTCAATCGCGATTATTTGCATATAATAATATATTATTATTCTATTAACACTAGATTTTTATGGAGTCTAGGCGTATACATGTTTTAAGAAAGTTTCTTGTTTAATTGGTCACAATAATCGATCCATATTGCTGTTTTGTTTCTCCAAATAATAATTATTAATATATTTTTGTTTCTTTTTTAACTTTACTATTTTTAAAAAATAAAACAGTTTCTGGCGTAACTTGGTGGAAAATCTTCATACTGACTTTTAATAATCAAACCACTGTAGTTTTCCACATAAATTTATTATTTATGTGGAAAAGTAAAGTGGTTTGATTATTTTTAAAAAATTTACTATTTTAAAATATTTTTTCTGTTCACGATATATTTTTAGAGTAAAAATGATGATGCATAAAGCCCTCCAACAATACCTTATATTTCATTGTGTTCACCATCACATCCTTTCGGACAGTTGGTGAAAGATTCACTATAATTCCTGGATACACAAAAACGAGGATTTTGATGAAAAAAGAATCAGCTCAAATAGCAGAGAGGAAGCAGATTAATTTAGAATTCAATCCTTTTAATATGTAAAGAAGAAGGGGTAATAAATTTAAAGATCTGTTTGTCAACTTGCCTTTCGAAATGCAAAAACTATTTGCAGTACTGCTTGGCAATGCTCTGTAATATATTTATACATCTGGCTCTTGTTTGGCATATTTGAAAATCCTAAATAAGAGTTTATTACGGAACTCATTATGTTTCCTGCCTCATTGATTATGAGAAAATAATATATTTAGAGACTCTTTAACGATTCTGACGTTATTATCCCTCTCGTAGTTCATTAAGTAGAAAAAGAATTGGAAAGAATTACGAAGATTTAATTCGGCGGCCAACTTTGTCCGGCGAGAATCATAGTAAACACTCCCTCTTTCGACCAGTGAATAGTTAAAAAAAAAAATGGGTGCACATTTTTAGTCCTTTTGAATCCGTTTGTAAGGAGAGGACCCACACCGGGAGCTACAAACGGGACAGAATTCACAAAAGACGTCAACGGGGATCGCTCCACAATCGTCCGGAGCCCCTTCCACAAAACCATTAATTATTCGCTGGAATTAATTTCGTTCGGATTGGGGAAGGAGGCACGTCCTCCCGTGCACAAAGATGAACAAAGATGAGGATGAATGTTGAACGCGTACATAGGTAAGAACATGTATATACATATATAGAGCGTGTATAGACTTATAATTTTGTGGCGTGGCTCCATCGATATTTATAGAACCTTGGCAATTATATATCTATTTGGAGAACAGCGTTGGCTCAATCTCCACCGGAGAAGATGCTCCGCAAGGAAGGAAATTTTGAAGACTATCCGGCCCGTCAGAATATGGAGGAAGGGTAATGGCTCTTCAGTAACGAGAATAATAAAAGGTGGAGGGGAGATTCAGGGAAGAGTGGAGGAGGATGGAGGAAAATCAGATAGCGGGACAAAGTAGGCAGTATTATCAATGGTGATCGATCCGGTTGGGTGAAAATGTGGATATGAGGTAGTGGTATTTCTGTCGTCTTACTGTCATAAAAGGATGCAGAAGGAAATAATGAGGATAACGGTCTGAAAAAATAACTACTATCCTTTTAGTTGTTGATTTCATGTTCGATAGAACTAATTATCAAAATTTAGACAAAATTCTGGTTTAGATTAAAATGTACGTATTTAACATAAAATGTAGAACATTGTGCCCCTTACTGTTTCAAATTCAATTTCAATCAATTCCTATTTCTCATTTATATTAGAATTTTGACGAAGCTTTGTAGGAAAAAAATTTCATTAATTCCAAATGCCAACTCTCACTGACGATTGATTTTTAATCATACTTACGAGTATATCTGTCTTCATTATGGATCATAAACAATACACGTATTGAATTTCTTACCTGCATATCCCCATTTTTTCCTTAATTTCCTGAGTGAATGACGGTAATTAGTATTTGAAAAAAATGAAAGAAAATATTGCCCTAAATAATCTTTTCGTCGGAAGTAGTGGACCCTACTGCCTAAATGGTAGCAAACTCTCGCGTGAGTTTTATCTTTGTATTTTCTTTGTACTAATATGTTCGTCATGTTGTTACGTATTAATGTGAATAACTGTGTCTTTAAAGTCATAAATACATATATACGCTATATATATACACGAATGTTTATTCAAATCGTATGTACACGCACCCACGAGCATATTCATATATTGTATATTTTTTACTTACCTGTGTATATATATATATATATATATATATATATATATATGTGTGTGTGTGTGTGTGTGGGTCGCGGTGGTCCAGTGGGTAGTGCGTTGGACTACTGACCGGAGGGTCCCGGGTTTGATTCCCAGGCAAGGCACTCTGGGCACCTGCAGCTCCACCCAAGCTAGTTGATTTTTCGGGTTGAATTCCGTCGGGCTTGGTACATGGGTGAGCTCTACCATCACCTACTAAACCGACCTTCGGGTTGATTACTGTATTTATGGTTTTAAATACTCGGAAATATTACTACATACGATATCTATCTGGAAAGGATCCAGCCATACCATAAAATGAGAAAAATATCCTACCCAGAACAATTCTTATTGCAGCGTCTGTCCCACTTTCCAAAGTAGTCCATTTTTTAATTGGTAATCAGATGACGCGTTGCATTATTTATTTACTTATTTATGTATAAAGAGAAAGATAGGGAGACAGGGGGTGAGATAAGAGTCTACTATTTCCCAGAAAAAATTAATGTACCACCGAGATATTCGAAATAACAGATTTTTGAGAATCCTATATTTGTTTTGTGTCAGCGTCAGGCTTATGGCAATGTTTATTTTCTCCTCATTGAACGTTTTTATTCGAGTGTGTATGTTTATGGCATATACTATATATATAATCCCGCCATACGGCGAGCAAATATTCTTACACATGGAAATAGATATAAGGAAAGGGGATAGGAACATACATAAAAGATGAAAACAGGAGAGGAGAGGAAGTCGGAATCAAGCAGACCACGAGTGGAAAAATATTCCCTTGACCGGGACTTGAACACCGGATCTTCCACTTCGAAAGTAAGCCCAATAAGTACCTTTGCGTTTGAAAAATGCAACTTTGATCGTAGGATGAATCCAGGCTATAATTATATCGTGCAATAAACATTCATCTTCTATGGTTTCCCCACTATTTACGGTACTTCTCTAGAAAATGTTGAAATTTATTAATAATCAGCATGGGTTTATAAGAGGTACTCTATCAGTGTTTTTCAAATTTTCATTTAAAACTTTTTGGTTTAGATGCTACATCAAATATCCCAATTCCTCTATTGGATTTCATATGGAGACCACTCCAAGAGGAATATGACGCCCGTTGACTGAGACGTTGAATTGTGTGACACCATAACTACTTTCGTTAGGAGTAGGCTAATGCCGACGCCGGTTTCTCTCCGCCATCCGCCTCCCAATTTCTTAAAATTCCTAATTCTGCCATAGTTACCTAGGTACTCGTAACGGCGCAAATGACCTTAGCTCTTGGTCGCCTCTTCTAATATCTGCTACTACTACTCGAATGATTTCTTCGAGAATAGCGTGCATTTCATAGCTGATGGTTTGCCGGTAGGACTGAGTTTGAAAGGCATTGCCCCAGCTACTTGACCTACCTACGCGTAATGTGAGAGCGCATTCACCACTGCGCTGTCTCTCTCATGGTTAGCCCTCCCTTAATTATCAGAACAGTCCATTAAGGAGGAGGAGGGGGAAGATGGATGGAAGGATGGCGGGCCTAAGAGCGTGGAAGAGGAGGTCCACTACGTGAGCAGGGAGGCCCGCTGCCAATCCACTCCGGCCACCATTCACGCGACGAACCCCCCTCTCCCCGTGACCTCCCAACTCCCTCCCAAAAAACCGCCCTCACTATAGCCACCCTCCTACCATCTCTCTCTCTCCGCAGTTCCTCATCACGTTCTAATTTTTTTTTCACTTCCCTCCAACTTTGGATTCCTGTATTCGCCGTTTTCTCTTGCAAATTTTCCTTCTTTGCTCGTACCAATTTTTCTTTCACGCTATCTGTAGATTAAAGGCGTTTTTTCTCTTGGAATTAGTCAGGCCTCTAAGAAGATAAGCGAACAGACAAAGACACATTGTAAGGAAGCTTTCGGGTGAAATATGGCATTCTATGGATCATTTGAAAAGTAGGCCGTGGAGAAAAGAAGAACTCCGTGAAGAGAGAAGTTTGAGGCTGTAATGTTGATAAGAGGGAAAATAAAATGATTGCCATTTGAGAAAAATGAAATTCGATTATGGTTGGTTTAGATTCTTCAGTTGAAATAAGGTTGAGAAATCATCCGGAATGAAAAGTAAAGTGGATTGTAATTCCGCGGTTGTTATTCCAAGAATATGCGTCGATCATTTGGGACCCTGAGCAGGACGTGGTTACGAAATTAAAAAGGATACATAATACTGGAGAACCCTAGTTTGTGGAAATACAAAATGTTGACAGTTGCAACTTTCCAGTTTTTTATTTCGTACAACTCGTTTTAATATTTCTTCATCGCCCTCAGGTGCAATAAAAGTTTAAATGTCAATATTGACGTGTATATACTGCAAAATCTGAGTATATAACTATGAGTGGCGTGAGTTCAAGGAGTTTGGAATTGGAGGTAAGTTGGATAGGGATATCGTTGAGCAAAGTTTGTGGTTGTCGGAGGTATGGACGTTTAGCGCCGAAATTGGAGAATCATTGACAGAAGCCAATTCATCGCAAATTTTCCTGTTTTATTTTATTGCGCAATATCCAATTGTTTATGGAAATTTAAAGGTCGAAATTTTGTGCCGTAATGCAGGATTCAAGGGACAAACTTTCTTAAATGTAATGAATTCCAGGGATCCTTGGGTAATTAAAACGAATTAACAAATCCTAGGGTTATAAAAAAAAGATGCCTTGCTAAAAGCAATGAATATGCATTAGATTTTACTTATCGTGCACTTTCAAACACCTACTTGCCTTAGAATGAAGCAGAACCATTGAAAGCAGTTCTACGGCATTGTGGAAATTTCCACGGCTGAGGAAAATTTTAATATTTTGCATAATAGATAGCCGAGCTATGACTACAGTGCAAAGAGGAAGATTATATACAAGACTAGCATATTTACATACAAATAACTAAATGAATATGGTTAAATTGTGTTTATAGATGACATGGTGGCATACTCAGTTTTAGTAATCCGTAGTGGCTCCAGGAATCGCATTCTGTTGGATTCAAGTGTATGAAATTTTTAAGTATAGAGATGGAATATTCTTTATCCGCTGTCATGTAATTAACAGTAAAGCAATTATGTTTTGAATATTTTTGATTGAGTTCCTCTAATAGTCACGGCATTGAAAGGTCTCCTGCTGCCTCTCACATCACAAGAAATTCGTAAGGTTATTATTAGTATCCTTTTCATCAATTTCCATATAACTACGTTGCGCGTGGGACTCTGTTAGCTTTACGCTAGGAGTGTATTCGAGAATCCTTATGCCATTCCTCCAATGAAAAGCAATTCGACAAGTCTTTCGATGTCAAAATTTCTTTCGTACATTGCTCTAGTTTTCTGACGACGTGTGCGTATTTATCCACAAGAGAGAGGTGGAATGGACTAAACCAAAATATGGCGAGATCAAAGAATTTTGGCAACACTGGCCAAAAATACAATTTGACTTCGCCGTAAACTTGCGGTTCATGGGTGGAACTTCACAAGTCATTCATGAAGAGACCTGCTAAAGGCTACATAATTAGGTTTGGGCCATAAAAAATGGATCATGACTTCAATCCCTGAACAAAGCAACGATATTGATGCTTCGATTAGGATCGTTCTCGCATTTGGAGGAGGTCTTTTTGATCTCCAAAACCTCGTCCCGTCGCCTCGGCGAAGAAGCCCTAAACAAGAGCACGAGAGCGGAGAGAAGAGGAGAAACCCTATCCGCCACGCACGGCAAATCTATCAACCTCTCTCTTCTGGCTTTCACCCCTCCCGTCCAATTTCCGCTCCATTCTTTCTCCAGATTCCCATTTTGGCCGTTTCCCTTGCCAAAGCCGGCATCGCCGTCTCAATCTCCCCACGCCCACAACTTGCCTTTCCTCCATCCTCACCTCCCGCCCTTCTCACAACGCTTTCCACTCTTATTACATCCCGAGTTAAACTCCCTTTTTCTACAACTTCTTTCTCTCCCTCTCTCACTCTCTCCGCCTCCATCGCTTCCTCCACCCCGTCAATACTACCCAGCTCCCGCAAAGGTCTGTGCCACGGGACTCCAAGCACCTCCGTGGTTTCGGGTATCGCTCCAAGGTAATTTACTCATTAAGTCGTCGACGCGGAGAGTCATTAACTTCTTTCTGGTCGACGACGCCCAGAGAAGACCGAGAGGAAAATGGGAAGGAGTGTGAATGAAAAAGGCAAAACGAATAGGAGCACGCTTCCATGGTTCCCGGCTCTGCTTTTATTCTTCGTGATTCCACGCATGGTGAAAATTTTCAAATTCGTCGAAGGAAGATTTAAAAAAAGGGAATAATCAAAGGTGCCCGGTGATGGAAGGATCTCTTTCCGTGTGAATTGAATCGATTCGACAAAAGTGATAGAGCGGATTTCGAGTTGATCAAACCTGAGGTAGACCCGCCCCAGAGGGAGCAAGTTCAAAATACAGTTGGATGAGCGAAAAAGGAAGTGTAAACAGCTATTCATGTCCAGCTCACAGCGCGAACAGTCCCCACAATGGATTTTTCTTTTTTTTTGTTTGTTTTAAATATCTTATTAATGAGCATTAGCTCAGTTTTGGATGCATTAAACATGCAATGAGGCATACTTAAATATATGAACAATAATAATGTTTATCGTATAACAATTTTTCTAAAATTACAGTTGAAAATAATGTTCTACTTGAAAGTAATCCGGTCCCAAATTAGTGGCCACAGCACACCCTGCTGTAGATAATTTAATTCACGGGTGGCAGGTGTACACAAATATTGCTGGCCATTAATGTTCATTTTGAATTTTAGGAAAACAAAAAATTTTATCCAATGGTTGGAAAATTGTATCCATGTTTTTAAGCTCCTCCCTTCGGATCCGTCCGTGAATGGGCCTTGGGCATAATATGCTAATATTTTTCAAATAGACCTCCCGCAAGGAAGACCTGCAATTGAGAATGTAATTGTAGTTATGAAAAATAATTAATCAATAGTAATTATCTTTTGAGAAAATTTGTTAATACAAAAGGAAATGTGGTAATACTCTTGAGTTGTTAAGGGTATTATTACCCAAAGGTGTGCATAATTGCACCCGAAGGATAAATAAGGGTTTTAAGATCTTTAACCTCCAGTAGAAGAGGGAACTGGTAAAATAATACCTTTCCTTCCGTTTGTTTTATGCTTTGTGATCAAATTCGTTTTTCCACATTTATTTACTCAGAAGCATGGTTGTGATCAAACAATATACATTAGAACGGTAATGGCGGAAAAAAATCTCGTTCATTTTAGTTTGGCCATGTACTACATTTTTCTCTAAAATAGGATTTAATTTTACTGCCAAGCACATAGTTAGCATATAAGTGGCAATACAGCTGAGTTTAAAAACCCCCCTCACCTTAAAAAGCTAAAAAATCCCCTCTTACCGACACTCAAATAGTGTAATTGTTCTGAAAAGTAGAGAAATTCTCTCGCATAGTTAATGTACCGAAACATGTATTATCGCGAGCCAGATATTTCAAAATGGTATATTACAAATAAACCTTAGATTAAAGCAAATCACAAAAATATTTCTTATATCCTAGAATGTTGGTGTAGGATTTTGGGTTCCTGAGAACCTAAAAGTAAATTCTTATAGCAACACTCTGACATCCGCCGCTGGAGATTGTTCAGGGCATGCCTATAACATATGTATATTCCATGGATTACCCTGATGACGATGTTGAAACGTTAAATCTGCGGTCACTTGATGTTAAACTCTTTGGAAAAGTACCATAAATTTCACTCCTATACTATATTTTAACAAAGTGCGGCCAGAAATATTTGATAATATCAGAGAATTTTTTAAGCTAGTACAGAAAATATCCTGGAATCATTATCCTATGTTAAATGTTATAAACATGGGTAGTCTGAAAAGTTTCCGAACCAGCAAATAAACGAGACATTTTTTTCTTCAAATTTATTTTTATTTTTCAGCATAGTCTCCTTTGAAGTCGATACACTTTTTTCAGCGATGCTCAACCTTCTACTCGCCTAGGTCGGTGTTTGATGTTGATACTGAGACATGGTATTTAAATAGAATGCTAATTTTAGTACAGGTGGATGAAGGTTTAGTACAATGGGATGGAAAGGATTACCCTGAAAAGAAGAGACCCCTAAATTAATCACCAAGAGGAGACTACCGCCTTTCGATGAAATCTTCAGAACGGTAGTTGTATCTATGTTAGTGCAGAGATGAGCTGAATGGTGATGGAAATGACGTGCATTAATGAAATTTTTAATTAAAATGATCATATGATACAAACGTGAACCATTTTTAATGTAAGGCCAGAACGGTTAATTATAGAAAAAAATATCTTAGGAATTTATATATACTTAGGCTCATGATCGTGAGTCATGTTCTGACCTAAATTATCATTGTTGGAATTCGAATCCTAGTTGATGGAGGTTTATGAGGGACTATGGGTTTTTATGTTTCTAAACCTTTCATAATTAGATATAAAATGTCCTAAACCGTACATTACAATATATTGATCCATTATTCACATAAACAAATACCTCCCATCGTTCATTCCAAAATGCAAAATTCTTTTTCGTGCTTCGCTTGCTCAAAATTCTCCACTCTGTGTCAATCTTCAACATTTCCCTTGTTTATTGCTCCTTGGAATTCATGTTTCTTGAAGTCTCTGCTTCGTCTTGGTCTATATCTTTAGAATTTATCCAAATAGCCTTCTTTCTTCCACTACTAAGACTAACATTCTTCCTTTCTTTTTCCATTTTAATTTTCCTATTCCTGACCTCACCCACGTCTTAAAAGCGTATATACGCTTTTAAGACGTGGATGAGGGCAGGAATAATGTACGCTTATCCTTTTTCACCAGTCATTAAGTTTCTTGTTCTTAGAAAACTAAATCGTACATAAAAAGTTTTTACTAATCTCTTCAATCTATTTATCTCTACCTTTTCCTTCGAAAATGTAATATCATTTTTGATAACAGCTTGGTATTGTTTTAGTTTTATACAACAAGGCCCTTTTATAATATGAGGATGATTAGAAATTATCCGAGGGTGCATGGCTCCGATTGAGAATGAAACGGGGCATGAAGGGGGTGGGGTAATAAGGGCGAGTGGAGAGGATAGGGCTTGAATGGGATTTGCTGGGTCGACAAGGAGGGCTTATTCGGAATGAGCTCGGGAGGAGAGGGTTTTGGATCTTTTTCATTCCATTTTTACGACGATCGATGAAGGGCGTGGGACGAAAAGAGGAGGAGTAAGGGGGTTGAAGATATCGAATAATCGATCTCAGTCTTTTAATTAACGGCTTAGTCGAGCGCATCGAAGCGTCTCAAGCGTGCCATCTATCGGGCGAAATGGGGGAACTGAGGTCTTTTGTGGCAGGGGTAGTAGTGTATGGAGGGGGGGAGGGGATGAAATGAAAGAAGACTATTGGAGGAAAGCAGGAGGGGGTGGGATGAGGATAGGGGTGGGAGGAGAAGGGACCGGGAGGAGAAGGACATAGGGGACAAGAGAAGGTTTCCATTTTATCCATTCTTTTTTATTTTTTACTCCCTCCATACATATCGAGATAAAAGGGATTCGAGGGAGGGAAGTCTAAAAAGAAAGAGAGCTTGGAGGAGGGTGAGTGTGGGTGGAGGAGGATTGCATTTGCCGTGGAAGCCACAGAAGAACGCTGACAGACCCACACAAACACAGGCACGCAACACGCCACACAGGGTCTAAGGCACGGAGTGGAACAACGGCAACAAGGAACGAAGCACACAGGAGCTTCAGTGGCAGCGCATCCACGCGAGTCTTTTGTTCGGGGGAGTCGCGCGGGAGGCGGGGGAGGGAGGATTCTTTTGGGAAGGTTTTAGGAAGTAGAGGTGGAGGTTTACTCTCTTTTCCCTTTCCTCTGCGGGGGCGCGTGTGGAAGGAGAGAGAGGGTGAGACGAGGGATGGTGGTTCCTCACGGGATGGGGTGGTTCCTGACTTTGTTGGGGGAACGGGCGTTTGGTTGGATGGGATGCTGTGTGAGGAAAGAGGCGGAGTCCCGCCTGGGCTTGGAAGACCGCGGAGGAGAGGCAAACGTAGTGCGTCCGTGTGTGTGTACGATTTTCCTGGGAATGTTTTTTTCCCTTATTTGAGTATCGTCGTGCTTCGTTGTCCATGGGTTTCTGTTTGTCAGTCGGTACAGTCGTTTCGTCCGTGAACGGCGAAGCTGAAGAACCGGAAGGGATGAAATCATGGGGAGAGATCTTCCTGACGTATGAGCAGTAGGGTCTTCTACTTAAGGTGATTACGCGGCGACCTAGGAGCGTAAATACTCCATCATTTGACTTTGTGTACGCGGAATAAAATGTCTTTTGTTACGATTAGAGTTTACACTAGTTTGTCGGTAATATTAAATCTTAACGGTATGACAGTTATTTCTGGAATATAATTTTAAAAATACGATACAATTGATGAAATGATATGAAACTTGAAAAACCGTCACTAAGGTAACTTTATGTGTTTGAGAGATATGTAATTTTCATTACTGGAACAAGGATGAAATTATATTTTATAGATACACCTATGCTGAAGGTCAGTCCTATAAATTGGGCACTTTACCTTTATTGATACATAGATAAGATTTTTTTGTAGCTATTATGCAACAAATCAACTTAACCATAAACTGGGAACCGCATTAGTTACCGACAAAAGTATTTGAGTTTAATGGCCATTTTACTTTTTACGACGAGAAATTTTAATATGCTGAAACTTAAAACTACCATATCTTCCTAAATGGCATGTAGGTGTGTGCATTTTCACGATAGTGAAAATATTACTATAATGGGAGAACTGTAAGTTTTGAGGACTGGAGTATTGTACAACTTTTCAAATTATGCATTTTTTCTGATAATTTCAACATCCCCTATTAGACCCCATGTAGAAAATACTTCTGAAAAACTAAATTACGGGAAGGCTAGTATGGAGAAGCGCAGTTTCTCAAAATACATATGGAAATTCCTATATACTATTGAGATGTTTGTTAACATCTTCAGAATATCTGGGGTCATTCCAATCGAGAACAGAATGAACTTAATTCTTTAATTATTTCCTTGGACCTTTTAAAAATAATGCAGCGACTGGATGCTAGTAGAAATATTTATTGATATTACTGACGCAAGTTTTTTGGCTCTCCCAGCATATGATGACCACATCATATATTTCGTCGATGATGAAGTTTTAGGACGAAATCCAAATTAATGCCAAATGTTAATTAAATTTGTGTGACTGATGTAATAATTGTGTTTCTGTTACTTAAAAATCTATTGCACGTACTTACAGTTGTTATTACTATTGCCGCCTGATCCCCGTATTGTTTGGCGATCTACGGTTCGGTACTGGTTCGATATAATAAATAGATCTCAGTGAAATGGCAATCAATTTTTTATCCGTTTCTAAAAATATCCTTTGAGCAAGATATACGCCGTGTTAAGCGAAATCCTGATGCATTGGGATTTTTTCCATACTGGGATATTAATTAAACTTTCTTCTGGTCGAAATGAAATTACACGTGGGAGAAAATGTTTGCCATTGAAATGCCCCAGCCATTTTTCAAGCTATTGTTGTTTTCTCTCTGGATGGGGCAAAGGGAGTCTCTGACTAAGGAGGAGGGAGGGTGGGGGAGAATGGAGGGTGAAGAGGCTGCAAAAGTATGAAGGAAGAAAATGGCGGAGGGAGATTCCTTTGTTTACTTTTGGTTCGTCAATGCGTGGGAGGGAATTGTAGGAAGCGAGGCGGGGTACTGCGGAGGACATGGAACAAAGCTTCCACCACCCTCCTTAATCCTCCCATCCCGCCGTTGGCCACTGCTATTGAAATGGTAAGAACCAGGGTTGGTTGGGAGAAATGAGTGATATTTAAGGGTGAAACTGCGGGAAGAATGAATCGATAGATAAATAAATGGCTCTTTTCGGAGAAACCGGGGTCCTGCTTTAATTTAACCATCGTTCATAGTACGTACACTTAGATTTGAATACATATACAAGGATTAATAAAGAATATTCATCTAATGGCAATGGATTTATCTTTCGGGAATAAATTTAGTACATCGTAGGACAAATCTAGGCTAGCCAGGTAACTGGTACAACTATTAGAGTATCAAAAAATAAATTCATAAATAATAATTTTTGACAATAGTAACACGAAAATGATAAGAAAAATTGCTGTGCATAGAGGCGAAATAATTCCAGAAATATTTTCCCTAATTTATTTATTTACATTGTGAGAATTCCATGCATTTTAAACTCAGGGATGTACTTCAAAATGAGCATTCTCATAACGAAAGGATTAAGAGGCTGAATCAGTTCTGTTTCCAAATAATTATGTTATACTTAGTACACTGATGTACTAAACAAAAGATGGCGTACATTAAACTCATATTGTTATTTAATTAGCAGGAAATATTTTTAACATTAACCATGAAACGATTGTTTAACATCCAACAAATAACAGTAAATGAAGTATAAAATTAATCTTGCTTGAAACTGAAGTGAAGAATTAGATAAAGAGGGAGGGCCAACAGAATATTGGACGAGGGGAGGGTGAAGGCATTGTGGGAAGGGAGGAGAGGCGGAGAGAATCTCGGAAGAGGGGGTATGCTGAAGTGGTGTGGGTAAAAAGTGGGGCGGAAGAAAGGATCGAAGAGGATTCGGTCGAAAGAGGGTGTGGGGAATAGATAGGGTATGAGAGGGGAAAGGGAGTCGAAATTAAATTAGAATTGCGGTGATGAGACAGGTGGAAAAGGTGGGAACGTGGGGCGAAGGAAATACAGATCGTTTATAGTATACCCCTCCAAAGGGCTGTCCACGTATTGCGTCGCAGGTTTTCCGTATATTTCTGGCCCCCATCTCCGGAATATGACCAATGTTGTAAACCTATTTCCTATTAATAAGTACTCTGAGCGTCTATCATGTAAAATGTTCATATTTCATCAAATTTTAGGTAAAGTTTCAATTAACAAATTTTTTATGTCCTGGGAATCCATGCTTTGGTAAAATCGACACGATTTGACCACATTGGGAAACAAATTTGGTCGCGATATGACAATGTTCCCTAAATTTGGGAGATAATTCACATAAAAGTTTTCATTTCTCGCTACATACGATAAAAATACCAAATTTTGTGTCAATGATTGTTTAAGCTGAAGATTAATATGCCCACTTCCATAATCAGATAGCATGGTTATTTAAACGATGGGTATTATAAAAAGTAACCTTTTCAAAATCGTATACATGCATACATGTATACATGACTATAAAAATTATTCAATAATTGACTAAATCAATGAATATTTGTTTAAATAAATATACTTTGGTGTTTGTTTATATTGTGTTGAATGCGTATCACATGAGAGCATACTAAAACGCTATAATCTGTTGGTGGAGTAAAAAATACAACTGGAAATAAAAAATATAAATGAAAAATTGTAATTGCTAATTATAAATAATTATTAATAAATTATGAGTAATGTTTGCCGATTTGGGATCGAGAAAAGTTTGGTAAAACTTTACACGGGGTAGAAATGAATTTGTGATTTAAGTACGTTCGTTTTCTTCGTAAGGCAAATGTAGATGTCACGTCCAATGTTAAGAACTTCAAAAAATGTATGTCATGAAATCTGAGGTGTGAGTTGATATACTCTGAAATCAGAAACTAATGGAATCTTGTCTGTATTCACCGGCGCAGATGAAGTTAGCCTGAGAGTCCTCCGACACGACACGCGTCTCAAATCAAAATGCTCGGGATGTGAATTTTTTCCAGAGTTCCCACTTTTCGTCCTTCCTACCTCAACCCCGCTGCCATTCTTTGTCATTTTATTTTGAGTAAGGAAGATTAAAAAAAGCTCAAACAATGGGAAAGGAAATCAACGTGGACATGCGGATGAAGTCGAAAAAAAAACAATTGACTTGAGATTCTCTTGCTCATCCACTCATGTTTTCTACATTTTGTGATTACCGTGGTAATATATATTTTTTCTGGGAGAATTTGAAATAAAAACAGGTTCCCACCACTTCCTCTCGAGGAAGTTTCCGACCGTGGTTTTTCGTAAATATTATATTTTCGAAATATAAGAGCCTCAGTGGCTCCTCAGTGGATTCGACAAAGTTAACAAGAAGTAACATCGCAATTGTCTCCAGGGACAAAACTTCAGTGGAAACGCAGAAAGGTAAAAAAAGAATTATTCTATTCCGAAAAATCTCCGTGGTTATTAATGTCACTGTATAAAAGTATTTCCTTGTAAAAGAACTCCTTTATTTCCATTTGAAGGCAAAGGTTTTCAATGTTTCGGTAGTGTCTTTCCTTTTTTTGCTTGTTTGAAGTGTTTTTAAATAAGTGTTGTGAACGCTGTAATTCCTACAAAATGTATTTCAAATATTACATACTTTTTAATTGGAATATAGATATTACCATGTGTGTTATTCACCCCTGAATAAATAGCCATGGATAAAAAATAAGGTATGATAGAATTCCAAAACCATGGTCTCCTTCATAATTGGCTTATTTTTAGCCTAAAGTACTGATTATACTATATCCTTTTAATGTCGATGTGGCCTAATAATGAACCTAAGATTTGGATGAAAAGCATAACCATGTCAGTGAGGTGTGCTAGATGATAAGAAAAGATCACATCCGTATTGCCTCATCCTCAAAGTAATATTTTTAACAAACATTTAATAACAAATCAATTAATTTTTGACTTGCGGGGAAAAAGAATAGAAAAATATTTTCGAGAAGTATTTAAGAATCGGGTTATTTAAAATTTCTTTTCAATTTCCTTTTGTGAATATATTGTGCAGAATATGATTATTATAAGGTAATCTACCCGTTAAAGTAGATTTATGTTTGGACACAACTACCAAAAATATTTTGTGACCACAAACAAAACACAATCCAGCAACCTATTCTATACCTGGTCCCTCTTGATCTCTATGTACTTTCTTCCTTCTTTCATCACGTCCAACATCCCTATACTGTTCCTCCCCTTTCTTCGTTTGCCTAACACTCCCCCCTCTATTACCGTCTTCAACATCCCACTGCCGCTCAATACGCCTTTCATCCATTTTTCCTGCCTCCTTAGGATTTCTCCCACCAAACCCTCTCCTCGCCCACCATCCCTAGTATTTCCTCATTTGTTTTCCTTTCGGTCCATTTCACCTTGTCCATTCTTCTCAACTCCCACATTTCAAAAGCCTCCAACCTTAGTCTATCCTCCTGCTTCAGCGTCCACGTTTCCGCGCTGTACATAGTTACGCTCCATATCAAATTTTTTACGAGTCTTTTATTCTCATCCTTGCTCAACGTCCCTGTCATTAACTCCCTCATTGTAAAAATATCTTTGCCTAGCGCAATTCT
Organism: Hetaerina titia; assembly: GCA_037158775.1. Classification (NCBI taxonomy): domain Eukaryota; kingdom Metazoa; phylum Arthropoda; class Insecta; order Odonata; family Calopterygidae; genus Hetaerina; species Hetaerina titia. The sequence goes on along the minus strand of CM073778.1, from coordinate 63,060,090 downwards.
TCTCCTCACGTCCCTACTACTTTGACCGTTTGGGTCCAAAACAGTTCCGAGATACGTAAACTGTTTTACTTGCTCTCGTTTTTGCCCTCCTACTTTAATTTTTAGCGTATCCTTTTTCTTTCTGGAAACTTGCATAACCTTTGTCTTATTAATATTGATTCTCATCCCATATCCGTCGCACTGAATTTCCAATTCACTCAGCAATACTTGCAACCCCTTGGCTGGCTAACAAACTAAAGCTTCGCCATCAGCAAACCTAATTGATTTTACAAATTCCCCGCCCACTTTCATTCCTGCCTCCAGGTATTCCCATGCCTCTTTAATCATTTCCTCCACATTTACGTTGAACAGCACCGGTGATAATGGGCAACCCTGCCTTACACCCCTTCCTAACACTGCTCATCCGGACTCTCCGTTCCCCACTCGCATCTTTAGTCTGAGTCATGTACAGGTTGCGGGTCAGTCTCCTGTCCTTCCAATCCATTCCTATTTTCTGCGTAACACGCATCAGTTTTTCCCAATTCACTCTATCAATGGTCTTTTCGAAATCTACGAAGCAAGCAAATATTTCCTGATTGTATTTTATATTCCTTTCGAATAGTGATCTCATTACTGCAAGGGAATTGCTCGTGCCTCTTCCCTTCCTAAACCCAAACTAATCATCTCCTAAGTAATCATGTATCGCGATTTTTATCCTGTTGTTGATGATCCTGAGAAACACTTAAGCTGCGTGACATTACTATAATGGTGAGCCTACATATAGGAGTACTGCGTCTTATACCTATCTAACCCATTCTCAGCCCCCGGTTTATTTGAATGAAAGTAAAACTAATGATTTTAACCTTCTCATCGATCGTGGTTCCGATAAACGATACAAAGAGAGAGTTGTTACTCTGTAAATACTCGTTTTTTACCCACAACCTGATAATCCATAAGATATCATTTTAGGACAAAGGTAACTTGGGGCTGAGTGTGGAGCTAAATATTAAAGTTTAGTCTCCTTCTAACACCCTAAACTACAACTAGGTAAGTTTAAATAAAATAAAATATAATATCTGTCACTGAAGTAAAAATATCAATGTATCTTTCCACTCAATTTTATTTGGTACAACCAGTTTCTTGGCAGTGGCGTTATCCTTAGGACCTTAGATGCAGTGGTATTTTTACTTCAGTGGTAATGGATTTCCACAAAGATAAGCCTGAAAATTTCGAATATATAATATCGGCCCTATGTCCAAAGAATACCTGAATACCGAACTGAACCGGACTGAACTACTGAATACCGAACTGAACCGGACATACACAGTTTTCTGGAAAACTGATTTTAATAATTAAGTCCCTTGGGACCTCTAGGATCGGAACAAACAGCAGTTAAAGACTAGAAATCTTTTATATTTTTTCTCCTAGAATCTACCATAATTGTTTCGTATTTTTTCGTGAATAGTTTTACTTTTTACCTCACTGGTTCAACTTTATTTTTTAAAAATACAATGTCATGCCGATGCTCGTCTCTCTGCCTGGTTCATTTTCGAAAGGTAGAATGCGGTTCACCTTCAAAGAATTGTCGATAAAAGAGAGGTTTTAACTAAAGCTTGAAGATGTTCGACTTAACATTACGATCAAAAGGTATGATATTCTTGATATCTGAACCCCTCCTTCCACACAGGGTCTTTTTGACGGTGAAACTCAAAGAGGATTTTTAACGGCGCGACCCTTCTCCGAAGACTTTTCGTGCAACTCACAAGGAAAAAAAACTTGTTCGGCGCTTCGGTTGAAAGTTATACTGTTCCTAAGGAGTGATCCGTGATCAGTTACGCCACGGAGGCCGCAACGACACAGAGTCACAAACGAATGCAGTCTCGTACTATATCCCCGGTAAGTCTTACGCACAAAGAGGTTTCCCTTATTTATTTTTACTTGCGAGTCAAAGATCGACGTTAGGTTTCGAAAACGTTTGAAACTCCACTCACTCGCTCATCGGGAATATTCTGACCCCTTTTTAATCTTGAAAGGAGGAGACATGGAAAAAAAGAGAAATCATCTGAGATTAAAGGGGCTGCCATCCCTTTGTTGGTGTCTTAAATGACGCTACAATTAAACACCGATTCCCCTCTCCACCCCCTTTCCATGGAACTGAACAGAGAGGGAGTTCTGCTCTCCATTGTTTGCTCAACCGGCTCAGTGATGCGTACGTCTCTTTCTCTTTTTGACGTCTTTGGAATTGATGGAAAATATTTTTTTTTAATGACTCAGAGCGGTGACTCCGGAGCCACAGAACTTGACTTCAAATTGATCGTTTAGGATGGAGGAGGGGGCGAGTATCTTTTTGATCCTCTTTGAAAGTATCGCAATTTTTCTTTCAAATCGGAGAGCTTTTAATGTTCTGATTGCTTCAGCATCTTTGGGCGCGGCGCAGCAACAAAAGATGTGCTCTTTTCGCCCGGCGGAGCAATGGAAATGGGTCTGTTATTTTTTCCAAATATTGCTTATCGAGATTTTTATTATTATTATTATTATTATTATTTCGATCCCATCTCTTTTTGTGGTTTCGGCTTCAGTGAATCCCGTTCTTTGCTCCTCATCCCGGATCGGCTCTTATTTCCCTTCGAAATACGCGTTGCGTTCAAAAAAAAAGGAAAATTTGTAGGTTTGTAGAGAACTTTTTGTAGAAAGCGGATGCTATCATGGGCAGATACCTTTTTCATTCATAATTTTTCAAACAAAATAAATAATTAATACAATATGAGAAATCTCATTTCCAAATATTAAGAAAGATACCATTCGATTCTTAAGCCAGCTTAACCGTTATTGATTTATTATTTTAATTACCGTTTTCGTCTCTTCATTCAACTAAAAAAAATGAGGTGTCGAGTGAAGATGGTGGGAAGAGGAACAAACTAGAGAGGGTCTCAGGTTTAAACTCTAATTAATGTATTTGCAAAAGTTTACTTAAATTCCGAGGCCTAAAATCAAAGTATTGTTATTTAACCTTTGTGGGAAAACAAATGTTGACCCAGGGAAAGGAAATAGACCTCCTTATTTCCTTTTTAATATAGGAAATACACGCACGCCAGGACTAAGTTCTGGGTGAGTATTGTATTCATTCATCATTAATAAATCTTTCAATTCAATGCTGTGAGTGGATATTGTATTTTTAGATTGATGGCCACATGAAATAAACTTTCATTCCCACTGTAAACCATCACTTACCCGTAGTGTACATCCTAAATTAATACCGCAATTTCTCTCCTCAGATGTCATTCTAGCCTGGCTCATGCATTTGGATTTCATTTGCATTTACGAGTTAACCTTCTAAGCTATTTAAATTCTCAAATCAGGTGAATTTTTTTACACTAATCTCCATCAATTCAAAATGCAATTAGTAAAATACAATACCATCATTTCTAAAATATTGTTTACTCTAATTTGCCATATTGTCAGCTTTTTCTAGATTGACACATAGTTACCTCTCCACTCTAGATCATTTTGGAAGTTTCTGAAAACTGAATGGCGTTATGCCGATAATTTGTTATGAGGATGAGTAGCACTACATTTTTAAGCTATTTAAGTTTAAGTTTAAGCTAGATAAGTTTATTCCCATAAAGTTTGAGTGTCTGTGAGGAAGTGTTATGGGATGAGATTAAGTTTTTGTGGACATTTAGAAAAAGAGAGAGTAAGCTAATGGAGGAAATGCTGAAAGTGTGTGATATTTTAAGCCCAAGATAAAACGAAAAATGTTCGTTAAATCTTGCAGAAGAAGTAAGAGAATATGCTATTATGTGTTAGTGGTTACGAAAAAAATTAATGAAAAAATAATTAAGGGAAAACAGGAGGAAGTTCAAATGAATAACATTATATTTAGCAAATAAATTAGTATTTTACTTGGGTGAGCAAGAAAGAAGTAGTGGTTAGAAATGTCGGGTTTTATTTGGAAATAATGCGTGCTGCTAAATGGTGTCCATTCGTCTTGTTCTAGTGTTACACCTAAAATCCTCCCTGGAAACAACATACGAACTAATGCGCTTTATTAATGGCAGTTACTGCACACAAATTTTGATGGATCATCTCTACTTTATTAATTTTCAATTCACTACAGCGTAGGAGAGATTTGAGTCATATTATATCCACCATAAATTGATATGCCACGCAAAGTCGAGCCGTGTATACTGAGCCTGGGCAATCCCATCGATTCAAATTCGCAATTTAGACCTTGGCGTTCCATGAATCGATTACATTTTTTAAGATTCCCATGGAATTACTTAAAAATAAATGAAACCATCTTTAACTAAGCGCTTATCAAGTTATTTTACCGCCCTGTTTTCATTCCAATCTCTCTAAAAATTAATAAATTCATGATTGTAAAGGGCACAAGTGATGTACGCAGATGCAGCGGGGGTTTCTTCAACACGCACAAATACAACGAGGAAATTTTGTTATTTTTCTGCCCAGGCATCCATTTCGAATTCCCCGGAGAAAACAGAGCGTCAAATTCTAGGAGACAAGGAGAAGAAATGGCAGGAGATACTGAATAGAGCAGTGGATTAGGACCGGACCCTGGGGATTTGCGGGAAATAGAATTTAAAAAATAGAAGGTGACTTGAGGAGCAAGCTAAATGAGTCAAAAGAGGGGGGGGATGGAAAATTTCGAAAAATAACTACATCCAGTATGCGCGCGTGAGCGGGACGCGAAACGTATAAGTCGCAAAGCTTTCGTCAATTTCGGCGATTATCGTCAAGTTGCGCCCATGGTTTCCTTTAGAGCTTACCACTCACTCCTTGCATCCACCAACGCCCACACTTCGTCCCGGCATCCCCCTAACGTAAAATTACCGTTTCGGGCACTCCCTGTTCCTCCATACTTTCCCTCCTTCAACCCTTAGTAGCACCTCATAAAACCCCACCCCTGTCATCCTCCACCCTTCTGAAATTCTCTCTCACCGTCTTTTCCTAACCACCGCTATTCTAATCACCAATGGCGCGCGCGGATAGTGTTCGAGAAAACATCGGGGGAGAAGGGATTCATCTCTTCTCGCGAACTCGTTTCCTTCGTTCTCCCTCTCTCCCGTTCTCTCCGTTTTCAAACGTCCGCTTCCACCAAAAAACCATCCTCTCCACTGCTCTCTGAAGTTGTGTACAAATAAGTGTAGGCGCTCTGTCCTCGTGGGATAGGAATTAGAAAAGAGTGCCCATAAAAACACATAGCTCATATGCTATTTCAACTCTTTCAATACAAGCGTTGTTTCCTCGCTAGAATCATTTCCATGTTATCGCGTGCCTATAGAAACGCATGTACTCATAATAATGTATTCACACATGTTTAAATATAAAATCAATTACCAATTACTTGCACGTAAAATGCAGCATTTACAGTTTGTCGTTCAGGCACAAATTCGTAGTGGACGACTCCCCTTTTGTCAAAAAAGACAATGAGCATCATAAATTTATTTTCCGGACGAACCCTGTAGCATTGATATACGAGGGTAACTCCAAAAGTAATGCCTCCAATTTTTTAGAAATAGAAAAAAAACATTTATTTTCTATGATATGCACATCATTTTAAAGATTTATCAATTATCTATTCTTCTGCATAGTCACCATTTCGTTCAATGCATTTTTGTAAACGCTGTGGCAGTTTTTGTATGACCATGTGGTACCAGATCGCCTTCATGTCCTTGAGGAAACGTTGCACTTTGTCTTTCACCTCTTCGTCGGAGTTACCCTCGTATATCAATGCTACAGGGTTCGTCCGGAAAATAAATTTATGATGCTCATTGTCTTTTTTGACAAAAGGGGAGTCGTCCACTACGAACTTGTACCTGAACGACAAACTGTAAATGCTGCATTTTACGTCCAAGTGCTCGACAGGCTTCGAAAACGAGTCGCCCGCGTCCGACCAGCGATCAAAATCATCTGGCGGCTGCTTCACGACAATGCGCCGTCTCACACCGCGCTTGTCGTGTCGGACTTCTTGGCCAAGCACGGCGTGGAAACGCTGCCGCACCCGCCCTACAGCCCGGACTTGGCACCACCGGACTTCTTTCTGTTCCCGAAGATAAAGAGGAGTTTGAAAGGAACGCGATACGGGACTTTGGACGCCGTCAAAGAGGCCGTGACGACGTGTCTTCGAGAGGTTCCCGATGATGCCTTCGCGGGAGCGTTCCAGGAATGGAAACGCCGCTGGAACAAGTGTATTGACTCACAAGAGTCCTATTTTGAGGAATATTAGCTTAAGATATGTAAAAGTGTAATATTTTTTTTTCCTGAGCTCAGTACACTTATTTTTCGGACGAACCCTGTATGCGAACTTCACACTTGGCGGAAACATGCAACGGGATCTCCATTCTCAACGGCTGTCAACCCTAGACTGAGCGTCCCAACGAAATGGCAATTATGTATAAAAATAGATTATTGACCAATATTTAAGAGGTAAAATTAGGTATATATTATAGAAAAATGTTTTTTTCTATTTCTTAAAAATTGGAGACCTTACTTTTGAGGTTACCCTCGTATTTGATGTTATAAAATCCTTTGGAATTCATTGGGAATTAAGTGGTCTGGGCATCGGGCCAGCCGTCGGAGCCCTCGTCCGCTCGTTGAAGGATTACGATTCTCTTCTCGGTCCAGGAATCTATTTTCTGATTGGAATCCTTGTTCTTCCATTTTCACTGTTAACCTAATTTTTAACGGAGCCATATCTGGCGAATATGGAGACTGGGGCATCGTTACAGTATTATTTTTGGTCGTGTGGTCGTCAAACAATGTTTGGTGCGAGTCTGGTGGCTATTTAAGATCAATGTTTCAGCTATATGTAGGCATGCGTTATGCCAATAGATGTTGGGCAAACCTACGTCAGAATTCCGCTCATCATCAGATATTCTACAATTGTTTGTCCTATATTAGTGCGATAAATTTCCCCATAAAAACAATAAGATTAAATATGTTGACACTGTTTAAGGTGATAATATTGATGAAAATTTGTATTTCATTATCGTTTTTCGTAAATTGTGGCCAGTTCTCGAACCCAAATTATGAACAAAGCATGGTAGTTCTGTATTTTACTCACGCTAGGTAAATTCGTCTTCCAAATCCATGGTTACAAATACGAGAGTATTTTAGTGAAACTATAGCCAATACTTAAAATTGGAAATATACGTAACGGGAAGATCTTATAAAACTGTCGTCATTAAACACATGGTTTCTCTTTCCACGAAATATCCTAGTGAATTCAAATGTTTAACTTCTCAGCTGCCACTCTCTTCCCAAACCCGACACCTTAACTATTACCACGAAGGTTTCTTCCGTCCTCCATAGCTTCTCTTCCCTTCCGTTGTTCTTTCCTCCGACCCTTTCGCTTAACGACGTGAAACATTTCCGGACTTATCCGCTAAAACAAAAACTCGTCCTGGTCGAGCTGGACCATGGCCGTGACGCGGAAGAATGGCGACAAATGTAAGCCCGAGCAGGGACACACAGAAGTTAGTATGAATGCGTATAGTGTATCAGTTCACTCTTAACATTAAGGAAAGAGAAAGAGGTAGTGAGGCAAGGGTATAGGAGTCGCTTCAATTTATTTTACACTCAGCGACGTGCTCGCTGAGTTCTGTTGGATTTGAACAATCGGCGAGGGGAGTGTGGCGAGAAATGAAACGGGAGCGAGGGGTTTTTAGTGACAAATGTGGAAAACGAGGGGGGGGGAAATAAGACCCATGGAGAGGAATTCATTGCGTAATGTTAAGTTTAAACCTTCCTACGATTTCCTGTCTGTGGAAAAAGGTGAGGCAAATGCCACCGAACCTCAAGCTGTGTTCTTACGGATCCTTTTATCTAAATTCTTTGAGTAGGTAAATTCACAGTAAAACGCGTCTCCCAAAATAGTAGCCTTCCCGACCCAATTTATGACTCGGTGAGAGAATTTTAATCGATCTTAGTAAAATGGTGCTGCCTCTAAGTCGTCCAAAACGGATTAGCAAGTTCACATTATCATTCTTATCCGAAGACATAGAAGTATTTAGCAATTCTCTGGACTCGGATGTTGATTTGAGCACCATTTCGAAAATCGTCCCATCTGAGCGAATATATCATTGATCTTGATGTATGTCATCAGTATTGATTGTTCTACATTGTGGCAAGTTTATTCATGGTGGACCTCCATTTCTTCCTGTCTTGAGCCATTCTTTTCATTTCTTCGTATATTTCCCTTATCGTAACCATATCTAACATCATATAAACTCGTCCTCTTTTCTCCTCTTATCATTCCCTCTAACGCAGTCTTCAACAGGCTCTCCTTCCTCATACAATGCCCTACCCAATCAACCTTCCTTCCCTTAATTATCTTTACCAATTCTCTGTCCTCTCAATCCTTAGTAACAACTCCTTATTCTTTATTCAATCTTCCCAAATACTATTGATTCTAAGTTGGTTGAGAATGAGACTAAATTGAAGGGCATAATTACCATTTTAATTGGTTTTATGCATCGAATTCTAATCAATCAAAACTGAAATTTAATGGTGTATATTTTTAAGTTTTTTGTTGCACGATAATTTCTATATTCCTGAGGAACATTTAATGCAATACCATTTTAATTTTAACATACTGAGTAACTTTGAACTGGATTATTCTGAAGTTTTTAGTGTACGTGTAGAAATCAATTAACAACATGTAGTTTATTAAAATATTTCGAAGATGATTTTTAAACCATGTGTTTTTCAATATTTAATTGTAAAAAAATTAAGCAAAGGTTCTATGACAACCGAGAAACAAAAGATTGTTAACTGCAAATACAGACAGGGGACTAAGGTTAAAAACGCAATTTTCGCCATTTAATTTTTCAGTAACACAATTGCATTTTAGTTTGTCAGAGGAACGTAAAAAAGTTAAATTTTTATGTAAAATTGTTCGAATCAGATAAACGAATCAAATGCTTTCTAATTTCAGTTTCAACAAAAGTCAAACAAAAGAGGACGAATCATTTCTATGATATTGTTTTCACTTCCTTTAGAGAAGGAACGTAAAACTTAGTGTGTGTACAAATGTCCTTTTAGGAAGCCTTGCTAAAAACAAGGGAAAACTACCGCCCTTGTTGCCTTAGAAATGAACTACTTCCAAAGGACGAAAGAAGGGTGATTACGGAATAACAATAAATCTTGCCATAAAGAATGAGCTTTTCCGGCAGAGAAATCTCTTCATGCAGTCCATTAAGAAATTACGTAGTGGAAAAAAAATCACGCTTTCTCTAGGCAGCTCAGTCAAGCTTCAAAGATGAGTAGCGCAGTCTATACTTCAGGATAAGCCTAAAAAACTAAAGTACTAACAAAAATTAAAGTCGAAACGGGAAAATGGCAGGAAAATGATTTGATTGTGGTACATTTTCCGTGAATTAAATCTTTCATTTTCACTCGAATCAATTCACAATGTTTTCAATGAATTACAGATTCTGTCTTCATCGAAGTGAATTCTCTTTTCTTGAATATATTTCGGAGAGCAAGTCTTTACAATCCTCGGTTCCTAAGCAATAAGCAGGCAGTAATAAGTAGCTAAATCTATTTTTAGTAAGGGGTGTCCGTCAGCAACCTCCTAGATTCATAAGTATTTATAAATTTTAAAACTCATTTATAAATATTAATAAATGTGTTTTCGTGTTTGAATGTGTGTCTGTATATTTTTATAAACATATATATGGATATATATATATATATGGATATATATATATATATATATATATATGAACATATATATATGAGGAAGTTCATAGAGATGAAGATACGCTTGTTGGAGGGTAGGATGCTGTATTGTGTTTTGCTAGGAGATGTTTATTTGGTAGTTGTGTCCATCCAAAGCCTACATCAACCAGTGGAATACCTAATAAATCATAATATGTACATATATATTATTATATGTAACATATATATGTAACAGTAACACGTAACATATATATAATAAATAAAATAATAGTAACATGTAACATATATATATGTTACATGCTAATTGCAAGGGAATTTTGCTTTAGAATACTTAGGCCTGTATATTCTTTATTCTAGAAGCATTTCCGGACCTTTTTCATTTTCATTAAATTTTATGTATTAACTTTTTGGTGTGAAGAAAATTTTACGTTTCATGATATGCCCGGATATTAAATTAATATTTTTATTTTCTAACTTACTATATTTCAATCTTAAACATCTTATGCTAATTTCATTATTACTACGACAAATATATCAATCACAATATTTATATATATATAAATATATGTATAAATATAAATGTATCATAGTTTGGCAAAACAATGTATTTCAGATATCTTTTTCTATTGATGTTTCCATGTTTTTCTAACGATTTACTCTCATTATAGCAACAATATTATATACCAAGATAATTTCAAATACAGAGCTCAGAGATTAATAATAAAGTTTGGTCTGTTTTTAATTTATTGGTTATAGGGTGGTTGATGTAGCATTTGACGGATTAACATAGATTATCGTTAGAAATAATTAATTTTCTCGCAAAAATAACCGTTACTTATAACATTGGCTGGGTAATGGCATTTTCCATCAAAAGCTGCCTGGCATTTCGTAGTCATTACTTGCCTGACCAAGGACCAACCCCTCCTAAGAGTCCCAATCTCATACCCTTTCTTGCCTTCCCATCATCGTGATCTGTCTTCGGATACCCTTCCTTCCAAACCCTTCCCCTTGCAATACTCTTTACGGCATTGCCCTCAACCTCCATACGCCAGTGTTGTACCATCCTTGAGGCGCGCTAATGGCTCCTTGCATCATCAACTTCCCTCCCACACACCCGCCCCCGCCCACTCCGCGGGCGTAACAGCGTATTTGGATAATATCCAGATTGCAGGCAATGCCCCGGGACAGAGTGAGTGTAATCAGCATTATTGCGAAAGGAAGGCTGCCCATTATTACCGTTCTTAGGGGGCTTACGTCTTCGACGACGCCAAACGAAATAGCTAAGAGCTTCTTCCGCCCATTGCTTCCTGGTGGAATTCATCAGAATCAAAAGCAGGGCATCCAACCCCTCGGTATGAATTACGCCTTCTTGAGAATGGCCCAAGACAATATTCTCGTGAGCTCGTAAAAGTCGCTTTGTTCATTTTTTTAATGGATGTTTGACAGACGCCGCAATTCATTAATGCTATAATAATATACTTTCATCTATAAATCAAGATATTTTGATTTTTTTGGCTATAAACTTTTCCCATTATGATGACCCAGTGGGATATGTTTGTCTCATAAATATTTGACAATATTTTCAAATGATACGTATATTCTTATCAATTTATTAATAAACATCAAGATATTTTATTCTTAATTTTTACTTCATAAACAATAATTCCTATTTTATACTGATTTAAAAACAAAATAGTTACCCTTTAATTGAAGCAATGTGGGCATATATTGTAAATTGAAATTTTAAAGAAATGAAAATTTGAAGTTCACTAACAAGACAGCGTAGCATGAATTCACAGATAGATTAATGGAATGTAATGGGTTTTTGAATTAATAGCATTATTTATTTGCGATTTTTTGTCCGATTCTATTTCATCAGGGAAAAACAGGATTAATTACAGATGAAAATACACAGGCGTTTAAATAGCAAACAGCAGCCTCAGATGACTCCCGAACATAGATATATGTAATATATCGCATTTCTGTCGTGGGGTAATGTGCTTAGCAAGGTGGGGTAATGCTATTATTATTCAATGACCATGAAATATGTTTGGAAGAAATACGAGGAAGGCTGGACGAATCAATGCTACGGATATAAAGCGGTCATGGGGTGCTGAAAACGGTAGGATGGTCAAATGGCATTGGGATTATGAGTTGGAGGGAGGAAAATAATAGGAAAAGTAAATTTTATTTTAAATAAGAATAAGGGAGGTATAGAGAGCTTAAAAACGAGTTATACTAATGGGCAATACTGGGATTAAGGGTATTTTAGTGGTTTTATTTAGGGATTGTTACAATTGAATTCAATGGGATAATTTTTCTGTCATTTCTCCACAGCTACCCACTTCAGTTCTTTCTTGTTCCTCTTTTTCTTTAATGCTAGTCGTGAATCCAATGCGTCTCACGTTTTGCCCGAATCCTTTGCACAATTTCTCGCAATGTTATCACTGGCGGATGTGCCTTTCCACTTCGGCTATCCATAGTGTCTCACTTCACCCGCCGACTCGACTTGCAAAGAGTTTTTTAGCCACCATAATGAGATTTGACTTGTATTTTTATTATCTCAGGCCATCATCTCCTTATTCAAAATTGTTTGGACTCGCCGCTTTTCGTTTTCTCGCAAGTTGTCCATCCCAACAAATTTGGCAAGTTGGCAGCCCGACCCCACTGGGGTGACTGAAAAAACGAGGCGGATACGGAAGGGCGGGGGATGGCGGGAAGTGGAGTTGGCAATGTGGGCGTGTGAGAGAGAGAGAGGGTGGCAGGTGGCCATTCTGCTCTCGGCCGGAGTTTTAATCATTTCACCTCCCCCTTTCCGTCTCGCCAAGAGATGGCAGCTCCCTTACCGTCCCTCCCATCAACCTCACCTGTCCATTCCGCGAAGGAAAAAAATCACTCTCCTCCTCCCTCTAGTTCTTACTTCCTTCCTCCCCCCATGCCGCTCCTTTTAAATGGGCTAAACCGACGCCGAGAGCCTCTCCGTCATGCCGCCTCAGTTACCGGGCGGAATTGAAGGGAAAAATGTAATCCTTTTTCGGAGAGGCAAAATTAGAAAATGTTTTCGTTTAATTGTGCCTCGGCCCACAGTACACGTTCAGACAAAACCATTTTGTATTCCTCTATTTCATACCCTCAGTTGTTATTGGGTAAAAATAATTTTGAGTGTTCTCCAGAAATTATTTATCAAATGCAGACGTGGAATTATTTCACAATTATGCTTCGGAGGTAAGAATATACTGTACATGGTTTCCACCAATAATGGCTTTAAAGATGGAAAAAATTATAGTCATAAGCAGACAAACAAATGTGTACTCTTTTAACATTTTTTTACTCCCTCCTAAAAGACCAACAAGAAAAGATTTCGTTTCGTAGCTTAGATTTTAATTGCTAAAACATAATTCACACGTATAGCTTTCTAAAACAAATCCTAAAGGGCTTCAAACACCATATATTATATCGATTGAGTTACAATTTTTCAAATTCCGTCCTCATAGAGAAGAATTGTTTGGTCATAACTTTAGAATCTCAGGTGAAATCTCGGAAGACGGTGATAAAATAAAAAAAATGCAATGTGAGGTGAATTGCGTTTTCAGTTTTTGCAATTATAATGATGGTCAAATTCATTAATAGCCAAGATTTTATTAATTTCTTGAAAATTTGATAATGAAAACAAATTGATGCCTCAAATTTGTGCGTAATTAGTAACACATTCCGAGAACTTTGGTTTCGATAAACTAATAAAAATTACACGTTATTGTTTACCTAATTTTAGCAATTTTCTTAACATACTAATTGAAGTATTATTAGATATTCTCCTTTATACAATCTTCTACTTACACTATGTGAAATAAAGGTAAACCTCAATGAGTCTCCAGAAAAGTGAAAAAATTATTGAAATATAAGATCACTGGTGTGAAGTTATCAATAGACAAAGGAAGCAGGTGTGAATCTGTAAAGAAACGATTGAAAGGAGCTACAAACAGTCATCAGGAGCATCAGTCTTGATGGTCGCTGTCAATGTTAAAAATATTTTGTATCTCAATTTATACTTAATCGGAATTTATAAATCTATATTTCATGTAAAATATTGATTATTATTCATTGATATATTATAAATCGATATTTTATGTTTTCATTAATCGTTATTTTTAAAATAATTTATCATACAACTAATAAAGTAATAATCACAAAGTTACTCTTTAAGACGTTTCATTTCGAGGAATATCAATCCAAAAAATTCTAATCTACACTTAAATTATTATTGATAATTTTTTCCATGCTGACTTGTATTAACATATTCCTAAGAGTACTAATGATCGCCATCCCAAGAGTATCTTCTATCAAATTCACACTCCCTCGTTTTAACCCTCTCCCTCTGTTTCTGTCTGGTCTCACAAAATTACGATGGGGCTAATAATTCATTTTCATCATCATCGCTGAAAATACCTGCTTCCTGTTTAAGGAAGAATTTCAATCTATAGTTAACCCTTCCCTACAATATTGAATTTCTATTACTTCTAATACGCGATATACGCTACTAAGTTTACGCTTTATGATACGATTTTAATGTTTTCCTGTATTCTATTTATTACCACACAGAATTTCAAAGAGCGGTCTTAAGGGAGTCACAGTAACGCTCTTCAAATGTATAATGTTAAGAACTAGAACAACGCTAGCCGCTTTTACACTTCGCTGGTCATTTAATTACTAAATGGTGACATTTTACTTGTAATTCATTCTGTTTTAATTTCATTTATTACATGCTCTTTTTGTAAATGTCACATCATAACTATTTCCGTAACTAAAACTTTTCTTCCATTTCCAATAACCTACGACATTCAGCTGAAATCTGTCTCCCCCGAAGATGTCTGTTCTGATTGTAATTTCACTTTAATGCATTACTCTTCGATTATTGCATAACACCCTGCTTTAAATTTCATAATTTTCTGTAGTTTTTCCACATTTCCGTTGCACAATTTAAAGATTTTTATTTTCCATTCAAAATTAACTATCTTCTTTTTACTGGTATGGAAAAATAAACTTTCATTTTCATAAGCAGAAACTTTCTTATGTCCTTATTCTATTTCTTCCAGAGAATAATCCTTAGTGAAGTAGGTTTTTTTTAAATTTTTCTTCAATCACTATTTTTTTAATTTTATCATGTACCTTGATATACTGTCACATATTATTTATTTCTGCGTAAACTTCCTTTCTTTACGCTACCCTCCCTAAAAGGACGCTGATTCGTTCAAGTAACATGATTTCTACTTATTTTCCAGATTTTCAATGATTGTTTCTTCTTTCTTCAAATAAGGTACATCATTCCTAGTATGTTATTGCATTGAAACCCTCTGCTTGCATAAAAATAGTCACACAAATGATTAAGCATTCACTATTTCGCCATACACGGAGTTCCCAACGTCTAATGAAAGCGCTTTTTTATGGAGATGAAGAGGAACTTATTGTATAGCTGGATATTTTTTGTCTGGAGAGACGAGATCTGTACCGTTGTGTATCCTATGTCCATTTAAAACCTACATTAACCGGTGGATTACTAATGATGAATGTGGGTATATTTACGATAAAAATATATAATATGTAATTGTATATTTTATTGTAACTATACCCACATTCATCATTATGGCAATTCTCGCAGTTTCTTTTGGAATTTTTCAAAAGTAAAACACCCTTAGTGTTTAAAGTTCGCTTTAACCTCGTGGACTGTGGCGCATCGCGCACGACTACGTGTGCCAGTGGCATTGTATGTACGGTATTTCGTGACAACATCTTGTTCCTTTAGAGCCTCCAAAATGTCTGAGGACGCCTCGATAGCTTATATGGCTAAAGCACTCGGTCGGACAACGGGGTTCGTATCCGGATGAAGGTGAATCAATTTCACATTCTGAAATTGTTGTAACGTAAAAGGACACACTCATTACAAAATTTTTAGGCTTTCAGACCTTTGTGGGGCCAGAATCATTTTTGAGTATGTTCTCTATTTATATGTTTGCGTTCTATCGTGTATTGTGCCACCCAAATGAAATATTGCTCACGTGAGTGCTTCTGTATGATCCAAATATGTGTATATATATATATATATATATATATGTGTGTGTGTGTGTGTGTGTGTGTGTGTGTGTGCCATATATATATATGTATATATATATATATATATATATATATATAACCATAAACACATTAATCAACTCGAAGGTCGGTTCAGTAGGTGATGGTAGAGCTCACCCGTGTACCAAGCCCGACGGCGTGTGAATATTCACACATCAGGGTAGGGGGGCCAGTTCCTTTCCCTGCGCCGGTTATGGTTTCCCTGACCCTCTGGTCAGCAGTCCAACGCTCTACCCGCTAGAACACCGCAACCCGCATATATATATATATATATCCACCTTTCCTGTGTTCGTCTTTTATGTGTTTTCCTATCCCCTTTCCTTATATGTCTATTTCTATGTGCGAAAATAATATATATATATATATATATATATAGTCACTTTCTTGGAAAACCCACGAACGTGCACAATAAAATTCACTAAATAGTCATCGCAAACACATAAACTAAAACAAACAAAAGAGGGACTCACTAGTTCTCGAATTTTCGGTGGTTGCACCACCGAAAATCCGAAGACTAGTGAGTCCCTCTTTTGTTTGTTTTAGTTAGTGAATTATATATATATATATGTATACATATATAAACATTTACACATACATACACATTTACACATGCATACACAACATGGAAAGGACGTGAGTTTGCAGCTCTTTCTTTTTCCCATTTCGCGAACTCACCCTTTTACCCTTTTTAAGCAATCACAGTCACTCCACTGAAGCGTGCGAATTGGGGGGGAGCCCGGTCGAGTGGGAGGGTGTGTGTGCGGAGGTGATGGGAGAGGATGGGTGAGATTAGGATTGGGGGTTGGCGATGCAGTAGCAGAGGGGAGTGTGGGGTCTCCAGGAGAAAGAGCCGAGGGAGGAGGAATCCGCACACCACTCCAATCACTTCGCGTGGCCCCAATTGCGGGGGAACCCGCGGAGGAGGAAGAACCCCGACCCTTACACATATATATCCTTTCATGGTCAAACCCTTCCCTCAAAGTACGTCACCCTCCCCCCCCCCTCAAATGGAGCTGCTCTCATGCAGATTAGCACAGTAGGGGTGTCGCCGCGCCCTGCAAGGACGGAAAGAGCTCTAGGTACCACCTACTTCACCTTCGTCCTCCCAAGATAATTTTTCTCAGTTCGATTCCTTTCCTGCAGCTTTTTTCTAAATAGATCACCACTCTCTCCTCCTTCTTCCTCAGTGGCTTTCTTGTTCGAGGCTTATAACCCTATATGTGCACACGCTACACAGCTGAGTCAGATAAAAACATACGCGAAGCCACTAAAGCGAGCGCCACTAGGCGGTTTCTGCTTGACACTACGGCAATTACTAACCGCCTAGCCCCATTTCGCCTGTTTTTGTCGGAGGGAACGCGGTAGGTGCTTCGTTTTTACCTTTTCAGGAACGGGTAGACAGTCGCAAATAATACCGTTTCCGTGACTACGTATGCCCGTTGCGATTTGTGAAAAGAGAGGAGAAATCAGTTACTCAGTAGTGTTTTACGTGTAAAATATATTGAATAATGTAGATCTTTGTTAAAATAGAATAATTATAATTATTAAAGGTTTCAAAATAGTGCACACTTAAAATATACACATCTCGAGTAAATTTTCACACTGTGCTTTTATATTCTCTATGGTGTTTCAAGGTCGTACAGTACTTTCACATGATCTAACCATTGTTTTCATCTAGTAAATTACGCATAAGTACATCAAACGTTTTTGCGGCGCGGTTATGACGCTTTCGTCAAGATTAAGACATTCTTTTCCCTTTAAAACTGACCCAGCAATTTCTCAGTTTTTACAAAAAATATAATTATTAATTTTTTTAAGTTCAATTGGTTTTATTCGGTGCTTCCGCGCCCTTCAGTTTTCATGGTTTCTTTGCATTCGATATTTTATTACCGGACCAGCACCATTTTCCCTGATATTAGAGCAGATTGAACCTCAGCAACAATATTGTTGACCGTTTGCCTAATCATTCGTGATATTTCAGAATGATCCCGTATGTATTCAAAATGAACGAAGAAATTCATCCCAAACATTTTTATCGCGGCAAAATTACGGTTTTGACTCAAAGTACTGTACAACAACTACTACTGTACTTTGTTGTATTTGGAACTAATTCGGTATTCACTTACTGGACTAAAAAATAAATCGACGTTAATATTTTTTACAGTAATTGGTTTGTCCGCGTCGTATTCACAATTTGAGTTCTGTCGAAGTACTTAGTGATTTGGAATAAAAAGTACCATCTCAATCTAAACTAGAGAAATATATCGCCCTTTTTCTTGCGCAACGCTCAGACTTCGCAGCTTTGGGATGAATGCTAGTACTTATGGTCATCATCTTTGGCGGTCTCGTGTTAAAAATTTTGAAAAACTCAACAAAATGACGTTAAAAATCATTTTTCCAGAGTTTGATACTTCCATAACAATAGACCGTTGGCGGAAATATTTAATGCTCTTTGAAATCGAAAAATATATAAATCAGTTAATGTCACAACCTAATTTAAATGTAGAGCAGCCAAAATTAGTGAAACAGCGTCCTTTTTTCCATGCGTCTATATTGCTTTGCGAGACGCCGCTGGGGATCGTGGCAGGGAATTTTAGGACATTATAGGTCTGATGCGAGGGTAATCCCAAAAGTAAGGTTTTTATTTTTTTCTAAGTAGAAAGAAATATTCATTTTCAAAAACTATATAATACTATAAAACTTTAATACTCCTCTACCTATTGCACAATTACCTTTACAGTCAAAGGTTTTTGTAGGCACTAGGGCTGTTTTTGTGTTTTCATAGTATGCTATTTCACCTATTCATGCTATTCCTATGAAAAATGTTGTTTAGGCTCGTAATAAGGGATTCTAGCACTCCATTTTAGGTATCACAGATAAATTCAGAAGTCCTCCGCCTAAAGCCTGAAGCATGTCCTACACTCCATTGATATTAAATGTTAGTCGCTTTTTTTCACAGCATTGTAGAAAATTCTGTGGAGCATAACTAATAACTTCTTGCATACAGAGAGGTTAGCAATTAACATCTAAAATATAAATAATTCAAAGTGTTTATGAACAATACTATGTCTCCTGTGGATTTATATTTTTCAAATACAATCAAATGTAAATGATGACAAGTATTAATTGCAATTTAGTCTGATTACCACACATGAATGGTTACGAGTTGGCAAAGTAATATTTGCTCAATTACTTAAGCTACCCATGTAAAGGAAAGGGGAGACGATGGAATAGGGACTCTGACAAATCTGCGGTGCAAATTAATCAGAACAAATAAATAAGTGCATTCGACGAAGCAGTGGGCCTGGAGCAAGGAAGAAGAATTAATGCTCTAACAGTTGTCAATCTCTCGATTCAAATAGACATGGTGATGAAGGTGGTGCTGATTTAAAAAAAAGGACGGTTTTATCCTCGAACACCGTGGTTGGAATACATTGTAATGGCTATCATTGAAACGGCTTTTAATGCCATCGATGTCGAATGAATTCTCATATTCCGTCATTTTCATGAGTGCTAACGTTCATGTTTGTTTGCGCACGTCACACGCTTTACTTAGCCCTTTATTCCCATTCCGAAGAGGCTGCTCTCTCGCATAATTGCGCATTTTTCCGCTTCATTAACTACAATTTTGATATGCTCCCGGAATCGGTCTCTCAAGATTTATTTTTTAAATCGTTTTTCAACTGTTTGTCCCGCGTTCATCGCGTGCGCGCGCGCGAGCTGCAATATTCGGAGTGTGCAACTCCGTCGATTCAAAAAAACCTCTATGATTGTTATTTTTACATTTTTTTTATTCCGTTGATTTTCCAAGAGCAAAGTCGACAGCTCATCGGCGCGGAACATTTGCATTAGCAGTCTGTAATTACGAGCGCTCTGGCGGACAATAGGGCGTGTGTGACGAGGTGGCGCTTTTCCAATTCAGCCGCGGCGCACTGAATGGACTTCTCGCGTGTGTGTTCGGGACGTTGGAATGCAACGCTCGCACTCCTGATCCTCTTTACGAGCAAAACCCTTGATAAAACATTCAATAAAGGGCCTACTCATCAATTCCTCTCTCCTTGCCCATCCACCCCCTCTCCCACCGCCTGCACACCCCGAAGGGCCTTCTGGGAAGGGAGAGAGGGAGACGGTTTGGCCGCGAGAAAATGTTAATGGCTGTCGAGCCGCGAAAATTTAGACAGAGAAATGTTGCCGGGCGCAGATTAGGTTGCAGTCATACACAATGTTTCACTTGAAGATCTGCGTGTTACCGGTATTTTTCCCATTGGTTTGGAGAAGGGGAGAAAAGGTTCAAGCTATCTTCCACATCAATCACTACCAAATTGGACAGAATGCATTTAAGCATCTCGTTAAAAAATTATTTTCATCGTTTTAATCATGTAACTTCTTAGTTGATTAATAGCATTTAAGTAGTACAGCATTTGGTGGCACATTCCTGGTGTGGCCCCCTTCCCTATAGGGAATCCCGCTATCCTATAGGGAATATCCTCCCGTATAGACCCTAGTAGTTGGTTGTACGAATAGGGTATATTGTCAGCGTAGATGCAGAATGCTCAATCGTTCTTCGGGTCAAGGCCTTGATTTCATAAATTTAAGGACCCATCTGAATTAAAATGGCACTTAAGTTGTTCTACGCTTAAGTGTCGGCTTCATCTTTTTTTTAAATAATCGATTTTCGAGATTCCTCGTTATGTAATTGAATTCAGACCCATTACCTTTATTTTTCTACTTTCAGGCCCATTTCTTTGGCACGGTAAATGTTGTTTAATTGACAACCTTACCCGTCTCTTTCTCCGAGAAGGGAAACAGTAACTTTTGTGTCAGTCTGATACCACTCAATTTCTTTGCGTTTACGCGGAACCAATTCATGAAAAATTGTAGAATCATGAAAACTATAGAATAAAGCTCAGAGTTGAGTACGAAGATAATACAGCAAGCATATTGTTGAAAACATAGTGATGGAAGACATAGGTGATCGCAATTCCCACGTTACTTCACGAGCCCACATTTACACAAACTATTAAATAGATAGAGGACAACTTTATGTAAATTAAAAAAATAATACATCCATTCTAAAGCATCACCATTAACCACGCATTCTACGAAATTAATCCTTATACCTGGTATTAAACCCGGTGCCTGGGATTAATGACCAGGTACTTGAAATACTTGTGTACCGATGTCTACTCTACTTGCCGTCTTGCCGGCTTTATTTCAGAGTATACCTAGTATCGGCTTTTGCTCTTAGTCTACTCTACTTAAGTTTCCGCTAGGATTTATTACCTGGATTGTGACACCTAAGTCCAGTTATCTTGTCCTTGATACCAATGTCAATTTCTCACTCGAATTGTCATTGCAATAAAAAGACAATTTATTGTCCATTGCTTATACTTTAAGCGATTTTAGTCTCCAGAGATTTTCAATTTGCCGCAAAGATATTATCCTATTGGCTACCGAAAGGTAACGTGCTTAGAGACTTTCACCTTCTTGATTCTTAGTCCGAAAGATGTTTAGGACGCGAGAGTTTATAACAAACGAGGACCCTTGATGAGAGGCGACAATGGCTGTGTACCCTGAGTTTCTCAGGTTACCATCTCTGTTGATCACTTGTCTTTCCATTCCCTGAAACTCCTCGCTCTCTCAGCCAACACTACGTTCACATTTTTCTGTACTTTCCCTTTTCTACTACCCCGCATCCGTACAAGTTTTAAATGAATCCATTTCCTTCATTCCGTTATTTCAGCCATCACTACACAGGTAGCGTGAGTTGGTGTTTTACCCTGCTTATACCTTTATAAGTAATTGTTCAAAGGTGAACATTGCTATTAGGGAGTTGAGGAGTGGAACTCACTGATTGATAAAACATTAGAAATGTTTCCGATACATACAGACATTTCTGAAAAGAGACTGAGAAACTATTTGATTAGTTTTTTCACTCTGTAGACCCTGGTATTGTTTACATTTCAAATTCGTTTAATACAAAGTGTTATTGTATTGTGTATATGAAAAACTGTGTTCATTTCATACAGAAATTATTAGCGATTTTCAAAAGATTTATGAATCTCAATCTTCATTATATATTATTATTAATGGTATTTTACCAGATGTGTTTACATGACCTTTACAACAGTACTTGCCTCTCCTATAAAAACTAAACCTTACATTTAATATACAATTAGCCCCTTTCCAATTACGCATAATCCATTCCTCCCTTCATTCCGCTTATAATGCCAATCCCTTTTTTATCCATTTCTACTATGTCAAACGTTCTTCGCTATAACACAATCTTCAACATCCCTTATCCACTCAAAACGCTCTAATCCATCTTTTCTGCCTCCTTTGGATTTCTCCCAACAATTCCCTACCCTCCCCTGACCATGCCTGGCACTATCTCGTTTGTTTTCCGTTCTGTTTATTTCACCTTTTACATTTTTCTCCACACTTAATTTAAAAATCTTCCAGTCTATGCCTATTATTCTGCTTCAATGATCATGTTTTCGTGCCGTACAAAACGATCATTCCAAATTTAAGTTTTGACGAGCCATTTATTGTCATCCTTAACTCAACGTCCCTCTCATTAAGCCCCTTAACCTTATTGGCATCTTCTTTCCGTAATGCAATTCTTTATCGTATATCTAGAGTAAATTAATGTTATACATTTGCATAGGGTCTCCTTGTAACTGTTTCTCTTAATAATAACAATTAGTAAAGCGTTAAATGTTCACGATGTACTTGGCTTGAACATGGAAATTGGCTATCATTAAAAAATTCTTGAAAATTAAATTACTTCCTTGTGTATATGACTATTATATATATACTTGACCTATTACCCTTAAATAAATGCCTCGGAGAAATAATTGCACGAAAAAATAAAAAATATATGATAGTAAATTATGGAAAGCGAAAAATGGCTATGGAACCATTGTAACAACATTAGTTGGTTCTCTCTCCAAATTTTGTATCGGCTTTTAAATTCATTCATTAATTGGTAATGGGAAAGGAAATGGCCCCTTACCGTATTAACAAATGAATTTCACATGTCATTTCGGCATAGTTTTGGAGCAAGTTTTACCTCGAGACTCAAAAAAAAAACATTCGAAATAAATATGCTGTGGGCGATTATGTCGTTCTTTTTAAGAGAAAGAGTCCGGAGCGAGTCAGATTAATGTGCCCCAATGCCCAACGACTGCTTGGCTCATGTAATGCATGCATATATAATGGTGAATACCAAGTGGTCTACTGAAATATTACGCATCATTGTGCTGCTGGAAGAATATTTTAGTGCAAGGCTTTATAGTGGAGATTTAATAAGAAATTTAAGTGGCCCTTTATACATGTAAATGAAACGTAGGTAAGCTCTGTGTACACTTTTGCCCAATTAAATAAAAATTATGAAAAACGTTGAACTAATAATCGGTTAAATGTAATATGAGATCCGTCGATGTCAAATCTTAATATCGTATTCACATGCTTTTTGCTTATTTCACACGTCATTGATACTCATAAAATAAAAAAAACTATGTGAAAAATCTTTGGTATCTCAAAATAATCCCCAATCTAACCTTGACTGAGAGACTATTTTTAACAATCATTGATTAATAGAAAACAGTTTCACTATTTCGTACTAATTAATTTACATAAATCCCCACCGTGAACTTCCGCCAAACCATAATAACCAGGGTTATTTTATCAAAACCTAACTGAAAATATTCATATATCATCAATATCTTCACAAAATGTTCCCCAATCTAGTATATTTCCTAGATAACATGACGTATAAAGTAAACCAGAAACAACAAAATAATTCGTAATTTAATCTTTAGGCAATCTATATTGACCAAACTAAAAGTACTTTTGAATTTCATTTTAGTTCAAACAAATCCAGGGATGGCATATTTAAAAATAAACCAATCACAGAAGTATACCAAAACTAAACCAGTGTTATAATTAAAATTTCTGAAATATTATTTTATGGAATTTCTTTCCTTGGAGGGAATTTAGGATCAAACCTATTCTGATATAAACTTAAATGAAAATTAAACCAGTAGGAAAACTACACCAAGTGACAGAAATATATTATAGCGGGACGATGAAAGGGTTTCTTCCTTGAATGGCGCAATTAGATTCGGTTTTTAATGGATTTTCGAGTTCTTATAGAAAGGTCTTAAACATTTTCTTGGCTAACGGAAAACTTCCAGAAAATATTTTCCTTGATTCGTTGACTAAAAAACTATTAGCCTTCGCTATTCACCGGAAGAATGAATTTGTTAATGTGAAAAACGACTTATATGCGTTAAATACTAAAGCCACGTAAGTTACCTGAATTGTGTCTCACAAACATGAATATTGTAATCGTAAATTACAAGCTGGGATCAGAAAAAAATAGTGATTTTTCATTTTTTTCATGATTTTTTTATTATATATATTTCGAAGGTTTAAATTCATAATACATCTGTCACCTCTCTACATCTAATAAAACTTTTAACACGCCCTAACTAACTAAAATCTGTATTTTTCAAATAAGATTTCCACATTACTGCGAGTACGTGAATTGAAACTAAAACTCAGTAGTGAAAAGAGTCAAAATCGGTTACCCAGGGTTCCACAAACAATTGATACTGCTTTCCAGGTTTTGTATGAAGTTATACAAATATTTAAATTTGCTATTTAGAAAACATAGAAATTATTTCGTTTGTCATTATAAAATTGATTTCGCCTAACATATAGGTGCAAATTATTACTTGCAATTCATGTTTAGTTGTTACCCACGGCATTATTTCTTGAGTAGCAGAACGTTTTATTGATGCCTATCGAGTCATTAATGTCACTCACGCCACGTCGAATAACATTTATATATAGGTACATGAGAGCGGCAGTCACTAACGTGCTTTAAAGCCATACAACCATCAGCCTCTCGAAAGCGCGAATTTGAGGGAACAATTTCTCCGATAATGAGAAAAACAGATTGAGAATGTAATGTCGATGAAGTGTCGGGACGATTCAAATACGATTTAATCCTCGCAGAGTATCACTCTGTTCGGAATAGAGCATTTTCATTTAACACATGCGTTCGATAAGAAAAAATACACGAGCCAGTATTGAGAGATGTTAGCGGGTGAGGGCAGAGATATAGTCTTTCACGAAACGATGTCCAAAAGTGCTCTCGGAGCGGAGAGGAAGCTCTGTATTCCTCCTTCCTCCCTCCCCACCTCCGCCCTAAAAAACCCTTCGCATAGGTATCTATTCCCGACTACTCATTTACGAAAGAGTATGCAATAATAGCCGGAGTCATTAAACGGGTCCGCTCCCCGTGCTTGTTCTCTTTCCAAGAGGATAAAAATGGAACGCGCGAACGAAAAATAATGCGTCTCATTTGTCCCAATGGAATGATATCGCGCATGTCGTGTGTGCGTGCCTCTGTCTGTCCGTAAGCGTGGGGATATGAAAGGGATTAAAGGGATGAGAGGAGGGGGTGCGATAGGGAATGAGATCCTCTCCCCCCTCCCTCTCGTTTCTTCCTCTATTTCCTCGGCGGAGAGGGCTTATGGGAAGTGAGTGGAATGATGAAGGGCGGGAAAGAGGTTGAAGCGGGTGGGAGGGGTTGAGTGGATGGAAGGGTTAGTGGAGACTGGTAGGGGAATGAGCTGGATGGGGCAAGTGTGGTGGGGGCCTAAGAGAAGGGTGGGGTGAGTATACTTAAGAAGACGTAGGACATAATTCAGGTGCGAGTAAATGTATATACGAAAAATACGTGTGTTAGTGTACGTATGCAAGTACATATATATTTTATATATATTTATGCATGTATATATATATGTGTATGTGTGTATATATATATATATATATTTTTTTTTTTCAAACTTGAAAATCCCGCCATACGGCGAACAAATATTATTTTCGCACATAGAAATAGACATATAAGGAAAGGGGATAGGAAAACACATAAAAGATCAACACAGGAAAGGTGGGGAAGGCGGTTTTGAGCAGATCACAAATGTACAAATATTTCCTTATCCGGAATTTGAAAGGAAAGTGGAAGGTCCGTGGTTCATATCCCGGATAAGGAAATATTTTTACATTTGTGATCTGCTCGAAACCGCCTTCCCCACCTTTCCTGTGTTGGTCTTTTCTGTGTTTTCCTATCCCCTTTCCTTATATGTCTATTTCTATGTGCGAAAATAATATTTGTTCGCCGTATGGCGGGATTTTCAAGTTTGAATATGTGTTTGGCCAATGTGGCTCGTCTCTTCTTCTGGCTATGCGTGCCATGAAACGCACCGTTCCTACCCTTTATAATACCGTATGAATGCTTTTCTACTATCCTTTCCCCTTCTTGTGTCCCGTCTAGTTCTCCTTTGGTGGGTGAAACAGCTCCAGAACGCCATCTCTCGGGCAACATCTATCGGAGCACTTTGGCGCTTTATAAGATCGCAGATCTCAATGTAAATCAGGTTTCCTTATTAGCTCAACTGGTAGAGCATCCGCCCGGAAAGTGGAATGTCCGTGGTTCAAATCCCAGTTAAGGAAATATTTGTACATTTGTGATCTGCTCAAAACCACCTTTCCTGTGTTGGTCTTTTATGTGTTTTCCTATCCCCTTTCCTTATATGTCTATTTCTATGTGCGAAAATAATATATACATATATATATATATATATTCGTACATATGTATACATATGCTTATATATAAATATGTAAACACTGATATAGATTTTTAAAACACAGACACACTAAGAAAAGACACTCCCATATGTACGTAGTTTTGACGTTTCGACGGCATGGCAGTCATCATAGAATGCCGTTCTCGGAGAAAGAGCCGAGAGGGTATATCTGTAGGGTAGTGAGGGGAGGAGAGATAAGGGTCGAATAGAAAATGGACAAGGAGGTGGGAGAGGATATGTAGGGGGCTATTGGATGGCTTAAGTGCCCTTGATTCATCCCGGGAGGTTTAAATGACTGGAGCACCCAGATATGCGCCATCTCGCGGGTTCTCACCTCTATGATACTTGCAGATTTCGGAAAGGTTTCAATCATCGAAACAGAGAAGCAGTCATCGAAAGGTTGGTCGAAGCAGTATGCTAGGGATGGGATAATTAAGGAATATGGGAGATTTGGTGGAAAAGCGGTGGTTATTCATGCGCAGGAAAAGGGTGGTTATGCATTCATCCACGTAGAAGGCAGGACAGAAGTTGCAGGAGAGGCGGTATGTAATGTTTTTTGAGGTGCAGGTAGCGTTGGGTTGGGAATTAGTGGTAAGAGAGGTGGTGGGTCTTAGATTATGGCAGCATTTTGAAGCGTGGGCGGTCATAACTTTGTACGAAAAACTGCATGGAGTATAACGTCAACCGTCTCTCACTCCAATACCTATCATTCTGGAGGCAACAAATATTTTTCAGTGGTGTCCCGATCCCTACTTGAGGTGCTTTATGAAGAGCACTTTGAGTGAGTACGGCGTCCGTCGGATGGGACGTTAAACTGTGGACCCCTTGACGCCTTTCGACAAGAATAGGCTAATGCCGATGCCGAGTTATTCTCCACCCTTCCTTTCCTACCCATCCCTAATGGTGCAAATGACCTCAGCTGTTAGTCGCGTCCCCAATAAAACTAACTAAACCTCACATTGATTACTGAAGTATTGGCTCTAAGAACTGGGTTTTCCTAACTCTAGTCCTAGTTTCCTCTAACTCTGAGACGCAATTTTTTCAATTGGTATTGTGCCTTCAGAAACTTTATTCTTCCATTTGGTTTAATTAATATCTGTATATTTGTATAGATTCCATCATTCCACTTTAGTATAGTGTAAATCACAATTGTTAAATATCATTTCTCTCCGAAACATAATTCTTTTTAATATCTGATCAGTTTTCTCATTAGTTAAGGTGGTAGCTGAATTAACCTTGATGCACAAGCATTCGGAAATGAAACAACTTTGTGGGATTCGATGTTGTGAGGAATAAATACGGCTGGTTTTCACAAATCATATATATATATATATATATATATATATATATATATATATATATATATATATATATATACTGATAGTTATAACAAACACAGAAACCAAAACACACAAAAGAGGGACTCACTGGTTCTCGAATTTTCGGTGGTCCAACCACCTTTCTCAAGAGGAATTAGGAGAGTTCTGTTCCTAATTCCTCTTAAGAAAGGTGGTTGGACCACCGAAAATTCGAGAACCAGTGAGTCCCTCTTTTGTGTGTTTTGGTTTCTGTGTTTGTTATGACTATCAGTGAATTTACATTACACGTTTGTGGGTTTTCCAAAAAAGTGTATATATATATATATATATGCATGTATTATTTGTAGTAACTTGGAATGATGAAGGGAAGGAAAGAGGTTGAATTGAGTAGGAGGGGTTGAGTGGATGGAAGGGTTAGTGGATCTTCAAGTAGCTCATTTTCTTTGATTGCACAGCTACCTTTTTGAGATATAAGACTTGGAAGGCACCATTAAAAGGAGGATCCAGTGCAAGTGTGATAGAGAAGAATTGTGAGTAGGAGGAGGGGGGGAAGCGGTTTTGAGCGAAGTGAAGAAGAGTGCTAGAATTCTAAGAATGTTTAAGGAATCGGTGGTGGAAGGGGGATCGAGGTGAGTTTTGAATTTTATAGGGGAAGGATGCGTCAAAATTTAGGCTAAGAACGGATGGGTGCTTTAAGACTTGGGGAGTTGTGGACGAGAAAGAAGGATAATAGGAGAGTTAATGGTCAATATGCGGATATGCTTAAATGAATTACTATTCAGGTTTGTGTTGCATTGGCCAATGCAAAAGTTAGGTTAACATGTGAATTTAAGATAACAGATAAAATAAATAGGGATGTAGGATGATACGGGGAAGAATTGGACAAAATTTATTGGAGATTGAATGGCGGAAGGCTCTTTCGAGGAAGGGTGTGATAGGCCAGAATGTGGCAGTTATTGTACCATGCGTAATTTTAATAATTTGGTGATATTTTTGGAGCAGACGGGTATTGATAGAGAGGCCGGTTGATTTTAAGGTCATTTACGAGGTTTTAGTGACACATGAACGGGGGGGGGGGGTTGTTGGAGTAGGTCGGTGGGAGGGTATCGATGGGAAAAAAATTTTTGATAACCAATTGAAGGGGCCTGAGTGAGGGACATAAATATTGCAGATAGAGTGCCTTGATTGTGTTTGTGTGAAGTAAGAATATTTTGTAGTTGAAAGGGAGCTTTAGTAATCGTTAGTAAAAATCTTCACGGAATGCCTTTTGATTGCAGCGACTGATTGACAATCTCTGACGTAAAAACTTTATATTTTACGACGTCACCTTACAACTCTTTCTGAAAAAAGTTCCTTGATGCGTTATAAAATTGTTTTTATTGACCACGGATGATCCAAATACACCCAGTTATTCTAGTATTCGATTTAATTGGACAAATATAACGGGGCACGCGCCTTTTCTTTGTCATCGTTTTCCGGAACGCCGCTAATCTTCTCTCGTCAATTTCTTACGTTCCAAATTTAAAGAGCCCTTTGACCTCTATGCAAATTCAAAAGGGTGATTTCTGGGATTCGTATAACTCTAGGGGTATATTTTCCACGGGTTGAGTTATCCTTTGGGGAATCGGTGTCAAGTCATGTCATTCGGTATCATCAAGATTCATCAAAGTGAGGCTTTCCTAAAATGGTTTATGGCATTCTCCAAAGTTTATAATGGGAAATAATCAAAAACTAAGTTTTTATTCCATTTTCAACAGCTAACAGCTATTATATAATACCATTCCCGTTCTGGGGCGAATAATGTGGGAGACAGAATGACTGAATAAATTGAGGTAACACTTTCTACCTTTTATAACACATTGTCATAACCCGTCTAATGAAGCCTAAATTTTATAAGGCTGTTCCGCATATTCATATGATGGGCAAATGTTGTTTAATGTCAGTAAAACACCCGTATCCTATTCTAGCGGTCTCAATTGGCTTAATTGAAATCTTATCTTTTTTAAAATTAACATCTTATTCCTCTTTTATTTTATTCGAAAACATTCATGAAGTAGATTATCTGATATTTGTTATTCAAATTCCATTCCATACATCAAACTGAGTAATTACCTAAATCGCTCGTCTATCCTGCAAAATGGTAATCTCCTTATTTCTCCGCGAAACGATTTTTCGCATGCAAAATAACTACGGTTGCTCATAATGTGATAACTTAGCTCGTTACCTTTCCCTTTTCCTAGAAAA
This sequence comes from Hetaerina titia, assembly GCA_037158775.1. Lineage (NCBI taxonomy): Eukaryota > Metazoa > Arthropoda > Insecta > Odonata > Calopterygidae > Hetaerina > Hetaerina titia. The sequence continues at coordinate 63,030,059 of CM073778.1, read as the reverse complement.
TTTTTAAGGAGTGCCAATATCTCAAACGACAGCTTTAGGAAAGAAAATACAATGGCAGCTTAGCTCTTTGCTTTGAAAATTCTTTTACATTTTTTTTCAAAATGATAAAAATTAGCTCGGCATATTATTTCAGATAAGGAGGCATTAATTGATGATTGTTAAGCTATAGGTTCAGGACATTTCACTTTTTACCTTTCACTCCCACAAATCACCTGTTTTTAAGGGCTCGGGGTAATAGGACACGCCCCATTCACAGCACCACTGCAATTCAATTGAGGGAAACTTAGATATAAAGGCTATGAACAGTGAAAGGATCCCCGTTTTTCTCCCGGGTGGCACTGGGTTTCCACCTCGGCCGTCTCATTTCCTCCGAGCCATCGCAACTTTATGCGCACCTTTGGCCTTCCGCACTCCACCCCATCATCCTCCGAAGCACCGTGTTTCCTTCCATTTTCATCCCCCTCTTCCTTCCCTCGGTGCGCTAATGACTTTCGTCTGCCTGCCTGCGTGCCCCGAAAGAAGACAATACTGCGGCAGCAAAGGAGAAGGCGAGGGTGTTTGAGGGGAGTCAGGACCATTCACACCCGCGCGCCCACCCACGCCCCTTCCGTCTCTATCAAGGCGCACACCGATCCAGCCACCAAAAACCACGCCACACCACCCACGCATTTTTCCGACCGCATCTATTGTCTTTCTTTCTCTCTCCCCGTACCCCTCTTGCCGTGCCCTCCAAAATGACACCCCCCAACCCAGTCTCCCGCTCTGCCCCTTTTCGAAATCCCTTCGCGCGACAACGGCATCTTTCTTGGCGGAGTGTCTCTCTGGGGGCGGGTACCCCGCTTCGATTCCCGATTCCATTGAGGGGGTTGGAAAAGAAAAATATAAAAAACGGACAAAGATATAAAGGAGTCTCTCTCTCCTATCTCATATCCCTTTTTCATCCCTCTTTTCTTCTCCTCTCTCTCTCACCCTTCTCTTTGCGCGTTATTATTGTTTTTTGAGCCTCCTCCCCACAACTTCTCATACTCCCACTCCTTCCTCTCTTTCCCCCTCCTCCTCACACAGATAGAGTTTCCCCCGAGATTCCTATCCCCACCTCCCACACCCACAATCCACCTACCCTCTCCCGCCCACCCTCACTTTATCGTAAGAATCCGTGGCCCGAGCTGCTCTCATTAAGTCTTGTGTTTGTCCGATAGGGAACAATACGTAGTCGCCGGCTGGATCCTGGCACCGCCCCCGCAGCTGACTGAGGCTGCGGGCGGGAAGGAGTGTCTCAAGACACCCTCGAACGAGGGGGCAGTTGGGTGCGAGATACGTACGCTCGTTACCAAAAGTGTCGTGACGAACTGTCGCATCCGATCAAACCTTTCATTATCTGCTTCCAGAGGTACGCGATGACTTCAGTAAAAGGGGGTTTAAATTTGCTAAAGACTGGCAAGAGCCAGACGAGATAGAAATGAATTAAATTCCCTTTTATGACGGGACATTATTATAAAGAAATTTAAGAAATTAAGATACGGGAACATCTCCAAAAGCAAATAATAGTACAGAGCAGAGACATGGACTGTAATGCTAAGAAATCAACGACGGTTATCACCAGGGGAGTTGAACTTCGTGAGAATAAACAATTAGGGAGGATGGATAAGATCTCCTGGGTTTTCCTCAGCGTTGGTTCATTTGTTACGATGACAGTTTTTCAGGAATTCCAGTCGGATTCTTCAGGAAAACCAAAGAGACCTTCAGCATCACCTTTTACTCGCTTTCACTTCACCTAAAGTTGAATTCTTTTTTTGAATTCTGATACTTCTTTGGCCAAGAGATGGTGTAAAAACTGGGGAACTTGGTTGCATAACGACCCGCCGATCTCAGTGTAAATTACGTTTCCTTGATAGCGCATCGATAGATCGCATAGATAGAGCATCGACCCGGCAAGTTGAAAGATCCGGTGTTCATGTACCGGTCAAGGAAATATTTTTGCACTTGTGATCCTGCTCGATTCCGCCTTCCCCCGCCTCTTCTTTGTTCGTCCTTCATAAATGTGTTCCAATCCCATTTTCTTATATCTATTTCCATGTGAAAATATATATATTTTTAGGTAATCTACCGGTTAAGGTAGGTTTTTGGATGGGCACAACTATCAAATACATATTTTGTGACTCCAAACAAAACCCAATTTAGCAACCTAAGCTATATTATATATATATATATATATATATATATATATATATATATATATATATATATATATATATATATATATTATATATCTATAGTGCCCATCATTATATTCTTGGGAATCATAATTGAGGTGGTTTCCCGTTGCCTTCCT